>CM054061.1:120493185-121117925 GCA_028641055.1 Alopecurus myosuroides
GCCAGAGATTCAAGTCATAGTTGTAATACCTATTATCGAGTATCCAGTATCATTGATATCGAGATCCGGCGAGTTATTCTCCGGTTCTCAGATCGCTTTTGCCATGTCTTCCTTTGAGCTAAACCCTCTCCCGAATACCTGTGTCGACTTGCCCCAAGATCAGTTACCTCAGGTAACATCTGCCGTGATTATCCCACGACAGTTGGCGCCCACCGTGGGGCCTGCGTCCAAAGGTGTTTACATCACGGGAGAAGCTCGGAAGAGCATGAAGAACCTCATCGTCGGAGAAATCTACGTCAACAGCAAAGGAGAGAAGATGGTAGACGATTCTGGCTGGGGGCCAGAGTCGGATCATCTCGAAACCGGATCCATTGTGACGGTCGGCAGCATCAACGTCTTCATCGGTATGGTATGTACTTCCAGTTCGAATTGTGATAATATTGGATCTGATTCTGTGTCAGGGGAAGACACGTATGTCCGATCGGAAAAAGAAGAGTCGATTGGAACAACGGGTCAGATAGAGAGGGAGGATGATACCGAGTCCATACGGGATCTATTGGAGGATCGATACGAAAAGGAAAACAGCGAGGAAGAACAATACGAATCTACACCGGGCATCATGCGCCGGGTTGCAGTTTATGCGGCTCCCGCGACCAATCTCAATCAAGAAAACGCGGCCGCGGCACCAGCCGGGGCGGTTCAGGCGGCAGCCCAGCAGCAAGGAGCAGTTGACCCGGTCTTGGCCCAGGTCGATGGAGAGTCGGCGTCTGTCACCAGTCGCCCAGCAGACGAGGAGCGACACGCAAATATATTCGGGTTCCAAGCAAACCGGACACCGGGGGCGGGCCCCTCAAACCCGCGTCACCCGGCTCTGTTTGATAATAATTTGATTTTGGATCCCACTGTCTTGGCCACAGTTATTACCCCAGAAAACGCGGCAGAGCGTGTAAGAGACCTGGACGTGGCTCGTCGTGCGTTGGAGCAGCAAAGAAGGCAAGTGGAAGCAGAAAGGCAGGGGATGGTCGCGCGGCAGCGCGAATTGGATGACCGAGAGACCCGGCTCCGGGAGGAAACGACCAGGATGCACCAAAGACACCGAACTATGCTGCCGGCAACAGGAGGGGTGATTAACCCGACTGCCCTGGTATTCACGCCTCAAGATCAGCCGATTCCACCGACGAACCAAGGGACCATACCGCGACCTTCAACGGGAGCACATCCGGTAAACGCGCCAGCCGGGTTACCTTTGCCACAGACAGGGGTGACAGCCGGCAATACCATGCCGCCACCACCATCACGATTCCGCACACCAGCAGGTCATTACAACAATCCCATGGACAACGTGTACGCAGCAACGCTCGCATTAAACCAGATCCCTGTGGGAGACTCGCCTCATGCGGAAAGAACCCGACGAGCAATCGATCTACTACACACCGCGGTAGCACAGCAAGCCAATTATCCGGATCATAGGAGCGGGATGCATGGGACGCCGTACGCCAGTCAGCAACAGGGCCATGTTCAAACAAATGCGGCACAACGAAGGGAAGAGCAGCAGCAAATGCCGCCTCCACCGCGTATCCAGACAGCACCCGTAGTATCAGCAGCGCAGGCGGTGGTGGACAGTTCCAGAGCCAGAAGAGCCGGGGCCGGGTCTGCAGCGCACGAGTTACCGGTGGTGCCGCACCCCGCGGTACCCCCAGCCGGGTCACGCGTTTCCCGGGCAAGACCAGCCCCAACCACCCTTGCGGGACCGAAGTGCCTCTCGGACGATATCAGAGCAGAACCGTACCCGGAGAAGTTCAAAGAACCGGGGAAAGTAGTAAATTATGAGCCAACAATGGATCCAGAAACGTGGCTGAGCAGCTATGAGATGGCAATGTCAATTCGCAACGCGTCCGAGAATCTCCAAGCCAAATTCATGTACTTAATGATGTCAGAGGGAGCAGCAAAGTTATGGTTCACCAACCTACCGGAAAAATCGATCAAATCGTGGGAGGAGCTAAAGACCGCATTCATCAAGCACTTTCATGGGACATGCAGAAAGTTATTTACTATCGATGATTTAGAAAGATGCGTTCAGAAGAAAGGAGAGTCAGCACGCAGCTGGGTACGCCGGGTTATGGAGATACTCCACTCGTCTACGGATATCCAGCCTAAGGACGCGCTACAAGCTATGGCAAAAACATGTAAGTATGTTCCTTTAGTGCAAAAGCTAACTCGCATGAAATCTAGTAGGAATGCAGCGGAGGTTACAATGGGGGAGTTAATGGATGCGTGCAACAAACACGCTGCAACGGATACCACAGAGGAGGAAGTTGATGACAAGAAAGCAAAAGCAAACGCAAATAGCAGCGGGAAAACCGGCAATGGATCGGCGCCAAACAATAATGGAAGTAGCCAAAACAAGCGCCCGTTTGAAGGGAATTCCGAGTTTGTAGCCAACACGGAGGCCGGGTCTTCAAGACCTAGATCCGAAGGGAATTTTAATACTGGAAATCACAATGGGGGACACTACCAAGGACCTCCAAGACCGAGTAACAGTTGGGACATATTTAGGATGGCGTGCCCGAAGCATAGCAGGAATGGCAAGCCGGCCAATCATTCATTGGAGCAATGTGCCGACTTACAAAGGTGGAAGAACGAGGAAGTGAACAGAGCTATGCGAGGTGCGGGCCGAGGAGGAGGTCCGGGTCTAGGTGGAAACTTGGGTAACGGACCGCCCCCAGCCGGCAATCCGCCAGCTGGAAATCAAGGTAACAATCAAGGTGGAGCAGGAGGCTTTCAAGCTAACCCCAAACAGCTGGGTCAATATCATGTGCACACTACAGGAGGCTCTAACAAGGATAAGAAGATACTGAAACAAGCAGTTAATTCGGTCTCTTCCGCTGTCCCAAGGTATTTGAGATGGTCAGAACAAGAGGTAACATGGAGCAGGAAGGATCACCCGGATAGAGTTGATCACCCGGGAGTCTTAGCTTTGGTAGTAGCACCACAGGTCAACGGCTACGAGCTGAAAAAGGTCTTGATGGATGGAGGAAGTAGTATCAATATCCTGTACTGGGAAACTTTTCTGCGTATGGGCTTAAAGGAATCGCAGCTGCAAAAGAGTACAACAGTTTTTCACGGGATAGTGCCGGGTCACTCAGCATGCCCTGAAGGAAAGGTGGCACTGGAAGTAGCTTTTGGAGAGTCAAAGGACAACTACCGAGTCGAGTGGCTTACCTTCGAGGTAGTAAAGTTGCGCAGCCCTTATCACGCATTGTTTGGGAGGCCGGCTTATGCCAAGTTCATGGCGAGACCGTGTTATGTGTACCTACAACTGAAAATCCCGGGTCCCAAGAAGACCATTACAATACACGGAAACCGAGATATAGCAGCTGAGTGTGATGAGGGAGACGCGGCAATGGCCGAGCAAGCCTGTAGGAAGGAAGAGCTCAAACATTACCGTTCTCAGGTTGACCTAGAAGAGAGGGCAACGTCAAAAAAGCCAACTCCTGAAGGGGACAAAGCAAAAGTTAGGGCAGAACAAAACCCTAAGATGGTAGGCTTCATCAGGAACGATATTTTCAAAACTCTCAGTAGGGAAGAAGAAGATGCACCACCATCCGCGGCTGATCACGCTTCAAGGGCGATATACCCGGATTGGCTAGCAAATCCGGTACTCATTACGAAAGGGCATAGCAAGTGGAGAATGTGCATCGGCCGTACCAACGCGAGGCCGACTCTCGGGAGTAACTAAAGCAGTGTAATCGACAGCGGGTTTCATACGCACTCTTTTCCTTACCAGGGTACCCTACGGGGACTGGAAGGTTTTTAATGAGGCGGCCTGCTGATTCAAAAAAGAAATTTTTATCAATAAAAGAAGATGGTTTCGAGTCTTATCATGGTCTTTGCTTCAGTTTCAAGTAAGTGACATTGTTACTATCAATACATCAGTATCATTGAAATACATTGTGTTAATATAGGTCTCCGGGGGGTGATCTGCTTCAATAAGTAATCACAAAACCCGGAGACCCGGCCATGATGCCTATGAGTTATGGGGGCTGATTACTCGAAAAAACGGGTACAGCTGCAATCTTATAACTGGACAAAGGAGCCAAATTTCTTGGTTATTCTTACTTAAGCTCGATGTGACTCGCACTAAAGTGGCATGATCTGTTCGCGTACGATTACAATCAAATTATGCAGCCCAATGGGGGTTTGCTTGATCTTGTTTTTCGTATAGATGCAACGACATGGTATCCACGCGAAAGCCGGCTTACAGTACAAGATAATCAAAAGGGTCATCTAAACCACAAGTCCATGCAGAGTATAAGGCTAAAAAAAAAAAAAAAAAAAAAAAAAAAAGCCGGAAACTCAACAAGTATTAAGCATGACTTCAGTATTTATGTAAACAGCTATTGGTATTCAGCTTGGTAAGCAGCAGTATGTCATCTGAGAAAGGCCACGCCCCCATAGCTCGTACTTTGGGTCATGGGGACTGGGGACTTCGAAACAGAAACAAACTGTTTAACTACCAAAGCCTGTAAACCTTAATTTCCGAGTATTGGGGACTTAAAGAAAAGTTCATCTATCAAAACCTACGATACTCGGTTAGCCGAGTCTCAAAAGGAAATTGAAAACAAGAGTTCGAAGTATCGAGAATAAGCTTATAAGTAACACAAGGATGGATATTATCAAAAGCCAGGGGAGGCAAAGAGTTATCATAAGTTAATAAGCATACAGTCATAGTATCAGCATCAATGGCGCACAGGCGCACCGCAAAAAAATCATATTAGTCTCGAGAAACGAAAAGCACTAGGTAGCGTCCTACTCGGCGTCCTGAGAGTGGTCCTCCGGGTCTAAGTCTTGGACTTGCTCCTTGGCCTTGCCAGCAGTTTTACCCGGGCTCTTCACATCTGGACGAACAGGCGGAGGTACGGCTGGGGTAGAGGTAGACGGCTTTACGCCCAGCTCTGCTTCCCTCTTTGCAGCCTCTTCCTTCCTCCTAGCCAGATCAGTCGACCATTTGTCCAACATATCAATAGGGGGGGGTGCCTCCACCAGGATAACCTTGCCCTCAGAATCATACGAGCTCATAATCGTATTTAGATCCATCTTGTCGGCCAAAGCTGTGGCTGAGGGACGTACCGCAGATTGTATAGCTTTGAAATCCTGGGGCTTGAATTTGGATCCGTCAGCTTTAAACTCTGGGAACCCGGATACTATCTTCGCCGGGTCAAGCTTTGGAAAATAAGCCTTCGCCAGCGTTAAAGCCCGGGTCATCCCAATTCGGCAGGACGAACGCTTCAGTATTTCAATCCATCCAGGTGCTGTGGAAAAGGCCTGTACAAGGTTCTCCTCGCCCGGGTATACCTCAGAAGGCCACTTGATAGCATCCAGCAAAAGTTTCGTGCCGGCAAAAAACGTCCGGAGCACAGTCTTCAGAGTTTTAACTTGAGTAATGGCATTCTCCTCCGGAGCAGCAAGGTTAGCACCTGCAATCGAAACATGCAAAAGCATATCAGTAATATTGGTTATTACAGCGGCCAGATAGAGATACGCAAATTAATCGCAAAAAGCAAACTTACTTAGCAAGATACGGTAAGTGTCCGTAAGCTGAGTCGACAGGTTATTCAGCGAGGACTTGGCAGCATTGTACTTCTTCTTGTAGGTGGAGACGTCTTTTTTCAAAGCCTTTATCTCCGCTTCAAGGGCCTCCCTACGCTTAACTTCAGCCAGCAAGAGCTGCTCAGCCTTAAGTAACGCTTCATCTGACTGAGTAATCTCTGCCTGCAAAAGCCGGGTGAAGCTGTAAGCCGGATATCACGAGAGTATTTCATCTGAGGAAATGATTACCGAAAAGTATTATGCGAAGTACCGAGGATAATTAACAAAATTATACTCGGGACTTGGGGACTGGATGTATAATAAGGAGTATCAAATAAAAGTTACCTGATGTGCTGCAGCCATACGTTCTAAGACAGTCCCTTCTGAAGCTTTCATGGCGAGAAGAGCGCTCATCAGCTGGTTAAAGTCAGCGTTATCCGAGTTAGATGGCTCGGGTACCTGGAAAGTGGGAAAAGGAGCATTTCTTGTAACAGGAGGTGGCACCCGGGTCATCCGAATGTCGGAGTCTGGTCCCCCTCCCGCGCTTGAAGCTGCTCCCTTCTCCTTCTCGCCTGCGTGTGAAGCGATTGGATACTCGGCGTCATGCCTAGCTGGCTCCGGTGGCGACACTTGCTCGTCGCCAGCCGTGGTGAAGGCATCGTCAGCCGGCTCGTTCTCGACCCGGACCTTAGCCTCGGTGTCCTCCTGGTCGCTACTAATAACCGTGGCTCTGAAGAAGGTGCAAAGGCGCAATTAATCTTTGGTTAAAAAAAAAAAAAGGGGATGAAAGTTCGGTATAATATCAGGAAAAGGCGCTTACCCGGTGTTCACCGGGAAGTCCGAGGAGAAGCCATCACTAGACCCGGAAGAGACTGAAAAATGGCAAGAAAGGTCTGGGATTACGTTACAAAGGAATGACCGGAAAGAAATTTTGTTTACAACAAATACCAGGGTGTTGAATCGGGGGCGCGCGGCGGCGGAGCGCAGGCGACGGCGGATGGGCTCCGGCGAGGTGCGTGGGGCTTCCGTGGTGGCACTTCGCGAGCTCGGGTTTGAGGAGAAGAGGAATGGGGGAAATGAGCCGTTTAGAGTTAGGGTTTGTTCCTTGGGCTCTATTTATAACCATCCGGATGGAAGGGCTTAGCCTAACGGTCGGGACCCGGGGAGTACGGAGTAATTGGCCATTTCGAAATTTGAAAGGCACATTTTGTGCGCAGACCAATATGATCCATAGAAAAAGGAAGGGGAAATTGCCTTCCTCGTATCAGCGGTGATTATCAAGAAGGATGTGAGGTCAGGGAGTTTCCTATTAAGATTTAAGTCTGGGAGATTAATGGAGAGCCGGGTCTTTACCTGGCTTCCTTGGTACCTGTCACGGTTGTTCGTCGACGCGCTGCGTCTTGATCCTCATGTGTTTGCCTCTAATGTTTCTGTAGGGAATAGCCAGCGCTTCGAAGAGTAAATCTTGGAAGCCCAAGCTATTCTGGGGACTACTGATGAGGGGATAGTAACCCGGTATGCCGACTCCCTGGTGTGACCCGGCCCAAACGGCGGCTGGGCCAGATCCGGCTAAAGGCAAAGAAACTTCTGGGAAGCCCAGGGCGTGTAGCGTTCGTAACCCGGCTTGTGGGTTGCGATAAGGAAAGTTAGGCTTTGTATGTGGAGTTCGAGTAGGACTCAAGATGTGCCTTGAAGGGCAAGTTAGGGGTGTACGGGTGCTTTATAAACCGGCCCCTAGGTTTAGTTTGCCAGAGATTCAAGTCATAGTTGTAATACCTATTATCGAGTATCCAGTATCATTGATATCGAGATCCGGCGAGTTATTCTCCGGTTCTCAGATCGCTTTTGCCATGTCTTCCTTTGAGCTAAACCCTCTCCCGAATACCTGTGTCGACTTGCCCCAAGATCAGTTACCTCAGGTAACATCTGCCGTGATTATCCCACGACAAGGATAGCTCCTTTTATGCATTTTCTGGTGTTGGATTTTCCTAATATTCATTATCCAATATATGATATTTCTTTGTGTGCAATATTTTCACTGCAGTGCACATTATTGTATCTGAACTATTATTATCTTATTTTTGATTTGGAAACTCTGAACCTTCATACAACAATACCCTGGATTGGAATCAATTGTTTCCTGTCGAGTGAATGTTCTATATCAAAATACCATGCAATTGGTATAAGTTAACAAAATAATGGTTCATCTGCAATGTATGTGAAGTTTTGTGATGAATTCAGAGCACCACCTAGAACAAAACTACAATGTGCTCCCTTCATTTGTTTCCTATGTTGTCATGTTTTTGTACTATAGTTTGTGGATACATGGATTTGATAATTGTTCCTCATAGAAATAATTTAAGTATAGCTAGTATATTGTACCATGTATTTCGATATATCCTTAAGTATCATGTGAGATTCCCAACAAAGAATTTAGGTCGGTCTGTCTGGATGGCATTAATTTTCTGCTGCTTGTCTTCACATAAGGTCTATTTATAGCTGGCACATGAAAAAAGTTAGGCTACCAATATGCATCATGGTCTTGATTGTATTTTCGGTTAGCCCATCCTATTTGAAAGGTCTTCCCTATGATACCAGGTTATGATTTTATTTGTATTTCTTGAATCACACGTTTACAAATTATTTTCATGTAAATGTAAATGATTAAGATGAAAATTCCTTTGTTCTGAAATATTAGTTGTGTAGTTTTATCTCAAGCCTATCATTTGTGTCGCCAGAACATTATCGTACATATTATTTGTTATGTTGGAAAGATGGATATTATTTTTTAAATGATCATTCAGGTTTTCTAGGAACTATGTGTAAATAGTTTTTGTTGCCGTATGTTTAACGGTTAAGATGAAAATGCCTTTGTTCTGAAATATCAGTTGTGCAGTTATCTCTCAAGCCTATCATTTGTTTCTCGAGAACATGATTGTACGTATTATCATCTACTATATATATGCCAAGGTGGTTCCCATGGAAGGAGAACAAAATATTCTACGATTTTATACACCTTGGATGAGAGACGTCCATGCTCAGTTTGAATTTATTACTCCCTCCGATCGATAAAAATCATCGCTCACTTAGTACACAATTTGTACTAGCTTAGTATAAAATGAATGACACTTTTTATGGATATGATGGAATACTAGACATTTAATTGCATACGAGTTATGTCTAGAAGGATTTGCTGGTCGCTTCTAGCCCCCTGATGTCACTGCCTGAGCGGCTTTAGGTGGGTTTACTTATTCTAACAACATTTTTAGCTAGGCCTAGAGTTATCCTGCTATATTTATGTTTGTCTTCTTTTCCTTTCACAAATGCTTCAATCAATTTATTTTCTAGATCCATATGTTGTCGTCAAACATCAAAAAGGGGGAGATTGAAATGACATGTTTCCTAATCCTAGTTATTGATGATTGATTACAATACTTGGAAGTATTTGACCATTGTGCTTAAGTGTTCTAGGGAACAAATGACATATATACAAAGCTATGAGTGCACAAAAATGGAGAAAGAAAAACAAGTCAAAACACTTGTTTGTTGAAGAAAATGGTCAAGGAAATAAGAAGGAGGAAGAAGAAGTCGAAGGGAGGAAGAAACTTCCTGGCCGGCCTGACAGCCGGCCTGGCCGGGCTTCAGGCTGGCGGCTGGGTTAGGTGGCTGGCCTGGCGGCCAGCCCAGGCCGGGCTCTCCCCTACGCAGGCCGGGCACTGCCTAGCCGGCCCAGGCCGGGCTCGGGGCCGGGCTCTAGGCCGGGCTGCTCGGCGTGGTAGCCGGCCTAGCAGCCGGCCAGGCCGGGCTCTCTGCGTCCAGGTCGGGCTGCTCGGTGTGGTAGCCGGCCTAGCAGCCAGCTAGGCCGGGCTCTCTGCGCCCATGCCGGGCTCCCTGCACACAGGCCGGCCTCCCTGCCGGCTAGGCCGGGCCCTAGGCCGGCCACTATGCACAGCCCAAAGATACCCCCAACGGCCACTTGCTTCCTCCCACTATAAATAGGACTTGTCTCCTACCTTTTGGATGTTCTTGTTCTTGGTTCATTGGAGCCAAGAACCTTGTTGCTTCTAGCTCATTGTAGTTTGGAGCCTTGTTGTTGTCCCCGTGGCTCTTGTGCTCGTCGATCTTGCTTCCCGGTGTCTTGGTGACTCCGGGCATTTGGTGAGGACCCTCCAAATTTGTGGAGTGTGCCTCATCCTTGTATAGGTTCTAGTTGTCAACATCAATGGCAACATAGTGATTCGAGGCTCTCCACATCGGTGGAAAGACTCGAAGGAGATACGGTTTTCCATTTGTGGGCTACTTGGTGTTCCACTTTGGTGGCACCGCACCGCTCCAACCGAGATTAGCTTCCATTGGTAAGTGAACTTTGGGATAAATCTCCGCGTCATTATGTTCGGTTATTACTCAACTTACCTTTACTTGTTGCTACTAGATTAGTCATATATTCACCTTGTGCTAGTTGTACTTGCTCAACATATAGGATTGTTCACCTAGTTGCATAATCCAGACAATCTATATTTGGGCATTATCTTGTTAACTCGAAAAAGAAGCTAAAATTTGTAGTTAACCTATTCACCCCCCCCCTCTAGTTAAACTCTCGATCTTTCATAGAGTTATCCTGCTATATTTCTGTTTGTCTTCTTTTCCTTTGGCGTTGCTTGTTCTATAAAAAGCTTTGTCTCTAACTTATAAATGCTTCATCATGTTCTTTTCTTTTTTACCATGTACACCGGGAGATAATACATTTTGTTCAGCTGAGAAATGAAACAAAATAATAAAACACAATAAGTCTCCTTAGTTACTTTATGATGTCGGCCTTTTCAATCAGAAATTTAATGACCAAAATAAATCCTAGTATGCATTGTCAATATTTATGTCATTTATCGGAAGTAGTAACAATGTTGTAATAGTGGTCTTCATGATTTTTTATCTACTTGACATGTTATATTTGTGTGTGATATATCTTTTTCATGATGATGTCCAAAATTTGTATGCAAATATGCCTCATTATCTAAATGTGTGCACAAAAATGTTAAACATATGAGTTTTACTAGATTTGATTTTAGTTTTAAATTTATCTAATTTATGTCCTTAATACGATGGGCGCATTAACGCGCGCCTGTATGGTCTCGTTATGTCATTATGGGTATGCTACTATGCTGGCAGGGAATTCTCTTGTTTTTTATTGTAATGTTTGACCAAGCTACAAAATACCAACCAATTGTAATAGGCCCACACTTAGAACAAAGCTTAAGTTCTAGGAAATGACACCATTATTTCTTAATAATAGTGTTTGGAGTACATATGTGGGATATCCCGGTCAATCAGTACAACCAGGTCCCCCATAAAAGAACCGGCCAGAATCAATATAAGAAACAGGGTAACAGTCTGGACGAGTTTCCTCAAAGGGAAGATTTGTGTTGACACTATTGTCTTTACCATAAGCATCGATAAGCTTGAGACTACTGACCGATGCAGATGTTCCGTTCAATGGAGTGTAACCATTGCCCATCGGCGGACTTTGTGATGTTTTTTCGTGAGATACATAGCCACCAAATCTAAGCTCTACAGGTTTATCTATCATTCCAGGAAGCAGGTTTTTTGGAAAATAACCAACTTGTTCTAGGGAACTATTTGTTCCATAATACACATGCCAATCACCAGATGATTTATCCTGCAATCATGGACAATAAATTCATCAACTAATCCAAATGACGATAACATATGAAATTCTCTATTTGTGAGAAAAAAATATAAATAACATACAACCAGAACTAGATTTCAGCAAAATTTGATAAGATATTGATATTTAAATATGGGCCAATGATAAAATATCGTGCATGATGAACACATAGAAAACATATGATTTTTTTTATGGCACATGCATGTGCACCAAGAGATTACGATCATATCACTTGTTGATATTTTTATATATACAAACGGTTCGGTTCCTATGCATGTGCACCAAGATATTATGACTATATCACTCGTCGAGATATTTTTATTTATAAAAAATTCATACATATTCTATTCGCTAGTTATCATTAGTATCAACATAAGGTGCTCGAAAACATGTTTTTGGTAAATGTTAACTTGCTTCACCTCACAAGTTCATATTATATGAACCAAGTTTAACACCTTGGCATCTCGTTTCTAGGAGGAATAAGCTATATGGGAGGATCCATTATGCATTTTGATTGAACACCTTGATGTTAGGCAACTTATTTTTTGTTTGTTCTATGTCATGAATCCAAACCCTTACTTTTTATCAATAAAAGAGGCTAGACCACAGAACAACCATAAGTACGCATGGAAGCAATTCTTGAATTTGATTATCTTTGCAGTTAACTTGCGCTTCCCTAACACACATTTGCAAATGATGATGATTTGGTTTTGCCGATATATCTGCCTCAGTCTATACATAATCACACTCTGTGTGGATATATAATGTGCACGACGGTTGAATTAGTCAACTGGGGATCTTAGTATTAGTGTTTTAATCTAATAAAGCATGCTTTGATTAATCTAGAAACATACAAAATTAATTAACAACTAACATAAGGAGGCTCGAACAAATAACATGCTCTAGAGACTAGAGTTAATATTATATACCTTAAATAACCTTACAGTGATGTACTGTTTTGTTCCATTGATACTTGAAACTTGACTGATGACATCACCTGGAGCTATGCTCGAAGATGTCCTTTGAAATCCATCGCACATCATGTTGAAGCAACCCTTAGCGGGTGATCCCCTTATCTACCATTGTAACAATAAAGCTCATGAATAATATTAGAGCTTGGCTTAGTTTTTAACCATGCTCGGTTATTTTAACATATTAAGAAAATAAATTTCTTAATTTTTAGTGATGTCTAAGGATATAGATTTTACCTACAATAATAAACACAGTTAGTTTCTTTTAATGGTATATGCTTATGTTGGCATGCTAGAGTATACTGCATTATACCATGATAAGAAACTAAGGGCACGTATGGTTGTAGAGATCATACAAAATATATTGTACAAGACTGAAAACTTTGAGATAGTCCTTTCTAGTTTTAGAATTTTGAGTGTACAATAAGAATTTTATAGTTATTTGAGTTCACAAAAAAAGAAACTTACACCCCAGACTACATAGAAGTGAGCACGAGAATCCTTGTACAATCCTGGATAAATCTGTAGAAAATTATAACAATTAATGTTAACACTGATGCGAAAAGAACGTTATATCTTATAGTAGTTGCTGCCTTAACCTAGAATGATAGGTTATAAATCTAGTGTAGTACCAAATATACTCAATATGGGCATATTTAATGGTGAAATTAAGAACATCATAGAGTTAATTTGGGAGTCCAATATAGTGTGTACATCAGACACAAAGAAAAATATGCAAATAAACTTTTGATAATTTTTAAAGTGAAATAGTAAAATACATGTACAATTCTGTGAGTAAATATTACGTACTTGCCATCCAACTGAAATTCCATTGATTGGACGTCCATCTCCTATGCTCTTAATCCATATGCCACCATCGCTTGACTGGCCAGGCTTTAAGTTAAACCCATAAACATCTAGTGTAGCCTCTATACCGTAATATTTATTGTTATCAGGTCCAGGAATCACATGATTGGCAACCTAAGACGAGGAAACATAGTCATCATAAGTAAATTCTTCCAGGATGTAGTGGTAAGCAGACTAAATTTGTACATGACTGACACACATACTACTCACGTAAGAGTATGTAGACTTTTGGCTTGATGCAAAATCTACACTTGGCTGGAGTAATTCTGGATGATTTTTAAAGGACTGTGTCTCTAGAAAACCCTGATAAGAAGAACATCCTCCCACGATTGTATCGATGAGTTGGAGAACAAACAACACAAGTAGACGTGTAGCTTTCTCCATCTAGAGGTGAAAGGAGACCGTGGCATGCCTTCTGCTCTTCTCACCTCTTTAAATAGTACGATGAACCTTTTAGCATACTGGAAAGCCGAGGGACGACATTAGAAAAGATGAATGAGGGCTTTTAAAATTTTGATCATGTAAATTATAGCAGATAGAAGGAATTTAATTAAAAAAAAATCTTTTGATAAGAAACAATTGATGTGGAAAATTTAAATCTTGATAATACTGTAGGATCATATAGACGAATCTTGACGATGTAAATCATAGTAGAAAGAAAGAATTTAATTAATAAAATCTTTTGATTAAGAAACAATTGATGTGGAGCATTTAAAACTTGATCGTACTGTAGGATCATATAGATTAATCTTGATTCTATAATGAAAATAGGACATTTATGGTAGTATTATAGACGAGGAGGAAAATCTTCAAAAAATTATGGCGTTTAAGAATGAACAAAAAATGTACAAGTGTTTTTACATACGTGCATTTTTTCATAAAAAATGACATTTATATGCTCTGCGCCAAAAAAATGAACAAAAAAACAATGCTCCCAAATGAGATTTTTAAATCCCACGTTGGAGTACTGATTTTGTTTATTTTTTTCCAGCACGGAGCACAAAAAATGTCTTTTACGTGTGAAACCTTGCACGCATATAAAACACAAGCATGTACATGTTTTTCAGATTTTTTTCTTCAGAAATTTTAGTTGTCTTACTTTTTCTTTTTGAAAACAATATCTTCTTCAACATATTGTCTTGTCAAATCCATCCGCTAGTGTTCGCCCACTAGTAGAAACGCCCCCCTTTTGTCCCAGTTTTTAGAGCCATTTGTCCCGGTTGCCCAACTGGGATGGTGCAGCCGGGACAAACGCCCCCCCCCCCCCCCCCAACCTTTTGTCCCGGTTGTGTTGAAAATCGGGATGACCGGGTCGTCCACGTGGCCACTGCGGGCTGGTCCCTTGCCAGGACCATTTTCCCAGTTCGTAATAAGAACCGGGATGAATACCCCTGCTGTCGCGACAACATTTTGGCCATTTCTCTGCCGCGGCAGAAAATTAGATTTTTCTTACTATTTCTTGTTTTTCTTTCAGGGTTTCGTTTGTTATATTCCATTTTATTAGAATATATAAGTAATTACTCTTTCCCACCTTCCGTTACTATCCCAGATTAAGAATATGTACGAGGGCCCCCGAGCGATGCGGTCGGGGCAACCTCCACCGTAGTGGGCACCGGGGGAGAAGAGGCTGCCCCCACCGATCGGGAAGCGGGCGCGACGCTAGCTCTCTTTCTCACTGGCGCGGGGGTCCCGAGCCACCATGATTTTCTATCGTATTCTATTTTATTAGAATATACAAGTATATATGGTGATCGCATTAGAATATACTTGAAGAATATACAAGTAAGTACGCACCATGACTCGAATATGCAAGTAAGGAGTGAAGAATATACAAGTAGGTACTCTTTCCCATAAGTACTAGAATACACCACCACATGAACCATGAATCGAATATACAGGTAAGTACTATGCATCTAAGAATTCGAGTCTCAAGTTCATCCAAGACAGCTGAAAGGGTGATAGTATTCTCCTCCTGGGTTTAGGACCTCTGCATCTAAGAATCCGCAAATATCCTCTTGAATTGGTCGAATGCGATCCCTTGGTAGAAGACTGTCCCGCAGCCGTTCGACCTCATATAAAGAAGAGTGGTCAATATACATGGGACTGTCAATAGATGGTAATAAGATAAAAGTCATGGTTGACGTACACGAAGTTTTTCTAAATCCCTGCCCTTGTCGCAGGTCGTCTGACGAATGAACTTGCAGACATAGTATCCACGTAACTGGTTGCCGTCTCCCTGGTCCAAGCACTTTACAAGAACATGGTTTCAATGAAAATAATAACCAATCATTAAAATGGTATCGAAACTAGAATCAAGGAGATGCGCGGATCTAGCTAGTAGTACTTACTTGCAGATGTTCAAATGTAATCTTCTCCTTCCATTCACCCCTAGCCTTTCCTGTGAACCGTTTCCAAGCGCTGGTCGGCAAAGAAAATGAACAAAGGGAGTTAACAGAAAATGAACGAAAGTTATCGATATAGTGTCATAAAGATTGAATTTAACACTGGATCAGTTGCTTCATGTCGTCCCACAGCTCAAGGGGTTTATATTTCGACTCCATTACCAGTACTTTTCCTTTGTAGTTTCAAATATTAGCAGAATATAGTGGAAGCTGCGCAAACATAACTCATCAGTTATACACTTATTATCGAGTAAGGAAAACAAAATATTTACAAGACAGTAACACTCACCCGATGTTTTAAGGAAACAAATATTTACCTCTTGGTTTTGTGAAACCTTAACGCCATCACAATTGAATCTTCTGTCTCCTTGGGTTTTGTGTCCAAAGTTTTTTGATTAACCCAATATGGGTAAATGAACCCAATGTAATAGATTTCTCCTCTTTTGCATTCGACAATCTTCATTTTGCAATTATAATATAGAGAGTATTATTATAAATGTAATGAACGAGGTGAGCTAGTTAGAGACTTAATTACAAAAATAAATATTTACATACAATAGGCACCGAGGATAGATTTGTCGAGGGCCTTTTTCTGGAATAGCTGAAATAATTCTACAAACTGAATCAGAATAATCCTACCTCCATACCCGTGATGCTCGTTTGTAACTTCCATCACTATCCAGTCATTAGATTCCTTCGAGGCTTTCATGTACCAATTATGCACTCTCCAGATTTTTGTTGGTAGATTATTTTCCTCCCAAGGTCTGACTAGAGGATGCCCGTGCCGGTATTTGTACGCTAAATAAGAAGGGGAGAAGACTGCTAAGGTATGGTGATACTGCGAAATGGACATACCCGCAGTAGCGGCCGCTAGTCCGTACATTACAGTAAACTTCGGGTCAATTTGCTCGCCCGCATCTGTGCTCGGCCCCACCTCGTTATTGGAATACACTATGAGCGGGGGGATGGATTGAGTTTTTTGTTGTCCGAGCTGGTGAACTAATTTCCCGCACTTCCGGCTTGAGCTACTACTTTTCTTCGACTGCACCATTTCGTCTTGTGACTTCTGAATAGAGCAGTTATAGTCCGATGATAGCCTCGGCTTGGTTTGATAAAGGTTCTTCACCATTTTCAACGCTCGGGCTTTGTCTTCTTTGGTGTTGGGAAATCTGGCTCTTTCGGCTCCTTCTGCTTAGATTTCCACGTCTCGTATTCATCATGTGCGATATCCTGGGTTTTCTCGTCAGTATAGTGGTAAGGTAACTTGGATAGATTCTGATTTGGTACTTTTTGTAGGGGCGACAGTCGACGCTTCGGTGATGCGGTGGTTCTACTCCGCTTTTTGCCTCCCTGAGACTTCGTGGGCGGAGACGGCTTACGCGGCTGCGTAGACGCACGCGCTGGAGATGGAGAGCGAGGCGGAGAGTACGAATACGACTATTGCGCTGTAAACTGGTCTTGAGGTGGCGGCGAAGAAGGATACCTTGGCGTCCAATTTGGAAGCACGATGTGTTCCTTTAGCCATACAATGGCCAAGTTCTTGGTGTCTCCAATTTCAGTCACCTCCCTGTTTTCACCTTTAGGATAGTCAAGCTTCACCGCTCGAATCCGTTCATAACTTCATCCAACACGGATATATCTAATATGCAACTGCCAACATCTATCTATGCAGATAAAAGTGAATATAAATTCCAAGATCTAGTTTTGAGATTGTGTACTGGACACCATTGTAGAGAGAGAGGTGTCGATTACGATGTCTATGAAACCTATAGAAGATCCTCGCACACAAACTTGTGGGTGAGGATGTCGCCGACTCCCCGTATCCAGTATCGTGATCTAGCAGACTGAGCGTCTCACGTGTTACCCCTCTGAGAGTATGCACACATACATCGGAGAAAATTCTGCAACGCCTCACCGTCCAGAACTTAGTGTTGCAGGTGTCTATGAAGGTGGAGCTCTAAACACATGAAAGAGAGTTTAATTAGAAGCTAGGTCTAGTCGTGAGAGGATCACCTCATCCTAATTACAAGAAGCTCTAATTCTATTAGAGGAAGCTCTAATACAACTAGCAAATTTGCCGATGCGTTTCAACAGGAAAGAATACTTTTCGAAACTCGCGAATCACCGACAAGGTTGCCAACGGGTTGATTTTTATGGAACATATATGTTAGTAGTTATTTGGCCCGAGAAAATTTTCTCCACAAACATGAAAATATCTATTACTTGCACACTAAAATGAAAAATATAAAAAAAATGGGTAAAAATTAATTAGAGAGAAATCTACGAATCCTTACCACTTGAGAATCGATGAAAATACAGCCCAGATCTTCTTAAATAAGCCTTATGTTCGGAAGGTTCCTAGCCTGAGTATCATGCATAAGAATATTTACCGTTCTTGTTTTCGACGAAAGGCAGCATCTGCCCATAGCTATGCACCAGCTTTCAGGAACATAACTTGCAGTTTCTGGGTTGCGTTAAGGCAATATGAGATCTTATAAACACAACTTGCAGCTTCTGGTTGCGCTATGGGCAGACGTATTCCTGTACACACGCTCTGCTTGTACCCATACTTCTCTCTCCTTCGAATCCAGAATTCAGAAACTTGGTTCAGACTTAACAGGAGAGAGCAGCACCCTCCCAGATACGGAGGATGCATGTCGCGCCCATGTTGAGCCAAGAGAGGGACCTCCCGGATGCAGAGGATGCATGTCGCGCCCATGCTGTTGTTACAGCCCGAATCCAAGCGGCGATGGCATACATGAAGTGGTGGCGCATGGATTTTGGCAAGAGGGCGCCCGCGGTCAAGCGCCTCCACGCGGTCGTCGAGCCGAACCTGTCGTTCTCTTTGACGATGGAGTTTGCGACGTGCATAGCAACCGGCACACCGGCTGACCTAAAGTTCAGTTCGTAGGAGAGGGGTAAGCACTGCAACACAGTGCTCCCGAATATGTGACCGCGCGAAACAGGGATAGCCGTCGAGGTAGCCGTGCTTGGCGGCACGCAGGAAGGGCAAAGGGAAGCGGCGGAGGTGATCTCACAATGCGCGCCGTGGAACTGACCAATGTGATCATCTTGTTCTTCTCGTCCATGGTCTTGTCGATTTTGCTTCAGTCCGCGCGCCGTGGTTGCCCGTTGCCGTTGATCACTTGGAATGCTACATTTTAATGGCAGGTTACATTTATCTGATGCATAGCAATTGACGGTCCCCATATTCATAGGCCGGTAAAAAGAAAAGAAGTGGCTGAGTCGGTCTTGCTTGGGTACTCGAGTTTGCATTGGTCTCTTGTCCGACACGCGACAATGATATGACATAAGGCCTACTTCATACACTCCATCCCATCGTGGACTTCTGCAAGTAGTTTTTTTTACGTAGGAAATAAATCAAAGCCGTGTTGATCGATTGCTGAAGCAGTTGGACGACGGAGCACTGGTACAAAATAGGCCTATAGTCCCGGTTCGCAAGGGCCAGTAGTCCCGGCCGCGCAACCGGGACTAGCTATACGCGACTAAAGACCCCTCTTATAGTCCCGCCATTTACGGACCGGGACTAAAGGCCCATCCACGTGGGCGCCAGGGATCCGTCGCGGCGGAGGACCTTTAGTCCCGGTTCTTGTGGCCAACCGGGACTGAAAACCTGCGCAGGTTTAGGGTTTTAGGCCCCTAAACCTGGTTCCTTTTTAATTTGTTTTGTTTTATTTCTTTTATATTTTATTTTGTGTTTTATTTTAATTTTGATGAAGTTTCAGTACACATATATATATATATTTTACGATACTATATACATGCATATATATATATGAAATTTCAAACAAGGAGAATTCAATAGGAATATATAATATATATTCAATATCGGGTGACCATATATACAACCTCGAACAAGTTTCCATATTACACAATTAAGATGGATGACCATACACAAATTCGAACAATTAAGATGGCTTATGCGGATAATAGTCATCGTCGGTGGACGCATGGTACTCTCCTTCCTTATCGATGACATGCCTAAGGAAAAATCCTGCTATTTCCTCTTGAATTGGTCGGAAGCGAGCTTCTGGAGTAAGCGCCCTCCGCAAGTTATTGAGACCCCTCCGCGTGGTCTCGTCCTTCTTCCTCTCAGAGATTTCTTTCCGTATGTTGTCACAGACATAGTATCCACATAGACCGGTCCCCGGTGGCTGCTTATCCACACCTTTGACCATATTTTTAAATTTTAGCTCATGTTTGAATCCACCGACATGTCCAAGTGAGAACTGTCTCCAAACTCTACATTGCAAACAAAATTAAATGAACAAGGGAGTTATTAGCTTAGGAAATGAACAAAAAAGACCGATCGATATAGAGCGCAAATGATTGAAAAATAATTACCTTTGCATCATTTTTCTCATGTTGATCCAAAGATCTGTATTTGAATTCATAGAGTCAAAGATCAAAACTATGGAGTTCTGAAGATCAATTTTTAGCAGAATCCAGTGGAACCTGCGGACACGTTAGATGCACAGTCATGCATAACTTATCGATTAGACATACCATGCATGGAGTAAACAAAAGAGAATGGGAACATGAGAGAAACACTCACCCAAAAATGTAAGGAAATAGAATATATCTTTTGGATTCATGCTTTTTAAAAAATTTGTACAAGTCTTTCTCCACGTCTTTGGGGTGACGTTCTAACATAGTTCCATTAATGATTTGTGGGTCAATGAACCCAACATCATGGATGAGTCTTATTTTGCATTCCCAAATCTTCAATCTGCATAATAGCGTACGCAACAATATAGTTAGGACAATATATATATAGTGTAGGCAATGAAGAACGAGATGAGGTAGAAATAAATCACTTACAGAACGTAGCAACTCAGGATAGATTTGTCGAGCTCACGCAGATTGAACAGCTGGAACAATTCACTCATCTCAACTGTTACAGAGTACTTTTTAGTGTGATGCTCCTCTGTATAATCCACATACACAAATTCTTTGTCGGTCCATGTTATGAAATGTTTGTACCAACGTAGCAGAGCTTGCATTAGTGGTGGTAGATCCTTTTCCTTCGCAGGCTCGACGAGAGGCCCTTTCTTCTCATATTGTAATCCTACCTCAGCCACTGGCGCATCGTCTAGGCCTAAAAAGACACGAAGAGATATACCGGCCTCGGACGCATTTTGCATGGCAGTAGGTATAGTCAATCCCATTGCTGCCACAGCATTTATGACCTCGGGGTCCTGTTCCGGAGCGGCTTTCACTATGAGCGGGGGGATCGATTGTTTACTCTGCATCCCGAGCTGGGCAACTTGTTTCCCGCTTTTTTTCATTTTTCCTTTTCCTTTCTCCTCCTCCACTATTTTTGCTTTCTCTTTCTCCTCCTCCAATATTCCTGCTTGCTTACAAAGTTCAGTATCATAGTCTTTAGGCAAATTCTTCACGGCTTGGGACACTGTCGATAAAAAACCCGTAGCCCAATAGTCTACAATCGGAGGGAATACTTCCTTGGGCTCAGGCTCCTTTAGCGCCTTCAGTCGGCCCTTCCATTTGTCAACGTCAGCCTTCACGGCCAATTTGGTTTCATCATCACTAAGTTCCCAAGGCCTTGGGGGGAGAGGCTTCAGTGATGGCTCCGGTACCCGTGTGGTCTTAGGTACATAAGGCTCCGGGTTAATAGACCAAGAGCAGGTTCCCTTGCTGTCCGCCTGCCTCTGTTTCTTCGCTGGAGGAGGAATGGAGGGCGACGTCTGCTTATCCTCCGGAGGAGGAATGGGGGGCGACGACTGATTATCCTCCGGAGGAGGAATGGGGGGAGACGGTTGCTTTTCCTCCGGAGGAGGAATGGGGGGAGACGGCTGCTTTTCCTCCGGAGGAGGAATCGTGGGCGACGACTGCTTAACCGCCGGAGGAGGAATCGTGGGCGACGGCATCTTACCCGCCGGAGATTGTGGATCGGGGGACGGCGTCGAATGGCGTGAAGGAGGCGTAGGTGAACCAGCACCACCACCACCACCACCACCACCAGCACCTGCACCATCGGAGGGGGGTGGACTTGTTAGCCTTGGCGTCTCGCCTGGAAACACTATGTACTTCTTTTTCCATAGAATGAACTGGCGCTTGACATCTCCAAGTCTTCTCTCCCCTTCGGGTGTAGCTATGTCAATCTCCAGGTCCTCAAACGCTTGGACTATGTCTTCCACCGTGACACGAGCATAGCCATATGGAATGGGGTTGTTGTGATGGAGTGCTCCAGGTGTATAGGGTAAAGCACTGCCGGTAGCTACCTTCATGGAAATATTCCCCACGGGATAATGCAGATCACATTCTTTCATCTCCTTTACATCATCCACGGGGTAGTGAGGCTCCGGTGCACGACTCTCGATCATCGGTGCATTAGCACCTGGAGTCGGGGCCTCCGTGGAAGCCACGCTGCTTCTCAGCTGATGCTGGCTTCCGAGATCCGCTGCATCTTCATGCGGCCCTGCAGCCGACGCTTTTTCTTTCTCAAGTATTCCCGCCACGATCTTCTTCGGCTCACTGACTTCCATTGCAAGATGCGACATTTGATCTGCAGCCCGGTCCGTACCTCTCTTACGGCTTCTGTAACAGTACGGGTCACCCTCCTGGGAAAACCCTACTTTCCACGGCAATCTGCCTTTGCCTCGTATATGTCCTCCGTGTTCAGGATTCCCGAGGGCATGGGTCAGTTGGTCTCTCTCTCTGTTGAACGTGAGCACGCCCTGTTGAGCTTTGGTCATTGCGTCAACAAGGTCTTTTGTGGGAGCAAACTTTTTCTGTCGGTGAACACACTCCCCTGTCTCCGGGTCTAGCGATCCCCCATGCCCATACCACCACATTTTGGCTCTTTCGTCCCATCCCTCTGTACCTAGACGGATTCCTCTTGCCCTCAGGCCGTCCTCCATTGCCTGCCACTTAGGCGCTGAAACGCGGTATCCTCCTGGCCCCATAACATGATGGTACTGTTTCTTTTCCGCATTAGCCTTATTTTTTGCCGATATTTCCTTGAAATGCTCCGATTTATGTTGCGTCACAAATTCTGTCCAATCATCTCTCAGTTTCTCATGTTGTCCAGTGAAAATCGGAGTCTTGCCCTTGCTGACATATTCACGGAACAATTTTTTCTTGAAGTTCCGGAATGCTTCGGCCATCTTCTGAAAAGCGAACTCTTTGACTATCCTCCTCCTCTGACGTCCACCCGGAACGTCCTCACCGAATTCATCTTTTTTGTTGTATTCCGGAGGTAGAATGAAATGTGCAATAAGCTTTCTAAACATAATCTTTTTCGTTCTCTTGTCGACATAAGTGAAACCAACACGTGCTTTCTTTGGCTCCTTCCATTCCTGGACGGTGATCGGGACGGTGTCTCTAACAATGACTCCGCATTGGTTGATAAACTTTGTGGTGTGCTGTAGGGGCTTGCCGATTTCACTGACTGATTCGATGGTATATGTTTCTCCATCTTTCATCGACTTGGATTTGCCACGCTTTGTCATACTAGATCCGGCCGAGGGCTAAAATAAGAAAGAGAGTCGCGCGCGTTAGTGCATATGTATTCACATTTTAGTAAGTTTGTATCACGAGAGTCCCAATGTATATATATATATATACCTCGCCGGAGGTGGTTGTTCTTTGCAATTGGAGATCGTCGTTTGTCGACGGTTGACCTCCGTCATCAATGTCCATTCCTTCACCTCCTTGATCATCGACAATGTCCGTTCCTTCACCTGTTTCATCATCGACAATGTCTGTTCCTCCACGTTCTTGATCATCAAGGTTCAGATAAGAAGAGACTACATCGTCTTGTTGCTCATCTTCTGGGCCCGGCACATAAGGGTTCTGGTTGGCTATCATGCCGTATATAATACCTTCAGCCTCCTGATACGTATACGGCAAAGCTCCATTGTCCGCCATATGTCACTCCTGCAGACATGCATATAGTAAAAATTAATTAAGTATATAGGAGACTTAGCAAATATTACACCCTCTTTCTCAAATTGTCCGCCATATGTCACTCCGGTGGAAGAACGATAACCACCGGAGGGGGAAAACCATACTTTAGAGGTGTGTCCAAAATTAGTTTCTCAAATGACTTGGAGAACCCCATAGCTACGTTGCATTTGCTTTTCTGGTCATTTTGGTATATTACACTTAATATTCTGAATTTATTGAATTAAAACTTATTTTCATTATTTTTTTGACTTAGGAATATTTAGGGTTAGTAGAATTAGCAAATATTAGTACAAATATATTTTTAGGGTTAGTAGACTTAGGGTTAGCACTTTGCAAAAAAAGAGTGCAGCCCAACTTTTGACTTAGGAATTTTTTTGACTTAGGATTTATTTTAACTTAGTAGGAAATTTTTTGACTTAGGAATTTTTTTGACTTAGGATTTATTTTAACTTTGCAAAAAAAGAGTGCAGCCCAACTTTTTTTTTTTTGAGAATCCGAGTGCAGCCCAAGAGCGTTTTTTTTTCTCTCCCGCAGGCCGTGACGTCAGCGTCTCTGTTTCGTCTTCCTCCGGCGAGGGCCACGGCGCCACTCTCCTCTCTCCCCCGCGAGCACGGCCACGGCCACTCGGCCACGCACCACGGCACGGCCACGGCCACGGGCACGGCCACGGCCACGGGCACGGCCACGGCCACGCACCACGGCACGGCCACGGCCACGGGCACGGCCACGGCCACGGCCACGGGCACGGCCACGGCCACGACCACGGCCACGGCCACGGCACGGCCATGGCACGGGCATGGCCAAGCACGCACGCACGGGCACGGCCAAACCCTAAACAGATCCTCCGGCGGGGGCCACGGCCGTCGTCGTCGTTTCCGATCGTCGTGCATGGTCCTCCAGAGATCCTCAAGAACGCACGGGCGGGCACCTACCGGAGACAGAATCGGCGAGGGCGGCGGGCAGCAACCGGAGACGTGAATCGGTGGGGGCGACGGGCAGCAACCGGAGACGGAATCGGCGAGGGCGGCGCGGAGAAGACGAGATGTGTTTGGGAATTTTTGGGGGCAGAGAATATATAGGGGCAGCCTTTAGTCCCGGTTGGGGAGGCCCCCCCGCGGACCTTTAGTCGCGGTTCCTGTCCCCAACCGGGACTAAAGGGGTATTTTTTTCGCGGCGTTTTCGTTCCCGCGCGGAAAGAGCCTTTAGTCCCGGTTCGTGACAGGAACCGCGACTAAAGGTGGTTTTTCAAATACTTTTCCTTTTTCCAATCTTAAAGTACAAATAATATATCAGAAAATTTTGAAAAATAAAACTAATTCTTTTTAAAATCTTAAAAATACAAATAATATATCAGAAAATTCAGAAAAATAAAACTAATCATAAAGATTCACACACATCTTGAATATATATATAGATAAAAAAGGCAGTACATAATGGCTAGAGTGGATCTAAACCTAAACGGAGAGCATAGATGCATGATCTGATATCTGCTAGTCATACTCCTGCCTAGGCCTATAGTACATGTACTCGTAGTCGTCGTAGTCGCCGCCGCCGTCGTCGTCACTATCGTCTGACGGTGCTCTGCACTCCCTCGGAGGATCACGACTCCAGGACTGGGCCTGAGGGTACCGCAGGCGGGGGATATCGCCGGCCCTGATGTAGTCCATGACGCTCTGTAGAGTCCGGCCGGACCACCATAGCCGACGACCGGCCTCGTGAAAGTTCCCAGGAGGCAGGCCGTCCTCCTCATACCTGGCGAGCGCCCTCTCACGCCGATTGATGAAGAAGCATCCCAAGTATGCTGGTTATCGGGATGCCAACTGGGATTCCTCCGCTGCTCCGGCGTGAGCTCGTGATAGTAGTGGTTCGTGATGGCTGCCCGACGCGCCACACCTTGAGGAAGAGGAGGGACCGGCACTCCTCCGGCGCTCAGCATCCAACCGGCGGGAACGTTGTAGCCGCACGGGCAGGGGTAGTTCGAGGCGGAAAGTGCCTCCGCCTGGATGAATGTTCGAGTGGGTACGGTAGAAGCCATGAGAGAGAGTGGTGAGTTTGTATGTGTTTATGCCAATGGTGTGGCAATGCATACATATATATAGCGAGAAGAAAACATCCCTTTAGTCCCGGTTGGGGACACCAACCGGGACTAAATGGGTTAGGGTTTCGTTTGGACCAATCAGATAGAATCACACGGATCGTGTGTTTCTTTAAAGCGCTTGTGAGTCGTTGGATCCGGGGTGTGTTTCTTTCGAGCTGTTGTGAGCCGTTCGATCAGGGCTACGGTGTGTTTCTTTCGAGCTGTTGTGAGCCGTTGGATGAGGTGGTTTCTTAACCGTTGGATCAAAACCCTAGCACAACACTTTGTGAGCCAGAGGACCCTATATATAGCCCACCTTCATACACCGGTCAGTTCATCGAGCAAATACAAAACATCCGGATTCGCCATCATACGTCCTGTCGTGCATTTGGTATGCATATTGCACCCAGTAGCCACGGTGGGGCTGTATGATGGCGATACCGATTGTTTTGTTCTACATCCCCCTTTAAGGTTTGATACATCATATATTCAGTTTATCGAGCAAGTACAAAACATCCGGTTTCGCCATCATACGTCCTACCGTGCATTTGGTATGCATATTGCACCGAGTAGCCACGGTAGGGCTGTATGATGGTGATACCGATTGTTTTGTTCTACACCCCCCCCTTTAACACATCCATCCATGCTATGGGTCAGTGTTCACTTTGAGCTCGGTTAGTAATGTGCAACTATTTGCTTCGTTCTGTTAGGGTGGCGCGTGGCGCGGGAGTTGCGACGCGTGGCACGGGAGTTGTGACGCGTGGCCAGGAGGGCGCGGTATAAACTGTCGCGCCTCGAGCGCGTCTTCTCCTCTCCACGCACCGTCGCGCTTCCACCATGCCTCCGAGGAGGAACAGCACCACCGGCTTTCGCGGCGTCCGAGCACGGCAGAACGGAATGTTCAGCGCTGATATCCGCTGGGGGGACGACCGCATCCCCCTCGGCTCCTTTGCGACGGCGGCGGAGGCCGCCCGCGCCTGGGACGCGGCGGCCTGGCGCCTCAACCGCCCGCGTTCGCTGATGAACTTCAACGACTGCCACACCGTCTGGGAAGCGGAGGCCAGGGCGCCGAAGCCGCAGATCGTCACTGCCGCTGAGCACCTCCACCTCCGTCACCGCGCGTTTCAGGGCCTAGTCGACGCCAGGGAAGAACGCGTCGTCCGCGAGTATTACCGGAACAACCCGGGGGAGGAGAACGCCGACGAGGAGCTCTGGCAGACCCGCGCGGCTGAGCGGGCGGAGCGCCGCCTCGAACGCCACCTCACGTTAGATGCCGCTCGGGAGGCGAGGACGAGGGCGCTGCAAGAGCTTCGTCGGGCCGACCGCGCCGGCGAAGTCTGGGCCTCCGACGATCCGAGGTGGGGGCCTATCTCGGACATACCATCATACACCTCCGACGACGACGAGGAGGTCACCGACGAGTTCGCCGACGTCGATGTCCCGGAGGAGGTCACCGACGAGTTCCCCGACGATGACGAGGAGGAGTAGTGTTCGTATGTTCTCTCTTTTTAATAAAATAATTTGTATTCCGGCGACACTGCGGCGCGCTAGCGCGTCTGTTTTCTGTTTTTAATAAAAGTTATGAAATCAGATATTTTATCTCACAAGGTTTTGAGACATTTAAGTAACTTTCTGTTTTCCATACTTTCCACTCGTTTTCTCAAATATTTTGCAAAGGATCGGAGTTAGTCTTAAACACATCAGAGATAATATAATTCACATGATCCATTCAAAAAAGTTTGGTACACAATAAATTATTACACATCAATTCTTCCCTTGTGTCCCTGCTTTCTTACGATCTGGCCGTATCCATGGAGCATCCTCATCATTTAACTTAATGCTTGGGTCATGTTGACTTTGAAGGGCGGAATTTCACCAAACATATTATAATCTTCTGACATGTCTATCTTGTCCTCCACTCCCACGATGTTTCTTTTCCCTGGAAGAACAATGTGGCGCTTTGGATCCTCACATGATGTACTGATCGTTTTCTTATCTTTCTGTTTCCTCGGTTTGCTACTCATGTCCTTCAAATAGAAAACCTGAGCGACATCTTTGGCTAGGACGAATGGTTCGTCAAGGTAACCAAGATTGTCGAAATCCACCATTGTCATTCCGTATTGCTCGTCCACCTTTACCCCACCTCCTGTTAGCTTGAACCATTTGCACCGGAACAAAGGGACCTTAAAGGAGGGTCCATAGTCAAGTTCCCATATCTCCTCTATGTAACCATAATATGTGACCTTTTGCCCAATCTCGGTTGCTGCATCAAAGCGGACACCACTGTTTTGGTTGGTGCTCTTTTTATCTTGGGAGATCGTGTAAAATGTATTCCCATTAATCTCGTACCATTGGAAAGTCGTTATAGTCGAAGATGGTGTCTTGGCCAACATGTACAGCTGATCTCCAACATCATTGTCATTCATTAAATGTTTTCGCAACCAACTGCCGAAAGTCTCCATGTGGGCCTTTCTAATCCATGATTCAGGCTTCCCCGGGTTGTTCGAGCGTAAAATATTCTTGTGTTGCTCGAAGTACGGAGCCACCAAGCTCGAATTTTGCAGAACTATGTAGTGTGCTTCAGTCATAGAATGACCGTCCATACATATCGTTGATTTCCTTCCGATCGTGCCTCTTCCACTTAGTATCCCCTCGTGCCGCGATTGAGGAATACCAATCGGCTTAAGGTCAGGAACATAGTCAATACAGAACTCAATTACCTCCTCATTTCCATAGCCCTTTACGATGCTTCCTTCTGGCCTAGCACGGTTACGAACATATTTCTTTAATACTCCCATAAACCTCTCGAAGGGGAACATATTGTGTAGAAATACAGGACCGAGAATGGAAATCTCTTCGACTAGGTGGACCAGGAGGTGCGTCATAATATTGAAGAAGGATGGTGGAAACAGCAACTCGAAACTGACAAGACATTGGACCACATCGTTCTGTAACCGTGGTAGATCTTCTGGACTGATTACCTTCTGAGAGATTGCATTGAGGAATGCACACAGCTTCACAATGGCTACTCGAACATTTTCCTGTAGGAGGCCCCTCAAAGCAATCGGAAGCAATTGCGTCATAATCACGTGGCAGTCGTGAGACTTCAGGTTTTGGAACTTTTTGTCCGCCATGTTTATTATTCCCTTTATATTCGACGAGAAGCCAGACGGGACCTTCATACTGCTCAGGCATTCAAAAAAAATGACCTTCTCTTCTTTCGTAAGAGCGTAGGTGGCACGACCTTGAAACCATTCCGGATGCCGGTCATCTGGGTCTTTCAAAAGTTGCTGATCCCGCCGTGCTTCCTTTGTATCCTTTGTCTTCCCATACACGCCCAAGAAGCTTAGCAGGTTCACGCAAACATTCTTCGTAACATGCACCACGTCGATTGCAGAGCGGACATCTAGGACTTTCCAATACTGTAGCTCCCAAAATATCGATTTCTTTTTCCACATGGGTACGTGCCCGTCAACTCCCTGTGGAACTGATTGTCCGCCAGGACCCTTTCCAAAGATGACATTCAAATCCTTGACCATATCAAATATCTCAGCTCCAGTACGTTCCGCAGGCTTCGGCCGGTGATCTGCCTTGCCATTGAAATGCTTGCCTTTCTTTCTTACGTTATGATTTCGGGGAAGAAATCGACGATGACCCAGGTACACGTTCTTCCTACAATTATCCAAAAATACACTTTCAGTCTCATGTAAGCAGTGCGTGCATGCTTTGTATCCCTTATTTGACTGTCCCGAAAGGTTACTGAGAGCAGGCCAATCGTTGATGGTTACAAAAAGCAACGCTCGTAGGTTAAATTCCTCTTCTTTGTGCTCATCCCACACAGGTACACCAGGTCTGCCCCACAATTGTAAAAGTTCATCAACTAATGGCCTTAGGTACACATCGATGTCGTTGCCGGGTTGCTTCGGACCTTGGATGAGTTCTGGCATCATAATGAACTTCCGCTTCATGCACAACCAAGGAGGAAGGTTGTAGATGCATAGAGTCACGGGCCAGGTGCTATGGCTGGAGCTCTGCTCGCCAAAAGGATTCATGCCATCAGTACTTAGACCAAATCTTATGTTCCTTGCGTCAGCTGTAAAATCTTTGAACTCTCTGTCGATCTTTCTCCATTGCGTTCCATCAGCGGGGTGTCTCAACTCCCCGTCGGACTTACGGTCCTCTTTGTGCCATCACAACAACTTGGCATGCTCTTTGTTCATGAACAGGCGTTTCAGCCGAGGTATTATAGGAGCATACCACATCACCTTGGCGGGAACCCTCTTCCTGGGTTTCTCGCCCTCAACATCGTCACCAGGGTCATCGCCTCTGATCTTATAACGCAATGCAATGCATACAGGGCATTCATTCAAATCCCCGTATGCACCGCGGTAGAGGACGCAGTCGTTAATGCATGCATGTATCTTCAGAATCTCTAAACCTAGAGGGCACACAACCTTCTTTGCTTCGTACGTACTGGCGGGCAACTCGTTATTCTTCGGAAACATATTCTTCAACATTTTCAGCAAATTTTCAAATGATGAGTCAGCTACACCTTCCCGTGCCTTCCATTTCAGCAAATCCAGTGTGCAGCACAGCTTTTTCAGACTATTGTCGCATCCTGGGTACAGCGACTTCGTGTGATCCTCTAACATGCGATCCAAATTCTCCCTCTCCTTGTCAGTTTCGCAGCGTCTCCGTGCATCAGCAATGGTCCGACCAAGATCATCAGCGGGCTCATCATGTGCCTCTTCTTCACCTTCACCAAACCCTTCCCCACCTTCAGCATCATCCTCCATGAAGGTATCACCGAAAGCGTCATGATAGTTGAAATCGATATCATCCTCTTCTTCATCTTCTTCCATTCTAACCCCTCTTTCTCCATGCTTGGTCCAACAATTATAGCTTGGCATGAAACCGTGCCGAAGCAGGTGCATGTGAACGACTCTTGAGGAGGAGTGACCCTTCTCATTCTTACATTCAGCACATGGACAGATAATAAAACCTCGCTGCTTGTTCGCATTTGCCACTACGAGGAAATCTTTCAAACCCGTAGTGAACTCGCCGGAGAGTCGGTTACCGTACATCCATTGCCGATTCATCTTCATTATTATTATATAAAGTATATAATTAACCATCATGCATTTGTTAAACTAACTAGCTGGAAATAATACAAATCATGAAAGGGTTCAAGTTGCTAACCGCGACCGCGGAGGTAAAATAAATGAAAACGCTCAAGTGCGGCTCGGACACTTAATATCATGTGTGTTTCATGCTATCGGGCATTTCATCGAACACCTAGTGTGCATAGTAGGAACCAAAAGCATACCCACCACCCCTTGTGAATGTTGTGAGCAGAAGTGACACCAAATGTGGCTAAGTGCAGCGAGCTGAGTTCTATATATAGGGATGGGCCTTTAGTCCCGGTTCACCTGGACAACCGCGGCTAAAGGCCGTGGGGCCAGACCGATGACCTATTAGCCCCGGTTGGTCTGGACAACCGGGACTAAAGCCCCTCCCCTCCGACAGCTGTGGACCGAGCGCGCTGGGCCCAGACTATTGGTCGCGGGTCTCGTCCCGAACCGCGACTAAAGACCCCTATGGTCGCGGGCCGATTATTTTGGGGACTAATGGGGGCGTACCGAAGGCCTATTTTCTACCAGTGGAGGTTCGTACGGAGAGACGTACCATCACGGCAGCGGGACGCATTATAGTATATATAGTATAGATAGATAGATAGATATATAGATAGATAGATAGATTAGAAGAGGATCTAGTCCAATTAGAAGATCTCTAAACCAATTAGAAGGACTCTAATTATATTGCTCTAATTAGTCTTCTAAATTCTAGAGAGGTTCTAATCCTATTAGAAGTGCTCTAATTAGTTTTTATAATCATTGGAGAAGTCTCTAATCAATTAGAAGCGCTCTAATTGGAAGTTTTAATTAGTCATGTAATTCTTCTATAGAAAGAGGGATCCAAATCTCAATTGAATGTTCTCCAAAGAGAGGAGGGGTGGGGATTGTTTAGTGGGTCAAGGGAGGGCACCTGCCATAGGGGAGGAGGTTGGTTTGGCCTCCTCTGCCATGGCCGCACCTCCCCTCCTAGGGGAACTCGGATTGGACTCCCAAGTGGAGTCCAATCCCCTTCCCCCCCCCACACACACACATTTTTTTATTTTTTTCCTTTTCTTTTTCCCACTCATTTATTTCTCAATTAAATTCAGAAAAATTCCTACGGGTAGCTAGTGCATATTGTGAGACCATGGGTTAGGGTTTACCCTGAGGAGGAAAACTGCCCCCTCCGGCACTGCTTCCATATATGGAAAGGCCCCGAAACTCTTCTGAAACCCTATGACCCCTTTGGATAAAATCATCGATATTATCTAATGATGTCAGAAATATATTTCCAACATCACGGGGCATCTCATGCCCCCTGCAATTTTTCCATAAAGCATGTAGTCTCAGTTTCTCTGACATAATAACTCTGGAATAAACTAGCTCAGATGCCCGTGTGTTGCAACGGGAGAAAATTTTGCGTGTTAAGGAAGATAGAACAGCCACAGCTACAGTTTATATCATTTCGAATCCGTGAAAGGAGAGAAATAGACGTGTTTTTTAGAGCAAAGTTGCAGGCGTCGATGGCAAAGGATGAGTTAAATTTGTTTCTTCTAGCCAGTAAGAGTTGGTCGTTCGGAGCCTTGGGCCGGATATGTGTAAAGATGTTTGTAAATGGTGCTCTCTTTCTTCTAATATGATTCGGCGCAGCTCATTACTTTAACCGTCAAAAATAAAATTTAACATGAATTGTTAGATGTCACTCATTTCACAAACCTGCTTCATGTACTACTGCGTGCCACTTCTTTCATCCAACTATGCCACACATCACAAACAACATTATCCTAGCGACAATGTGAAAGTAAAGTTATAATCGCCGTTCTAAAGGGAAAATAGTAGTAGTTATTTTCATGAATGGGAAGACCTTTGTGAAACTTGGAGAACATGTAATTCTTTTACTTCTTTTCAGCAACTTTACCTTACTCGATCAGCTAGCATAAGTACAGATAAATAGCACGTGTGTAACAAAATAGAAAAAATGGCAAAGGTAATATATACTTGACAGCCAAAGCAAATTAGAGATCTAACCAATAAGTTTATTGAAATTTATGGACCCAAATGCATTGTGAAATTGGTAAAAAAAAACTTGTAACCTGAAATATCGAGTTTTATTGTGTTCAGAGATGAATTTACAATAGTGGAGATGTGTAACGAATTTGTTTCACTGCTACTTACATTATGCTCTCAACATGACCTAATGGTACTGTTGCACACCACATCCCCACTTCGGCAATAAAAGGCATAATTTGTAGACACATACTTTTAATACTCCATCTTTATTAAATCATCAATAAAGGTAGAGGTTTATATCTGATGGTATGTTTGGCACAACTATTGTTAATATGGTCCAGAGAGATGATAGTAACACATAAGGACATGCACAAGGATTAACGTATATCATGAACAAATTTGGAACCATGATCCTCTGTCCTTGGCCTAATACATAGCACAATAAGAGAATTAAGAAACAAAACGATTAAAAAATTATCTACTATACATAATCTGTAGCAGGTCATAAAATAAATAGGATTACTCTGGTGTAGGATCCTCAAGTTAACTTCAACTGGTAGCTACGTTACTATTACTAAGGCTACTTTTTCATAAAAAAGAGTGAAGATGGCCTATACAACTTAGCCATCAGAAGCTAGAACAACCCATGTAGCTTAAGAAGCCTACATAACCCATACTCAGATAATTTCATACACTCATAGTAATCATCTATAGACAGTAATCCGTCCTACACAACCCATACTCAGATAATTAGAAAGCCAGTACAATCCATGTAGATTTGGAAGCCTACACAACTAATAGTCTTATAGTACTTCTTACCAATAACATGCCGAATATCAAAGGTCTACTTCATTGCATCTTCCTTGACGTCTGAGCTTGTGTTGTTTCCACTTAACTCTAATATATCCAAGACTTGACTGATAGAAATAATCTAATATGCCAACTATTGTCAAGTTTTTCATCTATCTATTATGTAGAAGGTGTCCACTGAACTCTGAAATGCTTGGGTTTATTCAGTAGTGTTGACATTCCCAACTGATTAAAATCCACCTCCACTGAACTCTGAAGTGCTTGGGTTTATTCAGTAGTGTTGACCAAATTTCAGTCCAAATTGAATCAAATGATTTATGTAAAGCCAAGTGCCTTTTAAAGTTCTTTCTGCTTGAAGTTCCCCGAATTGTGAGCATCACCAATAAAGAAAAAAAATGTGAGTATGAACTCTTACAGCAAACCTTGCACCGGTCGGCCACTGCCATTGATACTCCTCTCTGCTAGTTTGTTTGATGCTTCAGTGCTTGGTCTTGTTGGAAATGGCACTACTGCCACCTGGAACGATGCATGGTGTCTCACGGTTAAAGAGGCGCGCTGACTATGTCACGTGCATTACTTCAAGCACAATCTTTCTCGAGCTGCAATTCTTCAGTTCACTGGTTCATGGGAGATAGTACAAGGAATCCAGCTGCAAGATAACATCCCTGAGTATTTATAGTTGAGATGGTCGGGTGATGTTCAATTCTCAGCCAGTCTTGTGTACAATTTGAACAATTTGAAGGCTCTGTCCTCACCAATTTCACAACACAATTTCAGAGTCTCGTGCTCCATCAAAGTGCCTTTTTTATGGTTTTCTGTTCTCGGATGATGCCTCAAGGCAGGCAATCTTCAGAATAGTGGGTGGATTCACAATTAAATTTGGCCGTGGTGTTTCATCCATCAGGAGTCTGCTCCTCCACATCCTCCTCGGGTGCTCTTTTGTGCATCAGGTTTGGACATCGTCTTCAATCGTTGCGGACTCACTCTCCGGTCCTCGAAGGCGACTTCAACATCCTTAATTGTTTGGTAGACTGAGAAAGTGCCACGACATAGTAGAACAACGGGTCACATCGTTTCCTCCGCCAAGCCTTGTGCGTCCGGGGCTCACAGCCGCACCGACCATGTCTAGCCTCGATATTGTGGTCTTCTCGTAGACAAGCTTAATGGTGTGGGTTACCTGGTACTCGGTCACCTCGTCCTTGAGCGCGGCCTCTTGGGCGTGGAGTTTTCGTGCAGCGACCAAGAGTGCGTCGCTGGCGTGTGTCGGCGCCAAGCCTGGACAGCCCAGCAAGGCGTACGTCGGGTCGTCCGGCCGGAGGTAGTAGATAAGGACCGGCTGAACACGCGGCTCACAATTTTCAATTGTCTCAACAATCTCATCCCTCCATGGTTGTGGCCTTGGCTTCTTCACCGGTTCCATCTCGACGGTCGTGGGTTAGAGTAGGTATATTTGGTTAGTTTTCGCCTGATCGATCTCGTCCCATGGTGGATCTCACCTTTATATATATGTATCGAACCAGGGGGTTGGGACTTGGGAGCTACGAAACACGTCCGGCATGAAAAGCTATGCCGATCCAAAACGAGTTGTTTCCTTCATTGGTTGGCTAACCCGAGGTGTAGACGTACCACTTGAGGAAACGTTCTAAAAAGTAGAGACCGAACATACAACTAATAGGTGGAATGGTGGATAATTTTTGTCAACTTGAGTGGGCAATTTCGGTGATGGACAGACCGACCGAACAACCAACCAAAGAAGTTTTAATGCTTTAATTATTAGGTAAAGATAAAGATTCCTGTAGTAATAGAAACTATTTCTACCACTCCGTGACATCTCATGCCCTCATTATAAATCCTCAGTAGAGAAACTTGCAATCAGCAGCCCGACAAAACAGCATAAGCATACTTGAAACAATATAGCAGAATAACCTACCACGACCTGAACATACAACAGAAGAAACTCTGTGAGGTCCAGCACCGCAACCCACCACATCTGGCCCACCACATCTGGTTAGACATTTACATGTCAATGTTTAGAACCGAATTCAGGAATTAACGACAGTAGCAACGAGGAGGTGTGAATATGAAGTGCTTTGCCGGTGCTCACCTTTGATAGCTCGACGACGCTGGCCTGCTCGAAGAGCTGGGCGAGGTGCTCACTATGGACGCCGTATGCACCTTGGCCTCCTCCAGCGGATCCAGGTACTCCACGGCCTCCACCTCCTGCTCTATACGGTCCTCCTCCGCGACTGCTGCCGCAGGCTCCTCCTCTGCGACGGCCTCGTCCTTGGTGACGTCCGACTCGGCAACTACTACAGAAGAGGACTTGAAGGAGCCGGAGGCGCCGAGATGGAGGTGCGGGCTGGTCGAGCGAAGGCTGAGGTCGCGAGGCATGGCCAGGGAGAGGATCACAAGGAACTGGGCATATGAGGCATAGGGCTACGCCTGCCCGTATGAGGCAGGTCCCGTGGTGCTGCGTCACATCCCGTGTTCCGCCGTCCCATCTGGGGACCTAGGGCAGCGTGTTTCTTCAATGGGGCGCGGGGGCGGCGGCCGGAGTGGCCTCTGGCGGATCTCGAGAAACGGGAGAGAGAGAGGATGCACCTGCCAGCAGGGCTTCGCACAGAAAAAAAATCGATTTACCTGTTGCGTATGGAGCGTGGATTGATTTCCTTCTTTTCGAGGGACTACAATACAAATAGGCACGACGTACCCCTACGCGTATGTGACGGTCCTTAGCAGAAACTATATACATATATATATAGGTAAATATATATCTCCTTTGCTTATGATCACCTCGGTCGTAACCATGGAGTATCTTCATCATTTAACAGACTGCTTGGGTCAGTCTTCACATTGAAGGGCAGAATTTCACCAAACTGATTATAATCTTCTAACATGTTTGTCTTGTCCTCTACCCCCATGATGTTTCTTTTTCCTAAAAGAAATATGTGGCGTTTTGGTTCGTCGCTTGATGTATTTGTTTTCTTATATTTTCTTTTCCTCGGTTTGGTAGTCATGTCATTCACATAGAAAATCTGAGCAACGTCGTTGGCTAGGAAGAATGGTTCTTCTCTGTACCCAAGATTGTTCAGATCCACTGTTGTTATCCCATACAACTTGTCTACCTTTACCCCGCTGTCAGTTTGACCCATTGGCACCGAAACAAAGGGACTTTAAAAGAAGCTCCATAGTTGTTCTCATATCTCCTCTATGTAACTGTAATATATGTCATTTTTCCCATTGTTGTTTGTTGCATCAAAGAGAACACCACTATTTTTGTTGGTACTCTTTTTATCTAGGGAAATCATGTAAAATGTATTCCCATTTATTTGGTACCCTTCAAATTTCATTATAGTCGAAGATGGTGACCTGCCCAAGGAGTACAGCTCACTGCAACATCCTTGTCATTCATTAGATGTGGTTGCAACCAATTACCGAAAGTCGCCATGTGGAGACATGAAAAAGGGAGTTAGTCTGCACGGGGTTTTGGGAGTGTACAATATTCTTGTGTTCCTTGATGTACGGAGCCACCAAGATAGAATTTTGTAGAACTGTATAGTGTGCTTGAGTGAAACAGTACCCGTCCATACATATCGTTTATTTCTTTCCGAGCGTGTCTTTTCCACTCAGTCTACCCTCGTGCCGCGATTGAGGAAGACCAGTTGACTTAGGGTCAGGAACAAAGTCAACACAAAACTCAATAACCTCCTCTGTTCCATGCCCCTTGGCGATGATTCCTTCCGGCCTAGCACAATTACGAACATATTTTTTAAGACTCCCATGGACCTCTCAGAGGGGAACATATTGTGTAGAAATACATGACCGGGAACGAAAATCTCTTCGACTAGGTGAACCAGGAGGTGCGTCATAAATATTTAAGAACAATGGTGGGAACACCAACTCGAAACTAACAAGACACTGGAGCACATGCGACAGATCTTCTGGATTGATTACCTTTAGAGAGATTGCATTGAAATAATGCACATAGCTTCACAATATGTACTCGAACATTATCCGGTAGAGGTCCCCTCAACGCAACCGGAAGAAACTGCATCATAATCCCGTGGTAGTCATGAGACTTTAGGTTTTCGAACTTTTCTCTACCATATTTATTATTCCCTTTATATTCGACGAGAAACTAGACGGGACTTTGATAATTCTCAGGCATTCAAAAAATATTTACTTCTCTGCTTTGGTAAGAACGTAGCTGGAAGGAACTTGAAACAGTTATGGATGCAGTCCTTCTGGGTCTTTCATACGTTGTTGTTCCTGCTGTGCTTCCCTGTGTATCTTTTTTCTTCCCATACACTCCCAAGAGGCCTAGCCGGTTCACGCAGAGCATTTTCTTCACATGCATCATGTCGATTGCACAGCGGACCTCTAGAAATTTAAAATAAGGCAGATCCCAAAACATAGATTTATTCTTCCACATGGGTACGTGTCCGTCAGCGTCATTTTTAACAGATTGTTCGCCAGCCCCCTTTCCAAAGATCACTTCTAAATCCTTGGCCATATCTAATATATCAGCACCAGTATGTTCTGGAGGCTTCGGCGGTGATCTGTCTGACCGTTGAAACGATTGCAATTCTTTCTTACGGGACTGTTTAACAAATTTACGATGCCCCATGTACACATTCTTGTTGGTCAAATATATACTTTCTGTCTCAGCTAAATAGTGTGTGCATGCATTGTATCCCTTGTTCGACTGTCCTACAAGGTTACTAAGAGCAGGCCAATCGTTGATAATTACGAACAACAACGCTCGTAGGTCAAATTCGTTCTATTCATGCTCATCATAGACACGTACACCAGGTTCGGCCCACAACTATAAAGTTCATCAACTTTTGGCCACATGTACACATTAATGTCATTGCCGAGTTGCTTTGGGCCTTGATTAGCACTCGCATCATAATGAACTATCGCTTGATTCACAACCAAGGAGGAAGGTTATAGATGCATAGAGTCACGGGCCAGGTGCTATGACTGGAGCTATGCTCCCTAAAAGTATTCATGCCATACGTACTTAGACCAAACCTTAAATTTCTTGCGTCACATGCAAAATATTTGAACTTTATGTCGATATTTCTCCACTTCGACCCATCAGCAGGGTGTCTTAACATCCCGTCTGACTTATGTTGCTCTTTGTGCCATCGCAATAACTTGGCATGTTCTTTGTTTCTGAACAAACATTTCAACCGTGGTTTTGTAGAAGAATACCACATCACCTTGGCAGGAACCCTCTTCCGAGGGGGATCACCATCAACATCACCAGGGTCATCCCATCTGATCTTATACTGCAACGCACCGCATACCGGGCATGCATTCAAATTCACATACTCCTCGCCACGGTAGAGGATGTAGTCATTGATGCATGCATGTATTTTCTGCACCTCGATCTAAACCTAGAGGGTAGACAACCTTTTTTGCTTCGTACGTACTGGCGGCAAATACATTGTGCTTTGGAAGCATATTATTCATCATTTTTAGCAACTTTTCAAAACTCTTATCAGATAAACCACACTCCGCCTTCCATTGCAGCAATTCCAGTGTGCCACCAACTTGTTCAGACTATTTTCACAAGTTGGGTACAAAAACCTTTTCTGATCCTCTAACATGTGATCCAACTTCTCCCTCTCCTTTTTACTATCGCAGTCTCTCCGTGCATCAGCAATGGTCCTACCAAGATCATCAGCGGGCTCATCATCTGCCTCTTCTTCAACTTCTCCTCAGCTTCCCCCATGAAAGTAGCAGCATATTCAGGGGGGATAGTTGTCATCATCCTATTCTTCTTCTTAATTCTCTTCCATTATAACCCCTCTCACTCCGTGTTTGGTCCAACAATTATAGATGGGCATGAAACCGTACCGAAACAGGTGGATGTGAAGGATCTTTGAGTCAGATTAATCATTCTAATTCTTACAGACGCTACCTGGAAATAATACAAAACCATTCCGCATGTTCGCATCAGCCACACGGAGGAAATCGTTCACGCCATTAATTAACTCACTAGAGCGTCGCTCAGTACCGTACATCCATTGCCGGTGCATATGCGTTATTTTATAAGTAAATCAAACGCGATCGCGCTACTAAAATTAGTATTAAGGTTTAGGTGCTAACCTCTTGGAACACTCCAATAGAAGAGGCAACACAAAATCTTCACCAGTCATGGAAAAATAGGGATAAAATTGAGCTCGGTGGTGAAAAAACAAAGGAGGTCAAAGAAGCTAGCTAGGTCGAGAATTTCATCCAACACCTCTAGTGCATAGGAAATAAACAACAAAGTAGCACACACCACTCACTTACAAATTGGAAAAAACAGAGTATAGAGGGAAGAGGCAGGAGCGGTTATATAGGAAACAAAGAACCTCTAGTCGCGGGCCGTGTAACGAGCAGGGACAAGAGGTCCCCTTCGGACCAGGACTAGCTCAACGAGGCTTTTCTTACGATTCCGGGGCGATGGAACCAGAGCACTGGCCCCGGTTTCTAAGGGAACCAAGATTAAAGCTCCGGACCAAAGCCCTTGTTTCTACCAGTGACCAACAAGAATTTCATATGCACCCTAAAATAAAATAAAAGTGACAAAATGTGTTGATATTTTAAATTCGATAATAAATTGTTGAATTATATTTTTATAATATTTTTTGTCACCATTGTGCGATAAGATAATATAAATTATTTTCACAATATCGGTTTTCCCTTATATTGATTTCGATTATTTAGTATCATGTCATGTTTCTTACATATACTACTTTGTCTAAGACTAGTTGAGAGGAAAGTTCAAAGTTATTTTTCTATAACATCTTATGTAGTTTATAATTTCTATCATATTTTCCTTGCAATTAAAATCAAATTCAAAAGAATATTGTGTATACCTATTAAAGAAGAACATTTACGTGAATATATTAGGCTTAGATCTTGTTTTAGAACTTCCTAGTTCCTATGTTTTAACTTTTTCGCATCTTTCCTGATATATTTGTAATTCCTTACAAATAGTGCAACCTTTACTATCAGTTGAGGGGATTGCGTTACAGGAGTGAATAGATCTGGAGAGACGGATCTCTCCATTGCCGATAAGATGAACAACGATTTTTTTAACATCCTCAAAGATATTGGTGGAGTAAGAGCAAAGGAGAATGTGCATCTTACAATTCGAACAAAGAAACTTAAGCAAATAGTGAGTGATATTAGACATGATGTGCAGCTCTAGATAAAGTAAACATGCATGTCAGACCAAGATGCACATACATAAGATCAAGAGGAGGACAAAGAAACTCCTCATTGGTGGTCTGAATAACGCCATGAACTCCAACACCGCTGTGTAGTTCTTTTCTCCACTATAACTAAACTTTGTGGTGTTCTTTGCCACTAGCTGCATATGGCGTCGAAAGAAACAAATGCTGAAATTATGGTTGTACAAAATTATGATGTCTAATTTATCCATTTAGAAGACAACAAGGGGATCTAGCATTACATGTCACAAATCGGAAAGACAATATTGTTGTAAGTGATAAGATATTATGAGAAGTGAAATTTCGCAACATTCGCTAAGACTAACTGAGGCTACATGAAAAGTGAAATTTCAAATGATTTGGGGCGTTTCCGAAAGTACTACGACAGATGAATCTACGGCCCTGACTATAAAATCTCTTATATAAAATTAAACACCAAAAATAAGCGTACGGAACAATACAAGGTACGCACTCTACCAACAAGAGTTACATATGCACCCGAAAATAAAATAAGATTGACAAAAATGTGCTGATATTTATTTTAAATTGGATACTAAATTGTTGAATTGTATTTTTATAATATATTTTCACCGTTTTGCGAATAAGAAGCTTCCTAGAACGACGACGGCGGACAAGTTTTCCTTAAATTCATATGCATAAATATTAAAAAATAACAAAAGAGAGGAAAAATGTCGCCACGTTGTACGACGGATGTGACGCCCCGAGATCGGGCACTATGCAGATTTCAGCATTCCCGCCAAAATCCACATAATAACCGATTCCAGGTTGCCATTTATGATAACATTACAATAGTTCACGAATATTCCACAATTACAACAGAATCAAGTAGATACAAGATGACTCAGACGAGCCAGGGATACAACTGATACATTACGAAGATCCAAAATAACAGCGGAAGAAACAACACATCGTCCGTCTACGGACAAGATCCAAATTGGATTAAGAGTCCTGAAGATAACCGAGAGCGTCCAATCCCTGCCCAGGCCAAGCCGGAGGGATTCCCAAGCTAACGTCGTCAGACTTCAAACCTGTTGACTGCAAGTTGGAATTTGCAGCCACGAAAGAGATTCGTGGGTCAGTACGGTTAAGTACTGGCAAGGGGGATAAAACCCATACTCACAAGAATACCGGCGTAGCCAATCATCACAAGGTACAAATACTTTAGGATCAACGGAAAAGGAAGGGGTTATTGCAAATAAGCGCCAGCAGGCTGCACTAACCAACTACAGAGAGATACTACAACTTCCGGCTAACAGAAAGAAGATAAGATCGAGTAATAGTAACCAACTGAAAGATAACTTCAAACAAACCCATCCTGGATCTCGCCCCTTATCCAAAGAAGCAATCCGAGGATAACTCACACAGTTGGATTAATGATGGTTCAGATTATTGTGTCAATAAGCCTATTACTAGTCAAGTTGTTAATCATTGGGTGTAAGATGGTTATCATTAGGTTTAAGTTGTCCTGAGTACTTGTTAGCCAGTACTTTCACCAAGTAATCCATAACCGCGGAAAACACGGCTTCTCGAGAAGATTATCCCTGCAGGGTTGCACCAATTTGGCCGTACACGCAAGAATATCCCGCCAGATGGAAATGCACTTCCACCAAGCGGGGTACTCTACACAACCAACCCTTCTTCGCATCAAGCCCAAAGCACCGCGTGCTGTGCGTGCGCGGCTAATCGAGCCCCCCGAAGAAAAGGAGGACCCTCATAGCACTGGAAGACCACGCCGCCCTAAATGCCGACTACGAAAGTTCCACCCTGGCGCCAAGGGTTCGTACCTGCATATGATGCAGCAAATGGAACACCCGAACTAGTACGGCGATTTGGACGAGATGCGAATCGAGTCAGTTGAGGGGGGCGCCCATACTCGCTTCCCACATGCGGTTAGTGCGCTCATCATGGATCAGTAGACAAGACCCTTTTCCTATTAGGGTCGACACTAGCAGGCCTCAAAACCACAAAGGGCCTCCTGCCGGTGCCTTATCATCAAATTTATTATTAAGTAATAACAGTATCATGATGGATTGATTGATTAAACATCGAGCCCCCAGAACATAAAAGAGTAGTAACAGAAGGTAACGGGTAACAGACTCGAGCAAAATAACCTAAGCAGGATAGTAAGACACGGGCAACAAGCAATGGTTATAGGTATGGAGGTGAGGCAATATCAAGGTTAAGGGATTCATGTGATGGGTTCGTAACAGAAACAACTACTACTAAGGATAGCAGAAAAGAATCAACGGAAAGAATCGGTAACAAGTGATGAAAGGCAGCCATATGGCAGCAAGTGAGTATACTTGCCTGAGATCCCGCAAGGTAGCAGAACTTGTCGTTGCTCACATCATCTCAACGTCCTATCCGGGAAGAAGCAACGAACCTCGAACAAACACCGGATGCAACAATTACTACTACGGCAAAAGATCCAGCATGATCAAGATATGGATGCATGACAGGTTTAAAGATGCATCAAGGTAAACTAGTTGACAAGATAAACAGATTTAAATGGACCCATATGCAATTTGAGTTGCATATGAAAAGCCCATGAATTATGGTTAAATTATTTGTTTTCCAACTAATCAACAGGTGCTAGTGGTTTAGTATGATGCATGCAAAAGGGAAACAGCAAAATAACAACATTAGAATCAATTTAAGATAGGGTGTAGCAATTTAGAATTTTATTATTAATTTAGGGAATTGTTGGGTGCCTTAAAGGTGACACACAAGTATTTGTTGTTATCAACCATTTAAATTGTTCAAAACAAATAACAAAGTTGATATTTGAAAAGAACATCAAATTTTAGTTGGATTACATGTTTCAAATATTGAAATTGGAATTAGGGTAATTTAATTATGAATTAAACAATATTAAACAAGTTTTAATTGAATTAAACAAGATTTAAATTGTTTAGGCAATTTTAATTATTCAAAGCAGAAAACAAAAATTATATTTGAATAGGTTATTTAAAATGGTATGGAAAACCTATTTTATTTGCCTTATTTGGAATTGGTATGAATTATTTATTGAATTTAGCAATTTGCATTTGAATTATTCAAATTTGAATTTTAAATGTATTTGGAAAATTCAAAACAGTGCACAAATGGAATAATTGGATAGACAATAAAATTTGGAGCAATAAACATATACAACTTTCACTTATTGGAATTATCGATTAAAAGTTATTGATTTTTAAAGTTAGTGTGTTATTCTGCCATTTTAAAGAAAATAGAAAACAAAACAGAAATGGTTTAATTCTTTTGTTACCGCCACGGGGTCTAACCCCAGCCACTGCCCCGTGGGACCGTGGCCTACGTGGACCATACAGGTGCACGCGTGGCCACCAGAGGGGCTTACAGGTGGGCCTGCGCGCGCGAGGTGGAATAAAAAGGGAAAAGGGGGGTGTGCGCTCCCTGGGGTTCGAACCCAGGAGCTGATGGCTCGCGCGCCGGTCGCAGTACCACTGGGCTGGTCGACTGTTTGTGATACGAAGAGGGACCGACAGAACAAATAGCAACTCAACGCCTGAAACTGAAACTTGACAGCGAACTGTCCTCTGAACCTGACGGGATCGGCACCGATCGACGGCAGGTCACCGGCGGGGCACGACGGGGGTGGGTACTGGTGCTGCGTGCGGTGGTTCGCGGAGACGTGCAGTAGCGTGGGCGGGTGCCGTTGGAGGGGAAACAGGGGAGAGGGAAGGAATGGGTAGCGATCACCTGCTGCTCGAGCTGCTGACGGACAGGGACGCCGACGTCCTCCTCCGGCGATGGCGCGGCGTCCACGAGGGCTCCCAGCCGCGGGCGAGGGGACGGGGAGATGGAGGGAAGCGCACCGATTCCATTCCCGCCCTCGGGTGCCCCTCGAGGTGGCCGGTGGTGGCAGGGGTGACGGCGAGCTCCCTGCTCTCTGTACCCTCTCGAGCAGGGTTTCAGAACAGAGGAGAAGGGGGAGGGTGAGAGAGGGCGACGGCGGCGCTAGGAGGGGGAAGGAGCTAGGGCGTGCTAGGGCAGAGGGGGTGAGGGGAGATATAGGGGAGTATCTCCTGTACGGCAGCTCATCCAGAGGGGGAGGAGGCGATCCTGCGGCTGTTTCTTCGTTCGTACAGGGATGACATCAGCCAGAGGAGGAAGACAGCGACAGGAGGGGGGTACTGGGCTGGAAAAATTTGGTGGGCTGGGCTTAGGGTTAGATAGGTTAGTTGCTGCTAGCTTTTTCTTTTATTTATTCTTTTATTATTTATTTTTTTTGCTGAAACCAAATGGAAGAACAGAAAGCTTTTTGGTTAGTAAAAAAATGATAAAAATTATGGGTAGTTTAGTGTTTTAAATAGCAACTAGAAACCAACTTTTGTTTTCTAAAAGTTTTTCAAAATTATTGCTGTTTAGGATTTAAACCAAGTTTGAAGGAATTTGAATACTCATTAAACATTATGAAAACAATTATTTCCATAGGGTGGACCCTAAGGTTAAGTTTATAAAAATCAGTTGATTGGCTTGTTAAAGTTTTTTAAATTCAAAAGGGGTTATGTTTGAGGCATGTTGGTTTGAAAATGAAGGTGATTTAATTAATTGCTTGAAAATAGTTGTTTGATTAACCCAACAAGTTAATGAATGATTTGGTTTAAACTTTTGAGTTAGCCATTAGGGTTTTAACAAGAGGGGAAAAAATATTAACAAGCAATTGGATTAAACAATTTTCAAACTATTGAAGAACAAAGAGGGGTGTAGTTTGCAAGTTTGAAATTGGAAATTTTTGGGCAAGGGTGAAAGTTTAAATTGTTTTGAAATTTCCAGTTGTGATGCAAACATGGTGCAATGCAATGTGATGCATATGATGCAAACAAAACAAACAGGTAACACCCCAGGTGTTACAACGGACCAAGCTCATGACAAGATTCAGGAACGCCTACCTTAGACAAGTTTCCCTATACTCATATATATGAACATTCATAAATAAAAATATCTCCCTCGGTGTACAATGGACCAATGCCATGAGAAGCATGTCGGAATGCCAACTGTGAGATATAGTTTTCGTACAAATACTAGCATACTAACAGTCGTACGCCGGACCAAGGACTTGCTGGTACACTAACCGTAGGAGGATTCATATTTCAAACATTAGGACAATGAAACGCTTTGAGTATTTTTCTTATATAATGATAATATCACACATAAGAAGGTTTTTTTGTTTCATTGAACTAATCCACATGCGTATTTATCCTCATAAGTGTGCGACGGCGACGTACAAAACTTGCCGGAATGCCAACCATAAGATCAAATATCCTTTGAATCAGTTGAATTGCCATGTTTGAAAATTAATTCATAGTATAATTCCTATATACTAGCAAAGAGCCGTCGCGCTTAGCCGACCACTTCAGTGAATGGTACGCACAACTATAAGATCACTTATTTTAATTTCTGAGAACGCACTTCTCTCTATTAGTAATCACGCAATACCGACAATGTACTCCATCGATACATCTAGCCAAGTGGTGGGTAAAGTCAGCGATATACTTTTGTATCGATAATAATCAGTATACTAAAACCAATTACTAAGTAGTATGTGAAAATCATGTCATCCACCATTACATCTAGCTAATATCTTAACCATGTCAGACAGCGTTAGAACAAGTGCATGATCATGTCACCTCAACATCTCACCGTGAGAGCCGCGCTAGAGAGCAAAAGTCAAATTCGACTAAGTCGTGTTCGGAGAGCCGACTAACCAGGAGTCAACAGGAAAATAGCACGTGTCCTAACTATGGAAGTCAGCATCGAGTACAGTGGTCCTCCGACTCATCGAAGATCGTGAAGCGTAACCACACATTTGTTTTGGTGCACTGCATAAGATAACCTTTCACTTAAGATTGTCCCATACAACATTATTTTTTTTGTACAAACCCATACAACATTATGAGAACATGATTGTGGCATCAAGAAGAACTAATAAGTCATATCCGAAACCACGTAGGTTTCGAATTCCCTGGTTTTTTCGATGGTCATGACCATATTTTAGGCGCTGGCGCGTGTCCCGCCGATCGTTGCGCGTTTCCCTTTCCCGTGTTAACATGTGTGTCCGTCGTGGTGGGCCATGCCGGGATATGGACAACCGTTGTATACGTGTTAAGCTCCCCTCTCTCCTCTCGAGGTTATCCGCGAGTCCTAGAATTCTCCAGAGCCAACAAACGCATCGAGGTCTCCGTCTCTTCTCCACCAACCTCTTCTCTCGGCCACACGGATGGAGCCGGGCTCCTGCGACGCTGCCTCTTCCTCACACCACACGGATATGAGATATTGTGCTGCCTGGCGAGAGAGATAACGCTGGCAGCGGAAGAGAGGTAGTAACCGGCGACATGGGGAGTAGGTGCCGGTGGGAGCAGAGGAGGCCATCGGGGCCGATGATGGTAACAGATGCTGCCGGCGGCCCGTGAACGGGAAGGACGTACCAGCCAGCTATGAGGTATTTCCAGTTCGCTCTCTATAACTCAAAATCTGGATTTAGATCCGAATCTGGCTGCATACAGCTGGGTCTTGGCTACTTGATTTTGATTTTTCCCCTTCTTACTTTTATTTTTTGCTCTGCATCCCAATGCAGGTTTACGCCCGCTGTCACGGCTGTAAGCACGGCGAGGTTAATTCGGCCTTGGCGTCCAGCTCCGGCTATCCGGCAAGAAGAAGAAGAGGCCAGAGTGTCGAGCCTTTTGCCGCATATTGTCGTACCTTGATTTGCCGGGACGGTTAGCATTGGCGCAGCAGGGTTCATTTGCGCTGGCGGGTTGCTGCGGCGGCGCATCGTCCAGAGCCACGATGGGCGGTGGCGCGGGGGGAGACGCTGGTGTGGGGATTGAGCTTGCGCAAGCGGGAGTCGAGGCTAAACGGGTGGGCCGTTAATTATTCGAGGTATGCAGTGTTGGGCGCTCCGCTCGACAAATGGAGCTCCCTTCCCTAAAATATATTCGGCTTTCGTAGCATCATGCTCTGTCGCATGCTTCATTTGTCTCTTTCATATCCAAACAAATGGCTTGCCCACCATATGTTCGTTTGAATGACCAAAAATTTAAGCAAGATGCTTGCCGGTGGGTTCTCTATTTATCCAGTGTGTTTTTATATTGAAGTTTTTGTTTGCTTGGTTTAAATAGGAGATAGTTTGAAATCTCATACAAATATGGAAATTCTTTTGAAATTGTCAGGTGTGGTTGAGTAGTTTTTCTGTCTACAAGAGATGAACCCGAGACACAAAAATGCTTGCTATCAATTATCTCCAGTATTTTGTCTAAATGTTCTTCTAGGAGAAGGCATGTAACTTCCGGGGCAAGGAAAAGGCAGTAAAGATGGTAAATTCAGTGTTGATGGGGGGGGGGGGGGTATTTGAAGGATGTCTATATTTTGATATAGGTGACTTCCACAGCCTGTTGCGTGGATATGACCATGTCGAGGTGAGGAAGATGGACCTCACCTCACACGCCCCATCCCCTGCGCTGCTGAGTCGCGGCCCTCACAGTCCCATGTTGTGGCCTTGAGGAGTTTGACCTCCCTGCTCAGGCTCATCACCGAAGACTTGAGCGGTCAATTTTCAGATGGTATATACAAAGCCTACCGTTGGGCCAGAATTCAGCACAGAAAATATAACTAAAGAGACACTCACCGTAGGTCATAATGCATACAACTTGGGAAACTTGCTTCTTTATTGGTGGAGCACATATCATCTACTGATACTATTCCAAAAGTTGGGATTCCATATCAAAGAAATTTGTAGCTTAATCATTTGCTTATTCATCATGTGTTTTCATCTCAGATTTCATTTACAAAAAATTTGGTTTCAGATAACTAGCTTGGTCTCATAGAACTCTTCTAGGCACTAAAGTTACACTAATCTGTTATGCACGGATCATAGCTATTGAAATGAATTTGCTTTGCTCTACCAAAAAATTCATATGATAGAGGTGTCTTTCCTGCGGGTCCAAGCACCAAAATTTAAACTGCTAATAATTAGTATTGTGGCACCTCCCTATTCATATTCATATTCATATATCTTGTTGCTAGAACTAATAATTAGGATATATTTGGATTAATAATCCCTCTGGGTACCCTTCTTCTTTAGAAACGAGACCACACAATTCGTAGGACTACATAACTATGCAACAATTGGCATTAATGATCATTATTATAAACACCCTTTCGGTTAAGAGGTGAGATGCCCAGATTCCTTTGCAATGTATTTTTTACATCCGAATTTCTGATTCGCATCAAAATATTACTTGAATTCAGTCTTAGCAGTTGCATATATAACAAATTTCGCTTTGTGAAGCCGCAACGTCCATTGATCTGCTATTGCCGAACCTCAACTCATGAGGACGATATTCACGGTTTCTTCATCTCACTTCCTTTTCAAGGAAATGAGTACATAGGAAATCATTATGGCGGACGAGAGATCAGAGAAAATTATTCGAGGAACTCCCATGGATTAACTGAGATAATAGTTTCGGGTATATATCATTTAGTTTCATGTAGATATTAGGATCTGTGGTTTTCTCTAATTGTTCCGGGCATATATCACTCAGTTTCATGTAAATGTTACCCTCAATGGTTTTTTGGTGTACATACTGCTCATACAGATACATGTGCCTCAGGACTGCGAGACCAACAGAAGGTTGCGGATATATACTGCCAAACTGACCTACATGCCATTCCATCCATTGCGTTGCAGAATTTTGCCTCTTCAATGTTGTCCAACATTATACAAGAATATCGGTAAGTATAGCTTAGTAGGCATTCTTTTTTATATCTGTTATAGCATAGCATTAGCCTTTTCTGTATAGTTTTTGTAATAGTGCAACTGTAGTAATCATTTCCATAGAAGCATAAGACTGAAATCTAAGCAAATCATATATGTTCAGACACCAGTAAAGATTGTTCTTGACTATCATTTTCATTTCTCCTTATATTGATTCTCTTTCTTCACAGCTAGCTATCACATACCATTGCATTGACAACTCAAAAAGTAATTAAAAGAACCCCTTCTCATAAGAGCATGTTTTCCTAGGTAATAATTTAGGGTTTCTGTTTAGCGGCAGTAATTGTCCGTACCATTTGTAAATAGCACACTAACATACAAGAAGGTTCATGGTGCTCTATCTTTATACTTTAAACTAGAAGAATATCCCGCACGTTGCAGCGGGTATCTCTTTAAAAAATATTCTATTAAAATATTCCATTATCATTGCTCAAAAAAAAATCCATTATCAAGATGAAATTGATCACATAATCGATATACTAAATTTGATTCGTGTGAAAATGTTGTATATTTTGAGAAATAAATATTAGTGACATGGATAATTATATGGTTAAAAAATGGTATGGTTATATGGCATGAAATATGTAATATCACAGTTATTATGGAAGATGACATGGATACTATATTGGCTAAAATGGTGGGTGATGTGGATAGCTTGCATGTTGAGATAGAAAAATCATAAATGCATCTTAGTGGGGTTTTGTCTTATAAGAAGTATAGATATACAACGCTCTGCACCCGCCTATCTTTATAAGACTCGACTTCATTTTGAATGAAAAGCTGCAGAGAGTAGGTAGATAGAGAAATCACTTTAATTAGAAAGTGAATATGCCTTAACTTATAAACGAAATGGAAAACTGACATAGGTATCTTTGACTCTAAATTTCCATGCAATGAGAATTTTCACATTGGCTGCTTACAGCCTTCCCATTATTTTTTGTGTTTTCTATTTTAATATTTTGCTACAGCTAACTTAAAAAAACATGAGAAAAAAATACTTTGTTCTTAATTTTCTATCCTGTTAATATATAACGCCATATAAGTCCGACGTTACATTGTTCTATGATCAACTCACATGTTCCTTGCTCAGATCACAAATGGCTATGTCAATATATTCCAGTCTTTGTTCCTTTGTTTTAAATATATACTTGCCAAGGCAGATAGAAGGTGCCAATGCTGGCATCAAGAAAAATATAGGTAGTACTGCTGCTACTTCTAACTTCCATCTCCTTTAGCCATGGCACTAAGCTATATTAAGCTGTTTCTAATTGCATTCAACACAATTTATGCTATTTCCAGTCACATCTAAGGTTTTATAATACATATGCACATACACGAGCATGCGAATCTTGAATTATATCTTAAGAAAGGATTTGCAGGGCCTTCCACTTGTATAGTATGCATGACTGACGAGTTTAGCTTCTTGTGCCAAGATAGCTGATAAGATGCCGAGTCTATCTTCCTTACTTATTGTTTACTTTAATGTCTCCTTATTGAACAATTTAGAGTGCAGGGAGAGAGAAACATAACCATGTAGGTTTCCTGAACGAAGTAATATTTTTCATACCGATTCAACAACCGCGAGTTTCCCCATATTCGAAAGTGCATCACTATCATCCCAATTATAGAACATCTTCAGAATTACTTGCCATTGCTCCTACATTTTTTTTAGAAATAGGACATTATAGATAGATTAATGCACCAATTATTTTGATAAAAAAACATGGAGAACTAACAGACTGTTCTTTCTTTATTATGATATGCAATGCAGCTTCAAAATATTCTTGATGGAATTAATTTCACGTCTTCGTCCCTAATTATTACTTAAGACTTACTTCTCTTACAAGGTATGTTAGGTTCTAATTTATATTTCTTGCGCGACATAGTTAGCAGTCTCAATATACACAATTGGTGTGGCAAACTCTATGTATACTCTTATATATATGGACAAATTTACCAATTATTTTGATCAAAAACATGGAGAACTAACAGACTGTTCTTTCTTTATTATGATATGAAATGCAGATTCAAAATATTCTTGATGCGATTAATTTTACGTCTTCGTCCCTAATTATTACTTAAGACTTACTTCTCTTACAAGGTATGTTAGGTTTTAATTTATATTTCTTGGACGGCATAGTTACACAATTGGTGTGGCAAACTCCTATAATTCAGTGCAGCCTAAATGGGTAAACAAGTGTTTTGTTGTCTATCAGTGGGTTGACGGGTGTTGCTATCATGTATTTTTTACCCTCATTTTGATTCCTCTTTCATTTTAATTTCTTTCACGGATATATAAGAAACTCTACTTGGAGATTATCTGATCTTTGTAGTCATGTGTAGTAATACTTTGCACTCGAATACAAGGAAATATTATCAATCTACCATCAGGACAGTACTCAGTACTAGCCGGACATTAAAAGGCCACCAAATCTTGAATTATTAGGTACACGAAAAATAGTTGTTAGGGATTATCAAATCACGTATGTCATTATCAAATTTAATTTAGCCCTACCTTATGAACTGTTCTGCAACACTCCTGGGTTTGGCAATTTCTTACACTTCTCTGGCCATACAGCGTTGGATAGGGTAGTAGATAGGCTATCAAGATCTAAAACAAGCATCGGCGGGCAAAAGTCAGCTTGCGCCATCTTTCCATCAATGGTAGTTGTGAGATCACAATGTACGAGGGGGAGTAGCCTTCAAACTATAAATTAAAAGGAATGGGATTACAATGAATTTTTACAAGTGGTGCAACATGATGCCTCAATCAACACTGACTTGAGATTCTCAGAAATGCACCGGTGACCCCACATCATAAATATTTTGAGTTCACAACATCCGAAATAGTCCATATATTGTCTAGATCAGTTTTGGTAATTGCTCCCATAAACACAATAACATGCGTCAGTTCCATTGTGGTGGTTTATTTACCTTTGCAACACCTGCAACATACAAAACATGAGATATATGTTCAGTTTAAAATGTCGATGCTTGCATATCTTCTGGTCAAGTTTTCTTCTAGGGTGATGCACCCATTTGAGAAATTTTGAGGAATTGTTGCCAATATTTGTGAAATCTAAACAGTTGCTTATATATTAATTTACCATCTTGCAGTCAAGTTACAGAATATCAGCACAGTTAAGTTATTGAAATATCAGGGACATGGCATAGAAGACCCAGGCGACCAGCCACACCTGGAAGTGGAAGAACAGTATGTGCTAGAGGAAGATCCCTACCACAGCAGCGCCGAGGAAGAACAAACCCAGGGATACCCAGCACTGACCAGAAACAAGGAAGAAAAGAGCACATAAGGCGCGCCACTGAGAATTGGTCCAGTCTGCCCGGCCCCGAGAGGAGGCGCTGACTCTCTACGTCGCCAATGAAAGGGCGATAGAGCCGGTCCTTGCACAAAAGGATGTCCACCACACCGGCGACAATGAAGTGGGGCCGTCCACTAGCCACACAGATGGTCTCCAGGTGGCGCCGCTCTTGGACACAGCGACATCGGTCATTTCATCCGACAATGAGAGCAATAGTGGATACCCTTGACAACACATCCAACGGAGGAAGAGAAGTTGCAACCTACATCTAGGGTTTCTCATTCCACTTCTATTTTACATGTAATCAATTGTAATGTACCTCGATTGTAGTAGTATCTGAGACCACTGCCTTAAAAGTGCTAATATGCAACCCTGTGTATAGTTAGTTGTTGTTTACCCTCAATTACGATGTAATCTATCCAGTTTATATCTATGTGAAATGCTATCACTGCTATGTAATATCATTATGCAAACGACCCCTGCTATTCTATTGCAGAAACAAAAGTCCAAAACACAGTGTAAAACCTGTCAGAACAATAAATAGACAAAGCTAACATTGCGCGGCGTGCGCCGCGCCGAACGTGGCTAGTGGAAGATAACAAGAGAACACAGCCGAGCTTAGTGAGACTGTTGAATCTTTTGTCAATAGTCGACGTGTCAAGCAAACACAAGGTGTTGTTATTTCACATCCACCTGTGAACCTCAGTGAGCCGAACAATATATATAACTATAGTTGTAGTTCATATACATGTACATAGGAAATACACATTTAACAGCTACCATAAAAGAGAATACTTCTCTATCCACTACATCAGTAAAAGCTTACACCAAAGTCTCGCTAGAGCCAACATCAAAACAACAGCATTACTAAATAGCATAGGCTTAACGAGGGTGAATACACTAGTGGAGAACAGGGCTTTTTCTCAGTGGCGAGCACCCCTTTCGCCCCGGCTCGGCCACCACCCGGTGAAAAAGGCTGTAGAGGTGGGGCTGGGGCGTGCAGGGCGCGTGGTGGGGCGGGGTCTTTTGCCCCGGTTTGAGCGACAAACCGGGGCTAAAGGCCCGCACGAGCAGGGCGGGTCGTGGGGGGGTCTTTGGCCCCGGTTGGCACCACCAACCAAGGAAAAATACCCCCACCTAGATATATTTCTATATTTCCCTTTAGTTAATAATTTCAATTTCATTAAGAAAAACTAACCAAATAGATGGAAAATAAAAATTAATAGAATTCTTTTTTTCTTCAATCCAAAAAATTTCTCTTTTTTTAGAAACACTGCCATGCCAACCCTCTCCACTCCTCATGCCACTCACTTTTTGGTGTGGTGTGCTCACTTGGTTTTTCCTCCTATGCACAAGAGGTGTTCGATGAAATGCCCGTGAGCATAATGCCATCAGAGCTCGCAGACAATCATGTAATATAGTTAGACTATTGTGTAATAATGTATCAAACTTGCATGGTTCATGTATTTGGAGCTCGAATTTCCACATGTTTTGTATCAAAATCGCTGTCGGGCGTGTGAACTGGAGGATTTGTAGATATATAGAACAAAACAAACGGTGTCGCCAGCATATAGCCCGACTGTGGCTCCTGAGTGCATATATATATGCATATCAAATGCACGGTCGGACGTATGCTAGCGAATCCGGATGATTTGTAGTCGGTCGATAAACTGAATGATGTATCTGAAGGGGAACGTAGCATAGAAAACAAAAATTTTCCTACGCGAGAGATACCCGAAAGGCCAAGATCTAATCTAGGAGACGAAGTGCAACGGGCAACAAGAGGGTTAAGGAGAACACATACCCTCGAAGACTCAAAGTGGTACGAGATCAAATCTCGTTGTTGGCGTAGTCGTACTCACACCGATCCCGATAGCGAGAAGATGGCACCGCAATCCGGCGGTGCATCCGTGATCGGTCACACGTACGGTTGATGACGACCTCCGTTCCCTCGTTCCAGCGGGGCGCGGAAGTAGAGGATCCCTCGGAACTCCAGCAGCACGACGGCGTGGTGTGGTGGAGAAAAACATTGCTCAGGGCTTCGCCAAGCGCACGAACAAGTGGTGGAGCAGCGGCAGGAGGGAGGAAGAGATGACACAAGTGTGTGTAGGGGGAGAGGGAGCTCTCACCCCTCCTTTTATAGGAGGGGATGGCAGCCACGAATTTTTGGCTGCCTCCACCTCTCCCTCATCATGTGAGTGGAGTCTCCACTCAACCCACTCATTCTTCCATGAATTCCCACTCAAAATCCCAAGGGTTTTCTTTAATAAATAAATAAAACAATTTTATTTCTTTATTTTAATATTTGTTAATTCCATTAACAAACATTAACATATAACCCCTTGAGTTAGTTGTTAAATCTATTAACAACCATTTGATAAGAATCCCCTTGAACTATTTCAAAATTACTCGAAACAATTTCGGTGACTATTTCAATATTCCCCGAAACAATTTCGGTGCTGTCCAAACTTTTCTCCGATATTCCGTATCCTCTCAAATGCGTCATCGAACCTTAAGTGTGTCACCCTACGGTTCGCGAATAAGATAGACATGATCGAGACTCCTCTCCGATCAATAATCAACAGCGGGATCTGGAGATCCGTGATGACTCCTATATATTCAACGATGACTCCCGTGATCGTGTGAACCAACAACGCCGTGAACTATTCCCTTTGTCTCGCGATATTTTACTTGTCCGAGATTCGATCATTGGTATCAACCATACCTTGTTCAATCTCGTTACCGACAAGTACTCTTTTCTCGTTCCCGTGATATAACATCCTTTGTGATCATATCACGTGCTTGCAAGCGGTTTCGATGTGATATCACCGAGAGGGCCCAGAGTATATCTCTCCGTCATTTGGATGGACAAATCCCACTCTTGATCCATGATCCTCAACTAATACTTTCCGAATACTTAACGACACCTTTATAGTCACCCTGTTACGGTGTGACGTTTGATGCCGTCAAAGCACTCTTCCGGTATCAGTGATTGACATGATCTCATGGTCTAAGGAATAAGTTACTTCGTATGTTTGATATAACAATGTAAACTAAATGACTTGATCGCATTGCTATATTATCTTTGGGTATATGTTCATCACATCATTCTTCTAATGACATGACCCCGTTATTAATAACATCCAATGTTCATGATCAGGAAACCTTGATCATCTATTAATCAACGAGCTAGTTAAAAGAGAGGCTTTACTAGGAACCATTGTTTGTTTATTAAGAACACATGTATCAACGTTTCCGGTTAATACAATTCTAGCATGAGAAATAAACATTCATCATAAACAAGGAATAAGATAATAACCATTTTATTATTGCCTCTCGGGCATATTCCCTTCAGTCTCCCACTTGCACTAGAGTCAATAATCTAGTCTGTAAGCACTTTAACACATATGGCGTACCAGTGTTATTACCATGCTTCGCATGCGGTAAACATCATCAAAAAGATCTGAACTGTTCAGGTCCTATTGTATTTGCATGTTCTTTGCGTCTACACGCATCACTCATTCTCTAATGAGATGGCTTTGTATATATATAGTCAATTCGTGAAAACTTAATTCCTCAGCTTAAACTGATGTCACTAACATTGTGAAAATGTAGCTTCATAGTGTTAGCATTCTTGGAAACTCACCAAGTTCCGGTGATACCTTAATTCCTCAGCTTAAACTGATGTTACTAACATTGTGAAAATGTAGCTTCATAGTTTCAGCATTCTTGGAAATTCACCAAGTTCAATAAAGAACTCCTTGACACAAAATACGCTTATAATTAGTTGTCAACACAACGATATACTTTAGCCTTTGTTGTAGTATCTGTCACAATATTTTAATTTTGAAACTCTTTCAAATCCAGCATGGAACTTTCTTCCATCCTATTGTGCTACCCTTCATCACATATTTTAATTGAGATAAAATTACTTGAATAAATGACAAGACTATTTTGTAACATATTACAACTATTATTTTGTCATTACTATATAGGAAAACATATCCTTAGCATTTCTAAAATGACACAAGGATCTCTCCCACTGTTGTCTAATCATCATATGAATTATCCTACTATAACATTTTATAGCATAGGACTCATCTGGTTGTGTACATAGCATGGAAACATGACTTAGAAATCTCAATTTCAATGATGCTCATCATGTGTCAAAACACATGAATCTTGCTCAATTATTTTCCATGTGACAAGAACTCCTTCTTATCAATTTTATATTGACTTACTTCAATATTTCATCTATGTAATTTGGCTTCAATCATATCAGGCGCTTCAATCCATCTTTTATAGATATCGATGCCCAATATCTTCTAAGCCTTTCATCAATATGAAATCTTAACCGTGTTAATTTAAAATACATATTTTCCAATCAACCATATGTCATCTACATAAAGTATTGGAAGTATGTCATAACGCTCCCACTTAATTTCTTGTAACTCTACAAGCATCTTTATCATTCATGATGGAATCAAACTCTTTTGATAACTTCATTAAGGTAAAGATTTCAACTTCGTTATGCTCACTTCAACCATTGAAGTGCGCATGCCTTTCTAGCAACCTTTTGAATTTTACAAAACTCTCAGACTGTGTCAAGTACACATCCTTGAATAAACTTCCTCGAGAGGAGAATTGGTTTTGTTATTCAACATCCATATCATAATATGTAACTTTGCTAGAACTATCTGCAAAGACTAAGCATCACTACGGAAGATCAAAATCTTGTAGTAGTGAACTCTTTGAACTTCGTCGAAAATAACTTTCCGATAAGTATCCATGTCTTTGTCGCTATATAGACCCTTTTGCTATCGTTAGGCATCATGCCTATTGAAAGGACTACCAAGTCACATACTTGATATTCATACAAGGATACTATGGCGGATATAATGACTCATAGTCAATTTTACGAAGTCAGTGCCCATCATTTGCTTCCTTTATAAGGTCCAGGTCCTTTGTTGTCAAAACAACACTTTATACTTAAACCACAAGTTGTTCAAAGTACAAAGTTTTTGGACTTTTCTGGTACAGTTCGCAAACTCATTTGAAGTATCTACAACATTTGTAGTGTCTTCTACTTAGTCAAAATAGTAAACCCCGGACCAACTTCCAGTGCTGCGCTACTCTTGACATGATAACGGAGATTCTGTAATCTTGTTGAGTTTGTACCGTGCTCCCACTCACTTGTTTCGCAAGAACTACTTTCTCGAGAAATCAACCCTTTCTGACAAACAACATTTGTCTTTTGGTTCGGTGATAGGATAAATACCCAATGTTTTATTTGGGATAACCTTATAAACATATATTTATCATATTTTGGTTGTAAACATTTTACACATGCTATGCATACCAAAACTTAAGAAAAATGACAATTCAGGTCATTACCCAAACCATATCTTATATGTTGTCAATTTCAACGGATCATGATGGTGCTCTTTTCAGTGTAAAAGCGGTTGTCCTTAATGTATAAACTACAAAAATATAATGGCAATTTTATTAATCTTACCATGTCAAACAGGGTTTGATTTTGTCTTTTGAATACTCCAATCTAATGTGGGGTATTCGAGAAGTATAAGTTGTAGAACAATTTTGCAACTTCTCAGATGTTTTGCTAAACTTGTAACTCAAACTTTATCCTTTATGATCCAATCATAAATACTTGATTATCTTGTTACATTGATTTTAACTTCATATTAACAACCTTTTGAACCAATTCAAAATGTCAAACTCTGTTCCCTTTAAATAGATATACTCACATATCTACTTAAATCATCGACAGAATTTTATGAAGGAAAAATTAATCCACCATACATGACTACACATAATGGACTATATACATCAATATGTATAATCTCCACTAAATTAGTCGTCCATTCTACTTTGGCCTAAGAACGGAATTCTAGTCATCTTTTGGAAGAGGTCTCACAAGCGTCAATAAAATGACTCCGGAAGTCCATCAATATGGATTTCCTTCATGTTTTCCTTTCCGATATGAACTAAAATGGTGGTGTCACAATTTAAGTGAAACTCTTCAACGTCTTGCAACGTTTAGCATTTAGTCTTATAGATGTTTACTTTACCAACATGATTTATATTAACATATCCATCAATTATGGAATATGATCATAGTTTGAACAATCTCATTTGTTCTCACAAAAGACTAGAACAAAATAACAAATTATTAAGTTCTTCAAATAAATCTCGACTGGTTGGTTCGATACGACAATGAACACAATAACACTTTATTTATGTTCTTGTCATAATCGATTCCACATCTATTACTAGTTCCTTTTAGGCCCTTGTATTTCTTTCATTGTGTTGCTTTGTATGACAACTCATACCAACCAATGTGGTATCAAAATACCAAAAATACTTTGTTAACTAGTAATACATCTATATCTTGTATATCAAGTATATACTCCTGAGCTGGACTTTTCCAGTTATCTTCTTTTCTGCCATATATCTATTTGTAATTCTATTTTCAATATTCCCTTTCCTTTATAGAAGAATCATTCAACATCAAACAATGCTAGTCTTACTAGCTCATTTTCTTTGGCGTGTTAGTCATATACTATCACCCATTGAGTCATACTTTGAGTTTGATTGTTCTACTAATATCACCATATTAATAGCATTCTTCTAGATTCCACTCTTAGCAATTTCCAAGTAAGGTAAACTACTTTACCCATACTTCTAATCCATCCCATCATAACAATTTTATGATTAAGCTACTATAGCTCGAAGGAAGGAATTTAGAGGATAATTTTTAGCATCCAATTTCTTGGAATATTCAAACGCCTAGCGTCTTCAATCATTGCATATATTCAGATAATATAAGCAAACATTGTCACGCTAAATTATACTCAGTCATGTTGCCACAAATAAGTTTCTAGATATCAATATATCTTTCACTTGATTGTTTCTGAAAACAACTCTTTTCAGTCCCTAAATCACCTTGATCAACAAAACATTCTTTTGAAGATAAAGTAATACGGAAGCAACCATGACTCTGGATTCTAAGTAGGAATTATTTGCTCTCTAGATTAATCAATCATTAACCACATGGAGCTAGGTAGGAAATACCAAAAATCTACAATAGGACTCAATTTTAAATTTCACTAATACGGTACCAATCTTAAATGGTATTTACCAGATCATAACAGTTATATCTCAATTAACAATCTAAGTGTAAGGTAGTTATGAGGATGCCAATGACTACTACAAGTTGTGCAAATTCACTTTGATTTTTTGTTCATGATAAATAAGTTCAAGTTAATTCAAATTAAGCCATGAACTCCCACTCAAAAACAACATCCCTCTTAGTCGTCTTTAGTGATTACACGAACCAAATTCACTACAACAAAACCGATCATCACGTGAGATGATGTAGCTTCAAAGGCGAACATCGACATGTTCATCATATCATCCATATGACTCATGCTTTACCTTTCGGTTACGTGTTCCGAGGCCATGTCTGTACATGCTAGGCTCGCCAAGTAGAACCGTAGTATCGCGTGTGTTTCAAGGCCATGTCTGTACATGCTAGGCTTGAAAACACCCGTTGTATGCGAACGTTGAGTCTATCACACCCGATCATCACGTGGTGTCTCGAAACGACGAACTTTCTTAACGGTGCATACTTAAGGAAGAACACATTATTATCTTGATATTAAGTGAGAGGGATCATCTTATAATGCTACCAACGTTATCTAAGCAAAACAAGATGCATAAAAAGGATCAACATCACAGACATCACATGAAAGGATAACGTGATATGATATGGTCCTTCTTGCACTTGATCTCCATCATGTGCATTATGGTATGATCTCAATCATTCCACCGGCGTGGTACCAAGTACCACGGTACCCCAAACTTGTTTGTCCATCAATAAGAAGACAACCATATGGATACCTTACGGTATATCAATAATTTACAAAATAGATCATCTCATAATCAAATTTGTAATATTGACCATATCACATCACATGCCCAGCAAAAACTAGTTAGATGCTTCTAATTTATTTTTGCATATTTTACGTGGCTTAGGGCTTTCGAGGATAGAACCGTTCATACCTACGAACATCAACCACAACGTTGATAAACACATTTTTAACAACCCTTCATAGATTAGATGTTAACTATAGTAGGAGAAACAGACACCCGCAAGCCACTTATGCAATACAAGTTGCATGTCAGTTGTGGAACAAGTCTCATGTACGTGGACATGTAAGGTTAGTCCGGGCCGCTTCATCCCACTATGCCACTAAGATCATAAAATAATCAAGGAGGTAATAACATGATCATCAACGCCCACATACACCTATGTGTTCTACCCGTACAAAACATCTACGCATAGATCCGGCTCTGATACCACTGAAGGGGAACGTAGCATAGAAAACAAAAATTTTCCTACGCGAGAGATACCCGAAAGGCCAAGATCTAATATAGGAGACGAAGTGCAACGGGCAACAAGAGGGTTAAGGAGAACACATACCCTCGAAGACTCAAAGTGGTACGAGATCAAATCTCGTTGTTGGCGTAGTCGTACTCACACCGATCCCGATAGCGAGAAGATGGCACCGCAATCCGGCGGTGCATCCGTGATCGGTCACACGTACGGTTGATGACGACCTCCGTTCCCTCGTTCCAGCGGGGCGCGGAAGTAGAGGATCCCTCGGAACTCCAGCAGCACGACGGCGTGGTGTGGTGGAGAAAAACATTGCTCAGGGCTTCGCCAAGCGCACGAACAAGTGGTGGAGCAGCGGCAGGAGGGAGGAAGAGATGACACAAGTGTGTGTAGGGGGAGAGGGAGCTCTCACCCCTCCTTTTATAGGAGGGGATGGCAGCCACGAATTTTTGGCTGCCTCCACCTCTCCCTCATCATGTGAGTGGAGTCTCCACTCAACCCACTCATTCTTCCATGAATTCCCACTCAAAATCCCAAGGGTTTTCTTTAATAAATAAATAAAACAATTTTATTTCTTTATTTTAATATTTGTTAATTCCATTAACAAACATTAACATATAACCCCTTGAGTTAGTTGTTAAATCTATTAACAACCATTTGATAAGAATCCCCTTGAACTATTTCAAAATTACTCGAAACAATTTCGGTGACTATTTCAATATTCCCCGAAACAATTTCGGTGCTGTCCAAACTTTTCTCCGATATTCCGTATCCTCTCAAATGCGTCATCGAACCTTAAGTGTGTCACCCTACGGTTCGCGAATAAGATAGACATGATCGAGACTCCTCTCCGATCAATAATCAACAGCGGGATCTGGAGATCCGTGATGACTCCTATATATTCAACGATGACTCTCGTGATCGTGTGAACCAACAACGCCGTGAACTATTCCCTTTGTCTCGCGATATTTTACTTGTCCGAGATTCGATCATTGGTATCAACCATACCTTGTTCAATCTCGTTACCGACAAGTACTCTTTTCTCGTTCCCGTGATATAACATCCTTTGTGATCATATCACGTGCTTGCAAGCGGTTTCGATGTGATATCACCGAGAGGGCCCAGAGTATATCTCTCCGTCATTTGGATGGACAAATCCCACTCTTGATCCATGATCCTCAACTAATACTTTCCGAATACTTAACGACACCTTTATAGTCACCCTGTTACGGTGTGACGTTTGATGCCATCAAAGCACTCTTCCGGTATCAGTGATTGACATGATCTCATGGTCTAAGGAATAAGTTACTTCGTATGTTTGATATAACAATGTAAACTAAATGACTTGATCGCATTGCTATATTATCTTTGGGTATATGTTCATCACATCATTCTTCTAATGACATGACCCCGTTATTAATAACATCCAATGTTCATGATCAGGAAACCTTGATCATCTATTAATCAACGAGCTAGTTAAAAGAGAGGCTTTACTAGGAACCATTGTTTGTTTATTAAGCACACATGTATCAACGTTTCCGGTTAATACAATTCTAGCATGAGAAATAAACATTCATCATAAACAAGGAATAAGATAATAACCATTTTATTATTGCCTCTCGGGCATATTCCCTTCAGTATCAAACCTTTTGTCGAACCTTGAATGGGGGATGTAGAACAAAACAATCGGTATCGCCAGCATACAGCCCCACCGTGGCTCCTGAGTGCATATATCACATGCACGGTAGGACGTATGCTGGCGAATCCGGATGATTTGTATTCGGGGGATGAACTGAATGCTGTATGAAGGGACTCCGAGAGGTGAGCTATATATAGGGTCCTCTGGGTCACAAAATATTGTGCTAGGGTTTCAATCCAACGGTTAAGAAGCCCTCAAAAGAAACACCCCTGATCTAACGGCTCACAAGCGCTCGAAAGAAACACACCGTACCCCTGATCGAACGGCTCACAAGAGCTCGAAAGAAACACACCCTTGATCCAATGACTCACAAACGCTTGAAAAAAACAGACGATCGGTGTGATTCTTTTTGATTGGTACCAACGAAACCGTAACCCTTTAGTCCTGGTTGGTAAAACAGTCCGGGACTAAAGGTTATGTTTCTTCTCGCCATAGCGGTTTTATTATGAGATCTTCGTAGGCACTTTGATCATGATGTAAAGGTGACAGTGTGCACCGTGTGGTTTAGCATGATATTTATATCTTGTGTTGGATGACCCTATGAAATTGTGGTGTTTGTCTAGTACTTTCTAGGGCGCTCATAGTGATAGAGTGGGGTTAACTAGACATGGGAATGAGACTTTGAGGAGTCTTGCTACATCCCTACGCAATGAATTGGTGTTTGTTATTCAACCGGAGAGAGATTTGGAGTAGCATAGTGAAGAGAGATATTTCTGTATTCAATTATGTTATCATTGTTGAGAGTGTCCACTAGTGAAAGTATGATCCCTAGGACTTGTTCCTAAGCATTGAAACACCGTTTACATTCAGTTCTGCTACATATTTGTTTGCTGCCATTTTTATTTCAGATTGCTATTATCACTTATAATTATCCATACTACTTGCATGTCACTCTCTCTTCGCCAAACTAGTGCACCTATACAACTGTCAATTGTGTTAGGTGTGTTGGGGACAGAAGAGACTTCTTGTATCGTGATTGCAGGGTTGCTTGAGAGGGTTACCTTTGACCTCTTCCTCACTGAGTTCAATAAACCTTGGGTAATCCACTTAAGGGAAACTTGTTGTTGTTCTTCAAACCTCTGCACTTCGAGACCCACCACTGTCCACAAGAATAGAAGCGTGCATAGACATCAACAGCGCGCCACCTTAGGCCAGCCGTGCGGATGACAAATCGCCGCTCTAGCTATGAAACTCTACCTGAGCGCCGGCATGCCCCCCCCCCCCCACCCCGCCACCAAAATTTCCCCATGTTCACCCATCCGGCCGCCACACTATCCCCAACCAAAGTTGCACGAGGGAGTGTAGAATCCCGGAGTTTTAAGGTTGTGGTTAGTTTTATCTTAATTACTTTCTTGTATTTGCGGATGCTTACGAGGGGTATAATCACAAGTATGTATTAGTCCTAGTTGGGCGGTGCATTAGCATAGGTTCACCCACACAACACTTCACGAACCAATGGATATTAATCAACCGTAACGAAGCGAAAGCACTTGACGACATTCCCATATGTCCTCGAAAACGTTTGGTAGTCATAAGTAACACAACCGGCTTGTCCTTTGCTCTCAAAAGGATTGGACCACTCACTGCAATATTATTTACTGCACTTTATTTACTGGCACTTTATTTATATGTTATATCCAAAACAACCAAAAAACCATTTGCTAGTGTTTACAGTGAATCCTCTATCCAACCTGATTGTCAACACCTTCTGCTCCTCGTTGGGTTTGACACTCTTATTTATCGAAAGTACTACGATACATCCCCTATACTTGTGGGTCATCAAGGCACGAATGACAGCCACGATGGCAGCCAATGTCAACGTGACGGACAATGTCAATGTTGTTACCGAAGAGAAAGCAAAGGAAGGAGATGCAATTGCTGGAAACGACGGCAATCAAATTTGGTTATGCATTTCAATATGGTTGTGTGAACTCTACCTTGTTCTCGTTTAAGTTGAATTATGGCATCATCTGAATTTATATTCATATTCGTATGTGGATTTGAAGTACTATTAGCTGTGATGATTTGAACCATTGTTTGATATTCTTGTTTTATATAGTTATTTTGCAATGTTTTTTATACAATATGTATGCTATATATGTTGCAAATATATGGGAATGCGGTCGTCGAGTGGTGCCCTATTTAGGGTAGCTGCTACGGCCGATGTTTCTATGGTGGCCTAAAATAGGAAAACTGAAACGGAGAAAAATATGTAATATATTAATTAGAACGTGCAAAACCTTGTGTCTTAAAATTGGTTTTCCGTGTTTTAAAATAAGGCATCTCACTAGTGGAAACAAGTACAAAGGATTTGACCTTTAGTACCTGTTCAGTTAAAAACCAGTACTAATGGGGGTCTAGTACCGGTTCGAACGGGCAGGGCGCCGGGCACGGCTAATACCGGTTTGAACTTTACCTTTGGTAGCGGTTGGTGGCTAGAACCGGTACCAAAGGGGTGTGGCAACCGTTCGCCTGGTGCGGGCATCTTTGGTACCGGTTGGTGGCAAAAACCAGTACCAAAGGGGTGTGGCAGGGGTACTGTGGCGACCTTTCGCCTGGCGCTGGGCACCTTTGGTACCGTTTGGTGGCTAAAACCGGTACCAAAGGGTCGAACGGTTTGCCTCCCGCGCGCATGAAGTCGCGAACTGCGCACAGTGCACACACCTTCTCTGTTTTTGTACGGTTTGCCTCTCTCTCTCTCTCTCTCTCTCTCTCTCTCTCTCTCTCTCTCTCTCTCTCTCTCTCTCTCTCTCTCTCTCTCTCTCTCTCTCTCTCTCTCTCTCTCTCTCTCTCTCTCTCTCTCTCTCTCCTCTCTCTCCCTCTCTCTCCCTCTCTCTCTCTCTCTCTCTCCCTCTCTCTCTCTCTCTCTCTCTCTCTCTCTCTCTTGGCTTCTTCCTCTAATCCACCATGGAACCAATCACTCGCATTGAGGAAGTTCGCGCACATGGCACGAACGTGCTTACTATCTGCTACACCAACGAGAGCGCCAACATGCCGGGTTATCTTGCCACGTTCGAAGGATTGGTTCAAAGAGCGAAGGAACAGGAGAAGTTCAGAGGGCTTGATCTTGAGTTCACGCGTGATGCTAAGGAAGCTGCCATCATCCAACTATGCTTCAAAACGAATGTCTTGGTCTTCCAATGGGCAAGGTACGTTTTAATTGGGGCTCTTGATCTATCCATAGGTTTATGATGAAAATTGCATAGGATAGCAACATGTCCGATCCCCATTTGAATCATATATGCGCGTGATATATAGTTAATTTAGTAGTGAATTCATTTTCCTTGGCAAAATCCGTGATAAAGACATAGTTAGTTTAGTACATATTGGCAAATTGCATAGGATAGCAAATTGTTCCCATTTGAATTCTATATGAAAATCAATACTATTTAGTAGTGAATTAATTTTCCTTGTTACAAATTGGCAAATCCATGATAGAACATATATAGCCAAATGCATATTGGCAAATTGTATAGGATAACAAAATGACATATAGTTAATTTACGACATGCATATTGGAAAATTGCATAGGATAGAAAATTGTTCCCATTTGAATTCTATATGAAAGATCAATACTATTTAGTAGTGAATTAATTTTTCTATTGGCATATATATTTAATTTGTATGTTATTTCTATGATTCTTAATTAATAATTTGTTCTATTCTAATTTGTTATTGCAGTAGTGACAAGGAGTGTCCAGCTCTCATGAACTTTATTTGCCGCAACAACATTCGTTTTGTTAGCGTTGATATCAATAATAACAAGATCAACATGAAGAAAAGGTTCAATACTGAGATACCGGTTGCCTGCCACATTGATCTCCAGGACATATTCAGCCTTCGGCATGATAGGACCTCAATGGCTCATATGGCAATCGATTTGATCGACGACTACTACACTGATATCAAGACCAAGATCGAGAATCACGATGAGTGGGAGCTGACCCCACTTCACCGCAATAACATTGAGTATGCATCCATAGATGCTTACGTTGCATACGAGTTGTACCGCATTATTCGAGTGGTCAACCATGGGAAACGTCACCTCGTACCGCAAGCACCAGCACTTGATGATGATGGTGATTCAAACGACTACTACTAGTGTGTAGTGCTTGGGGGTCGATCTTGTGATCTCTGTATATAGTACTTGGGATTTATGTTCTTGTGCTTGGGATTTATGTTCATGTTTAAGTTTAAGTATGATGTGAGTACTTGGGATTTATGTTCTTGTGTTTGGGGTTTATGTTCATGTTTAAGTTTAAGTATGATGTGAGAAGATTTCATTGTGATCTATGTAATCTCTATATGATGTGATTACTTTGGATAGGGGTGTCATAACATGTGTGTACAAGTGTGCTATGGGTTTTGGATGATAGACACTGCACTTCGGGGTGTGACCTACTTTGACGTCGGTACTGGCTTTCATCGTATAAGTCTGGTTTTTCTACAACGGGGCTAGGGTTTAATCGGAGAGGGACTCGGCGTTGGGATCCCACCACAAGATAGGGGGTGCCATAATGAAAGCGCATGGTTCCCCCATATGTGGTTTTGGTAATTAATGACAATCCTTATGGACTAATGTTTGCATTGAGTTTATCTTTGTAGATCTTGTCCATAGGAAATAATGGAGTTCATGTGTTGAACTCTATTAGCTTCCTTGATGTCCATTGTTACATTCAAGGATTTATATGAAGAATGGTCATGGTTTGAGTTGAGCTTATTGCTAGTATGTCTTGAAGAAAAGGATTAGGTGATCTTTCATTATCATCGTCAAGACATCATCTTTAGAAGTGTGAAGCAAAGATACAAGGTTGATCAAGCAAGCGATCAACACACAAAGCTACAAGTTGTACCAAGTAGGATTGTGTATCTCATGGTATGGTAAGCAATTGTCAATATAGCTTTGTGAACTAACCCATGATATGTGTGTGTCGCATCTCTATGTGTGGTTAGGTATCTTTCCATGGGCATGAACCAAAAGGAAGATTTCATATAGCCCATGGTCTATGTCGTCGTCAAGCGGTGTTTGTCATCTAGCTTGACGTAGAAGCTCAAGTGAAGCATCTAGGAGATATACTATGCTTGATGCTTGCCACCCTTTTGGAGATTGTGGCCTTGTGAAGATTTGCCGAAGGGTCTCTCCCATAATGGTGTATGGGGGAGCTAGTCTCTCCCATAATGGTGTATGGGGGAGCAACTTGCAAGTCTTCATCAAGCGGAGTTTGTGCTAGCAAGCGCAATCAAGAAAGAAGATCCAACTTGAGAGAGTCAAGATCGTCATCATCTAGCTCAAGTGGAATGCTCAAGGAAAAGGTATAGTCTTGATAGGTTTTCTATTTTACCGGTCTCGTGTCTTTGGGAGACCGGGTTATAGGATAGATAGTCGTACTATCAAGAGGGGCTCTCAAGTGAGTAACTCGATCGAATCGTTATGGAGAGCTCAAACCTTTGCATACTTTGCATATCATCTTTCTTGGTTCTTATTTGGCTTTTGTCTCCTTTGGGTTTTAGTGCTTGTCGTGATCTTCATGACAAGCCTTGGTTTCTCGAAAACGGATTTCGTAAGAAAAACTTGTTGCGTTTTCGGTGGTGAAAATATTCCGTTCGTCTTTGAGAATGTTCCCACACCTTCCATGTGTGGTAACTTCTCCATACTTTGAGGTATCAATATTTTCACCTTTTATTTGGATACTCCTTGCTGTTATCTTTCCAATGCCTTTGCACTCACCTAATTCGGAATTCATTCGCAAAAGTTATGTGAGTTTTCGTGTTGGAAGTTTTACCGGTTGTTCCTTTTAGAGAGGTTAAACCTTTCTACATTTGGTTTTAGTTTCCATTGTTGGGCAGTCATGTTTCTCTGCATGATCTTGTATAGTTTTTCATTACGAACTCAACGAGCCAAAGATCATCAAAAACGGAGTCCGGACGCAAAAGTTATGAAGTTTCTAGTTGAGCCATTTTTCGGTACTGACATGAACCGGATTATTGGAAACCGGATTTTTCGGGGCATACCGGATATTCCAGTTTTGACGGATTTCAGACCAGTTTTCGCACTGGAGTGAACCGGATTATTTGAACCGGATTTTTCACTTCGGACCGGATATTCCGGTCCCAAAATTCCTGCACAACGGCTAGTTCTTGTGGGGACCTATTTAAGGGGGCTTTCTTTCCCATTGGTCCCCAAGTCTTCCAAGCACGTTTTTTCCCTTCTCTTCCACCATTGTTGACCTTGGAAAGCTTGCCCCTCTCCCAATCCCTCATATGATTCTTGCATATCTTTGAGGGAAAAGGTAGAGGAGATCTAGATCTACATTTACACCAATCCATCTTCCTTCTTAGTGAGGGAAACTTAGTAGATCTTGATCTTGGAGTTCTTGGTGTTTCTCCTCCATTGTTCTTCCTCTCTTATTCCCCCATAAGCATTTGTTGCTTTGTTGGAATTTGAGAGTGAAGGATTTGAGCACTTGTGCTCTTGCCATTTGCATCGGTTGCATCGGTTTGCTCTCTCCACGAGGATTCGTGGAAGTTGAAAGTTTGTGAGCTTGTTACTCTTGGGTCTTGGACCCTAGACGACTTGTGGTGTTCTTGGGAGCCTCCAATTGACTTGTGGATGCGTGCCCCAAGATTGTGGTGACACCGAGAGCCTCCAATTGAGTTGTGGATGCGTGCCTCGGGTTTGAAGGTTGCCATATAGTGGAAGGTGAACTAGGCCTTTGTGGCGGGGTTCATCGGAGAATAGGGTGAGGCCTTTGTGGCGTTGAGTAGGCCTTCGTGGTGAGCTCACACCCCTCCAACGAGACGTACTCCCCTTTGTGGGAGGAACTCGGGAATACATCATCGTCTCCGTGTGCCTCGGTTATTTCTATACCCGAGCTTTTTACTTATGCAATTTACATTGTGATAGCCTTCGAGCTTGAAGTTATATATCTTGCTATCACCTTGTTACTTGTTTTTCTTAGCATAAGTTGTTGGTGCATCTAGTTGACCATAGAATATTTAGGTTGTATGCTTGTTAATTTAAACACCTAGTTTATTTCCGCATTTAGCAAGCTTTAACCGGAAAAGTTTTAATCGCCTATTCACCCCCCCCAGGCGACGTCGTTGTCCGTTCACATAACATGTGTGTACAAGTGTGCTATGGGTTTTGGATGATAGACACTGCACTTCGGGGTGTGACCTACTTCACCGGTATCAACTTCTCTCTAGGGAGTTTCATGACTTAGAACCTGAAAGTACTAGATCAGACACACATTAGAAAAATTTATCAACAGTTGTGTCATACCTTTGTCTTCTGACTTTCTAGGATCTAGCCTAACACAACCAAGCAACTAGTTCGACACTTTTCAACCTCATTTTAATGCCGGTACCGGCTTTATTCGTATAAGCCTGGTTTTTTCTACAACGGGGATAAGGTTTCATAGGAGAGGGACTCCAGCGTTGGGATCCCACCCCAAGATAGGGGGTGCCATAACATGTGTGTACAAGTGTGCTATGAGTTTTGGATGACAGACACTGCACTTTGGGGTGTGACCTATTTCACCGGTATCAACTTCTCTCTAGGGAGTTTCATGACTTAGAGCTTAAAAGTATTAGATTAGACAAACATGAGAGAAATTTATCAAGAGTTAGCTTATGGGTGTCTCATATTTGGATTTCTCTCATTTTTCTAATCGATTTAGACATATTATTTGTCAAATTTAAATTTACGGATTTACATATATGAATTATTCAATATTAAATGGAAAAGGACAAAAAAGTTAATTATTATTTCCATTTAAGAATATTTTAATTCAAAATATTATTAATGATTCATTTCTTTTTATTTAAATAATTATTTTGATTTATAAAATAAATGTGTGTGACATCATAGTCCATGGGTTAATAGGATTGACAGGACACTATTGTCAGGTAAGTATCTCTTGTTTGTAGGTCCCTCATAGGAAAGAAACTAAGAAGTTAAGCGTGCTAGTGCTAGAGTAGTGTGAGGAGGGTGACCTCTGCGGGAAGTGTTAGTAGAAGGGAGTAATTTAGATTGAAATTAAGAATGCTTAATGATAAATGTAAGTTTAAGTGGTTAAACAATAGAAATAAATAAAATGAAAATAAAATTAAAAAAATCGGAAAAAACGAAAAAAAAAAGAGAAAAAAAAAGACAACCCTTTGGTACTGATTCGTAACAGGAACCGGTATTCCTCCTGGGCCACGTGAAGACACTTTTAATACCGGTCCGTAAGAGACCGGTACTAAACTCCGTTGAAACTTTAGTATCGATTAATTAGTACCGGTTGTCCAACCGATACTAATAGGACTCTGAAACCGGTACTAAAAGCCTATTTCTACCGGTGTCTGCTGCAGATGCTTCGATACACCTCCCAAAATTTAAGAAAGAACGAGAAGAATCGCAACGAAAAAGGAAAAGCGTCATGCGTGCATCATGCATCGATCGAGCTAAAAAAAAATTAAATCGTGTACCCCGTATGCATCACGTGAGTGACTAATATCTCGTCGGAAGAAGATCAAGGGGACGTAGCGGATAGAAGAGCAAGAAGAGAGAGGGAAGCTCGAGCCATGGAGTACTCCTACCGCCAACACAGCAACAGCGGTCATGGAAACTACAGCACGAAGGAGAGGAGGCCGCCGCTGAAGAGGGGCCAGCTGAAGCTGCAGATCGTGAGGACCATCAGCAACCTCGTCCTGCCGAGGAGCGGCGGTACGGACGCGGAGAAGAGACCAGCCGGTCACACCAGCTTCCGCAGCTACAACTGAAGCTCAAGACGTCACTCAGTAAGATCAGACGCACTCACTCCGTCGTAGGAGGGGCATATGGTGCTAGAGCTAGCGGTCCAAGAAAGGGTTTCCCCCCTTCCATTCAGATCCTAAGCTCCTGAGAGAAGGAGAGGCTGCTTCATAGTGTCTTGTTCGTTAGAGCGTGTGGTGGATTGTAACAAGGAGTAGAGAGGTTATGTAAATTTTCATGTATAGTATATTACTCTGTGATAGAGCGGAAATACTTTTGCCTCCCGAGCACCGGTGCTCCTGTCAATTTAAAATTTCAAAAAAAAAATTTATGAAAATGAATCTGGTTGCGTTAAATGGTATATCTCACAAACGTGCAAAATTTTAGTTAGAAATACAAAGCAATATAGGCTCACAAAAATGGCAAAATGATAAAATTTATAGCTTTGAAAATAGACATTACCTAGATCCACACTTTTGTCATTTTTGTGTTGTTTAGGATACAAATTATTTGAAGTTAAATTTTTTTTGCACCTTTGTAGTAATATATCACTGGCTACTTACGGATTTTTTTTAAAACTTATAATTGTTTTTTTCGAACTTTTAAAACTGAAAGGAGCACTAGTGCCCAAGTGCACAAAATCTCTACTCGTAATGTAGCATTAACAACCGCAAATCAATTTGAAACAATTTGCATAAGGTAAATAGCTGGCTATATGCGTCTACCGATGGAGGGGCAAGGAGTAATGAAAGCTTCTAATTTTTCTTTTTTTTTATCTGAATTTGAAACAATGCCAACTAAACTGCCTCAGGCTCTGTTTTCGCTACAGGTTCTCTATATAGTTTGAAAATGCGTACAAAAGTCTTATTGATGTTTCAAAATTAATATCATAAATATGTGAAAAACTTAAGGACAGAAACTTAAAAATACAACACTACAACAGTTTTTCATGTGTGCCCGTCACACTTTTGATTAGGCCACTCTTGGTTCATGCATGTGTGACCTGTCAAACTTTTTTGTGTGGAACTTTAAGAATAGAATCCTCAAAAATAAATCGTGAGATAACTTCGGAACAAGGAGGCCCCTAATGGTTTCACTTCATTTTCCTTTTACAACCTTCAAAGTTCAAACAACAGGACAGATGTATAATGCAACTGATGATGAACTGATCGACCATACACCTAACCTGAGGTCATACATATCCGAAGTTTGTATATATACAAATATGTAGCTTTCTTTCTGAAGCCATTCAAGCAAAGTTACATTCTAGCGGATCAGGCAGGTGTTGCATCCTGCTAAGATCCTTAAAAGAAAACGAGCTAGCTATAAGTAACACCATTGAAACTACATGTATGCGCGTTCAGTTGTAGCTTGTTTCCCTTCTGAAGCTGTTGCGAGTTGCTTGCTTCGAGCCGTCGGCGGCTGCAGCGGTGGTCGGAGACACGAGGTTGCTGAGGGCCCTCGCTATCTGCAGCTTGACCTGACCCCTCTTCGCCGGAGGCCTCTTCTCCTTGGCGAAGCTGCCGCTGCTGCACTGGTACTCGTACTCCATCGCCTCCGATCTTGATCTTGTTCTTGCTCCTTCTCTGCTAATTCTGTGTTCTGTATGTGCAATCGTGTCGTGTGTGTTCGCTTGAAGAAGGGATGAGGGTGTAGGAAGGTATTTAGAGGGGGATTTTGTCCTGCACCGGTCGGTGTGTGCATCTTTCATTTTTATTCACTTCTATCCGCAGGAATAAAGTGACTATGCTTTTGGGCTCACGTTATCCCAAGTGTAAACGTGAGAACGGAACAACACGACCACTCAACCAAGGAATTTGTGCCCGCAGAACACTTAGGAACGAGATTGGGTCGGGTGGACCAGTATCTTGGAATGAGTCAAGTGCTCCCAAGGTCCTACAAATATCACCGGTGGGTTCACTCGTTTTATGCTAAATATATAGGGTGCATGCATGTTTCAACTTCTAATTCTAGTTTGCTCTGCCAATTCGGCCAGCTCACGTGGGGCACTCGGATCTTCACGGTGTCGTACTTTTGAACATCCGAAGATTTTCAATCCTTCCATCTAAATCGTGCGTGGCTTCTCAATCCTATGCAATTCTGCACCGAAGCGATCCAGCCCATTTGGTTTACAAATTGATCCATGAATATCGAAACGCCACAACCTTAATTATGTCCCGCTTAGAAAAAGGGCTTCCAATTTATTTATTTTTTTGACGAAAAGATACATCGATTTATTGATAATCGTCCATAGCAGTACAAAGAGCCAAAGAGTAACAAAAAATACAAATAGGTCATTGGACCATCCAGTGACAGGTTTTTGAGCTGCTTTTGCGTGGCACTCCGTGGGCCGGGCTCTGGCACAAGCCAAATGCGCGCTACGTACCGTAGTTTCCCCTCCATCACCGGAGCTAGTCAAAACTTGTCGTAATTATTCTCAAAAAAAAGTTGTCGTAATAGAGCTTGTTAAAGCAGACAAACGGGAAGTCGTGCTAAGATCACAAAAAACCAGCGTACCAACCGTCGCCAAAGATGAGAGTCATAAATCAGAAGAGACAGGCCTGGAAACACACCAACTAACACGAAAACCGACGGGAACACCAGATATCCGCTTGATGCATAACTCTACATGTCCTCAGTCGGTGCTAGACACACCACCGGGGAGACAATACACGCCTCCGGAGCGGCGATAAAGCGGGGAGGACCTTATTTGATGTAGCCGCTTGTTCACCATCCCAAAAAAAAACCACTGAAAAGCAGCCTAAACAAAGAATGAGAACCCTCCCGCCGGCGCGAGACCGTGGTCCACCGCACCTCCAAGGCCCCAAGGCCATCAGAGGCACACCGGACCGACGGCGTCGCTGGCGAGGGAGACAAAACCCTAGATGGGTTTTACGATCGCCTATCTCCTTATCTCGAACGCTCGTACCGATTCGGTATGAGGTCGCTAGACATTAAGCACGTTGGGGCTTCTAGATGTTAATTAAAAAAACTTTTAACACATTTTCATGTCTGACATTTACATGGACATTGTTCAAAAATAGACATTATTTGTGGCCTGAATAGAAAAGTAAATTACTGGCTTGAAATACGGTCTTTTTTGTTTGTATTGCCTAGGAGTAGGACAAACTACGACCTTTCCTTCACGAAATTTGTTATCTACATCTACAAGACATATACATAGGGGATAGGGTGACAACTTACTGTGTGTTTGGTCAGGGATAGCCATTTTTTACAAAAAAATATTTTTTTATTTATGAATATGCAAACTGTTCTCGGGAGCCAAAAACACCGTCCTCGCCCGAATACCGTTTTCTTAGCAATGAACAATTCCGTGAGAGAGGAGGTATGGCTCTGCATAAGTACCAGTTTTGACGTGTCGTATTGCAGTTTTGTTGTCTTTGCAGTTTCACTGATACAGCAACTCAAACCAGCAGTGAAAGATGGCCTTGGCCATCCAAGTGGAGCACGCGCACACTGAATATTTGCCCGTTGCGATATCTGGAGGAAAATAATCCTATAAGACCCTGCTTAGTACGACCACTTGGTGGACCATACTCTAAACCACACGATGCTGGGTAACGGGACAAAAACAGTTTGTGAACACGATTTTGATTAATGAGAAAATTCTGTTTTGCCACGCGTAATATGCTGGACGTGGTCCACCAAGTGATCGTACAAGTAGTGGTCGTATAGGATTATTTTCCGTATCTGGATAACATCGTGCCAAAGTGATAAAATTTTAGATACCCGCACCTTCACTTTCCCCCCTCCAAAACTGAAAGACAGATGTATACTCCCTCCGTTCCATAATATAAGATGTTTTAGGTGTTGTCGAGATTCGGACTAAAATGAGTATATATATACACTAGAACATGTCTAGGTGCATGTATGTATAGACACATCTTCTCTTAACCATTCAAATGAGAAGACAATAATCATAAGGCGTACGATGCATTATCTCTTATTGTCATCTCAAATAATTAGTGGGTAATAATTCTGTTTTAGTGGACATTTTGTTACTAAAACGTGTGGTATAATGGAGAGATGTGGTATAATGGAGAGAATAGCCTCCTCTTAATTTCTGAAAGATCATCCTTAAGCTGCCATTTTCTTTCCTCATTCCACCCGTTCTAACTAAGCAAAAAACTTCAAAGTGACAATTCTAAAAAAGAAAAGTCTAATATCTCCTCATTGTACGTGCCCTTACGAGGTTTATGGTGTGGGTCTGATAAGATTTTCTTCCGAGAATTTATGCTCTACAAAAGGGAACAGAGGTAGGTAGCTAGGCCATGTGGAGGAGCGAGGAGTTTGTGTACTCCCTCCGTCCACCAATAAGTGTACATCTAGATTTTCACTTAGTCAATTTTTTTAAAGTTTGACCAATTTTGTAGAAAATTGTGGCAACATATATGACATCAAAATTGTATATTTTGAAACTTCATGTCAAGATAAATCTATCGATACTAATTTAACGCCATAAATGCTAATACATTTTCCAATAAAGTTGGTCAAAGTTCAATAAATTTGACTGACGAAAAAGGAAAAAATACACTTATTCGTGGACGGAGGGAGGATGTTTGAAGCATCGACGGACCAATGACCGGCAGTAACATCGGCACCAGCCTTTGATCCTCTATGCCAATAAAAAAATCATCAATTAACGCAGGATGCTAACGCTACTACGGTAGCTTGATCACCGGTGTCCCTCTTTCCAGATAGCGTACTAGCGGTGTTTCTTTTTGTTTGGTACTGAGATAACTCTTCGCCTACCCTCGAAACTCCTCCCTAATGATCAAGAAAGAAAGAGACAGAATCAGCTAATACAACTGACTGCAAAGCATCATACACCAACAAAACTAAAGCATGTAGTGAGCATGCATCACGTGAGTGACAAACATTCTGTCAGAAGAAGATCGAGACGTCGAGTCACGTAGCGGATAAGGTCGTGAAAAATTATAAAAATAACCCTGAAGACAAACTTCAGCAAAAAATAAACTAAAACGTAAACTAATTTCGCATCTAACCCTTTCGAGCAGCGCCAGCACCAATGCGTCCGGTGCGGTGGTTCAGCCACGTTGGCAAGTCGGGTCCATGCGCGTATATGTAGCGCCGACGCAGCCGGAGCCGTGCATGAGAGGGCAGCGTCCCACAACTCGGCGTGGTGCTCCTTGCATGTAGAAAGTCACTACTAGAGAATAGACCTTTAGTCACCAAGCTACTTGGTTACTAAAGATTAACAATTGGTTGCTAATTATTTATGGTCACTAATATCCTCAATTTCTTCGTGGTTGCTAAAATCTGGTTGTTGTCTGTATTTAGTAACCAACATTGAGTGTATTGGTTACTAAAAAACAATGTTTAGTTACCAGCCCTTGGTAACTAAAAGTTCAATAAAGCAATAGTAACCAAAGTATTAGGTTATTGGTGAAAAATGGTAAATATATAGCCACCAAACTGCTTGGTGACGATTGCATGGTGACTAAATGTCATCTTTCTTGTAGTGAGGGGCAGGCGGCGCTAAAGAATACAAACCGCTCTCTATGCACTCATCTGGTAATGCATGAAGAAGGTTGGGGGCGAGCCAGCGGCCAGAGAAATCGATTGGCTTGGGGCCTTGCTGACGGAGCCTGGGTACGTTTGGATCCTAGTTATAGCCTTGCCAGACTAGGATATACGTTTGGTACCCAGAAAAATGTATTGCTTTTGAGGGTAAGCTAGCCTCAAAGGGCCAGAAAAAGGTTGGGAAAACGCTGACTTTCCCCCGGGGGATCGTCCTCCGGGTCGCTCACACTCCACACGCGTCCATATACGTGTCGTAGGTAGGTAGGGCCACCAACGCACACCCACGTTTCTTATCCACTCCCGCTGGCGACGCGAAGAGCTCTGCGACTCGCATGAGGACCTGCCGCCGGGGACGCGCCGTCGCGCCGCTGCTTCTCGCGTGCCGCCGCCCCCAAGGAGGACGCGCCGCCGCGGCGGCCGTCGATTCCGTGTCCTTCAGCGCGGGGTAGTCGCGCTGGCGCCGGATGCGTGTGCTTGCGGGCGGGCGGCCGCGGCGGAGTGCGCGTGCCCGCTGTCGTCGGGGCAGAGGGGCGCCAACGGAGCTCGCCGCCTCCGCTGAGAGCTACCTTGCGCGCCGTGACGAGGAGGGATCCAAGGAGAGCGCGTGGCGGGCGGCGCTGTCGCGGAGCTTCGCGTGGGGTGGCGCCGGAGGCGTGTGCTTGCGGGCGACCGGCCGCGGCGGAGTGCGCGTGCTCGCAGCGTCGCCCCGCCATGGCGAGGAGGTCGGCACCAAAGCATCTTGAACGAGTCGGGCTCGTAGCATCCGCGAGCGAGGGCGTTGCTGTCCCGCGCCCATTCCAGGAAGGTTCCCGCTGCTCCGATAGCACTCAAGCGATGCTCACGATGGCCGATTTTGATGCTCCCGAAGACTGGCAGTGTGGGATTGTATATCGGGGGCGAAAAATTTTCTGTACAAATAGTTGCTACAATACAGATTTTTTGCTCTTTTTGTACAAATTTTTTGCTACTGTAACTCCGGCGAGGTCCGATTTTTTGCTCTAATAGAATAATTCTTTTGCTACAATAAGGTTTTTTTTTTGCTTTTTTAGTATAAATTTTTTGCTCTGATATTCCTCCGGCGAGTAAAAGTCTCCGGCGACGGTTTCGGCGAAATCGATTTTTTTCTACTGTAGCAAAAAAAAAATTGCTACAGTAACTCCGGCGAGGTCTCCGGCGAGTCTCCGGCGAGGTCTGACCTTTTCCTGTTCTTTTTTGGGGTGAAACGTTTTTTTTTGCTACGGCAGCAAAAGCGGGACTTTTTTTGCTACGGGAGCAAAAGCGGGATTTGGGCAAAAAAGTGGGACAAGTGTCAAGCAGTGCTGTCCAAAACGTTGCCACGCTGGGAGAGCCGATTTAGCTAGCTTCCGACAGCAAACTCTCTGCGCGAAAAAAAGTCCCACGTCCGCACGTTCCGCTGGGTTCAGATGGTAGGTTGCCTTCAAAAGCAATTTAACCAAATGACTAGCTCGTGCTAATTAGCCAGCAAAATCAAAGCATCCGAACCAAACGTACAGCCACGCTAAGACGAGCTGGGCTACCTGGCTAGCTAGCTATTGCCTATCTAGGCAATGCAACCAAACGTTCCCTATGTATCCGTATCCGCACTGTAGACTTTTTGCCCACCTAAAAAGCTTGAGCTTTTTTATTCTCCTTTGTCCTTTTACGGCTGGCTATGGTGGCGACGGGGGAAAGCGTTCAAGTTCGAGGCTTGAGCGAGACCACGGCGTGCGCCGGTCAGGACGACCGAACCGAGTTCTGCGGCGTGTACGGGGCAAGAAGCGGCAACTACGAGGACAGCGTCGACGCCCAAACCAAGTTCGAGAACGTGCACAAGTACTACTCTGTATAAGCGCACCATGGATAGCCGTGCCGGCCTCAGAGCATGGTTAATGATAGAGCCGGCTGCTGGCTATAAGTCATTGCCATGTCATCTTATAGCCAGCTTATAGCCAATATATACAATAGTATACTATATGCATGCACTATTTTGTCAACATATGGCCCATCTTACACTCTTATAAAGTGCCTATGAGCACGTGCAAGAGCTGGCTACTATCTTGTAGCCCGCTTCTCTTCTCTCTCATCCAACTAAGCACAAATATATTATTTAATTCCTTATAGCCTGCTTACATGGCCTTATTGTACTTACTCTCAACGAGGGCATGAGGATGGTCTGCCCGGTGATCGGCTAGCAGTCAGAGGCGCTGCACGGCCTGTCTGGTGCGGCGTCACGCTGCCACCAGCGATGACCATTGGAGTTCCCGGGACGGTGGGAGGCCTGAACCCTTGGCCGTCCGGCCCCTAGCAGGGCTGCCTCCTGTTGGTGCCACGGCTGGCATGGCCGGTATGGGGCAACAGGGCCGTCTCCAGAAATTGGGGGCCCCGGTGCAAACTGCGAAATGAGGCCCTAGAATTTGAACTCAAATCTTTGAATTAAATTCAAGTTTGGCCAATAAAGTGAAATAAATTTGATAAAATTAGTTCAAAATAATTTGCCGATCCAACAGGATTGTTTTTAATCTGCATTATAATCTAGGAGTAGTTCTCTAGAGAATTATTATGAACTATCGCGCAAACACAACAGTGGTTTGCACAACCAATACGGAGGATCAGTGGCCAAAATAACTATTAGAGTATGAAGTTTATTAAAAATGGATGATCAGTGGCCAAAACATAAAAGGGTAGTACTAATGTTGTTTATGAGCCAACTGAAAAAAAATGGTTAAGATGTTGTCTAGTCATACACTCAACTGCTCGATGAAAACCCCTGGAAGCTTAGAGAACCCTTCTACAACGTTGTGAAGCACCAAAGTGTGGAATTGAAAAAGGACCATGGATCTAAATTAGTAGAAATGGGTTACGAGGCATATTTGGAGATGAGGAAAAAGTCACCTTCTTGACCGAGTGGATTTACAGACAGTTCAACGAGCAATGGGGGTTGGTACCCATGGCGGCCAGCATTGGAGAGTGTGGACGACTTAGATTCGTACCTTTGAAAGGCGGGGCATGAAGAAAGAACTTCAAATTGAACAACAGATAAAGGCAAGTGAGGAGAAATAAAACTTGAGAATCCAGAGGCCGGTGGCGGCGTCACAGAAGATTGGATTGAGTGCAGTATTTGCGGAAGGGGGTCAGAGGTATTATACATGACATATGGTAAATGAGAGACTAATCCCAGCATAGACCTAACCGTTTTATTTACATCTGTTAACACTTAATGACCCGTTAATGATATTTGGGGGCCCTATTTTTTTGGTGGCCCTGTGCGGTAGCACAGCTCGCACGCCCTCATCAACGGGCCTGGGGCAACCTGAGCTTCCGGACGTACAACACGCGGAGGAGGCTTGCGGCGGCTGGTGAGTGCTCGCGAACAGGAGATACACGCACAGGAGCCTGCCATGGTCGCTACACGCGGTGCCGTCGTGCTCTCTTTCTAGAAGATCAACCGTGGGCAGACCATCACAACGCTGCCGCACCCCAGCCGTCGTGCGCAACCACCCACGAGTACGAAGCCGTAACCCTCGATGCGGTCGCATATGTTAGCACTAACCATGACTTAATAGAAGTTAGTTAGCTGCATGTAGCGAGCTGGCCGAGTCGCGTGGGCTGTTGGGAGAAAAATGCCCAAGCGCGCATGTACTTAGTGGTTAGTTAGTCATGGGGCTAGAATGGGTTAGTGACTAAGCTGGAGCCCTTGCCCGATTCTACATGCAAGGAGCACCGCGCCGAGCTGTGGGGCGCTGCCCTGTCACGCACCGCTCCGACTGCGTCGACGCTACATGGCTGAACCACCGCGCCGGACGCGTTGGCGCTGCCATGTTGACGACCACACCGCCGCTGTGGGCGCTACTCGAAATGGTTAGATACGAAATTAGTTTACGTTTTAGTTTATTTTTTGCTGAAGTTTGTCTCTAGGATTATTTTTGTGATTTTTCATGATAAGGTCGTGGCCGGCGGCTCGTCGTCGCGGCAGATGATGACAATCGGTCCAGTTGTCCCTCTGTGAGCCGCCGGAGGCAGCTGCGTCGACACGATAGAGATACACCGAACCTTGAAACCAGGTACAAGTACAACCAGTAAGCCGTCGCGGTCACATGCTTGCCCCTGTCGTAGGAAACAAACAGTCAAGGTGCTAGGTGCAGCAGCCCTGCACGTGCTACTCGATCTACTCTATTCTTGCACCCGGCCTGAATTATCTTCAGTTCAGATGGCACCCTGAATTTTTCAATTTTCTGCGGGCTCGGATTCGTGCCGGAACTGACCCGGTCAGTGGTCTTTGGATGCTTCAAGGACGGTTGCCCCTGCCTACCATCTCCATTTCTGATCGATCATCGATGATTCCAGTCGTCTTCCAGAGACAAGATTAAGAACTGCTGTTTTTTATGTCTTCACACCCATACAAAGATTTTTCTTTGAAAACTCACATTTTAAGTGCCATAGCGGTTGTAGTATGATGACATAGACATTATTCTAAACTTAGAGACCGAATAATAACTGAATATTATTGTGTCTAAAGCATATGTCCAACAACCGGCATGGTGAGCTACATGAATGCCATGGGAGGTGGGGTGCCCGACATTGGAGGCTACATGGGAGGTGATATGGGAGGTGGCATCAGGGCCCGCATGGGAGTGCTACGGGAGGTACTATGGGAGGTGGTATGGGTGTTGGAATACCCGGCATGGGAGGCTACATGAACTCCGGCACGGGAGGTGGTGTTCGAGGTGAGGTTGGAGGCACGAATGACAGCCACGATGGCAATGCCAATGTCAACGTGACACACAATGTCAATGTTGTAACCGAAGAGGAAGAAAAGAAAGGAGATGCAATTGATGGCAATGACGAGAATCAAAATTGATTATGCATTTCAATATGCTTGTGCAAACTCTACTTTGTTCTCGTTTGAGTTGAATTATGGCATCGTTTGAATTTATATTCATATTCATATTGTCGTGGTGGTGTCACGGCAGATGCCATGGGATGGCTAAAGATGTGGGGACGAAGGACGCTGGAGGTGCCCGGGGAGGGATCACGCGACGAGTAGCCGCGTGAGGTACGAAGTAAACACGGCAAACAACACGATCTACCCAGGTTCAGGGCCCTCGTGAGGAGGTAAAACCCCTACTCCTGCCTTTCTTTGTGTATTCTGGTGTCTCACCGAGTAGCCACGGTACAATGTTCTTGCTACCGAGTAGCCACTCTCCTCTCTAGGTGACGAACTAGGTCAAGAATTAGGTCACCAAGTGTTCCTATCGTCGGATCCCTCACGCAGGAGGCGGCGGGGCACCTTATATACACGGTGCCCAGCCGGATACGTCCAAACATGGACAAGTGTCGACATAGTGTGCACATCGTCCTTCTTCCGGGTTCCCGCTGACAGCTTTGGTTCCTAATCTTGGCTGCATCTGGAAAGTCGTTGGGCAAAACAAGGGGACAGACTGGTATCACTGTGCCAAACACAGAGTAGGGCCCCCTTATCCTGCGACGGCCTGCTTCCATGCTGTCACTGTCAGGCAGGCCGGTCCCAGATGAACAGTAGTTCGAATACTGCCAAGTACGGACCCAGGATACGCGGGATCCTGTGTCAGAACGGCTCCTTTGACTTTCTGGCCCGAGTAGGTTCCCGCCAATTTTACTCGGGCCAACTCTTCTACTCGAATGGACAGAACTTGATTGATATCTCCTTCTGGTCATCTTGAGGTGAGACCGAGTAGCAGTCAACCGGGTAGCAGGTACCGGGTAGGCGGCTACTCGACCAAACCTCTCTTCTGACAGTCGCCTTTACCACGTGCCTTTACCCTACTCGGGGGTAACCCCCCGACAGCAGTCCCCGAAGCTGGTAGAATCTTGCGAACTTGTTCACTAGGCTCTGCCAGCTTAAAACCAACCTTTGCAACACAGCCCTTGAACCTCAAGATGCCGAGTAAAAGACCTCCGAGTAGTACTCTAGAAAGTACCTTGAGTTTCCTATCTTCCGAATAGCACCTGCTTTCTACTCTGTAACTGAGTAAAAAGACTTAGAGAATTTCTCCTCTAGCGTCTCTGCAGCGTAGAGCATAATCCAGCCTTCCGTGTCGCAACTGGACACGTGCCAAGCATCCGCGACCCCGACGTCTCGTTGCCCAGGACACGACGTGCCACGCGCCCAGTTTTCACGGAGCGGGCCCACAGGCTCGTCATGTCCCATCAAGCGCAGTAATATCCCACGATCTGGTCGTGGGATCAACTGTGGCCGTTACGCACGCGTTCCGCGCTTGCGTGCGTTTCTATCCGGCCATAGGCCCCACCACACGGGAATCATGGCCACGATTGATCCCACTACCCCGATGGTAACGGTAGCCTGAGGCGAGGGTATAAATACCCCCACCGGTAACTTCCCATTCTTCCTCCTCCGTACTTTCCCTTTGCTCTGCCATGTTTCCTCTTTGCCGTTGAGCTCTCCGCCGCCGCGCAACTTCTTGCGCCGCTGCGGAATCGTTTCCTCCACCCAATCTTTCCAACTCTCCACCATCCGCTCACCCCTTGCCATGGCTGCTCGCGCCGGCTGGGCTGGTTCGCACGTCACCGTCGATGACTGCGCCTGGCTCGTGAACACCCGGAGGGTTCCTCCCGGTGTTCAGTGACGGCCGTCCGACGGTGAGCTCGTTCCGGCCCCGCGGGAGGGCGAGCATGTCGTTTTCCTCGCGCACTTCGCGCGAGGATTCGGCTTGCCGGCATCGGACTTCCTGCGCTCGTTCCTGGATCACTTCGGTGTCCAGATGCACCACCTCCCACCAAACGCCATTGTCTTCCTAGCCTATCACACCGTGGTGTGCGAGGCCTTTCTAGGCGTCCGCCCCACGGTGGAGACTTGGCTCAAATACTTTCACCTCCGTCAGCAGAGTAAGGGGAAAAAGGACGGCGCAGCCGGTAGCAGTCGGGTAACCGACACCGGCAGCGCCATGATGCTGCAGCGGGCGGGAACCAACCATCCTCGCATCAAGGGGTTGGATTCCGTCCGCATGTGGCAGAAATCCTTTCTCTACGTCAAGAACATCCCCGCCACGGAAGGGGGACCGATAGTGGATCGCATCAATCTGCCCGCGTGGAGCAACCGAGCTCCAACCGGGCAGAATTGGAAGACGAAGCCCTCCAACGACCGCAACGCGATACAGATGGAGGAGCAGCTCGCCTACCTCATCGGCCAAGGGCTCAGGAGCGACGATCCCGTCGCTTGCTGGATCAAGAATCGTGTGCTGCCGCTGCAGCGGCGCTCCCATCCAATGTGCTATCTGGGAGGCCCTCGCGACTGCACCCGCACGACCACACTCGAGCTCAGCGACGCGGAGGTCGCCGATCACGCAAGGTCTATTCTGACCACGAGCCTCCCCGACGACTGGGAGTACGGCTTCACCCCTTTCAGTCGCACGAAGCCGATCCCCCGGGTACGTTCTCCTTATCCCGCTCTCAACATATGCCATCCGACTAGAAAATCTTCTCTCTTGGCTGCGACTAGCAATTGCCTTCTGCACCGAGTAGATTATTCTATCGAACTGCCTAGGCTTAGTATGCTTGATGTTTGCACGCCTTGTCGAGTAGCATACTTAGGAGAAATACTTAGGCTTAATATGCTTGTTGTTTGCACGCCTTGCCGAGTAGGACACTTAGCGAATTTCCCTAGGCTTAGTGTGCTTTGTGTTTGCACGCCCATCCGAGTAGAATGCTTCCTCGCTACTCGGCTAACTCGCCATGTTTCTCTGTTTCTCCAGATCCTTGACCGCCAGCTAGCTGAAAGCTTTGCGTGCTTTGAGGCTAATTGGTCAGATGACCGAGAAGAAGATGACCAGGCCTCTCTCGAGACCGTGGATCAGATCAATCTTCCTCATTCCCCCTCGACCGAGAAGCAGCCTGCCGAAACGTCTCTCCGCGACTGGTCCGAGGACGAGTTGGAAGGTAACTGAACTCGCGCTTTTCTCTCTGCGACAAGCACGATCCCTTTGTCTGCTATTTCTGAAATGCCTTTCTTCCTCTCTATTTCTCAGATGTAGCTAATGCCGAGGATGATGATGAGGATGAGGACGAGGGAGCCCTTGAGGTCAATCCTCTCTCAGTTGCCGCACCTGCTACCCGCAAGCGGGCCGGTAGCGGCGCCCTAGAGCCCCCCGCCAAGAAGAAGAAGGCGACCGAGAAGGCGACCAAGAAGGCGGTCGTGAAGAGAACAAGGCGAACCATTCCCTCCACCACCGCGTAAGTTTCTTCTCGGTTGCATGTTTCAGTTTGCTTTGTTCTTCTCGGTTGACTCCCAATCCTTTTCCTTCACTGTTTTCTCTTGTTTTCCTCTGCCCTTTTCTTATCTTTGATTCCAATTTCCTTTTCAGAGCCCCCTTGAACGCGGATGCTGCTCTCGCGCCTGACCAGGCCAAGAAACAAGCTGCCATCGACGTCGACAATGTTGTCGACCTAGAGGGCGATGGGGCCGACACCACCAACACGCGAGCAGGGCCTGAGCAACAGTCCCGCGCCGATCCAGAGGTGCAGGACGCCGCATACCAGGACAGGCCCCCTTCTCCTCCGGCTGACACCGCCGAGGAGAACCAAGACCGTGATCAGGAGATGCACGATGATGACGCCGCCGTCGAGCGGCAAGAAGCCGAACCTGAGCCCCCAGCCACAGACGCTGCCGGACAAGAGGATCCCGCTGCCGAGCAGCGGGTAGAAGATACAGCCATGACTGAGGAGTATCCCCTGAGCAGTGCGCAACCAGGCGCTGCACAGAGTAGCGCGCAACCAGATGCTGCACAAAGTGGCGGGTCCGTGGTGCCACCCATTGATCAAGGCTCTGCACCGTCAGATTCCTCCTTGGTGCCACAGACCAAGGACGCAGCCAGCCCTCCTGCCGGGCGAGTAACCAGGAAACAAGCCCTAGATGCTCTGAAGGAGGCAGTCGAGAAGAAGGCAGCCGAGGAAGGGAAGACCGAGAAGAAGGAAACCGAGACGCAGAAGATCGAGAAGCCAAATGCTCAGAAAGAGAAGGCAAAGAAGAAAGCTGCCGACAAGCCGCCGCCGACACCAGCTGGCCAGTCCAGGCAGCTGATTATCCGCAATCCCAGTGCGGTTCCTGCTGCTGCTACCATAGCTGATCAGCCCGTCTACCCGGATTACATGGTGAAGGTCAGCCAACAGCACGGGGTCGGCTTCTCCCCCACAGATCGGACTCTCGCTATTCAGAAGGGAAGGAAAGCCGTGGCGGTGGACTCCAGGCCCCCAGCCCCAAATCAGGACAGATCTGTCTCCATCGCTTCTCGGGGAGCTCAAGACCAGGCGATAACATCCCAGAGCCTCGAGCAAGTACTCGACCTCATTGGCTTCATCGACGCCAAATGGGATAGCAAGATTCTCGGCAACCCCAACTGGAACGGCATCGATTTGGGCGACATCGACCACATGCGCCAGGACTGGAACAAGGTGGACTTGGGTTTCAAACCCATGACCGTCTCGGCCACTTCTGCTACTCTGGCTGCCAAGATGTTCGTGCACCGCAAGAATGCAGAAGATCTCGAGCAGTCTTATGCGGTAAGCCTTATCTTATCTTTTCCGAGTTGCATCTTCACTTCTTTTCTACTCTTCCTCTTTTCCTTATCCATCACCCAGTCCCCGAGATTCTAGCCGAGTAGGCGGACACTCTCCCGAGTAGCCGCCTTCTCGGGTAGAATCTCAAATACTCTGCCTGACACTTGTTTCTTTTGCTTCTCAGAATAGTGTACTGAAGCGTACCAACCTGCACCGTCAACTTCTCTGGAACCACGCCATTGCCAAGAGGCGTATTGCCGCCCTTGAGAAGGAGAAGGTGAGCGTCGAGGAAGCCGACAAGGAAGTTATGAACAGTACCATGAGGCTGTCCGAGGTGGAAGGTACACTTCTCGCTTACGCGGTTCTTGCGTTTTTTGTTTACGCCCGCTATTGCTTTTTGCGTTAACCATTTCTACTCTGCAGGGAAACTGAAGGCCCTGGTTGACGAGCATTCGAACTGCCGTGCCTTTGTCGAGAATGGCGAGGCCACCATCAAGAAGCTTGAAGGTAAACCACTGTCTACTCGGTTCGCCCTTGTGTTTGTTTCCTTTGCTTCTCTGCTAACCGTGCTTTGCTCTTTTCAGAAGATCATAAGAAGTTTGTTTTAGAGCATCAAGATTGCCTCAAACCTGCAGAGGTGGAGGTGCGACTAGTAAGCCAATCTGCAGCTCTGCAGAGTGCACACACACTACCGAGATGGAGACGCTGCAACTCCAGCTGCAGAAGGCACTCCAGGATGCTGTCAAGCTTGGTGACGAGAGGGACAGAGCCATCGCCTAGAAGGCAAAAGCCGAGACAACCTTCAATGCCAATATGAAAACCCTCGAGCAGGAGTGCGAGGTGCTGAAAAAAGCCAATGCTGGGCTCTTTTCTCAGCTGGATGGTCTCCGCTTGCTCGAGGAGAAGCACGTGTCCAATGAAGAAACATGGAAGATCCAGCTGCAGCAGCTGCGCCACGAGCTGAATAGTAAGTTCTTTCCTTTCTGCATCTCTTCTTCTCGGTCATACCTCTTCTCTGATTCTGTTACTGAACTTGTCGCTTGCTTCTTGCAGAAATTTTTCCGGACATCGTGTCTGCTTGCGCCCCTGCTTTGGCCAAGGCCCAAGCGGCTCGTGTTGAGAAGGGCGAGGCTGCGGACACCAGAGCCGAGATCGAGGACAGCCTGCTGGTGATGCGAGGGCATTTCGAACGCCTAGCCGGCGTGGGCACCGACCTGGTGTGTGTCGGCTTCGAGCTCCACAAGCTATTCTGGCCTGAAGATCCCGCGCCGACAACCATTGGTGGCCTTGCTCTGAAGCTGCGCAATGTGAAGGCCGAATTGAAGAAGTGGCGCGCCTCGGGAGCTCAGGCAGGCGCTGATCTGATGTTGCTCTGCGTCGCCTCCTGGTACGAGAATCTGAACATGCAGGTCATCCGCGGGAAGCGCGCCAATTCCAAGTGGAAGATGGATCCCAGCTGCGTGACCACGCGCAAACTGATTGCGTATGAGGTTGCGGAGTGCGCGGATACGGCCACCTTCATCGATGGCCTCCCTGAGCCCGACACCGAGATGGAGGAGGACGAGGAGGAGGATGAAGAAACAGATCCCGAGCTGGGCTTCTTCGATTCTCCCCAGGGCAAGGGGAAGGCCGCGGTCGTCGCGAGTAGCGATGAAGAGGCCGAGGAGATCGACACAGCTGCCCTCGAGTTCGGCACCTCCTCAGGAGCCGCACTCGACGACACGGTGCGCACCCACGCCCCCGAGACCGGCTCTGCTTCCGCGACAACGCCCATCTCGGTGGCCACTGCAACTTCCGAGCAGGTCGCCACCGAGCCTGACGCCGAGCAAGCGAGGACTGTTGATGCCAGCGCAGAGGCGGACGCCACCAAGGCCACTAAGGAAGGCGAAGCAACCAAGGCGAGCACCGAGAACGCCCCGTCAACCTGAACGTGATTTCATCCTGCAAATTTCTTACTCAAACACTTATCAGATCCCCGGGATGCCGGGAGCAAATGTATCAGACTATTTTATTCCGTTGCTACTCATTTTTATTCCCACTTTGTTATTTTCAACTTAATCAATTTGTTCAGCCTGGGCTGGATGCCGAGTTGCGTTATCATGCGAGTCCCCGAGTTGCATTTCTTATTCACTCTCCCTTTTCGTCTCAGCTCTACCCGCAACTTGTTGCTTTTTTGGTATTCGAGTTACAAGAGTTAAAGAGTAGAGCTGCAAATACTTAGCCGCTTAGAAACAATCATAGTAACGCAGCTCACCACTTAGCCGAAAAGACAAGTCACAGAACAGTAATAAAAACACCCTACTCGGTTCCTGCACTCTTCCTTTCCTTGGTAATTTTTCTTGTGCTCATGGACCTTTTGCTTGTTCTCTTGCTTGCCATGAAGCCGGGTTTCGGACAGCATCAAAGTCGAAGAGTTGGCATATAGGTTTAAACACAGTACTCAATGTACCTTTGAATTTTGAAGTAGAGTAACCGAATAGGCAAAAGGTAAAGCCGAGTAAAAACACTTAGAGCAATTTTGGACGAGGGCAGTCCCCGAGATCAATTTCAGGTTGCAGAGTAGAATTTCAACTCGGATAAGAGGGTACATACACATCTTTGCTTACGAATGAAAACGACGTAGTAGAGCTACATTCCAAGGGCGCTTGGTTTCCTCTCCGGATTTATCTGCCCTGTTCGCCTGTGGTGGGCGCACATCTACAAGATAGTAAGCATCATTGTGCAGCGCTTTGCTCACAATGAAAGGCCCTTCCCACGGAGGAGACAATTTGTGCATCCCGGCTGTGCGCTGCACAAGCCTAAGGACCATGTCTCCTTCTCGGAAAACCCTTGGGTTCACCTTTCGGCTATGATAACGCCGCAGGTTTTGCTGGTAAATAGCCGAACGTGACAGAGTCAGCTCTCTTGCTTCTTCAAGCAGGTCAACGTCGTCTTCTCGAGCTTCTCTCGCCTCCACCTCAGTGTAGAGGGTTACTCGGGGGGAGTCATGCTCTAGGTCTATTGGCAACACGGCCTCAGCCCCGTATACCAAGAAGAATGGCGTGTAGCCGGTTGACCGGTTAGGGGTAGTCCTTAGACTCCACAACACCGCTGGCAACTCGTCTAACCAACACCCAGGTGTTTTCAGCAGTGGCTCAATCAGCCTTGGCTTTATGCCTGCCAGTACCATACCATTTGCTCTTTCAACTTGCCCATTGGAGGCGGGATGCGCGACTGACGCAACGTCTAGTCGGATATGGTTATCTCTGCAGAACCGCACCATTGCTCCCTCAACAAAGTTTGAGCCGTTGTCGGTGATGATACTGTGCGGGTAGCCATATCTCAGGATCACATCCTTCACGAATTTCACAGCTGTGGCCCCATCGCACCTCCGAATAGGTTTCACTTCAATCCACTTGGTGAACTTGTCCACCATGACCAGGATGTGAGTCACGTTGCCTCTAGCCGGCTGGAAAGGCCCGACCATGTCCAGACACCAAACAGAAAATGGCCAGGTGATACGAATTGTTTTCAACTCGGAAGCAGGCATGTGAATCTTACTTGCAAACATCTGGCAGCCAGTGCACTTTCTCACGATGTCCTTAGCTTGCTGCAGTGCTGTGAGCCAGTAGAAACCATGCCGAAAAGCTTTCTGGACCAACGCCCGAGAAGAGGCATGGTGCCCGCATTCTCCTTGGTGTATCTCTACCAGGATCTCTTGTCCTTCTGCTGGGTCCACACAACGTTGCAGCACGCCAGTGGTACTTCTCTTGTGCAGCACATCTCGGACTATAGTGTAGCCCTTGGATCTTCTCTGAATCTGTCTTGCAGCCACCTCATCTTCTGGTAGAGTGCCGTCCCTTAGAAAGGATAATATGGGCATAGCCCAACTCGGTGTCTCCCGTGCGGGAAACACTGGTTCGTCCACTTCCATTGGGACGGGTGCCTCTGGTTGCTCTTTAGGGATGGGAGCACTTCTCTGAAGCCCAGACCGATTAGCAAGGACTTCCTCAATGAATGCGACAGTCCCCGGGTTAAGGACAGCAGTTCCCGAGTAAGGAGTGGCAGTCCCCGAGTAAGGAATGGCAGGCCCCGAGTAAGGAGTGGCAGTCCCCGAGTAGAGGACGGCAGTCCCCGGGTTTCCTGTAGCATTCTCCCAGTCAATCTCCATGGGATCAGATTCCTCACTTGGCAGAGAAGGAACAAATATGGACTCCGAGTTGGGAGAAGGCTTGATGGATGGCTTCCTCAAATGCTCCAAGGCGATTCCCGCTGGGATGGATTGCCGAGAAGATCCCAACTTGGATAACTCATCTGCTGCTTCATTCTCTGCTCGGTGAATGTGCTGGAACTCACAGCCTTCGAAGAACCCAGTCATAGACTGCACCAGGAAGCGATATGATGGCATGTTGGCATCTAGAGCATCCCATGTACCCGAGACTTGCTGCACCACCAGATCTGAATCACCATAGCATATAATGCGCTGCACGCCAACCTCCTTTGCTACTCGCAAACCATGCACCACTGCCTCGTACTCTGCTACATTGTTGGACGCCTTGAAGTGAATCTGCAACACATACTTGAGCTGATCTCGCTTAGGTGACGTAAGCACTACGCCAGCACCAAGGCCTTCCTTCACCTTTGAGCCATCAAAGTGCATCTTCCAGTAGTTAGAAACTGGAGCAGGAGGCTCATACTGCACCTCGGCCCAGTCTACCAGGAATTCCGCCAGAATCTGAGACTTGATGGCTTCTCTTCTCGCATACGCGGGTGCATACGCGGCCAGCTCGATTGCCCACTTGGCTACTCTGCCACTCGCCTCCTTGTTGCCCATGATGTCCGAGATGGGAGCAGAGCTCACAACCGTGATAGGATGCTCTTGGAAATAATGCTTCAACTTCTTGGCGCCCAGGTACACGCCGTAGGTCATCTTCTGGTAGTGCGGGTAGTTTTGCTTGGAACTGGACAGTACTTCACTGAGATAATATACTGGACGCTGCACACTCTTGCCTTCTTCTTCTCGTTCCACCACAATCACCACACTGACTACTCGGTTAGTCGCAGCAATGTACAGCAGCATTGGCTCCTTGGGTAGCGGACTAGCCAAGATGGGAGCACTAGCCAGCATTGCTTTCAGCTCATTGAATGCCACATCCGCTTGCGGAGTCCAGACAAACTTGTCACTTTTCTTCATCAATTGGTACAGAGGCAGTGCCTTCTCGCCCATTCGGCCCAGAAAACGGCTCAGAGATGCCAAGCAACCAGTGAATTTCTGCACATCCTTCAGTGATCTCGGCAAAGACATGCTCTCAATAGCTTTTATCTTTGAAGGATTGGCCTCAATGCCCCGACTAGACACTAGGAAACCGAGTAGCTTGCCAGCCGGGACACCAAAGGTGCATTTACTCGGATTCAGCTTCATTTTGTACTTGCGTAGGTTAGCAAAGGTTTCCTCCAGGTCGGCAAGCAGAGTATGTGTTTTATTCGTTTTGATGACAATGTCATCTACGTACACCTGCACATTCTTGCCGAGCTGGTCGTGCAAGCATTTCTGCATGCATCTCTGATAGGTTGCACCCGCATTCCTCAAGCCAAAACACATGACACGATAGCAATAAGCCCCGTACGGGGTAATGAAAGCAGTCTTTATTTGATCAGCAGGATTGAGTGCAATCTGGTGAAAACCAGAGTAGGCATCTATGAAAGACAACAGTTCACAACCAGCAGTGGAATCGATCACCTGATCGATGCGAGGTAGCGGGAAAGGATCCTTGGGGCATGCCTTGTTCAAGTCGGTGTAGTCGACACACATGCGCCATGCAGTGGCAGCCTTGGGATCCTCCTTCTTCTTCTCGACCATGACCGGGTTGGCTAGCCAATCCGGGTGCAGCACCTCCATGATGAAATTGCTTATCAGTAACTTGGTGATCTGGTCACCAATGGCCTTCCTTCTCTCATCTCCGAAGCGGCGCATAGCCTGCTTCACTGGTTTGGCGTCAGGACGCACATGTAATGAGTGCTCAACCAACTCCCTCGGGACTCCTGGTAGATCTTCATTGGACCAGGCGAATACATCCCGATTCTCACGGAGGAAGTGGATGAGCTCGCTTTCCTATTTCTCCGCCAACCCGGAGCCAATGATGGCTACGCGATCGGGGAACTCGGGGTCGACCTGGACCTTCTTGGTCTCCTGAGATGCCTGGAATGCAGTCCCATGCTGGGTACTCGGCACGCCTTGCGCGCTAGCTTGCGCGGATTGCGCCATGGCCACCACCTCATACATCTTCTTCTTCTCGGCAGCAATCACCATTGACTCCGCCAACTGGGAGCTAGCAGAGGCACACTCCATGGACTTCTTGTAATCACCAGAGATAGTAATGATGCCATTGGGACCAGGGATCTTCATCTTCAGATATGCAACATGGGTAGAGGCCATGAACTTGCTCAGAGCAGGCCTGCCGAGTAGAGCATGGTAAGGACTCTGATGATCCACTACCTCGAACTGCAGGCGCTCTGTGCGGCAGTTATCCCTGGTGCCGAATAGCACATCTATCCATACTCGGCCAATCGGGTTGCACGAGATCCCGGGCACAATACCATGGAAGGTGGTCTTGCTAGGCAGCATCATGTTCTCGGCCAGGCCAAGCTTCTCGAGCGTGTCTTTCTACACGATGTTGATGCTGCTGCCGTTGTCGATTAGCACCTTGCTGAACCTCACATTCTTCTCGGGACCCAGGAAGGTAGGATCCAGCACCAAGGCATAGCTACCCGGATTAGGCATCACCTTGGGATGATCTGCTCGGGACCACCTGATCTCCTGGTCACACCAATACATGTAGTGAGGGACAGCAGGAATCACTGCATTGACCTCCATGGACCGCCTGTGTTGTGATTGCTTGTCGACTGGCTCAGAAGTGAAGATCATGTAGCTCTAGTGGTGCTCTTGGTACTGATTGGAGCCTCCGCCCCCATTGTTGCCGTTGTTGTTGTTGTTGCCCTGGTAGTTGTTGTTGTTGCCCCTGTTGTTGTTGTTGCGGTTGTAGTAGTTGTTGTTGTTGCGATAGCTCTCATTGTTGAAGTTGCGGTTGGCTCCTAAAGCCACTTGGTTCACATTTTCTCTTCTCGGGTACACTGGCGGCCGAGCTGCGGGTGCGCGAGTAGGCTGCACGTTGGCATTGGCCGCTGGCAGAGGAGGGGGAGGAGGCAAGCCATCACTCTTGATCACATCCCACCACTCGCACTGCCGAGTAGTGTGGTTAGCAGGCCTCGAAGGGTGGTGAGTGTGAAAACTGCATGGGCCATCCTTCATGTCATCAAAGACAAACTTCTTCGGCTGCTCGGAGTTCCCGCTACCCGACTGAGAGGTGCGAAATGGATTCTTGTTGCCTTGGCCCTGGTTCTGGTTCTGCCCGTAGGCTCCAGCAGGTTTCTGCCTCTGGCTGCCACCAGCTCCAACTGTCACTGCATTCACCTCTTCGGGATCATACCGAGTATCTACTCGGCGCTTGTTGCGGAACTCGTTGCGCTTGCCGTTGTTGAAGTTTCTTCTCGGCTCAGAGGAGTCCATCAGTGGCTGAGTGGGATCACCTAGTGCGTACTGATCCGCAATCTTGATGGTCTCCGCCAGAGTGTTCGGCATCTCCCTCTGCAATCTCTGCCACAACATACTGCCGTGTCTGCATCCCTGCGCAAACCAAGTGATGGCCTGTGCTTCATTCACACCTTCACAGGTGTTCCTCAATGTACTCCACCGAGTAAGATACTCTCGGTCTGTCTCGTCTTCTCGCTGCCTGCAAGCGGACAGCTGCTGTGGCCTATTCGGCCTCTTGTATGTGCTCGTGAAGTTGCTGATGAAGGCATCCGAGAAGTCCAGCCAGCAGTTAATGCTGTTCTTGGGCAAGTTGTTGAGCCAAGTGCGGGCTGGACCCTCTAGCATCTGCGGGACATAGCGCACCGCCCATCTTCTGTTGCCGTTCGCGATATGGACCGCGGTGACATAGTCATTGAGCCAATCTTCAGGCTTGGTGCTGCCATTGTAGCTCTTGGTGCCTCTTGCAAGCTGGAAGTTCTTCACGGACGGCTCGTTCATGATGCGCGGGCCAAAGCACTCGGGGCCAGGAGGACCCGTGTTCTCCAGCCGCGCCGACAAGCTGATCCGGTCCAACTGATGCCTCGCATCTCCAGGCGCCAGCATGCGCTCGCCAACACGATCATGTACATCATAGCCAGCCATCTCCATGGCCGAGTAGCCATCATCATACCTGTCCACTTGCACAGCTGCAGGCTGCTCCACCGGGTTGGCGACTGGTGCCACTGCGCGCGGCTGCTGCCTCTGCCGAGTAGGCGGAGCAGCGGGACGCCGAGAAGGACATGGGCGCGCTTCATCTCGGGCTCGGCTTTGAGCTTGATGGGCTTGAGAGCCTGCTCTTGCATCGTTGTGTTCCTGCCCGGGCTGCTGCGGCACAGCAAGCTGTCTCGCGGCAGCAGCCGGGTCATACACCTGCATTTGCCTATCTCTGCCCGAACGCCCGCTGCGGCTCTTCTCGCGGCTGGGATGCGGAGACGAGGCCTGATCGTTAGATCTAGCCGCGTGCGAGTGAACCACTTGCGAAGCCCCAGCACCCTGGGTTGGCCTTCTGGAACTCCTCGTTCTGCCTAGCAGCCTCCAACACCAACTCGTTGAGTCTTTCTTGCTGCCTAACACGCGCATCGCCATCTAGGCGAGGCAACTCGGCAGCTACAGCCTCTGCAGCTCTGAGTGTCTTGGCGGGTGTGCTATATCTGGGCCTGGTGGAGGTGTTTGCGGTGGCGGACTGAGCAGGAGCCTCTACAACTGTCGCCATCTCGGCACCAAGATTGCGCCGAGTGGCACCTACTCTGCTAGCCCTCCTAGCGACTGGCGTGAAGCCGTGAGCCCTGTTGTACTCGAGCTGGTCTAGACTCAACTCCAACCTCACCTTATCCAACTCCGCCTGCTCGGCAAGCAGCTCCAGGCGTTGCCGCTCGAGCTGCTCCCTCATGGCTAGAAGCTCGATGTCGGTGGGAGTCGGCATGCCAGGTCGCGTAGCCGACGCGGGAATGACCGTAGACGTGGAAGGCGGCAAGTTGCTCTCCTTCTCGTAGGGCCGGTGAACCCTGCCACCAGCAGCCGGTGCAGCAAGATCCTCGACGTCTGCCGCAGCGCCAGTAGCGGCTGCGCCAGTGTTTGCCGCCAAGCCCGTCACCATCACCTCAGCGCAGTTCGCAGAGCGGCACGCGGGCCTTCCGCGAGCAGCGATCACCGCGGGAGGATCCTCCGCGTCATGCACCAGCTCGGGGAACTCGCGGTTGGTGACGATGGCGACGTAGACGAGGTGAGAGCCGAAGGAGATCACCGAGCCGCCCTCTGGCATGGCCTTGCCGCCGAAATCGCCGGCGTTGTCGGTGACGAAGTCGAAGGAGCCGAATCTGTGGACAAGGCCACAGACCACGCGCTCCGCTGAAGAAGATCCCGTCCGAACAGAAACTCCAACCAGCGCCGCTGGTTGCCCCACGGTGGGCGCCAACTGTCGTGGTGGTGTCACGGCAGATGCCATGGGATGGCTAAAGATGTGGGGACGAAGGACGCTGGAGGTGCTCGGGGAGGGATCACGCGACGAGTAGCCGCGTGAGGTACGAAGTAAACACGGCAAACAACACGATCTACCCAGGTTCAGGGCCCTCGTGAGGAGGTAAAACCCCTACTCCTGCCTTTCTTTGTGTATTCTGGTGTCTCACCGAGTAGCCACAGTACAATGTTCTTGCTACCGAGTAGCCACTCTCCTCTCTAGGTGACGAACTAGGTCAAGAATTAGGTCACCAAGTGTTCCTATCGTCGGATCCCTCACGCAGGAGGCGGCGGGGCACCTTATATACACGGTGCCCAGCCGGATACGTCCAAACATGGACAAGTGTCGACATAGTGTGCACATCGTCCTTCTTCCGGGTTCCCGCTGACAGCTTTGGTTCCTAATCTTGGCTGCATCTGGAAAGTCGTTGGGCAAAACAAGGGGACAGACTGGTATCACTGTGCCAAACACAGAGTAGGGCCCCCTTATCCTGCGACGGCCTGCTTCCATGCTGTCACTGTCAGGCAGGCCGGTCCCAGATGAACAGTAGTTCGAATACTGCCAAGTACGGACCCAGGATACGCGGGATCCTGTGTCAGAACGGCTCCTTTGACTTTCTGGCCCGAGTAGGTTTCCGCCAATTTTACTCGGGCCAACTCTTCTACTCGAATGGACAGAACTTGATTGATATCTCCTTCTGGTCATCTTGAGGTGAGACCGAGTAGCAGTCAACCGGGTAGCAGGTACCGGGTAGGCGGCTACTCGACCAAACCTCTCTTCTGACAGTCGCCTTTACCACGTGCCTTTACCCTACTCGGGGGTAACCCCCCGACACATATGTGGACTATTAGCTATGATGATTTGAACAACTATTTGATATATTGTTTTCTTGTTTTATATAGTTATTTTGCAATGTTTTTTAATACAATGTGTATGCTATATGTTGCAAATATATGGACAAGCAGTCGTCGGGTGCCCTATTTTAGGGCAGCTGCTACGGCCGTTGTTTCTATGGTGGCCTAAAGCAGGGCATCTGAAACGGAGAAAAAACTTATGTCATATACTTTCCCCGTTTCTTTTTAGTCCACGCATAAGATTTGTCCAAAATCAAACTTGTTAAACTTTGACCAATTTTATAGAAAAAAAATATCAACAATCATAATACTAAATTAGTATCATTTGACTCGTTATGTAATATGCTTTCATATTATATCAATTTGGTATTATAGCTATTGATATTTTGTTCTATAAATTTGGTTAAAATTTGCCACGTTTGACTTAATATAATTCTAACACGCAGAGTAAAAACGGAGGGAGTTTAATTAGAACATGCAACTCGTGTCTTAAAATTGGTTTTTCGTGTCCTAAAATAGGGCATCTCCTGGAGATGCTTCGATTACATCTCCCAAAATTTAAGAAAGAACGAGAAGGATGAGATAATGCAACGAAAAAAAAACTAAATCGTGTACCTTGTATGCATCACGTGAGTGACTAATATCTCGTCGGAAGAAGGGGACGTAGCGGATAAGGTCGCGGTCGGCAGCTTGTCGTCCCTGCAGCTGCAGATCATCGAGGTGTCCCCCTCCGGGAGCCGCCGAACTGACACCTCGAGCCAGACAGATGCACAGAACTTTGACAATAGCCACGCACGGCGAGTGAGCCGGCCGTCACGGGTCACGTGTAGGCATCTCTCCAGGGAAACGAGAAAATTGCACAAACCTCCAACAATTGGGGTAGTTGTTGCAGAAAACTACAACTATTTAGGCAAGTTGCAAAGAACTACAGCTTTTGGGTACATCTGTTGCACAAAACTCAAATTACACATTTAGTACATTTAACATCATATCTGACGCATGGGTCCCGACTATCAGTGGCAACTTAGACTCATACATGGCAGACCGTGTCTACAATCTTAAGCATTTGGCCCTGGTCTAACTGGACCAAGTTCATTTCATTCTTTATACCGAATATTCTTGAGATCTCGTGGGTGACTTGTAACCCTAGAGGAAACCCTAGTGCTTGTAGCTTCCAACTCGATTCAAGAAGCTTTGGATCATTGAGAGCCTCCAACCATCTTGTGGATTAGCCTCAACCTTGTGTAAAAGGTTTGGTCAACGCCTTCAAGTCGACCTTATAGTGGAAACGAGAATCTCCCTCGCCGGAAGGTGTGCATATCTATGCTACTGGAGTGCTAGGTGGCTCCACACCTCTCCAACCTACACGTACTTCCCTTGAGAAGAAATTAGAAAAAATATATCATTGTCTCCTTACTTTTGATTTATTTTGTGCTTTACATATTGCTTCCATTGCGTAACTTGTATCATATCACATAGGTTGTCCACATATTTGAACATCGAAATAACCTTGTGTTTTACTTGTTTAGCCCAATCTAAAAAGGAAAAGAAGAAAAATCGTTAGTCACGTATTTAACCCCCTCTAGTTGACCATACCGTACTTTCAGATTCGAACTAAAATAATGCCCTCACCATTAAAAAAAACTAAGCTAAAAGAGCTTGCAGAACCGCAGTGCAAACTTTTGGGTTTGGAGCACAAGAAAATCCAATTGATAAGTAAATTATCGAATGATGAAATATCACACAGTGTATGTTTTCATGGTGATATGTGTATAACCCGAGTAGACACGGTTTGCCATGCACGAGTCCAACTTAGCATTGAGAGTGCGGGGACTAGACATCAGATGTGTCGTTAAATGAGTTAAACGTGAAAATTGTGTTTTGTGCAACGGATGTACCTAAAAGTAGTAGTTCTTTGCAACTTGGCTTAATAGTTGTAGTTTGTTGCAACAACCACCCCAATTGTTGGAGGTTTGTGCAATTTCCTCCCAGGGAAACGGACAGTCAAGGTGCAGCCGCCCTGGACGTGCTACTTGATCTATTCTCGTAGTATTCCTCACTAGCTCCTACGCCCAGAGTGAATTATCTTCAGTTCAACGAGCAAACGTGAGGGTAGAATAAATCAATGAACTCTTTTTTAAACCCAAGAAACTGTCCAGAGTCCAGACCAACTTCTATTTTCCACGGGCTCGAATTGACCGGTCGGCCAGTGGTCTTCGGATGCTTCAAAGATGCCTCCTACCATGCCTCTCCTTGCTAATCTGTCCTTCCCGTCGTTTTCCAAAGCTTAGAGCATGTCTAACAGGACCCTTCAAATTTCGCCCCCTAAATCGCGTGTAGAGGGCCCTGCACACGAAATCTAGGAAAAATTGTGCTCAAATTTACAAGTTCATCTAGCAGACCCCCTATCTCCGCCCTGTATTTTTGAATTTGAACTTCGCGGGAGAAAAGATGAACTCGATTTTATTCAGATGATCACCATTGCTACATGAAATCGAGCTCGAGCTCGTCTAAGCTATTCTAGTCTACGGACCTCCTCCTCCTGCGCTGTCGCCGCGCCTCCTCCTCCGCTGCCGCTTGCGCCGTCGCGGCCGCGCTTGCACTGCTGGTACAGCTCCCAATCCGCGCGCCATTTCGCGAATTGGGGGCCGCTCATCGGCCGCGGCGGCGGGTCGACGGTGTAGTACCTCCCGCCCGCGGCGTAGTCCGCCAGAGTCGCCGGCATGCTTTGCGGCCACGCCGCGTATTTGCAGGCGGCGCGGCGGCTCCCTGCAACGGAATGTTTGCAGTGGAGCCGCCACGCCTCCTCGAGCGTCTCCGGCTCGTGGCGGCGCTTGGAGCGGGCGGTGGAGGAGCCGGAACCGTCGGGGGAGCTCATCGCGGTGGAGGCGCTTGGAATGGGGCGGCGGCGCGCGGGGAATCGCTCACCGGAGTTGCGGCGGCGCGCGGCGGAGCTAGGGTTGCGGGTGGGGGGTTGGACCCCCACCCCAACCCTCACCCACTATAAGTACGGGGCGGAGGGGGCGGTTTCGCAGGCCCCGTAAAATTTTAGTACGGGCCAGGCCGCATACGGGGGCTGCTAGACGGCCGTTTTGGCCCGCACCCCGTATGCCGCCGGAATTTTACAGGGCGCTCGCGATATAAGGGGCCTGTTAGACATGCTCTTAGCACTCGTGTGGTCAGGTTAATGCCTTCACTCCTTCACGCTACAAACATCATGGCCGGGCCAGAAGTGGTTAACTTATCCCCCCAATAAAACGTGCGGCAAAGCACCGGTATATACTAAAACAGCGCACGGATGATCTATCTCGGCTATAAATACTTTCACCTTCTCATGCTCTCTTCACCACACACACTGCACACACTGCCAGACAAAGAAGAGAGAAACCAAGAAAAAAAGAAGGGAGCAAGAAGAGAGAGGACAGCTCGAGCCATGGAGTACTCCTACCGCCAAGACAGCAACAGCGGCCATGGAAACTACAGCACCAAGGAGAGGAGGCCTCCGCTGAAGAGGGGCCAGCTGAAGCTGCAGATCGTGAGGACCATCAGCAACCTCGTCCTGCCGAGGAGCGGCGGCACGGACGCCGAGAAGAGACCAGCCGGTGCCGGTCGCACCAGCTTCCGCAGCTACAACTGAATCCCAAGACGACATCCACTGTCACTCAGTCAGATCAGACGCACTCACTCCGTCGTACGAGGGGCATATGGTGTCCAAGAAAGGTTTTTGGATTAGCTGAGAGGCCGCTTTTTTCTTTTGAAGTAGCTGAGAGGCCGCTTCATAGTGGCTTAGTTTGTTAGAGTGTTTGTTGGATTGTACTGTAACAAGGAAGTAGAGAGGTTATGTAAATTTTCATGTACAGTGTATTACTCTGTGATATATCGTTAACAGCCGCAAATCGATTTGAAACAATCTGCATCAGGTAAAATATCTGGCTATATGCATCTACCGATGGAGAGGATAAGAGTGATTGTCGGGGGGTTACCCCCGAGTAGGATAAAGGCAAGTGCTAAAGGCAAGATCAGAAGGGATGTTTGGCCGAGTAGCCGGCTACTCGGTACTTGCTACCCGGTCGACTGCTACTCGGTCCTACACATAAATGGCCAGAAGGACAAATCAAGCAAGTCATGTTTCTCCGAGTAGAAGAGTTGGCCCGAGTAGAAATGTCGGGATCCTACTCGGGGCAGAAGTCAAAGGAGCCGTTCTGACACAGAATCCCGCGTATCCCGGGTCCGTAGTTTGGCACTGTTCACGGCACTGTTCATCTGAGGACGGCGTGCCTGACAGCGACAGTATGGCAGCAAGGCGTCGCAGGATAGGGGGGAGCTACTCTGTGTTCGTGGCAGTGATAACAGATCAGTTGCTTGGTCTTGCCCAACGACTTTCTGCACCGGACAAACTTAGAAGCCAAAGCCGTCAGCGGGAGCTCGGAAGAAGGACGGTGTGCACAGAATGTCGACATCTGTTTGTGTTTGGCTGTATCCGGCTGGGCACCGAGTATATAAGGTGCCCTGCCCCCTCCTGCGCGAGGGATCCCAGAATCGGTTCAGATTCTTGACCTAGTTCCGCACGTAGAGAGAAGGGTGGCTACTCGGTAGCAAGAACATATGTACTGTGGCTACTCGGATAGACACTAATATACAGAGAGGAAGGTAGGAGTAGGGGTTTTACCTCCTCACGAGGGCCCTGAACCTGGGTAGATCGTGTTGTTTGCAGTGCTTGTTTCATACTTCACGCGGCTACTCGTCGCGTGATCCCTCCCCGAGCGCCTCCAGCGTCCATCGTCCCCACAACTTTAGCCATCCTATGGCATCTGCCGTGAAACCACCACGACTGTTGGCGCCCACCGTGGGGCAACCAGCGGCGCTGGCTGGAGTTTCCGTTCGGACGGGATCGATTTCTGCTACCGGAGAGCGCGTGGTCTGTGGCCTTGTCCACAGATTCGGCTCCTTCGACTTCGTCACCGACAACGCCGGCGATTTCGGCGGCAGGGCCATGCCGGAGGGCGGCTCGGTTCTTTCTTTCGGCGCGCACCTCGTCTACGTTGCCACCGTCATCGACCGCGAGTATCCCGAGCTGGTGCATGTCGCAGAAGATCCGCCTGCTGTCATCGCTGCACGCGGGAGGCCGTTGGGCCGCTCTACGGACGTCGCGGAGGTGATGATGACCGGCCCTGCTGCTGACGCCGGGAAGGGCGCGGCTGCCGCCGCTGCGGGCGTCATCGAGGATCTCGCTGGCCCGAGTGCTGGCGGGAAGACGCACAAGCCTTACGAGAAGGAGTGCAACCTTCCGCTCTCCACTACTCGGACAATCCCTGCGTCTGCTGCGCGGACGGGTATGCCGCCTCCCACTGATCTCGAGATCCTGACCATGAAGGCGCAGCTCGACCGGCAGCGCTAGGAGCTGCTCGCTGAGCAGGCGGAGTTGGAGAAGATTAGGCTAGAGCTTAGCCTAGATCAGATCGAGTACAACAAGCCTCACGGTTTTACACCGGTTGTTAGGAGAGCTAGCAAAGTAGGTGCTACGCGTCGCAACCTAGGAGCCGAGATGGCAACGGTTGTAGAGGCTCCCAGCCAGTCCGCCACCGCAAACACCTCCACTAGACCCAGATACAGCACACCCGCCAAAACACTTAGAGCTGCTGAGGCCGTAGCTGCCGAGTTGCCGCATCTAGCTGGCGACGCGCGCGTTAGGCAGCAGGAGAGGCTAAACGAGCTGGTGCTAGAGGCTGCTAGGCAGAACAAGGAGTTCCGGAAAGCCAACCCGGGTGCTGGAGCTTCTCAGGTGGTGCACTCGCACGTGGCTAGATCTAACGATCAGGCTTCATCTCCGCATCCTAGCCGTGAGAGAAGCCGGAGTGGGCATTCCGGCAAGGGTAGGCAGATGCAGGTGTACGACCCGGTTGTCGCCGCGAAACAGCTCGTTGTGCCGCGACAGTCCGGTCAGAAACACAACGCTGCAGGAGCAGACTTTCAAGCCCATAAAGCTCAAAGCCAGGCCCGAGATGAAGAGCGCCCAGGCCCTTCTCAGCATCCAGTTGCTCAGCCTACTCGGCAGAGGCAGAAGCCGCGTGCGGTGGCGCCAGCCGCCAACCCAGTGGAACAGCCTGCAGCTGTGCAGGTGGACAGATATGATGATGGCTACTCGGCCATGGGATTGGCTGGCTATGACATCCTGAATCGCGTGGGCGAGCGCGTGCTGGCGCCTGGAGATGCAAGGCACCAGCTGGACCGAATCAGCTTGTCGGCACGGCTCGAGAACACGGGGCCTCCTGGCCCTGAGTGCTTTGGCCCGCGCATCATGAACGAGCCTTCCGTGAAGAACTTCCAGCTCGCAAGGGGCACCAAGAGCTACAATGGTAGCACCAAGCCGGAGGATTGGCTCAATGACTATGTCACCGCGGTTCATATCGCGAACGGCAACCGGAGATGGGTAGTGCGGTACGTTCCGCAGATGCTAGAGGGTCCAGCTCGCACTTGGCTCAACAACTTGCCCAAGAACACCATCAATTGCTGGCTGGACTTCTCGGAGGCCTTCATCAGCAACTTCACCAGCACTTACAAGAGGCCGAATAGGCCACAGCAGCTGTCCGCTTGCAGGCAGCGGGAAGACGAGACGGACCGCGAGTACCTTACTCGGTGGAGCACATTGCGGAACACTTGTGAAGGTGTGAATGAAGCCCAAGCCATCACTTGATTTGCGCAGGGTTGCAGGCATGGCAGTATGCTGTGACAAAGGTTGCAGAGGGAGATGCCAAACACTTTGGCGGAGACCATCAAGATCGCGGATCAGTACGCACTCGGTGATCCTACCCAGCCCCTGATGGATTTCTCTGAGCCGAGAAGAAACTTCAACAGCAACAAGCACAACGAGTTCCGCAACAAGCGCAGGGGTGACCGAATAGATACTAGGTATGACCCTGAGGAAGTGAATGCAGTGGCTGTGGGAGATGGGGGCCGCCAAATGCAAAAACCTGCTGGAGCCTACGGGCAGAACCAGAACCAGGGCCAAGGCAACAAGAAACCATACCGCGCTCCTCAGTCAGGTAGCGGCAACTCGGAGCAGACAAGGAAGTTCGTCTTTGACGACATGAGGGATGGCCCATGCAGTTTCCATACTCAGTACCCCTCGAGGCCTGCTAACCACACTACCCGACAGTGCGAGTGGTGGGATCTGATCAGGAATGAAGGCTTGCCTCCTCCTCCTCCTCTGCCAGCTGCAAATGCCAACGCGCAGCCTGCTCGTGCACCCGCAGCTCGGCCTCCAGTGTTTCCGAGAAGAGAAAACGTGAACCAAGTGGCTTTAGGAGCCAACCGTCACTTCAACAATGAGGGCTACCGCAACAACAACAACAACCACAACCGCAACAACAACAGAGGCAACAACAACTACCAGGGCAACAACAACGGCAACAATGAGGGTGGAGGCCGCAACCAGTACCAAGAACACCACGAGAGCTACATGATCTTCACTTCTGAGCCCGTCGATAAGCAGTCACAGCACATGCGAGCCATGGAGGTCAATGCTGTGATCCCCGCTGTTCCTCACTATATGCATTGGTGCAACCAAGAGATCACGTGGTCCCGAGTAGATCATCCCAAGGTGATGCCCAACCCGGGTAGCTACGCTTTGGTGCTGGATCCTACCTTCTTGGGTCCCGAGAAGAATGTGAGGTTCAGCAAGGTGCTGATCGACAACGGCAGCAGCATCAACATTGTGTACAGAGACACACTCAAGAAGCTTGGGCTGGCCGAGAACATGCTGCTACCTAGCAAGACCACTTTCCATGGCATTGTGCCGGGAGTCTCGTGCAACCCGATTGGCCGAGTGTGGATAGATGTGCTATTCGGCACCAAGGAGAACTGCCGCACAGAGAGCCTGCAGTTCGAGGTGGTTGATCACCAGAGCCCTTACCATGCCCTACTCGGCAGGCCTGCGCTGAGCAAGTTCATGGCCTCTACCCACACTGCATATCTGAAGATGAAGATCCCTGGTCCCAATGGCGTGATTACCATCTCTGGTGATTACAAGAAGTCCATGGAGTGTGCCTCTGCTGGTTCTCAGTTGGCGGAGTCCATGGTGATTGCTGCCGAGAACAAAAAGATGTACGAGGTGGTGACTATGGCGCAATCCGCGCAAGCTGGCGCGCAGGGCGTGCCGAGTACTCAGCACGGGACCGCGTTCCAGGCATCTCAAGAGACAAAGAAGGTCCAGGTCGACCCTGAGTTCCCCGACCGCGTAGCCATCATTGGCTCCGGATTGACGGAGAAATAGGAAAGCGAGCTCATCCACTTCCTCCGTGAGAATCGGGACGTGTTCGCCTGGTCCAATGAAGATTTACCAGGAGTCCCGAGGGAGTTGGTTGAGCACTCGTTACATGTGCGCCCTGACGCCAAACCAGTGAAACAGGCTATGCGCCGTTTCGGAGATGAGAGAAGGAAGGCCATTGGTGACCAGATCACCAAGCTGCTGATAAGCAATTTCATCATGGAGGTGCTGCACCCGGATTGGCTAGCCAACCCGGTCATGGTCGAGAAGAAGGAGGACCCCAAGGCTGCTACTGCATGGCGCATGTGTGTCGACTACACCGACTTGAACAAAGCATGCCCCAAGGATCCTTTCCCGCTACCTCGCATCGATCAGGTGATCGATTCCACTGCTGGTTGTGAACTGATGTCTTTCATAGATGCCTACTCTGGTTTTCACCAGATAGCTCTCAATCCTGCTGATCAAATAAAGACTGCCTTCATTACCCCGTACGGGGCTTATTGCTATCATGTCATGTGTTTCGGGTTGCAGAATGCGGGTGCTACTTATCAGCGGTGCATGCAGAAATGCTTGCACAACCAGCTCGGCAAGAATGTGCAGGTGTACGTAGATGACATTGTCATCAAAACGAATAAAACACAAACTCTGCTTGCCGATCTTGAGGAAACCTTCGCTAACTTGCGCAAGTATAAAATGAAGCTGAACCCGAGTAAATGCACATTTGGCGTCCCGGCTGGCAAGCTACTCAGCTTCCTGGTGTCCAGTCGGGGCATTGAAGCCAATCCTTCAAAGATAAAAGCTATTGAGAGCATGTCTTTGCCGAGATCCCTGAAGGATGTGCAAAAATTCACTGGTTGCTTGGCATCTCTGAGCCGTTTCCTGGGCCGAATGGCGAGAAGGCCCTGCCTCTGTACCAGCTGATGAAGAAAAGTGACAAGTTTGTCTGGACTCCGCAAGCGGATGTGGCATTCAATGAGCTGAAGGCAATGCTGGGTAGCGCTCCCATCTTGGCTAGTCCGCTACCCAAGGAGCCAATGCTGCTGTACATTGCTGCTACCAACCGAGTGGTCAGTGTGGTGATTGTGGTGGAGCGAGAAGAAGAAGGCAAAAGTGTGCAGCGCCCAGTATACTACCTCAGTGAAGTGTTGTCCAGCTCCAAGCAGAACTACCCGCATTACCAGAAGATGACCTACGGCGTGTACCTGGGCGCTAGGAAGCTGAAGCATTATTTCCAAGAGCATCCAATCACTGTTGTGAGCTCTGCTCCCATCTCGGATATCATGGGCAACAAGGAAGCGAGTGGCAGAGTAGCCAAGTGGGCAATTGAGCTGGCCGCGTACGCTCCCGCGTATGCGAGAAGAGAAGCCATCAAGTCTCAGATTCTGGCGGAGTTTCTGGTGGATTGGGCTGAGGTGCAGTACGAACCTCCCGCTCCAGTTTCCAATTACTGGAAGATTCACTTTGATGGCTCGAAGGTGAAGGAAGGCCTTGGTGCTGGCGTAGTGCTTACGTCACCCAAACGAGATCAGCTCAAGTACGTGCTGCAGATTCATTTCAAGGCGTCCAACAATGTTGTAGAGTACGAGGCCGTGGTGCACGGCTTGCGAGTAGCCAAAGAGGTTGGCGTGCAGCGCATTATATGCTATGGTGATGCAGATCTGGTGGTGCAGCAAGTCTCTGGCACTTGGGATGCTCTGGATGCCAACATGGCATCATACCGCTTCCTGGTACAGTCTATGACTAGATTCTTTGAAGGCTGCGAGTTCCAGCATATTCACCGGGCAGAGAATGAAGCAGCAGACGAGCTGTCCAAGTTGGGATCTTCTCGACGGTCCATCCCGGCGGGGATTGCCTTGGAGCACTTGAGGAAGCCATCCATCAAGCCATCTCCCAACTCGGAATCCATATTTGTTCCTTCTCTGCCAAGTGAATAATCCGTTCCCATGGAGATCGACTGGGAGAATGCAACAGAGAACCCGGAGACTGCCACTCCCTACTCGGGGACTGCCACTCCTTACTCGGGGACTGCCACTCCATACTCGGGGACTGCTGTCCTTAACCCGGGGACTGTCGCATTCATTGAGGAGGTTCTTGCCAATCGTTCAGGGCTCCAAAGAAGTGCTCCCAACCCTAAAGAGCAACCAGAGGTGCCTATCCCGATGGAAGTGGACGAATCAGTGTTTTCTACACGAGAGACACCGAGTTGGGCCATGCCCATATTATCCTTTCTAAGGGATGGCACTCTGCCAGAAGATGAGGTGATCGCAAGGCAGATTCAGAGAAGATCCAAGGGCTACACCATATTCAGAGATGTGCTACACAAGAGAAGTGCCACCGGCATGCTGCAACGCTGTGTGGACCCAGAAGAAGGAGGAGAAATTCTGTTGGAGATACACCAAGGAGAATGCGGGCACCACGCCTCTTCTCGGGCATTGGTCAAGAAGGCTTTTCGGCATGGCTTCTACTGGCTTACAGCTCTGCAGCAAGCTGAAGACATCGTGAGGAAGTGCAACGGCTGTCAGATGTTCGCGAGTAAGATCCACATGCCTGCTTCCGAGTTTAAAACCATTCCCATCACTTGGCCGTTTGCTGTATGGTGTTTGGACATGGTTGGCCCCTTGAAGCCGGCTAGAGGCAACATGACGCACATCTTAGTCATGGTGGACAAGTTCACCAAGTGGATTGAAGTGAAGCCTATTTGGAAGTGCGATGGAGCTACGGCTGTGAAATTCTTAAAGGATGTGATCCTGAGATACGACTATCCGCACAGCATCATCACGGATAACGGTACAAATTTTGCTGAAGGAGCAATGGTGCGGTTCTGCAGAGATAAGCACATCCGACTAGATGTCGCATCCGTTGCGCATCCCGCCTCCAATGGGCAAGTGGAAAGAGCAAACGGCATGGTGCTAGCAGGCATAAAGCCAAGGCTGGTTGAGCCATTGCTGAAAACACCTGGGTGTTGGCTAGACGAGTTGCCAGCGGTGTTGTGGAGTCTAAGGACTACCCCTAACCGGTCAATCGGCTACACGCCATTCTTCTTGGTTTACGGGGCTGAGGCCGTGTTACCAATAGACCTAGAGCATGACTCCCCCCGAGTAACCCTCTACACTGAGGTGGAGGCGAGAGAAGCTCGAGAAGATGACGTTGATCTGCTCGAAGAAGCAAGAGAGCTTACTCTGTCACGTTCAGCTATCTACCAGCAAAACCTGCGGCGTTATCATAGCCGAAAGGTGAACCCAAGGGTTTTCCGAGAAGGAGACATGGTCCTTAGGCTTGTGCAACGCACAGCCGCGATGCACAAATTGTCTCCTCCATGGGAAGGGCCTTTCATTGTGAGCAAAGTGCTGCACAATGATGCCTATTATCTCGTGGACGTGCGTCCATCACAGGAGAACAGGGCAGATAAAGCTGGAGAGGAATCTAAGCGCCCCTGGAATGTAGCCCTACTTCGTCGCTTTCATTCGTAAGCAAAGATGTGTATGTACTCTCTTATCCGAGTTAAAATTCTACTCTGCAATCTGAAATTGAGCTCGGGGACTGCCCTCGTCCAAAATTACTCTATGTGTTTCTACCCGGCTTCACCTTAGTCCACTCGGTTGCTCTGCTTAAAATTTCACGAGTACATTTAGTATTGTGTTTAAACCTACATGCCAACTCTTCGACTCCGCTGCTGTCCGAAACCCGGCTTCATGGCAAGCAAGAGAACAAGCAAAAGGTCAATGAGCACAAGAAAAATTGCTAAGGAAAGAAAAAGTACAGGAACCGAGTAGGGAGTCTTTTACTGTTGTTTTTTGTTAACTTCTTTTCGGCTAAGTGGTGGGCTGCGTTACTATGAGTGTTTCTAAGTGGCTAAGTATTTGCAACTCCAACTTTGAATTCTTGTGACTCGAATACCAAAAAAGCAACAAGTTGCGGGTAAGAGCTGAGATAAAAAGGAAGAGCGAATAAGAAATGCAACTCGGGGACTTGCATAATAACGCAACCCGGCATCGAGCCAAGGCTGCTCAAATTGACTAAGTTATAAATATCAAACGTGAATAAAACTGAGTAGCAAGCGACAAACATAATTGTTTCAATACATCTGCACCCGGCATCCCGGGGGTCTGATAAAAATTTTAAGGATAAAAGTTGCAGGAGGTGATCAGGTGGAGGTAGCAGCATCCTTGATGTTGGCCTTGGCGACATCAGCTTCGGTGTTGGTCCTGGCGGCATCAGTCTCGGAGGTAGCCTTGGCACTGTCAGCTTCCGAGTTGGTGGCGTCAGTCTTCGCCGCATCAGCTTCTGGATTGGTGGCAGCCTGATCAGAGGTGGCCGTGGCCACCGAGATGATGTCCGTTGCCGAGGTGGAGGCAGCAGCTTGGGTGCGGAGAAGCGCCGTGTCGTCGAGAGCAGCACCTGATGAACTACCGAATTCGAGCGCCGCGGTGTCGATAACCATCTTCTCGCTCTCGGCCTCATCTTCGCTATCCGCGACAACTGCAGCCTTCCCCTTCCCGGTTTTCTCGTTAGCACTGTTGAAGCAGCTCAGGCCCTCGGACTCAGTGGTTTCCTCGTCGTCATCGTCATCCCCGTCGTCATCCTCGCCCTCCACCTCCGTGTCGGGCTCGGTGACGCCTTCGATGTAGCCCGCGGTATCCGCGTAGGATGCGATCTCGTACGCAACCAACTGGCGGCGAGCCACGCAGTCGGTATCCTTCTCCCACCTCGAATCCCGGCGCATCTCGAGGATACGGTTGAGATCCAGATTGTCGTACCAGCTGCAGACGAAGAGGAGCAGCATATCAGCGCCTGCCCGAGCTCCGGATGCGCGCCACTTCTTCAGCTCGGCCTTCACGCCATTCAGCTTCTCGGCAAGTCCGCGAATGGTTGCTGGCGCAGTGTCCCGAGGCCAGAACAAGTCATGGAGCTTGAAGGAAGTGCGCACCAGATCGGTGCCCACGCCCCTCAGACGCTGGAGCTGCCCCTGCATGTTGGTGAAGCAGTCTTCAGTTGAAGCTTTCGTATCCATGGGCTGCCCCTTCTCGGTGCGAGCTGCTTGGGCCTTTGAAAGAGCAGGTTTGCAGGCTGAGCTTAGGTCGGGGAAGATTTCTGAAAAAATTATCAAAAAGATTAGAAACGGAGATAGAGAAGAGAAGCGAATCAAGCAGCAGAGAAGCAAAAGGAACAACAAAGCGCAGGGAAGCGGGTACTTTGTTGTTCAGCTCGCAGAGTAGCGACTGCAGTGTTTTCTCCCATGACTCCTCGTCGGCAACATGCCTTTCTTCCACCCTCCGGAACTGGGCCAGCTGGAGCATGAGATCCGAGTTGCTCTTCCTCAGCGTGTCTCACTCCAGCTCGAGAGCCCGCTTCTCGGCCTTGGCAGTTGCTTCAAACTTTTTCTTCTCGGCCACTATTTTATTCTTCTCGGCAGCTAGATCAACGGCTTTTTGGAGAGCGGTTCGCAGTTGGAGTTGGAGAGGTTCCAAATCGGTGGTGTATTCCTTCTTCAGCTCCACAGCCTGGCTAGCCAACTGCTGCTGCACCTCGGCGGGTTTGAGGCAGTCGAGATGTTCCTCGACAAACTTCTTATGGTCTTCTGTGAAGAGAAAAACACGATCAGCAGAGTAGCAAAGATGGGAGGAAGGAAAACAAGCCAAGAAAAAACACCAATTCACCTTCCAGCCTCTTAATTGTAGTTTGTCCGCTCTCAACAAAGACGCGGCAGTTCGCATGCTCCTCTGCCAAGGTCTTAAACTTGCCTGCAGAAAGGAATCGATTACAGCAGAAAGCAGAAGCGGGCGTAAACACAAAACGCAGAAACCGCGTAGCTAAAAGCTTACTTTCGATCTCGGAGATCTGGAGGGTGCGATCCAAGACCTCCTTCTCCGTCGTTTCATCGGTCTTGCGCTCCATTTCGAGGGCCTCAAGGCGCCTTCTAGCAATGCTGTGGTTCCAGAGCAATGGCCGGAACAAGTTTGTTCTCTTCAAGAGGCTATTCTGAGAAGCAAAAAGAGAATGAATCAGACACAAATCGGGAAGATTCAACCCGAGAAGACGGCAACTCGGTTGAGTATCCGTCTACTTGGCCAGAATCTCGGGGACTGGGTGATGGATAAGAAGAAGGAGAAGAGTACAAGAAAAGAAAAATGCAACTCGAATTGGGTGAGCAAAACTTACTGCAAAAGCTTGTTCGATGTCCTCTGCGGCCTTGCGGTGGACGAACAGCTTGGCGGCAAGCGTGCTGGTCTTGGACGAGATGGTCATGGGATTGTAGCCCATGTCCGCCCTATTCCAGTCAATGCGCATATGGTCCAAATCTCCCAAGGCCAAGCCGTGCCAGGTTTTGTTGCCAAGGATGTCGCTGTTCCATTCGGCATCGATGAATCCTACCCGGTCAATCATCTCCTCGAGCCCCCTGGACGTCACCTCGGTCTCCTGGACCTCGCGCGAGTAAATCGAGAGGGATCTGTCCTTGTTCCTGGCTGGCGGCTTGGGATCCACAGCTGTGGCCTGCTTGCCCTTCCTAATAGCAAGTTTCTTCTCGGCAGCAGTTATCGGGATGTTGTGCTGCTTGCTCATCTTCACCAAGTAAGGCGGATAGGAAGGCGGGTCTGGCAAACTTGATCCAGCGGCTGCGCCGGAATCGCCAATGATGAGCTGCCCGTCCCTGGCAACAGGTTTTACAATTGGCTGGGGCGGCAGCATCGTGGCAGAGTCTTGCGCAGCGCCACGAGGAGGATTCCTGCGGACGTTGGCGTCAGACTGGCCAATTTGCTTCTTAGAGGCCTGCTTCTCGGAAGCTTTCTTCTCAACGATTTTCTTGTCGGCGGCCTTCTTCTCGGCGGCCTCCTTGTTGGCTGGAGGGCTCGCTATAATCTTGGCCCTCTTCTCGACAGCCTCCTTCTTGATTGGATGGCTCGTTGTAATCTTAGTCTTTTTCACCGGCGGGGAGCTCAGTGCAGTGGATGGAGTGCCCTGCTGGGTAGGCGGCACCAAGGGCGCGCTACCCTGCGCAGCGTCCGGCTGCGCGTGGCTCTGCAGGTCTTGCACCATCTCGTCAACTATCTCAACCCGCTGCTCGGTAGCGGGACCTTGCTGTGTCTCTTCTGGTTTCTCTACCCGCGGCCGGGCCGCGGGGTCAGTTTGGTCAGCAGCCCCTGTTGCTGGCTGCTCTTGGTTCTCCTCCTGCCGCTCAAGGGTGGCCTGGTCGTGCAGCTCGGAGTCTTGTTCTGTGTTCTCCCCGGCTGTGGCAGCTGGGGGAGAAAGTGGTCTCTCGTTGCGAGCAGCATCCTGCGCTTCCTGTTCTGCGCGGGCCTGCTGCTCCTTCTCGGCGTCGTGGGCATCGGTGTACATGTACTGGAACTCGTCCTCGGTTTCTCCTTTCACAGGAGAGGGCGAGCGCACCCTGTCCTGTGCAGTGTCCTCGCCCTCCTCAGAGAGATCGATGAGCGCATCTACGTCGATGGCGGATCTCTTCTTGGACTTGGACTTAGTGGGCGCGGCAGCAGCGTTAGCATCCAAGGGGGCGCTGAGAAGAAGAGAGAATTCAGAAAAGAAAGAAGGACAGAAGAAACCGAGAAGCAGTAGCAAGAAATTCAGAAAAAGCAGCGACATCGATGCGCAACTCGGGAGAAAGTTACTTACCCTGCACGGGAAGGGGGTAGCCGTCTCCCCCGCTTGACTTTCGTCACGACTTGCTTGGGCTTCTTGCTAGGGGGGCTCTTGAGCACCGCTACCCGCTCTCTTGCGAGTAGCGGGAGCAGCAACCGTGAGCGGATCGACGGTAAGGGCGTCCTCGTCCTCACCCTCATCCTCGCCCTCCTCTTCAGCACCAGCGTCAGCATCAGCATCGTCTGGGAAGTTGAGAAGAAGAAAACAGTTAGGAAACCGAAGGAAATTGGGTTGCGCTATTCGCGACCGAAAGAGGTGAACTTAATCACCTTCATCGTCGTCTTCGGACCAGTCCCGAATGGACGTGTCGACGTGGTGCTTACCCGGCTGGACGGCATGAGGGATGCAGAGGCTATCCACGGTGTCGAAGGAGACCTCGTCGTCCTCCTTTCGGCCCTCTTCCCAGTTAGCCTCGAAGAGCTCCTGACTTTCAGCGATCTCGCGAGCAAGGATCTGGAAAATAGGCAAGCACCACAAATCAGTCGAGTAGCATACACGGCATCATACGTAGCAGGGCGTGCAGACATAAAGCACACAAAGCCTAAACAAAACTGCTAAGTGTGCTACTCGGCAGGGCGTGCAAACACAAAGCACATGAAGCCTAGGCAGAACTGCTAAGTGTGCTACTCGGCAGGGCGTGCAAACACAAAGCACACAAAGCCTAAGGAATATTGCTAAATGTCCTACTCGGCGCAGAGTGAAGATACTAGGCACACCAAGCTAAGAAGGCTATCTACTCGGGAACAATACACAAGGAACGAGAAGAGAGATACTAACCCGCTGGATTGGCTTCGTGCGGCTGTACGGCACGAAGCCGTACTGCCAACTGTCCCTGAGCCCGGTGCTCATGATGGAGCGCGCCCAGACGTCCACGTCCGCGTTGCTAAGCTCGAACGTGGTCGTCCGAGTGCAATCTCGGTGGCCGCCCATGTAGCACATGAGATGTGCGCGACGCTGCAGCGGGAGCACCCGCCTGGAGATCCAACAGGCGATGGGGTTGTCACTCTTGAGCCCCTCCTCGATCAGCTCGGCAAGGCGCTCGTCCATCTGCTTGATGTCGGAGTTCACTGGCGGCTTGGTCCTCCAGTTCTGCCCGGTGGGAGCAGTGTTGGCCCACCTGGGCAGATTGATCTGATCCACCACGGCAGCTCCCTTCTCGACGGGGATGTTATTCACGTAGAGGAAGGTCCTCTGCCACTTGCGGACAGAATCCAGACCTTTGATCCGCGGGTGGTTGGTCCCACCGCGCTGCACCATCATGGCGCTGCCAGTCTCCGTCATCCCGCGGCTGCTCTCCGCGCCATCTTTCCTGGCCTTGCTTTGCTTCCTAAAGAAGAAGTACCGGGACCAGGTCGTCGAGGTGGGCCGTACGCCCAGGAATGCCTCGCATACCACGGCCTGGTAGGAGAGCATGACGATGGCGTTTGGCGGGAGGTGGTGCGGCTGGAGGCCGTAGTGGTTGAGAAAGGCGCGGAAGAAATCTGAGGCCGGGAGCCCGAATACTCGCGCGAAGTGCGCGAGGAAGACGCCGTGCTCGCCCTCCTGCGGAGTGGGGACGAGCTCGCTGCCAGGATGCCGGCAGCGAACACCGGGAGGAACTCGCCGGGTGTTCACCAGCCATTGGCACTCCTCGGCGGTGACCTCAGATCCGGCCCAGCCGGCGCGAGCATCGTCGTCACGAGCCATCACCTTGGAGAAAAGGTTTGGTGAGGAATCGAAGGAATTGGGTGGAGAAGCTCGCGGCGGCATGGTGAGATGCGCGGCGGCGAGGTGCTCTGCGGCGGCGGAGAAACGAGGAGGCGAGGGGAAAGTGAAAGCAGAAGAGGAAGAAGGAGTTGCCGTTACGAGTTGAGGTAGTGGGATCGATCGTGGCAGAGATCGTGCGGCGCGGGCCGTGTGGACCGGTTAGAAACGCACACAGCGCGTAACGCGCGCGTAACGGCCACAATTAATCCCACGACGTGATCGTGGGCAATCACTGCCTTTGTTGGGACGTAACGGGCTAGTGGGCCCACTCCGTGAAAACTGGCCGCGTGGCCTGTCAGTTCCCGGGCACTGAGGCGTCGGGGTCGTGTCCGCGTGACACGTGCCCAGTTGCAGCGCGGAAAGCCGGATTGTGCTCTGCCACGCAGAGATTTCGATTCGAGATTTCACCAAGTCCTTTTACTTGGCTACAGAGAAGAGAAGTGGCTCTATTCGGAAGGAGCTTAAGACAAAATTAAGAGCTACTCGGGGGTTTCACTCGGTATCCCACGGTTCAAGGGCAAGACTGTCAAGGTTGGTTTTTAAGCTGGCAGGGCCCAGTGAACGAGTTCGCAGGACTCTACCAGCTTCGGGGACTGTTGTCGGGGGGTTACCCCCGAGTAGGGTAAAGGCAAGTGCTAAAGGCAAGATCAAAAGGGATGTTTGGCCGAGTAGCCGGCTACCCGGTACTTGCTACCCGGTCGACTGCTACTCGGTCCTACACATAAATGGCCAGAAGGACAAATCAAGGAAGTCACGTTCCTCCGAGTAGAAGAGTTGGCCCGAGTAGAAATGGCGGGATCCTACTCGGGCCAGAAGTCAAAGGAGCCGTTCTGACACAGAATCCCGCGTATCCCGGGTCCGTACTTTGGCACTGTTCACGGCACTGTTCATCTGAGGACGGCGTGCCTGACAGCGACAGTATGGCAGCAGGGCGTCGCATGATGGGGGGACATACACTGTGTTCGTGGCAGTGATAACAGATCAGTTGCTTGGTTTTGCCCAACGACTTTCCGCACCGGACAAACTTAGAAGCCAAAGCTGTCAGCGGGAGCTCGGAAGAAGGACGGTGTGCACACAATGTCGACATCTGTTTGTATTTGGCTGTATCCGGCTGGGCACCGAGTATATAAGGTGCCCTGCCCCCTCCTGCGCGAGGGATCCCAGAATCGGTTCACATTCTTGACCTAGTTCCGCACGTAGAGAGAAGAGTGGCTACTCGGTAGCAAAAACATCTGTACTGTGGCTACTCGGATAGACACTAATATACAGAGAGGAAGGCAGGAGTAGGGGTTTTACCTCCTCACGAGGGCCCTGAACCTGGGTAGATCGTGTTGTTTGCAGTGCTTGTTTCATACATCACGCGGCTACTCGTCGCGTGATCCCTCCCCGAGCGCCTCCAGCGTCCATCGTCCCCACAACTTTAGCCATCCTATGGCATCTGCCGTGACACCACCACGACAGTGATGAAACCTTCTAATTGTTTTTCCTTAATCTGAATTTGAAATAATGCCAATTAAATCACCGCAGGCTCTGTTTTCGCTACAGGTTTTCTCTATATATAGTTTGAAAATGCGTACAAAAGTCTGATTAATGTTTCAAAATTAATGTCACATAAATATGTGAAAACTTACGGACAAGAACTTACAAATACAACACTACAATAGTTAGTTTTTCATGTGTGCCCGTCACACTTTTGATTAGCCCACTCTTGGTACATGCATGTGTATGATGTGTGGCCTGTCAAACTTTCTTATGTGGAACTTTAAGAATAGAATCCTCAAAATAAATCATGAGATAACCTCGAACGACAAGGCCCCAAATGGTTTCACTTCATTTTCCTTTTACTCCTTCAAACAACTGGACAGATGTATCATGCAACCGACGATGAACTGATCGACCGTACACTTGACTTGAGGCCATACATACCCGAAATTTGTATATATACATATATGTAACTTTCTTTCTGAACCCATTCAAGCAAAGTTATATTCTAGTGGATCAGACAGGTGTTGCATCCTGCTAAGATCCTTACAAGAAAAAGAGCTAGCTAGTAGTAAAAAAAGAGCTAGCTAGTAGTAACACCATTGAAACTACTTGTATGCGCGTTCAGTTGTAGCTTCACTAGTAGAAAAAAGGCCTTCAGTCCCGGTTCGCTAGGCCCATTAATCCCGTCCGGGCAACCGGGACTAGCTACGCGCGACTAAAGACCCCCGCCTATAGTCCCGCCACTTACGGACTGGGACTAAAGGCCCGTCCACGTGGGCGGGTGGCGGAGCCGGGAGGCGGAGGACATTTAGTCCCGGTTGGCCACATGAACCGGGACTAGATTTATTTCGTAATTTTTTTAATTCATTTGGTTTCTAATTATTTTTCTCACCTTTTTTCACTCCCTTTGATTCATTTGGTCTAACTAAGATTATCTCTAGTCAAATTACTTACTCATGGTCAAACTTTCCGCTCGGTCACCCATCCTCCCACTACTCTAGCACTAGCACGCTTAACTTCCGAGTTCCATCCCGTCCCGAATCCAATTGTTTCTCACGCATGTATGTGATAGTAGTATCATATCAATCTTATTAACATGTTGGTCGATGCCACATTTCTTTATTGTTTGAATTTCAAATAAATCAAAAATAAAGAACAATAATACTAATTCATTTTAAAATCTTAAAAATATAAATAATATATCAAAAATGAAGAACAATAATACTAATTCATTTTAAAATCTTAAAAATGAAAATAATATATAAAAAATGAAGAACAATAATACTAATTCATTTTAAAATCTAAAAATACAAATAATATATCAAAAATGAAGAACAATAATACTAATTCATTTTAAAATCTTAAAAATACAAATAATATATCAAAAATGAAGAACAATAATACTAATTCATTTTAAAATCTTAAAAATGAAAATAATATATAAAAAATGAAGAACAATAATACTAATTCATTTTAAAATCTAAAAATACAAATAATATATCAAAAATGAAGAACAATAATACTAATTCATTTTAAAATCTTAAAAATACAAATAATATATCAAAAATGAAGAACAATAATACTAATTCATTTTAAAATCTTAAAAATGAAAATAATATATCAAAAAATGAAGAACAATAATACTAATTCATTTTAAAATCTTAAAATGAAAAGAATATATCAAAAATGAAGAAAAATAATACTAATTCATTTTAAAATCTTAAAAATACAAATAATATATCAAAAATGAAGAAAAATAATACTAATTCATTTTAAAATCTTAAAAATACAAATAATATATCAAAAATGAAGAACAATAATACTAATTCATTTTAAAATCTTAAAAATACAAATAATATATCAAAAAATGAAGAAAAATAATACTAATTCATTTTAAAATCTTAAAATGAAAAAATATATCAAAAATAGAGTCGATCACATTCATAACATATAGTAGATCACACATAACACAAACATAGAGTCGATCACATTCATAACATAGAGTCGATCACATTCACAAAAGATACCCATTACATATATATACTAGCTAAGATACCCATTACATGCGCGCATATATATCGAACGCATATATACATATCTATGGCTCCGCCGAGTAGATGCGGAACAACTCGTACGAGACATATGCATCTATGGCGGCATACTGGACGTTCTTCAAGTCCAGTGGGGTCTTCTCCCAATAACGGTGATTCTTCGAGGGGAAATCAGTCTTCATCCTGTCGTAGCCCTGGTGGATGAAGGTAGTTGCCATGACAGCCGTCCTGGTCTTTGCCTGTTCAACTGGATAAGACTCTGAAGATCAATGTAGTGATCTTCAGGAATCATAATACCAATGCGCATCAACTTCACACGGTCTTGCGTGATGTCAACGCTGCAAAAGTCAAACCCCGTGTTGACAAGAAAATCAACAAGGGCCGGACAATTCTTTGAACTACTGCAACAACAAAAATAGGATATGTGTTAGATATGTTGCAACACATGTATTCTTCACATGCAACAAAAAAATCGAATTATGCAAGTGTACGGGTGCTTTACCTTGACCATTGGAAGATCAACACAGACTGCTTGAACGCGATCTGGATGACGGCAACATCCCTCTGATTCGCCGTGTACTCCAGATCGAGCCCAAAGAACCGGTGTTCATCGGGAGATGCAAGATAGAGATCGGTCAAATGACCCAGAGCTTCGTGCAGCCTCTCGGCACTGTTGGTGTAGAGCACGTCCAGAAACTTGCCGCATGGTGTGGGACCTTCGTATTGCTCCCAAATTTCAGCCATTGCGTGTGTGTGCTTGGTGGATCGAGAAGAGATGAGGAGGAAGAAGAGAGTACAGTACAGAGAGCGAGAGGAAGAAACAGAGAGCGAGTGGAATGGCGCCCTTCTGCCTCGCTCGCGAAATAAAAACCGCCGCTGGGGAGGCGAGAAGTTTGATCTTTAGTCCCGGTTGGCCACGGGAACGGGGAATAAAGGACCAATAGTCCCGGGCGGCCAGGTCAACCGGAATTAATTCCCTCCACGCGCCGCAACGCGCTTCCCAACCCGCGACATATGACCTTCTATCCCGGGTCTCCTCCCGACCCGGGACTAAAGACTCATTAGTCACGGGGCGCGACGTTTGGGGACTGATGCTGGCGTACCGAAGGCCTTTTTTCTACTAGTGCTTGTTTCCCTTCTGAAGCTGTTGCGAGTTGCTTGCTTCGAGCCGTCGGCGGCTGCAGCGGTGGTCGGAGACACGAGGTTGCTGAGGGCCCTCGCAATCTGCAGCTTGACCTGACCCCTCTTCGCCGGAGGCCTCTTCTCCTTGGCGAAGCTGCCGCCGCTGCACTGGTACTCGTACTCCATCGCCTCCGATCTTCTTCTTGCTCCTGCTTCTCTGCTAATTTTGTGTTGTGTATGTGTAATCGTGTCTTGTGTGTTCGCTTGAAGAAGGGATGAGGATGTAGGAAGGTATTTATAGCGGGGTGTTGTCCTGCACCCGTCGATGTGTGCATCTTTCGCTTTTATTCACTTCTATCTGCAGGAATAAAGTGGCTATGCTTTTGGGCTCTAGGTATCCCAAGTGTAAACGTGAGAACGGAACAACCCGAATCACTCAACCAAGGAATTTGTGCCCGCAGCCGAAACGCACATAGGAACAAGACTGGGTCGCGTGGACCAACAGACAACATCCCCCGGACGTCCGCCGGAGATCTGCCGAACGCACAACTCCACGTGTCCTCGACGATATGGCCGGGAGGACCTTATTGGATGTAGCCGTCTATTCACCATCCCAAAAAAACATTGAAAAGCAGGCTAAACAAATAATGGGAACCCTCCCGCCGTCGCCAGACCGTGGTCCACCGCACCTCCAAGGCCCAAAACCACCAGAGGCACAACGGACCGACGACGTCGCTGGCGAGGGAGACAGAACACTAGATGGGTTTTACGATCGCCTCTCTCCTTATCTGGAACGCTCTTCCCTGTTTGGTATATCACTAGAGATTAAGCACGTTAGGGCTTCTGTATGTTAATTAAAAAAAACCTTTTACACATGCCCATGTCCAACATTTACACGGACATTGTCGAAAATAGACATTATTTGTGATATGAGTAGAAAAATAAATTACTGGTTTGAAATACGGTCCATGTTTTGTTTGTGTTGACTAGGGCTACAACGAGAACTACGATCTTTCCTTCACGAAATTTGGTATCATGACTAGCTACATGACATACACATACGGGTTAGTCATAGTGGGAAGTATCATACACTAGTATCATCATATGATACTAGTAGATGATATTAACTCTATAATACATAGTATCTTACAGTAGTATCATAATCTCATTCTATTTATTGTTTTGTAGAATCTCAATGCAAATATGTGTACAAGATTTACATGCAATTAAATTTTCTAGTTTTACGTGTCATGATACGGTATCTACCTATGTTACTCTAACCATCTCTCTCATCTTTAATTACCTGCCACGTCAGTTTTTTTGTGGGTCCAAGTTGCATGATACTAGCTATGATACCACCACTATGGCTAGTCTTAGGGCGTCTACTTATTTTTTTTTCTAAAGTTTAAACATTTTTATGAATGCACTGTCCATGCAGACACGTGTTCTCAGGAGCCAAAACACTGAGCTGGCCGGAAGACCATTTTCTTAGCAATGCATATTTCCGTGAGACAAGAGGCATGGCTCTGGATAAGTACCAGTTTTGACTTGTCATTATTTCATTTTTGATGGCTTTGCACTTCCACGTATGCAGCGACTCCAGCCAGCGGTGAAGGATGCCCTTGGCCATCCAAGTAGAGCACGTGCACACCTCCGTTGCGATATCTGGCACTGGTGGAGAACAGGCCAGTAGCACCGGTTTGTAAGGGCCTTTGGACTCGGATACAAAACCGGTGCTACGCATCCGGGACTAAAGCCCCCCCCCCTTTAGAACCGGTCAGTCACCAACCGGTTCTAAAGGCCTCCACGTGGGCGCCGAGGAGAGCGCGCAGGCGGAGGACCTTTAGAACCGGTTGGTAGTACCAACCGGTCCTAAAGTTTTTTGTCTCTTTTTTTTTTCTTTTTTCTTTTCAGGGTTTCCAATTCCGTATTTAGGGTTTAGGGTTTAGGGCGTGTTCCGTATCTTCAGGGTTTCCGTTTACGTGTTTCCGTTTCTGTTTGCGGTTAAATGTTGATGCACCAAATAGTAGTACATATATATATACATGTAACACGAAGTAATCGACCGATAATTACATAATCTGAGGTTCGTTTTGAATAGTTGTATACTTGCATAGAGCTGGCTATAATTGGTTCATAGGATGGAAAAATTCTCCGTCTTCTGCTATGACTTGCGTGAGAAGAAATCCTGCCAATTCCTCTGCAATAGCCTTGCAACGGTCGATTGGTTTGAGCTGCGCCCGCTTTCGTGCCATCTTGAAAAGAAGTAGATGAAAACAATTAAGTTATGAACAAAACTAAACATAATTAATGGCAACATAAATAAAGTTGTGAAGATCCGGTTACGTACCTCTAGAGTTCTGGTAGTACGGGATTTCTCATTGATCCTCCTGTGAATGAACTCGCAGACGTAGTATCCACAATAATCAGTTCCCTGTGGTTGTTGCGGGACTTTCTATATACGAGAAACATAATTCAGTCAAATTAATAATAATCAAGAGAATGGTAATGGTATTTAAATCAGGGTACGTAGTACTACTTACTGTGTTAATCTGAAAGTTGAGCTTGTCTGCCCATGTACCGGGTTCTTCCTTGATGAACATTTGCCAAACCCTGGGCGACAAAAGAAAAATGAATAGAAGAGTTAATTATTACTTACTTGATATCAGGGAATGAACGAAAAAGAGGCCGATGAACGAAAGAGGCTGATATATATATACTTTTGAAGCATCTGACGCGCGCTTTTCCATCTGTCAGCGCCCCAGTTTAACGAGTCCCAGACTTCAACTTGTCCTCTATCGATTCTAATGATGAACAATATGAAGTGGCCGCTGCGCACGTGTACACACGCAGTCATGCATACTCATCAATTACACTTAACATCAGGTAAGCAAAATGGAATGTCTACAAGACAGTAACACTCACCTGAATGCGTAGGGCCAAAGTATTTCTTTTTTGGTATTTTGTCGCTTCAAAAACCTTAGCAAATCATCCGGTGTAGTCTTGTTGAACGTTTCTACTGTGGTTTGATGATACGAATACGGGTCAATGAACCCAAAGTCCCAGATTCCTGCCAGTCTGCATTCACGAATCTTCATTCTGCATAGTAGCGTACAAAAAGAATGTCGTCAGTGATAATTATACGGGCAACGAACGCGAGCTTAACTAAATAATTAAATTACACAAATAAATCACTTACAAACAGTAGCAGCTGAGGATAGACTTGTCGAGGGCACGTTGATTGTACATCTGGAAGAAATCATCGAACCCAAGCTCGACACCGTAATCTCCGAAGTAGTGTTGATCCTGAATTTGAGCCATGATACAGTCTCTCTCCTGCCTTGCGGCCTCCAAGTACCAATCATGTAAACTCCGTAATTGGGTTGTTAGAGCAGTAGGATCTTCGACCAGAGGGTGCCCGGGCTTGTATTTATATACCACATCAGCAATAGCGTAACCCACGTCGCCCATGCGTGGACAGGACACTGAAGCCGCGTCAGATAAGACCTTGAGCGGGCCAACTGACTGTGCTTCTTGTTGTCCGAGCTGGGGAACTTGTTTCCCGCATTTCGTCTGCTCCGCCTGCTTCATTTGTGCGGCGTGCTTCTTTTCAATATACCGTTCATAGTCTGAAAGGGGCGGCGGTGGCGGCGGTGCAGGATAATATAAGTTGTCGATGGTCCGCTCAATTTTCCACTTTGGGATGTCCTTCAGAGTTTCCTTCCAGACGTCTGGAGGGGGCTTCTGGGGAAACTGTGCGAACCATGCCTTGGTTTTGGATGCCACTGCATTGGTTAGTTCCTCCTCAGTCATCAAGCCTGGTAACTTCGGGGGACTCTTGACTTTCTTGGATTTCCTTGGTCTCTTCTTGGGAGGAGTCCCGTTTCTTCTGAACTGCAGCTTCCGCTTTGTCGTACCCGTAGTGGGCGCTTCCGTCGGCTCACGGGAGTGCACGGGCGATGGACCCTCGGCCTCGGGCTCCGGCCAATCTTCGTTGTGGGGTGGACTTGGAGGTTCGTTGGGGGGTGGACTTGGAGGTCGTGCATTCTCTGTACGAATGTGAAAAAACTATTAAAAATAAGATAACATGTGGTGCAACATTCAGTAATGGATGGAGGTATGGTGCATTCGTACCTGGAGGAGTCGGTGGCCTTGGCGCCGAGTTAGGGAACACGATGTGTTTCTTATTCCACAAGATGATACCAAGCTCCATTTCTCCCAGTGTCTTCTCGCCCTCACCTCCAGGAATACTGAGCTCAATTGAATGGCATCCCGGCGTAATTGTTGACAACCCGACACGGGCATGGGATGCTGGAATCTGACCACCATGGTAGATTGCTCCAGGTTGATTCGGTAAAGCATAGCCTGACGCCACCCTGAAGGATATGTTCCCCATTGGCATATGTATCTCACAGTTTGTCTTCTCCGTGATATCATCCACGGGGTAGTGAGGCGCCGACGGTTCGACTGCACGACCGTCTTCTAGCTGCAGGTGCGTGGAACCCACGCTGCTTCTATGCTGAGATGGGACGGCATGATCGTCTTCTATTTGCAGATCAGGTGCAGGACGATGTTCTACCTCCTCTTCAGTGTCAGGTAGAGGGTGTCCCCCTTTCTTCAAGAGAAAATCCACCTTTTCTTCTAATGTCGATATCCGTTCACTCGTCTTTTTCTTGCTTCTATCACGGCTTCTGTAAGTGGCAATGTCCGCTGCAAACCCTTGGCTCCACGGGGTATCCGCTCCAAAGCCTCGTGTTCGTCCCCACTTTTCGGGGTTCCCGAGTGCCCTCGTCAGCTCGTCGTTCTCTCTATCGGGAACAAAAGTTCCTTTTCGAACAGCTTCTATTGCCTTCTCTAGTTCTGCTACGACTGTTGTTATTTTTTCCGACCATGGTCCCTGAGCAACAATCATCCCAGTCTCAGCGTCCAACGTTGCCCCATGCGCGAACAACCAGAACTTGGACCTATCGGGCCAGTCATGTGTCTGTGGAATGATACCTCTTTTCACAAGCGCATTTTCATAGCTTCGCCACCTAGGCAGGGCAGTCATGTAGCCACCTGACCCCAAAATATGGTGATATTTCTTCTTCTTCGCATTCTCCGAATTTTTGGCCGATCGGGATGCAAAGACACCCGATTTCTTGTACGCCTTAAAATCATCCCAAGCGTCTCTTATCTTCACTAGGTTCCCAGTGAAAACTGGATCTTCTTTCTGATATTTCTTCCACAGTTCTTTCTTCCACCTCTGGAATTGTGTGGCCATCTTCTTCAAAGCCCACTTCTCGACTTTCTTCTTCTTATCTTCCGCTACGCTGAAATTTTGCCATAGCGTTTCGCAAAGAATTTTTTTCAATCTTTCATCGACATAACTAGCTCCAACGTTGGCCCCGGTCTTCGGCTTATTCCATTCTATTAAGTTGATCGGGACCAGGTCTCTTACAACAACTCCGCACTGATTTACGAATTTGCGATAAGTTTCTGGGGGCTGCAGTGGTTTGCCATCAGCAGCAACTGTATCAATCGAGAACCTTACGGTATCTTTCAACCTTGCGGCCGGGCCTCGTTTGGACTTTGTCTCAGTACTTGCGCTAGCTGTTCCGGAGGGCGCCTAAACGGGAAAATAATGATTCGTTAGTAAGTGCAAAACAAATTAATTGTTGCGTGAACAGTGACTTGAGATATACATTGGCAGAGTTTGTTCTGGAGGGCACTTCTTCATCCTCGACGTTGTCGTCGTCATCATCTACTACATCTTCTATATTCTGATCTCCGTCGCCGGAGTCGTTCAAAAATTGATTGCTAAACGCCTGTCCATCGTCGTCATCACGATATATGGCCGTTGCATTATCAAAAATCATCTGGCACACGTATCTTTCCTTCTCCGCCTCACCCATTCCGGCGAGCTGATCGGCGTGCTGATCATGTACAGGTTCTTGGGAATCCATAGCTCAACACCTGCTAGTAAAATTTATAAAATGAAGAACACTTAGCGAAATTTTCATCGGGCACTTGGCGAAATTATTTTATCGGACAGTAATAAAATAATAGTTCTGGACATATTAATGAAATAATAGTTCTGGACACACCAAGAGTTATACATAGCTCGGGTTGATTTTTTTAACCCTAATACATCACGATCGAATAATATCACTTATACATAGTCTCGTGACATCTCTCAAAATAATTAACTCCGACCGGGTCCTAAGCCGCGGGGTGCTGAGTCACGGGTGCTACGCATCCATAGATAAGGAACCCTCCTAGGGTCATAGCTCACGTGGTAAGGAACCCTCCTAATAATCGACCAACTGCTGCTATACTGCCTATACTGCCTATCGAGCAAGTACATGTAGCGACGGACGTGCTCGTCCTCCTCCCTGATACGCTGTTGTACCACCTCCTCAGGGGCCGGCTCTCTCCGCACCGAGCGTGGCCCACGCGATGGCCACCAAAGAATATCCGGGTCGACCACGTCACCCGGATTTCTCACCAAGCCGCGTGCCCCGGTACTAAGGAGCTCCCAATGCCAGCCTGGCGGGGCCCAGTCCCGGACATCCCCCGGCGGGTCCAACAAAGACATGAACTAAAAACCTGCCCGGACTAAGTAAATATTCCATAACTTAGTAAAAAATAGTAAATTGAGAAATATAACAGAAATAAGATGAAAGTTAAACAGGAACAATATGGTAACTTAGTGAAAAATTTTAACTTACTGAAATTATATAGTTATTCTAACTTTCTGAAATTTTCTAACACTAACTTAGTGAAATTTTCTAACACAACATTCTAACAGAAAAATTCTAACAGTAAACAAAATTGTAAAAACAAAATAAAGCACTAAAAAAAATCTAACACTAACTCTAAAAATTTCTAACACTAAATTCTAACACTAACACTAATATCTCTAAAAAAATCTAACACTAATTAAATCTAAAAATTTCTAACACTAACTCTAAAAACAATCTAACACTAAACAATCTAACTAATAACTCTAAAAAAACTCTAACACTAAAACAAAATTGAAAAAAAAAGAAATTAAAACTTAATTACCGTACGTGGCCGGCGACGGGGCGACGGCGATCGAGGGGCGAGAGGCGGGGCGGCGGAGGCGGAGGCGAGACAGACGCGCGACGGAGGCGGACGGCGCGACGGCGCGACGGAGAGGCGGACGACGCGCGACGGAGGCGGACGGCGCGACGGCGCGACGGAGAGGCGGACGGACGGGGCCGCGCGGGGGATCGACGGCGACGGCGATGGACGCGGGGTCGCGCGGAGGCAGACGGCGACGGAGGCGCGGCGGACCGAGGACGCGGAGGCAGACGGCGACGGCGACGAGGCGGACGGACGGCGACGAGGCGGACCGCGCAGGGCTTCGCCGTAGCTAGGTAGAGGAGAAGACGCGCGAACGAAATGAGGCCAAAATTTCACAAGTCCTGGAGATATCGCCCCACTATAGGCCTTTAGCACCGGTTTGTGTTAGCAACCGGTGCGAAAGGGTCTTTAGCACCGGTTGCTAACACAAACCGGTGCTAAAGGCCTGTAGTTGGGGCCACACCCAGACTGCGCGCCCACTACAGGCCTTTAGCACCGGTTTGTGTTAGCAACCGGTGCTAAAGGTCTTAATACAAACTGCTCGCCTCCCGCGCGCGGCGGTTTTATTGCTACAGTGCGCACCGGCCCGATCGCGAGTCTCTGTTTCTTCTCTTCTTCCTCTGTCTCTTCTTCTTCCTCTCTTGATCTTCCTCCACTAAGCACCATGGCTGAAGTTTCTAAGAGATATGATGTGCCCACACCATGCGGCAAAAGTCTCGACGTGTTCTACACCAACAACTGCGAGGAGCTCCCCGGTGCTATTGGGTATTTGACCAATCTGTATTTCTCCTCTCCCGAAGAACACCGGTTTTTCGGGCTTGATTTAGAGTATACGGCGGATAAACGGAATGTTGCAGTCATCCAGATTGCGTTCAAGGAGGCCGTTTTGGTCTTCCAATGGTCAAGGTAACGCACACGTACAATCTTGCATCTTCGATTTGTTTGTTGCATGTGAAGAATACATGTGTTGCCATATATCTAACACGTACACGTATCAAATTTTTGTTGTTGCAGTAGTTCAAAGCATTCTCCGGCACTTGTTGATTTTCTTGTCAACAAGGGGTATGACTTTTGCAGCGTTGACAACACGCAAGACCGTCCGAAGTTGATGCGCTTGGGTATTGTGATACCTGAAGATCACTACATTGATATTCAGGGTCTTATCCATTTGAACGGGCCAAAGACCGGTATGGCTCGCATGGCAAGTGCCTTCATCCACGAGGGCTACGGAACCATGAAGACTGATTTCCCCTCGAAGAATCACTGGTTGTGGGAGAAGAACCCACTGGACTGGACCAACATCACGTATGCAGCCATAGATGCATACGTCTCCTACGAGTTGTTCCGCTTCTACTCGACGGATCCATAGATGTTGTTTGTGTACCGCCTCTTGTGTTCGATATATGCATGTAATGGATATATTAGTATGTAATGGATATATTATCATGTAATGTATATATTATTATGTAATGGATATTATTTCTATATTAATTCCTAGCTAAACTATTTCTATATTATGTCAAACACACATTTCAAAACAGACAAACAAAAACACATCAAGAAAACAAAACAGAAAAACTACTGTTTCTGTATATGTCATCACTTACCCCAGGCGCACTTTACACAAAATGCGCCTGCGGTAAATCTCTTATCCCAGGCGCATTTCCTTACTGTGCGCCTGCGGTAAAGTTACCCTAGGCGCATTTTGCTGTTTATGCGCCTGTGGTAAGTTAGGGTGGGTAATGAGTAAGGCAACGAGAAGTGAGAGCGCAAGTGATACATCGAGCATATATATCGTGGATACATATATATAGATTGATTTAGCGAGATACCATACAGATTGATTTAGCGATTGCCGCAGTGTCGCCGGAATACAAATTCTTTTATTAAAAAGAGAAAACAGACGAACACTACTCCTCGCCATCGTCGTCGGGGAACTCGTCGGTGACCTCCTCCGGGTCATCATCGTCGCCGAACTCGTCGGTGACCTCCTCGTCATCATCGGAGGTGCATGATGGTATGTCCGAGATAGGCCCCCACCTCGGATCGTCGGAGGCCCAGACTTCGCCGGCGCGGTCGGCCCGACGAAGCTCTTGCAGCGCCCTCGTCCTCACCTCCCGAGCCGCATCTAACGCGAGGTGGCGTTCGAGGCGGCGCTCCGCCCGCTGACCCGCGCGTGTCTGCCAGAGCTCCTCGTCGGCGCTCTCCTCCCCCGGGTTGTTCCGGTAATAATCGCGGACGACGCGGTCTTCCCTGGCGTCGACTAGGCCCTGAAACGCGCGGTGGCGGAGGTGGAGGTGGTCGGCGGCAGTGATGATCTGTGGCTTCGTCGCCCTGGCCTCCGCTTCCCAGACTGTGTGGCAGTCGTTGAAGTTCATCAGCGACCGTGGGCGGTTGAGGCGCCAGGCCGCCGCGTCCCAGGCGCGGGCTGCCTCTGCCGCCGTCGCAAAGGTGCCGAGGGGGATGCGGTCGTCCCCCCAGCGGATATCTGCGCTGAACATTCCGTTCTGCCGTGCTCGGACGCCGCGGAAACCGGTGGTGCTGTTCCTCCTCGGAGGCATGGTGGAAGCGCGACGGTGCAGAGGGATGGAGAAGAAGCGCTCGAGGAGCGACAGTGGCTACTGGGTGCATATATAGGGTCCTCTGGCTCACAAAGTGTTGAGCTAGGGTTTTGATCCAACGGTTAAGAAACATCCCAACGGCTCACAACAGCTCGAAAGAAACACACCGTAGCCCTGATCGAACGGCTCACAACAGCTGGAAAGAAACACACCCCGGATCCAACGACTCACAAGCGGTTGAAATAAACACACGATCCGTGTGATTCTATCTGATTGGTCCAAACGAAACCCTAACCCATTTAGTCCCGGTTGGTGTCCCCAACCGGTACTAAAGGGACGATCCGTTTCTATTTGTCTTCTTGTCTTTCTTCTGATTGCGCCGTAACTATGGAACATCTTCATCATTTAACTGAATGCTACGATCATCTTTGACTTTGAAGGGAGGAATTTCATCAAATTTAAAGTAATCTGATCAATTACCCCAGGCGCACATTGCACACCATGCGCCTGTGGTATAGCTCTTAGCCCAGGCGCATATTCTGGCTATGCGCCTGCGGTAATGTTAGCCCAGGCGCATATTGTAGTCTATGCGCCTGTGGTAAGTTAGGGTGGGTAATGAGTAAGGCAACGAGAAGTGAGAGCGCAAGTGATACATCGAGCATATATATCGTGGATACATATATATGGATTGATTTAGCGAGATACCATACATGTAGATTGATTTAGCGCGATTGGTATACTAGCCCGCTGGTACTTTGTTTCTCACTTTTAAAAAGTACATACATATATTGCGAGTATTTTCCTCTGTCAACCTTTCATCACAATCTTACGCTTGCCTTTCTTGGTTGATGTTGAATACGTGACTGCCATACCGTGACTTCTTCTGTCTGCCTCTGTGACAACCGGTCGTCACAATCTTACTCTTGCCTTTCTTGGTACCGGTTGCGGTTAACAACCGGTGCTAAAGGGTCTTTAGCACCGGTTGTTAACGGCAAACCGGTTGTTAACGGCAACCGTTGCGAAAGGGTCTTTAGCACCGGTTGTTAACGGCAACCGGTCCTAAAGGCCTGTACAGGGGGGCGCACATTTCTTTTTCTTCTTCTTTCTGTTTCCAAAGGGGGGTGTAGAACAAAACAAACGGTATCGCCATCATACAGCCCAACCGTGGCTACTGGGTGCATATATATATGCATACCAAATGCACGGCTGGACGTATGACGGCGAATCCGGATGTTTTGTATTTGCTCGATGAACTGAGTATATGATGTATCAAACCTTAAGGGGGGTGTGGAACAAAACAGACGGTATCGCCATCATACAGCCCGACCGTGGCTACTGGGTGCATATATGCATACCAAATGCACGGCCGGACGTATGATGGCGAATCCGGATGTTTTGTATTTGCTCGATGAACTGAGTATATGATGTATCAAACCTTAAAGGAGGGTGTAGAACAAAACAAACGGTATCGCCAGTATACAACCCCGCAGTGGCTACTGAGTGCATATATGCATACCAAATGCACCGCGGGGCGTATGCTGGCGAATCCGGATGTTTTGTATTTGGGAGATGAACTGAACGGTGTATGAAGCTGGGCTATATATAGGGTCCTCTGGCTCACAAAGTGTTGAGCTAGGGTTTTGATCCAACGGTTAAGAAACATCTCATCCAACAGCTCGAAAGAAACACACCGTAGCCCTGATCGAACGGCTCACAACAGCTGGAAAGAAACACACCCCGGATCCAACGACTCACAAGCGGTTGAAACAAACACACGATCCGTGTGATTCTATCTGATTGGTCCAAACGAAACCCTAACCCATTTAGTCCCGGTTGGTGTCCCCAACCGGTACTAAAGGGACGATCCGTTTCTATTTTTCTTCTTGCCTTTCTTCTGATTGCGCCGTAACCATGGAACATCTTCATCATTTAACTGAATGCTAGGATCATCTTTGACTTTGAAGGGAGGAATTTCATCAAATTTAATGTAATCTTCTGACATGTCTGTCTTGTCCTCGACTCCCACGATGTTTCTTTTCCCTGAAAGAACTATGTGGCGCCTTGGCTCATCGTCTGATGTATTCGTTTCTTTATCTTTTGTTTTTCTCGGTCTGCTAGACATGTCCTTCACATAGAAAACCTGAGCCACATCATTGGCTAGGACGAATTGATCATTGTCGTACCCAAGATTCTTCTGATCCACTGTTGTCATTCCGTACTTCGGGTCTACCTTCACGCCTGACAGGTTGAACCATTTTCACCAGAACAAAGGGACCTTAAAGGAAGGTCCGTAGTCAAGTTCCCATATCTGCTCTATGTAACCATAGTATGTGACCCTTTGCCCGTTGTCGTCTTTTGCATCAAACCGGACGCCACTGTTTTGGTTGGTGCTCTTTTTATCTTGTTCTGCCGTGTAAAATATGTTACCATTTATCTCGTACCCTTTAAAGGTCAATACAGTCGAAGATGGTTGCTTGGCCAACAAGTATAGCTCATCTTCAACAATGTTGTCATTAATCAGACGTCTTTGCAACCAACCTCCGAAAGTCTTCGCGTGTTCTTTAGCAATGAAATCTTCAGGTTGCTCCGGATATTCCGAGCGTAAAATATCCGTGTGTTCCTGGATATATGGAGCCGCCAAGCTGGAATTAACTAGAACTGTGTAGTGTGCTTGACTGAAAGATTGCTCGTCCATACATGTTGTTGATTTCTTTCCTAGCGTGCCTTTTCCACGCAGTCTCCCCTCATGGCGCGACTGAGGAACCCCGATCGGGTTCAGGTCAGGAATAAAGTCAACACAAAACTCAATGACCTCCTCTGTTCCATAGCCCTTGACCATGCTTCCTTCTGGTCTAGCACGGTTTCTAACATAATTCTTCAAGACTCCCATGAACCTCTCAAAGGGGAACATATTGTGTAAGAATACAGGACCGAGAACGGAAATCTCTTGGACTAGGTGAACTATGAGGTGCGTCATAATATTGAAAAAGGTTGGTGGGAACACCAACTCGAACCTGACAAGACATTGGACCACGTCCTTCTGTAAACTTGGTAGAGTTGCTGGATCGATTGCCTTCTGAGAAATTGCGTTGAGGAATGCACATAGCTTCACAATGGGTACTCGCACGTTTTCTGGTAGAAGCCCCCTCAATGCAATCGGAAGTAACTGGGTCATGATCACGTGGCAGTCATGAGACTTAAGGTTTTGGAACTTTTTCTCTTCCAGGTTTAGTATTCCTTTTATGTTCGACGAGTAGCCAGACGGGACCTTGATACTACTCAGGACTTGGAAAAAGATCTCCTTCTCTTCCTTGGTAAGAGCGTAGCTGGCAGGACCTTTGAAATTCTCTGGATTCATCAGGTCGTCTCGTTCGTGCATACGTTGGTGGTGCAGCCGTGCTTTTGGTGTATCTCTTGACTTCTTCCCATGCACGCCCAATAAGTTTAGCAGGTTCACGCAAATATTTTTCGTCACGTGCATCACGTCGATCGCAGAGCGAACCTCTAGGAATTTCCAATAGGGTAGTTCCCAGAATATAGATTTCTTCTTCCACATGGCTACGTGGTTGTCGGCGTCATTTGGAACAGATTGTGCGCCAGGACCCTTTCCAAAGATTACTTTTATATCTTTGACCATGTCATATATATCAGTACCTTTAGGGAGGGTTGGCTTCCTCCGTGTATCTGCCTCGCCTTTGAAATGCTTTCCTTTCTTTCTTACGGGATGCCTGTCTGGAAGAAATCGACGATGCCCCGGGTACACATTCTTGCCTATATGTATACTTTCTGTCTCGCCTAAACAGTGTGTGCATGCGCTGTATCCCTTGTTTGACTGTCCTGAGATGTTACTAAGAGCGGGCCAATCATTGATGGTAACAAACAGCAACCCTCGTAGGTCAAATTCCTCTTGTTTGTACTCGTCCCACACACGTACACCTTCGTCAGCCCACAACTCTAAAAGTTCATCAACCAGTGGCCTCAGGTACACATCAATGTTGTTGCCGGGTTGCGACGGGCCTGGGATAAGCACTGGCATCATAATGAACTTACGCTTCATGCATAACCAAGGAGGAAGGTTATAGATACATAGAGTCACGGGCCAGGTGCTATGACTGCTACTCTGCTCCCCAAATGGATTCAGGCCATCTGTACTCAGACCAAACCTTAAGTTTCTTGCGTCACGTGCAAAGTCCTCGTACTTATCGTCGATGTTTCTCCACTGCGACCCATCAGCGGGGTGTCTCAGCATATCGTCTTCCTTACGGTCTTCTTTGTGCCATCGCAACAACTTGGCATGCTCTTTGTTTCGGAACAAACGTTTCAACCGTGGTATTATAGGAGCATGCCACATCACCTTGGCAGGAACCCTCTTCCTGGGGCGATCGTCGCCCTCAACATCACCAGGGTCATCTCGCCTGATCTTATACCGAAATGCACCGCATACCGGGCAGGCATTTAAATTCTCGTGCTGGCCGCGGTAGAGGATGCAGTCATTGATGCATGCATGTATCTTATGCACTTCCAATCCTAGAGGGCAGACAACCTTCTTTGCTTCGTATGTACTGCAGGGCAGCACGTTATTTCTTGGAAGCATCTTCTTCATTATTTTCAGCAGGTTTTCAAATCCCTTGTCAGATAATCCATTCTCTGCCTTCCATTGCAGCAATTCAAGGGTGGTGCCCAGTTTTTTCTGGCCATCTTCGCAAGTTGGGTACAACAATTTTTTGTGGTCTTCTAACATGCGCTCCAACTTCAACCTCTCGTTTTCACTTGCGCAGTTTATCTGTTCTTCACGAATGACCTGACGAAGATCATCATCAGACTCATCAACAATGTCCTCAAGTTCAGGCTCATCTTCCCCCATTTCAGTATCACCGTGTTCATCGAACATAGGATACTCATCATTATCCTCTTCTTCTTCATTGTCTTCCATTATAACCCCTCTTTCTCCGTGCTTGGTCCAACAAAAATAACTGGGCATGAAGCCTTCTTGCAACAGGTGGGTGTGTATGGTTCTTGAGCTAGGGAAATTCCTCTTATTCTGGCATTTTTTACATGGACAAAAAATAAATCCATTCTGCCTGTTTTTCTCAGCCACATTGAGAAAACTATGCATGCCATTAAGGAATTCGGGACGACGTCGATCACTGTACATCCATTGCCGGTTCATCTGCATTATATAAATTTATCAACAACCATTATATATGCTAAATCATCATGACTAAATTAGTTAATTAATACAAAAAGTTCATCACACGTTAATACCAAACTAGCGTATAGTGACCATATATACATATATAGTTCTCAGAAAAATACACACTGAAACCATCCATAAAAATTCTCTCTAATTAATGCATTTAAAAACAACAACAAATGCGATCAAAATCGCAACAAAGGTAACAATTGACCCGACGACATAATGATACCAAGCCTCTTTACTAATTGCATATTTCCTAATCTTTCTAATCTTCAGGCGCATTGCGTCCATCTCGCTCTTGTGACTATCGATGACACCGGCAAGAACCTTTTCCAAGGTCATCTTCTCTCTTTCAGTTTTTTCCAACCTTTCTTCAGTTTTTTTCAATCTTTCTTTCAAGCCAATATTTTCTTGTTCAACTAAGTATAACTTCTCAACAATAGGGTCGACTGGCATTTCCGGTTCCACTACCTCCTATATAAAAATATCTATGTCAAGTTGGTCGGCGTAAGTAATTGTCGTATAATCAGGAAATGAAAATATGTAGTGAAAAAAGATAATATACCACATCCGAATCATAGACTGGACGAGGGCCAACGGGGACGGATATCAAAACCATGGCTCTAGAAAATTATATACAAGTAAATACGTAAATCATACAAATCAAAATTTGTTTTGGTAAATAAAAACAATAGGCTCACCAAGGTTGTGTCGGTGATGGGGCGATTGACGGTAGTGAGTAAGGGGACAAGGCGCGCGACACTAAAAAAAGCACAAATCATAATTAATTTTGAGCTCAAATTGCATCAATTTGTATACATAACAAAATGAATAACAAATTCTAGCTTAGCTAGGCATTTCATCAAACACCTAGCTAGCACAACAAAAATGAAATGAGCAAGAAAACGAGCAAAACCTGCAATGCCGGAAGAGGGAACGTTGATGCTAACCGTAGAACCGATGGGTACCAACAATCTTGACAAATGGTGGAGAAAATGGGGATGGATTAGACCTCACAAGAGGAAGAAGAGAGCAAAAATGGAGTTGAGCTCGAGCTGGAAAAAATGAGCTGAGCTCGGGGTGGTATGTAGGGTTTAGGGGAGGGATTTAGGACCGGTTTGTGTTACAAACCGGTTCTAAAGGTTATGACAGCGGGACCCGCAGTGGCTGCAAAAAATGAGAAAACCTGTAGAACCGGTTTGTGATACAACCCGGTTCTAAAGGTTCTGCCCCTGGGCCCCCCTCCCTGCAGCAAATGGCCCGCAAGTCCTTTAGGACCGGTTTGTGTTACAAACCGGTCCTAAAGGCCTTGCGGGCATTTTGCTGCATGGGTGGGGCCCAGGGGCAGACCCTTCTGAACCGGTTTGTATCACATCCGGTTCCATTGGGCTTGGCTCAATGCCCTGTTTTCTACTAGTGTGGATAACATCGTGCCAAAGTGATAAAATTTTAGATACCCGCACCTTCACTTTTTTCCGTCTAAAACTGAAAGATAGATGTATAGTACATGATATTTTTCTCTCGTGCTACAAAAAAGGTGACGATTTTTCATCTACCACACGTCCACACCCGCACACGATAGTCAGTCACAAAAACATAAAACATACTCTCTCCCTTCCACCCCCTTCCGAAGATGTGCTTTGGAGCGGACACCTTCCCCGGCTTGATTAACCAAACGTATATGTCTTGCTACGAGGTTTTCACTGCATTATGTAAACTATCCTAGGCGGAAACGATAGCCCTTGTTAGAGGGATCGGTTGCATGTTATATGCATAGGAAAAAACCCTACGGTGGTGTTGTAGAGGGGGCATATATGGGCCTTGGAGTACTACTCCATAGGCATATACGGAAGACAAGAAAAGCCCAATACAATGATAGCTTGATAATCAACATGACATAGTATTTAATATTGATCCGATACTACTCCATAGGCATATACTGGGGCAAAGTATTTTTGTTGTGTTGTATGCAGATTCCACGTTGCTGCTGAGCCGGTAGTGCGCTCTGCCCACATCATCTTGTTATTAGTATTGGTATCAATTCTGGAGCTTCAAGATAATCTAGTTGGTTTTGGCAAACTTAGCATTGGCCAGTAACAATTCGTTGAGACTTAAGTAGAAAGGAGGGAAGTTGCATGTAGATATATTATTCCATGATCTTTCTTTCTTGTTAGCCCATAAGTTTAGTATTCTTAAATAAGTTTGTTTGCACCTTAAAGGAAGATTTCATGATTGGCTTTATCATATATGTTTTTGTTTGTTTTACTTCGATTCTTATGTTTACTACCCAACCTTGCTAGCCAAAAACCTGTACTGAGAGCGAATGCTTCTCGTGCATCCAAACCTTGAGCCCAAAACCTTGCCATTTGTGTCCACCATACCTACCTATATGTGCTATTTCAACGCCACTCCAAGTAAATTGCTTGTGTGCTACCTTTAAACCTTCAAAATTACACCTGTTTTGTGCTCCTGTTTTAACTCATAAGGACGCAAATAGAGAATCTTTATCTCACTTGTTGATTGGATTTCACACCCTGGACTAGTGACTTCATCCGCTTATCTAAATGCTAGAAGAGCTGGCAGTGGGGTTCCCAGCCCGAAATAATAATACAAATTCTCTTCACTATTTTTGTCCCTGATTTATCAGTCAAATCATAATTGTGTAAACAAAAGAGAAAGAAGGATGGCCTTCTATACCAGTTGTGTCCTTCTATGGGAGCCTCTCTTGTGAAGTCTAGTTGTCTTATGACGTACTGTATTTTCTGTTTGTCATTCGTTGATATAAACATACACCACTCAAAATTTAGACACTCCTCCGTGGTTTGTGATTGTTGCCAGGCACCCGAGGATTCGGTTAGCCATGGTTTGTGTAAAAAAGGTTGGGAGGAGTGTCAACTATTTTATACCTCTGTTTTACAAAGTAAAAGCTCTAGCACATGAGTGATCAATGCTTCCCTCTGCGAAGGGCCTATCTTTTACGTTTATGTTGATTCAGTAAACCTACTTCTTTCTGTCTTAAGCAAGCATTTGAGTTGTTGTGATTCATCCAGCTACATGTATATTTACTCAATCATGTTCTTTATTCTTCCTTGTTTCTGCAAATGCTTTTATCTGTTTGAATACCACTTTGAAAGTTACCAATGTTTGCAAAGAGGCCGTTATAATTGAGCATGATAAACTATGCAATATAGCTCTAGTATAAAGACTCTGATCGAAAGATAAGTACACTGTTAATTATTCTCTGACCAAGAACGAAGTTTGCCTTCACCAATTTTGATTTACTTTTTGCACCTTTGTTGTTCCTCTGCTTGCTTCAAGTTTGATTATATGAGAGGAAGTTGTTATCTAAAATGGCTTATTCTTTATAGATGTGATGCCTCTTATCCGTATATTATTTATCGACACCTCACTCCATAAACTTGGGGTCATGTTTACTGAGTTCAGGTTCGCTTGGGGGAAAGCGAGGTCTAAGCTGGGGGGGAGTTGATACGTCCATTTTGCATCACTGTTTTTTATTGTTATTTAATGTTATTCATCGATATATTTCATGATATGATGCATCACTTATGTTATTTTATCTTATTTTGCATGTTTCATAATTTTTGGAGAATAAACACCTAGACCAGAAATCTGATGGAAAAAGCACCGCCAGGATACCCTATTTCAGAAGATCATAAGGAGAGGGGTGACACCGGAGGTATCTTAGAAGTCCAGAAGAGGGAGCCAGCCACGAGGAGAGTCGGAGGGGGCCACCAGGGGCCCACACAATGGGGTGGTGCGCCCCCCTTGGCCGCGCCGCCACGTGGTGTGGCCACCCTGGCCCACCTCTGGTCGATATTTTTCGCGTACTTGACCCCAAGGGAACCCTAAGCCCCAGACCATCATCGAAGAATTATTCCGGCACCGCCTCGGGTGAAAAACATCAGAGAGAGAAAAGCTCTCTGGCAGGGAGAAATCTGTCGGGGAAATTCCTCTCCGGAGAGGGGAAATCATCGCCATCGTCACCATTGTCACTCCGGGCATCATCAATATCATCATCGTCATCATCATTACCACCAGCACCATCACCCTCATCATCCACCGTCATCCCGCTGTAACAATTAGGGGCCTCTATCGTTGTTTTACATTAGATCTCTCTCCGGGTGTGGATTACTTGTTAGTAGTTGATGCTTATGAGATTTATCGGTGTTAGCACTTTATGACCAGATTGTTATTATCCATTATATCACCTCTGATTATGATCCATATGATGTCTTGTGAGTAGTTCGTTTAGTTCTTGAGGACATGGGAGAAGTCATGATGTTAGTAGTGAAGTTATGTTGAAGTAATATCTCATGGTTCGGTATTTAAGTTGTTGTGTTATTCTTCTAGTGGTGTCATGTGAACGTCGACTACATCATACTTCACCTTTATGGGCCTAGGAGGATGCATTGTGTATTTGGCTACTAATTGTGGGGTTGCCGGAGTGACATAAATCTAAACCCCCGTTAGAAAACCAATGCACGAGGAAGCATAGAATCCCTGGGTGCCATAACATGTGTGTACAACTGTGCTATGGGTTTAGGGTGACAGACACTGCACTTAGGGTTGTGACCTACTTTGACGTTGGTACCGGCTTTCATCGTATAAGCCTGGTTTTTCTACAACAGGGCTAGGGTTTCATCAGAGAGGGACTTCGGCGTTGGGATCCACAAGATAGGGGGTGCCATAACATGTGTGTACAAGTGTGCTATGGGTTTTGGATGACAGACACTGCACTTCGGGGTGTGACCTACTTCACCGGTATCAACTTCTCTCTAGGGAGTTTCATGACTTAGATCTTCAAAGTACTAGATCAGACAAACATTAGAAAAATTTATCAACAGTTGTGTCATACCTTTGTCTTCTGACTTTCTAGGACCTAGCCTAACACAACCAAGCAACTAGTTAGACACTTTTGAACCCCATTTTGACGCCGGTACCGGCTTTATTCGTATAAGCCTGGTTTTTCTACAATGGGGCTAGGGTTTCATCGGAGAGGGACTCCGGCGTTGGGATCCCACCAAAAGATAGGGGGTGCCATAACATGTGTGTACAAGTGTGCTATGGGTTTTGGATGACAGACACTGGACTTCGGGGTGTGACCTACTTCGCCGGTATCAACTTCTCTCTAGGGAGTTTCATGACTTAGAGCTTGCAAGTATTAGATCAGACAAACATTAGAAAAAATTATCAACTATTGTGTCATACCTTTGTCTTCTGACTTTCTAGGACCTAGTCTAATACAACCAAGCAACTAGTTAGATACTTTTCAACCCTATTTTGACGTCGGTACCGGCTTTATTCGTATAAGTCTGGTTTTTCTACAACGGGGCTAGGGTTTCATCGGAGAGGGACTCCGTCGTTGGGATCCCACCACAAGATAGGGGGTGCCGTAACATTTGTGTACAAGTGTGCTATTGGTTTTGGATGACAGACACTTCACTTCGGGGTGTGACCCACTTCACCGGTATCAACTTCTCTCTAGGGAGTTTCATGACTTAGAGCTTAAAAGTACTAGATCAGACAAACATGAGACAAATTTATCAAGAGTTAGGTTATGGATGTCTCATATTTGAATTTCTCTCATTTTTCTAATCGATTTAGACATATTATTTGTCAAATTTAAATTTGCGGATTTGCATATATGAATTATTCAATATTAAATGGAAAACGACAAATAAGTTAATTATTATTTCCATTTAAGAATATTTTAATTCAAAATATTATTAATGATTCATTTATTTTTATTTAAATAATTATTTTGATTCATAAAATAAATGTGTGTGACGTCATAGTCTATGGGTTAATAGGATTGATAGGACACTATTGTCAGGTAAGTATCTCTTGTTTGTAGGTCCCTCATAGGAAAGAAACTAAGAAGTTAAGCGTGCTAGTGCTAGAGTAGTGTGAGGAGGGTGACCTCTGCGGGAAGTGTTAGTAGAAGAGAGTAATTTAGATTAAAATTAAGAATGTTTAGCGATAAATGTGAGTTTAAGTGGTTAAACAGTAGAAATAAATAAAATAAAAAAATCGGAAAAAAATCGAAAAAGAGAAAAAAAAAATACAACCCTTTGGTACCGGTTCCTGTTACGAATCTGGACCCGTGGGCTCCTCCTATGCCACGTGAAGGCACTTTTATTACCGATCCGTAAGGGACCGTTACTAAGCTCCGGTAGGCCTTTAGTACCGATTAATTAGTACCAGTTGTCCAACCGGTACTAATAGGCCTCTGAAACCGGTACTAAAAACCCATTTTCTACTAGTATCTGATGCACATGCTTCGATACACCTCCGAAAATTTAAGAAAGAACGAGAAGAATCGCAACAAAAAAGGAAAAGCGTCATGCGTGCACCATGCATCGATCGAGCTAAAAAAAAGAACTTTTTTTTTGAAATTTCCACACCATATATTAAGCAAGCAAGCCCGCCTCATTAAAAACCTCCCAGCCCCCTTAGGTACACTGGAAGGAAAAGAGTGCGTCAACAAACTTGCTGCCACAAAAATCAGTCGGGTTTACAGTCCTTTCTGATACAGGCATCGAGAAAGGCAGGGGTATAATTCACCCAAAGGTAGTGTCTCCTATGTGGACAAGAATAACTTGCACACAGGTGTGCAAGCTCATTAGCTACCCTAGGAATAAAGGACAACGAAAAATTATCCAAATTACCAACTAGATCATCGATTTCCATTAGGATAGTAGCAGGCTCAGATTTTTCAAAGTTCTTGTTCTTCCACATTGTAACAATTTGTAGGGAGTCCGATTCAATATCAACCAGTCTAAGGCCACAGTCCAAAGCTAACTTGATGACATCGCTAACAGCACAAGCTTCCATAATGATAGGATTAGCCGCATGATCATACCAGAGAGATTTAGCACGTACCAGCTTCCCCGTATGGTCCCGGATGCACACCCCAGTACCACCCGAGAATGTGGAATTGGAGAAAGCAACATCAACATTAATTTTCAGTAAACCATCCATTGGGAGAGCCCATTTCTTCGGTATAACAGGGGTTACCGGCCCACTTTCCTTCCTAAAATTCTGGAGATCATTACAAATATCAAAAACCCAGTTTACCGATTGAGAAATAGATCTACTTCTCTCTCCATGTTTTCTAGAATTCCTTTCTGTCCACACTGCCCAAGAACCACAAAGTATGATCGAACAAGATTTAGTTGTAATATCCTCAGACTCGATCATATCCATCGCCCAGCTGTTAGGATGTAAAGCTGGGATTTTGACACCTGTTCTCTGTTTAATCATGGACCAGAAAAGCTTAGCCCAAGTGCACTTAAATAGGGCATGAAATATTGATTCAACATCACCACACTCATGACAATTATCAATCCGCTCAATATGTTGACGACATAGAACCTTTTTTGTCGGAATAAAGCCTTTAATCACTCTCCACCAGAAATTGCGTACCTTCGGGGGAATAGGCATTCTCCACAGCTTTTTCCAAACACTCAGCGAAGTACCAGTAGAAGAACCATCCACATAAACCCTGTTAGCCGAAATCAAAGACTTGTAAGCTGAGCTTACCGAGAAATAACCGAGCCTCTCCGGCTGCCAGGCCCAGAAATCATCTATGAAATGACCAACTGGAATCCGTAAAATAGCTTCTGCATCCGAACTAATGAAATTTGTTCTTACTTTATCTTCGATCCAATGATTCGAGTAAGGGTCCAGTAGCTCACTAACCAAACTGATATCAGATGATGGTAATCTACACATCGGCTGCTTGTTAGGATTATCAGAAATCCAGGGATCTTCCCAAGCCTTAATAGAACTCCCATCACCCACTCGGTTAATTAAATCCAACTTCAGAGCATCCCTGCCATGTAATATTGCTCTCCATGTATGTGAGGCCCCTCTTCTTCTATTTGCTGTCATGAACTCCCCCGTTGGGAAATATTTTCCTTTCAGTACCTTAGGACATAGAGAATTCGGATTATTGAGAATCCTCCACTCTTGTTTTGCTAACATGGCTTGGTTAAATAATTCCAAGTCTCTAAAACCCATACCACCATCACATTTAGGAATAGCTAAAAAGAAGAACTAAATCGTGTACCCCGTATGCATCACGTGAGTGACTAATATCTCGTCGGAAGAGATCAAGGGGGTGTAGCGGATAAGGTGGCGGTCGGCAGCTTGTCGTCCCCCTCCGAACTGACACCTCGAGCCAGACACATGCACTGAACCTTGACAATAGCCACGGCGAGTGAGCCGGCCGTCACGCGTCACGTGTAGGCATCTCTCCAAGGAAACAGACAGTCAAGGTGCAGCGGCCCTGGACGTGCCACTTGATCTATTCTCATAGTATTTCTCACTAGCTCCTACGCCCAGAGTGAATTATCTTCAACTCAACGAGCAAACATAAGAGCAGAATAAATCAATCAACTCTTTTTTAAATAAACCCAAGAAACGTCCAGATGAGACTTCTATTTTCCCACGGGCTCCAATTGGCCGGTCGACCGGTCAGTGGTGTTTGGATGCTTCAAAGATGCCTCCTGCCCGCCATCTCCCTTGGCAATCAATCTTTCCCATCGTTTTCCAAAACTTAGCTCTCGTTTGGTTAAGGGCACAAAATCCCCGGTTAGTTTAGTGCCTTCACGCTAGAAACATCATTGCCGGGCCAGAAGCGGTCAATCTATTTCCCAAATCAAACGTGCGGCAAGGCACCCTTGCCTGTATATACTAACAGAATATTTCGGCTATAAATATTCTTCACCTTCTCATGCCCACTTCACCCACACAGCACACATAACAGACACTGACAGACAAAGAAGAGAGAGGACAGCTCGAGCCATGGAGTACTCCTACCGCCAACGCAGCAACCACGGCACCAAGGAGAGGAGGCCTCCACTGAAGAGGGGCCAGCTGAAGCTGCAGATCGTGAGGACCATCAGCAACCTCGTCCTGCCGAGGAACGGCGGTACGGACGCCGAGAAGAGACCAGCCGGTGCCAGTCGCACCAGCTTCCGCAGCTACAACTGAAGCTCAAGACTCAGTAAGAGCAGACGCACTCACTCCGTCGTACGAGGGGCATATGGTGCTAGAGCTAGCGGTCCAAGAAAGGGTTTCCCCCCTTCCATTCAGATCCTCCTAAGGTTTTCGGACTAGCAGAGAGAGGCTGCTTCATAGTGCCTAATTCGTTAGAGTGTTTGTTGGATTGTAGCAAGGAATAGACAGGTTATGTAAATTTTCATGTATAGCGTATTACTCTCTGATATATATCGTTAACAACCGCAAATCGATTTGAAACAATTTGCATAAGGTAAGGTAAATATCTGGCTATATGCATCGATCTACCGATGGAGAGGCAAGGAGTAATGAAAGCTTATAATTGTTTTTTTCCTTAATCTGAATTTGAAACAATGTTACTCCAACTAAATTACCGCAAGCTCTGTTTTCGCTACAGGTTCTCTCTATAAATATGTTTGCAAATGTGTACAAAAGTCTTATTGATGCTTAAAAACTAGTATCATAAATATGTGAAAACTTAAGGACAAAAGCTTACAAATACAACACTACAATAGTTTTTCATGTGTGCCCGTACGTCACACTTTTGGTTAGGCCACTCTTGGTTCATGCATGTGTGACCTGTCGAACTTTTTTATGTGGAACATTAAAGAATCGTCAAAATAAATCTTTAGATAACTTCGAAACAAGGAGGCCCCAGATGGTTTCACTTCATTTTTCTTCTACTCCTTCAAACAACAGGACTATCAGGCAAAACCGACAATGAACGGATCGACCATACACTTGACTTGAGTCATACATATCCAAGGTTTTATATATACAAATATGTAGCTTTCTTTCTGAACCCATTCAAGCAAAGTTACATTCTAGTGGATCAGACAGGTGTTGCATCCTTCTAAGATCCTTACAAGAAAAAGAACCAGCTAGTAGTAACAGTGTAACACCATTGAAACTACATGTATGCGCGTTCAGTTGTAGCTTGTTTCCCTTCTGAAGCTGTTGCGAGTTGCTTGCTTCGAGCCGTCAGCAGCTGCAGCGGCGATCGGAGACACGAGGTTGCTCAGCGCCCTCGCTATCTGCAGCTTGACCTGACCCCTCTTCGCCGGAGGCCTCTTCTCCTTGGCGAAGCTGCCGCTGCTGTACTGGTACTCGTACTCCATCGCTTCCGATCTTCTTCTTGCTCCTGCTTCTCTGCTAATTCTGTGTTGTGTATGTGTATTCGTGTCTTTTGTGTTCGCTTGAAGAAGGGATGAGGATGCAGGAAGGTATTTATAGGGGGATGTTGTCCTGCACCACTGCACCTGCACCAGTCGGTATGTGCATCTTTCATTTTTATTCACTTCTATCTGCAGGAATAAAGTGGCTATGCTTTTGGGCTCACGGTATCCCAAAGTGTAAAACGTGGGAACTGGGAACGGAACAACACAACCACTCAACCAAGGAATTTGTGCCCGCAGCACACATAGGAACGAAACTAGGTCGCGTGGACCAGTATCCATGAATGAGTCAAGTGCTCCCAAGGTCCTACAAATATCACTCAGTGGGTCACCCGTTTTATACTAAATATATGAAGTGCATGCATGTTTCAACTTCTAATTCTAGTTTGTTCTCCCAATTCGGCCAGCTCACGTGGGGCACTCCATCACCAGGATTACCTCGTTATTTTTGTGTATTCCTGCATCGGAGGATTTCTTAGCAATGCACATTTCCGTGAGATAAGAGGCTCTGGCCTCTGGATAAGTACCAGCTTTGACTTGTCATATTGCATTTTTGTTCGCTTTGCACTTTCACGTCTACACCCAACTTCAACCTGCAGTGAAAGATGCCCTTGGCCATCCAAGTGGAGCACGTGCACACTGAATATTTGGCCGTTTCGGTATCTGGATAACATCGAGCCAAAGTGATAGATGCCCGCACCTTCGCTTTCTCCCCTCCAAAACTGAAAGATAGATGTTTACATGATATTTTTCTCTTGTACAAAAAAGGTGACAAATTTTCATCTACCACACAACCACACCCGCACAGTCCAACTCAGTGACCATCCCCCCCCCCCCCCCCCACACACACACACACCGTATTTAAAACCTTCAAAGCAGGTTTTAGTTGCAATTCATTGTACTTTCCGTCTTAATATTATTGTTATTAAGATGGATGTATCTAGATGTATTCAAGGAGGTTGAAAGATATCTGCCTGGAATCGACTATGGAGAGCCTCGTCTCTTGTTTCATTATTTTGAGTCAAGGTGCATATGTGGATGTTCGGTCCGATGCACTCCATCGATTGAAAAAATAATACTCACTCCGTCTCAGAATAATTGTCATTGAGATGGATGTATCTAGATGTATTCAAATTTAGATACATCCATTTCAATCTATTTTCAACGACAATTATTTTGAGATAGAGAATGGTAGAGAAGGAGAGTCTTCTCTTAACCCTCCATGTCACCTGAAAAAGCAAACAAATATTAGTCATACAATGTGTTATCTCTTATTGTCATCCATAACAAGTAATGAGAATTAATTAAATTTTAGTGTGAAATTGTGTCAATAAGGAAAGTCATATAGTACAATGGAGAAAATTTCCTTATCTTAATTGTTAAGGGATCATCCCCTAGCTAAGGAAGACAATCCTCTCTTTCATAAGTCTCTCTCCTCCAACTAAGTAAAAATCCTACGTGGCAAAAACGAGACAGAGGCCTAGTGGCAAAGATAGCAGTGGCTAAACCTACCGATCAGAGTTCGAATCCCGTCGGGAGCAAATTTCTGGAATTCTTACAAAGGAGCAATTACTCTATAAAAATAACCACCACGGGCTAGCCCTGCTTGGTCTCATTTAAAAAAAAAAATCCTACGTAGTGTCTCTAAGCGAAGGCTGACATCTTCTTTTAACCATCCACACGAGAAGACAATAATCATAAGTCTTACGGTGCATCATCTCTTACGATCATCTCAAACATTTAGTGAGTAATAATTATGTTTTAGTGAACATTTTGTTACTAAGGAAAACACATGGTATAATGGAGAGAATAGCCTCCTCTTAATATAATTTCTAAAAGATCATCCTTAAGCTGCCCTTTTCTTTCATCATTCTCTCAGTTCTAATAACTAAGCAAAAATTCAAAGCGGCAGTTATAAAAAAAAGACTAATATCGTACATGCCCTTATGAGGTTTATGGTTTGGGTCTGATAGGATTTTTCTTCGGAGAATTTATGCTCTTCAAAACGAAACAGAGGTAGTAGGTAGGTAGGCCATGTGGACCAGCGAGAATTTTGTGTATGTCTTAAGCGTCGACGGACCAATGACCGGCAGTAACGTCGGCACCAGCTTTGATCCTCTATGGCAATTACAAAATCATCAATTAACGCAGGATGCTAACGCTACTACGTTAGCTTGATCACCGGTGTCCCTCTTTCCAGATAGCGCACTAGCGGTGTCCCTTTTTGTTTGGTACTGAGATAACTCCTCCCCAATAATCAAGAAATAAAGAGACAGAATCAGCTAATACAACTGACTGCAAAGCATCATACACCAACAAAACTAAAGCATGCAATCAGCATGCATCACGTGAGTGACAAACATCCTGTCAGAAGAAGATCGAGACGTCGAGTCACGCAGCGGATAAGGTCGTGGCCGGCGGCTCGTCGTCCCGGCAGATCATGACAATCGGTCGAGGTGTCCCCCCGTCAGCCGCCGGAGGCAGCTGCGTGCCTGCGTCGACACCATAGAGTGATACTGTGATAGAGATACACCGAACCTTGAAACCAGGTACAACCAGTGAGCCGTCACGGTGCCGGTTGCCGCTGTCGTTGGAAACAAACAGTCAAGGCACAGCAGCCCTGCACGTGCTACTCGATCTACTCCATCTTGCATCCCGGCCTGAATTATCTTCAGTTCAGATGGCACCCTGAATTTTCCTATTTTCAGCGGGCTCGGATTCGTGCTGGGAACTGACCGGTCAGTGGTCTTTGGATGCTTCAGGGACGGATGCCCCTGCCTACCATCTCCATTTCTGATCGATGATTCCAGTCGACTTCCAGAGATTAGCACAAATTCCCCAGTTAGGTTAGTGCCTTCACACTAGAAACATCATGTCCTAGAAGAAGCAGTCAACTTATTCCCCGCCTCCGAAATAACATGTGCGTCAAGGCACCAGTGTTATTAAGTGTTAAGAACGTAGCACAGGTGGGTTTTGTTTTGGGCTATAAATACTTTTCACCTCCTCTCCACAAATAAGCAAACACCACACACACACAGAGAGAAGAGAGACGGCAGCTTCGGCCATGGAGTACTACTGCCAACACAGCAACAGCGGCATCGGCAGCAGCTACGGCGCCAAGGAGAAGAGGCCTCCGCTGAAGAGAGGGCAGCTGAAGCGGCAGATCGTGAGGACCATCAGCAACCTCGTGGTGCCGAGGAACGACGGCGGCACGGACGCAGAGAAGACAGCAGCCGGCCGCACCAGCTTCGGCAGCTACAACTGAATCTCAAAACGACATCGACTGTCAACCAGTCAGCCAGTCTGATCCGCTCACTGGTCGTTTGGTTCTACCTACCACTCTCCCCTTTCCTGCACAACTCTCTTAGGTTTTTAATTACCTCTTCATAGTTTTTTTGTTCGTTAGAGTGCTTGCTGAGTTGCTGGATTGTACGGAGTAGGAAGTAGAGGTTGTGTAAATTTTCGTATGTGATGTATTGCTCCCTGACATAGTTACTTGCAACACCCAAAGCTCGCGGTCTAGCTAGTAATAGGCTGAAGGAAATCTAGAGGGTGACAGGACAGGTGGACAATATTTGTCAGTAATTTCAGCTCGAACCCGTGCTGAACATACTGAGCACTGACTGACTGGTCAATGTTCATCAGAGTATGACAGTAAACTACTACTTTATCCTCATCAGCACAGATGAATAAGGGCACGTACAATGGTGCTATCTTAGGGATGCCACGTCGGATGATTGCTGAGTTGGAGGAGAGAGAAACTGAAAAAAGAGGTTTGCCTTCTCTTAATTAAGAGATGATCTCTTAGCAACAATTGTCTCACCACTTTTTTAGCGAATCTGGAAAAGGCTAAGAGATAATTCATTGTACACCATGTTTTTTAGTCTTATCTAAAAAATTAAGATAAGACGTCTTATCAACCATTGTACATGCCCTAAGTGGAACCATCTCTTTTTCCTCGAGAAAGATGGACCATGTCTGCTTAGATTCGGATAGACGCTCATGTCTCTTTTAAATTTTCTTTTACGCATTGCAATATGCGATACAGAGGCAACTCGTTGGCTCGTCAGTGCAGCCCTTCACAGGATTTCACTTTTTTTTTTTTGAAATGGGTAACCCCAGCTTCTGCATCGATTGATGCACACAGCTGCTTATTTCTTATTAATCATTCAACGAAAAGTAAAGCATCGTACTGTATTACAGACCAGGTAACAATATCAAATAGAGACACAACTGCAACCCCGAGCACTAAACAGCAAGATCGAACTACCCTTGTATTCGACTAATATGCTGCCAGGAAACCCGGCTGAAGAACTCCCGAGCGACCATCAGGAGATGTGAAGACCCTGTAGCCATAAGCTCTCGCTGATCCACCGGTAGTAGGAGAGCCCACTGCTGAATCCAGTTTACCGCCATGAGGATAACCTGCAAGACATTAATATTTGTGGATCGGTTAAACACAATATTATTCCGGCAGTTCCAGATTGACCAACACAAAGCTGAAACACCAATTCGGATTCTTGGTTTAGTCTTTTTATCAACACCATTTAACCAATTTCCAAACATATTGGAAACACTAGTCGGTGGTGTAATATTATACGCAGTAAAAACAACTCTCCAAACCAGCCTAGCAAAAGGACAAGAGATAAACAGATGTTCTATAGTTTCCTCAGAATCACAAAAGGAACATTTAGTACATCCTTGCCATTTTCTCTTTTTCAAATTATCTTTAGTGAGCAAGACCTTGTTGTTAAGAAACCACATAAAGACCTTAATTTTTAGTGGGATTTTTAGTTTCCAAAGATATTTTCGTAGATATCTAGTATGACCATTCATCAAATCTTCATACATAGACTTAACTGAGAAAACCCCATTACTAGTTAATTTCCACACAAAAGAGTCATCTTCTTGTGATAAATTAACCGCCATTAATTTTTGACACAAAAGAGACCAGTAATCCCACAAGTTACCAGTCAGATGCCTCCTAAAACTCAAATTAATAGGAGGTGCACTTGACATAACATCATGAACTGAAGCATTCTTCATTCGAACAATGTTGTATAATGAAGGATACTGATCTTTAAGAGGTTTATCTCCTAACCAAATATCATCCCAGAAACTAATTGCGGTGCCAGAACCCAACTTAAAAAAACCTCTTTTTAAGAATTGTTTTTTGACACCCATAAGCCCTCTCCAAAAGGGGGAATCATTTGGTTTAGCCTCAACCTGGGCTAAGGTTTTGTTCTTTAGGTATTTGTTAGTAAGAAGTTCTTGCCATACACCCTCTTCGTTTAACAATTTAAACAGCCATTTGCTTAGAAGGCATTGATTTTTCAATTCTAGAACTTCAATACCCAACCCCCCTTGATCTTTAGGCCTACATATTATATTCCATTTAGTCAACCTATATTTTATTTTATTATCATCGCTTTGCCAAAAAAAGCGCGATCTATAAAAGTCCAATCTTTTTCTTACCCCTTTGGGTATTTCAAGAAAGGATAACATAAACATAGGTAAACTAGTTAATACCGAATTAATCAAGACAAGACGATCACCATATGATAGTAACTTGCCCTGCCAACAGCTCAATTTCTTCTCAAAACGAGCCTCAACTGGATACCACTCGGCATTACGGAGAGTTCTATGATGGATAGGTATCCCCAGATATTTAAAAGGTAACGACCCAGCTTCACAACCAAAGATCTGCTTATAAATCTGTTCATTATCTTTTGCCTTTCCAAAACAGAAGATCTCACTCTTATGGAAATTAATTTTTAAACCCGACAATTGCTCAAAATAACATAGTAACAACTTCATATTAAGAGCTTTGGCACAATCATGTTCCATAAACAAAATAGTGTCATCTGCATATTGTAGGATAGAAACTCCTCCATCAACAAGATGATGGATTAGTCCACCTATTTGACCATCTTCCTTTGCCCGGGCAACAAGAATGGCCAGCATATCAGCTACTATGTTAAACAGTATAGGTGACAAAGGATCACCTTGACGTAATCCTTTTCTGGTTTGGAAATAATGACCTATGTCATCATTTACACGGACCCCCACACTACCTCCTTGTATAAATTGCCTAATCCAATGACACCACAAAGGATCAAACCCCTTCATACTTAGAGCTTGTAGTAGGAACTTCCAATTAACCTTATCATAAGCCTTTTCAAAGTCAATTTTGAATAAAACCCCATCCATTTTCCTCCGTTTGAGTGCATGAATGGTCTCATGTAGGATAACCACACCCTCCAAGATGTGTCTCCCTAGCATAAACGCAGACTGCGTAGGTCTTATGATTTTACTAGCAATTGTCGAAATTCTATTCGTAGCCACCTTAGTGAAGATTTTAAAACCCACATTAAGTAAACAGATAGGCCTATATTGCTGAATTTGAGCCGCATTCTCTTTTTTGGGTAGCAACGTAATAACCCCAAAATTTAATTTAAACAAGGGCAAATTTCCATGCTTAAACTGAGAGAACAAAGCCATGAGATCGTTCTTAATAACCTCCCAAAAGGTTTGGTAGAATTCAGCTGGGAACCCGTCTGGTCCTGGAGCTTTGTTCTTTTCCATTTGAAAAATAGCATCATGCACTTCAACTAAAGAGAAGTCAGAAGTAAGAATCTCATTCTCCTGTGCTGACAACTTAGGAAAGTCGTGCATAAACGTCTCATCCATAGAGAAATTATTCGGTGCCGGTGCACCAAATAAATTCTTATAATATTCAGTAATATAAGTCTTAAGATTATCATGACCCACTATGGTTCCTTCTTCTTGCTCCAACTGAAAAATCAATTTCTTCCTATGTCTACCATTAGCCATAAGATGGAAATATTTAGTGTTATTCCCCCCTTCCTGCACATATTTAACCTTTGCCCGCTGCGCCCATTTAGTCTCCTCGACCCTACGCAGATTGCAAAGTTTGTCATTAGCTTCCTTCAAAGCATCTCTCTCAGAAGGAAGCAATTGCGTAGATTCAGACTTAATGTCAAGACTCTCAATAATCTCAATAAGCCTCTCTTTTTCTTTTCTATATCTACCACTTTGATTTTTCGCCCATCCCTTAAGATAGCGACGGATATGTCTTAACTTATTAAGCCACACATCCATAGGAGAATTTCCCTCGTTAATAGCTTTCCACTCGGAAGCTACCATATCATAGAAACCCTCTTGCTTAAACCACGAAAGCTCAAAAGAAAACCTAGCCGAATTGCCCACATGTGACCCCCCACCCGTATTCAATAACAGTGGGGTGTGATCCGACCCTGATCTAGGTAGAGTTCTCACCGTAGCTAGTGGATATTTCTGCTCCCACTCTACGTTTGTAAGAATCCTATCTAGTTTTTCGAAAGTCTGGTTTTGCCTCCTATTACCCCAAGTAAATTGTCTTCCAGAAAGCTCTATTTCCTTCAAACTTAGACTTTGGATAATAGCATTAAAGATGAAAGGCCATCGAGGGCAGAATTTGTCATTATTCTTCTCCTCTGGCTTTCTAATAATATTGAAATCACCACCTAACAACATAGGCAGTGTTTCATTTTCACAAATTCTGACCAGCTCAGACAGAAAATCATGTTTGTGAGCCTCTTGCGCAGCTCCGTAGACCGCAATTAAAGCCCATTGAAAGCCATCAGACTTGGTGGTTACATGAAATTTGACGCAAAAATCCCCGGCATCCACGTTTTGGATAGACAGGGTTGCGACATTCAAACCAATAAGCATCCCACCCGACCTCCCATGAGGTGGTAGGCAAAACCAGTAGAAGTCCATCCCTCCTACCAAATGGTTTAAGAAATGATTTGCAAAATTTGATCTCCCTGTCTCCGATAAGGCAATGAAATCTAATTTTTCCTCCCTAACCACCTCTTGCACAAAAAAATGTTTACCAGGGTCTCTAAAACCTTCGCTATTCCAAAAACAGCCTCTTAAACCTTGCGACATTTTGTATACTAAGAAGATTGTTTACGTAGTCTAGCACTTCTTCTCTTTTTCGAGTTCGATACCACCTTCTTTTTGCGTGGCTTTTTAATTTTTTGAACAAGAACATGATCATCCGTTTGATTTTCCATGTCCTCATCCTCTACTAAATCCTCCGAGAGGCTAGATGCCTTTGTTAACACTAGACTTTTATGACCATCATCATTATGTCCATAGTTAACAGTATTATGTAAAATATTAGCCGCCCTAAACGACTCGGTACGCAAAATATCGTTAGCAGCCTCAAATTTTCCAGATTCAGATTGTCCCATAGAAATCCCTAAGCTCCCAGCAGTATCCACAATATGCTTTGAAGTAAAGGATAATAAAGATAGGGATGGGTTAGATACAGTACCTGAAGTAGGGTCTCGTTTAGACGCTATCGCCATCGCCCTCTCCATAGAGTGATCATGAGCATTCGGTTGCGCTCGAATCCTTTCACTGGACCGTATGCCGCTAGAAGGATCATCAATACCACCGAAGTCAATCACTCGGCGCCGCATCTCTTGGTCAGACTGCACCGCCGTCTGCGGTGTCTTCCCTGAGTTAGACAACACCACCTGAGAGTTGGCCTTAGGAGTACGAGGGCTCACAGCTGAAGAACGCTGCAGCCCTGTCGCAAGAGCAGTCCCACGTAAAGCATGATCAGCAGCGCAAGGCGAGGGAATCGATGTCGTTGGGCTGAACACCCGTACTGTCTCCTTCTCGTGAACCTGAACACCGACAGAAAGCCCTCGAGGCTGGGCAGTATGTAGGGTATAGTGCTCGGCCTGCTGCCCATTTGCAGCACCCGATCCTGGGCTGTGAGCAGGCAACCGAGCCGTCGTCATTACGGTCTCGGTCCCCTCGGCGACCACCCCATCAGAGAGAACAACAGAGGGACAAGGAATAGCTGCGAGAACCTCCTCTGTATGCACCATCGCAGCCGTATCTATCCCCTTCTCCGCCACCGGTGTTGAAATAGACTCCATAGCCTTTTGAAAAAATTGCTTAACCAACGGGGAGAAGACAACGCCAGTCATAGGAAGCTTGTTAGTGGTAGGAGGAGCATCCGCTGATCCATCATGCGTGTCCATAGGAGCCAGACCATTGTTTGTCTCTGAAGTGGTCTCGTTTAGACCCTGATCCACCAAAGCATCCTTGAAGTCATCTCCCAGCCCCTGATCATCAAACTCATCATCATCATCATCATCCTTCCTCGAAATAGCCATTACCTCATCCGAAATGTACCCCTCCTGATCTTCCACATAGAAAGACAGTCTATAGAAAGCACCTTTGATGAGCAATGGAAAACTTCTTGGAATTTTAGTATAGTCCAAACAACCTATAAGGATTCTGAGCACCCCATGCTTCCTGGTGTATTTCATGTCAATTTTTAGTGTTTTCCCAAACATGAACCCAATAGTCCATAAAGCTAGAAAATCACCCAAGTGCTTCCTTGGAATACCCTTCACACGAACCCAAAATTCAGGAAGCATCTCCTCAGGCTCCACATCATTGGCCCAATAGTCCACCGTAATCTCACATGAACTGCAAGGAATTCTGCAGGTGCCAAAAATCTTGAGCCTCTCTAGCTCATTTTTTGAAGGAAATTGCACTTTGAAAGTATTTCCCTCCACATGCAAAACCTCCCAACGAAAAGAAGCAGTAGGAACAAGTCTCTGGAGCTGAACCGCGATCTCCTCTGTAGACATGACACCCCCTGTGACCACAAGAGAAGCCAAGCGGACATTTTCAAGCTTTGGCCTATAATTATCAGAACATAACATCTCGAAGATAATCAGTTCTTCATGGGCATAACCGTACATCATAAGCTGTGGTTTTGGAGCTGTGAGAAGAGGACAATTGCCATCGCCGTTTGCGTGCTCTGGTCCTTCACAAACATCACATAGTATCGCCGTACAATCCGCAGAAAGATGCCCAGCCACCCCACAAGTGAAGCACTTCTTCTTCAAAGCCGCCGTAGCCACTGCTGCAGCAAGTTGTTCTGCCGAGACCTTCTGTCCCTGGTTCGCAACTCCTTGAGCTTGCCCTTGCACCGCAGCGGCAGATACAGGAATAGAAACCTCCACAGCGGGAGCACTCTGCCTAGGGACGGCAACCTGTCCAGAATTTTGGATCGCCGGCACGATCCCAGTCTGCCCAGCTGCTACTATCGGGTGCCCACCAGCACGGCCCGCACCTAGCCCATAACCGCCAGCATACCGACCCCTGACACCCCTGCTGGGATCCTCAACAAGCAGCTCCCCTTGATTCCTACGTCGACCACGTCCAAGATCAGCGCCATTGGCGGTCTCATTGCGGCCACGTCCAGCAAAATTCCTCCGGCCTCGATACCCTCTGTAGCCACCACGATAGCCGCCGCGGCGACCAGCGTTGAAACCAGTTCCGGCATGGAAAGTTTGATTGCCGTCGTTTGCCTCACCCGCCACAGCGCCGGCCGCAGTCCCGCTTGGACCACCGACCTCAAAGTTGCCAAACCGCGGACCATTGAAGCCTCCACGAGCAGCGGGATGAGCAGCACCCCGTCCACGGTTCGCAGCTCCCCCAGCTCCATTGCCGAATCCTCCGGCGCCGCTATCCGCCATCAGGCCGCCCCGAGGAGAAAGACCTCGCGAAGCAGCCGCCGAACGCCAAGAATGACCTAGGATTTTCCGAAACCCTTGTCCGCCTCCGTATGAGACGACCCTCCGATGCAGGCCCGAAACGTTGACAGAGGGTTTTAAGCCCGTTTGGCCTTTTTGTCCATCAAACCGAGGCGGATAATCCGTTTGATTATTACGCTTGGTTTGAAAACTGGATCGGGAAGGATTCTGGACACGTACCTTGGCCGGAAACCGGCGTCGCCGCGACACCAACGTCCAACTAGCTTCAAGATCCTCGTCGACGAACACCGTGGGAGGGATCGCCGGAATCTTTGGCACACGCAAGTTCTTGCGCGGCAGTAGCGGCGAGCCCAGCGCCCGGCAACGCTCGGTGATTATCGCCGCCGATTTGATCTGTTGCATTCTTTTAGCAACCCTCTTCTGCAACCTCGAAGGAGCCTCGATTAGTCTTGTGTTCAACGAGGGCGAGGGCGTGCGGCAATCCAGCAGATATCTATCCGCCGATCCAACCCCTGCAGCACTATCATCGTCGCTCGGAGGATCCTCCTCATCTTCCTGCAACGACAATACCCAAAACCGGCCACCAACGTAATCATGCATAGGCAGCTCGACCTTCGAATGATCATAGACAGTCTCTGTGAATTCCCGGGAGTATGAACCTGCCTGATCCGCAACCCTGCAAGAAACATTAGTTTCCTCCGTGGAAATCGCAGCCACCGGCGTCGAAACTCCTGCCGGCGTCGCATTCCCGGCGATGACCTGGGCGAACACCTCCGTGGAAATCGCAGCCACCGGCGTCGAAACTCCTGTCGGCGTCGCATTCCCGGCGATGACCTGGGCGAACACCCCCCCGGCCGGCAGGGCAGTCTCGCGTCCTCGAAACTCAACGCTCGCCAGACCACAGACATTGTCTGCGTTTGAACGAGCACCCGAACCTGCAAAATCTGCAGAAAAGCTACAGGAAAGGTCCTCCGTGGCCAAGATCTCACCCACCGGCGCGATCCCCTTGTCCACCGGCGCGCTAACAGCGCGGGCCGCGCCCCCCGCCGCCTGGCCGGAGTCCTTCCCGGCCGCCAGGGCCGTCGCCCCAACGGTCGCCTCTCCAGTCGCCTCACTCATAACCAGAACGTTCCAGTCGCCCAAAAAACTTTCTCTTGCATGGGCAACATCATGACTGGACAAGGATTTGTTATCAAGCAAACTGTACTGGAGAGGAAAAAATGCCTCCTTGGCATGTTACGGCATGGCAAAAAAAAAGTAAAGGAAAGGGTCACCTATAAGGCTATAACTGGAGAGAAACCACAAAACAGCGTCACAGCAGCGCAGTCTTACGCGGAAAGGTTCATGAAATCAGCCATCGGTGAGCAGTCGAACCAGCCAGTTGGTGCTGGGCTTCAAGCACAGGGAGCAGTCGGCATCTGAAATCGTCTTGGCCAGAAGTTAATACGCAGGTTCCGTTCCAGATAGCATAGCCCCGGCGTAGATGTAAAACGATTGGAGCAATACTGCATATTTTTCGGTGAAGCTACTGAAACAAGCATCAGCGTCATGAAGATCAAAATTCAAAATCAGAGCTAACCCAGACCAAAGTCGTTTGCCAACCACGTGTTCAAAGAACGAGTGATGTAACAGCTTCAGGGTCATCTCCACACCCGCCGCATTGCTACCTCCCTCTACCATCACATATCATTTATAGTTACTACAAAGTTTGAAGGAATGCCATTACATATCCAACGTATCTTACCCACCCTGAATCCAGATTTTTATTCGAGATGCTTTTGTGATCCTATTTCAAGATTGACTGCGAAATATATATTCAGTCAATCTTTAAAGTCATGGCATATATCCATGAGACTGGACAGGTCATGGGTCCATAGGGCACGCACAAAATATATTAGACAAAGATTAAGTAGGATGAAACAGAGAACCAAAGGTGTGTAAAATTCTGGACAACTATCTTTGACGATAAAGGGAGTGCAGACACATCACACTAGCTCAACATGTATGGTTGCCTTATAGTACTGCTCTTGAGAACAATCTCGGTTTCTTGTCGACCTTCTGAAAAAGGACTACATCAAGCCTATATAACTGATTCTGGGAACCAAATATGATCATACTTTTATTTAGACATAACAACCTAACTGCAGTAGTAGTGCTCACCCGAGTTTAACCTGGTATATGAATATCAAAACTTAACAGAAATAATTGCTGTCTCTGTTCCCATGGTTGTGAGGCAACTCAAAGTAGAACAACGGAAACAAATGGATGAAAATATACACCTCCGCATACATCAACATTTCAAATAGAATTCTGATATTTTCTACAAGCGTTGCTGATTGCATATCACTTATCCCACAAAATCCTCAAACTTAGGCAGCAATTCATGATTTACCCCTTTATCTGGGAGAAACTAGAGAGCATAGTTGATCTTGAATTTGCTACCTCCACAATTAGTTCAAGTGCTACATGAAACAAAGAAGATCAGTTAGATCAACATAAGGTTAAAGCATAGCGTATTCTACTCTTCTTGATAGAAATAAAACCTGTTTCAAAGGAAACTTGGGTTGTCCGTAGTTTTGGAGACACCAATGCTCCAAAGACTGATAATGCTTTTGATCTTGCCCTTTGAACCTAAAAGTGCAGAGTAAAGGAACAATCAATAGAATTTAAGCGTCTCGGAATTACACAACAGATTTCTTATTCACGGCACCAGAATATATAGGTGTGTTGTGGCACCTCAGCGTCTTGCACCTGAGCAATCTGTTATTCTTTAGCGTTTCAAATATGAATGTGAAATTGTGTGTTTACTAGATAGAAAGTTCACCGGTCAGACTAAAACTTGAGAAAAAATATCTCTAACCTGAGTATACTGCAATATTTCGTTGCCTTGGTACTTCATTTTGATGTCAGGGTTGCTTAGCAAAATTAACCACTCAGGCACAAAAACTTGGTTTTATCGACTTACTGATTCATCATAACTAGTGCTCTATTCTTTTTTTTTGCTTCTAAGCCACCATTCACCATCAATTGTGCTCTGTTTTTAAGAGTTATATACATGTTGCTTATACCTACCATATTTGCAAAAGACAACAGGGTTTTATATTGAACTTACCTGACTGCTCCTGTCAACAGCAGTAGAAGACTTTGCAGTATTTGCATCTGATTCACTAATACCTTCTCCTTAACAAAAATGGAAGGATTAGAAGGCGAGCAATGAAAATAATTGACACATTCAAACACAAATAAGAAAGTAGATATACCTGGGGTAGCTTCTGATCCTCGGTACCTAAGTTTTGGTTTAGAACCCTCTTGTGCACTGACAACATCGCTGGAGTTTGATTCTTCTTGCAAACACCACTTTGACAAAGAAAAATGCGGGTTTGATTCTGAAACATGATTAAAGAACAGATCATGACATGCAGCACATGAAACTATCCTTCTACAGGTTTTGAGAAAGAGATATATAAGAATTCATGAGAAAAAAAGGATGATCGCCGTAGCAGCTCTGCATTGTGGATAAAGAATGTTAACTCAAACAATATACTAGTAGGTTACCTGGTGGTTGCAGTTCTGTAGAATAATCCACTTGCAGCTTGGTGGCTGCAGATTGCTCCTTATGATCAAACAGAGTACTCGAAACACGTGATGCGCCCATAGAGTGACGAGCACTTGCCAGATCAAGCCACCCCTAGAAAATAAACAATATCATCATATTTACTTGCGAACTGTGACGGTACTACAATCTTCACACAGGTTCTTCAGTAAGCCTTACAAAAGCACTTCCCACATCTAGTTACAGGGGAACTAAATGCAGTAAGCCATACCAAGGATAAGTTTCAGGGCACTGCATAATTGCAAGCACCAACAAAGCAAAACTAAAATTATCCGGGCAAACAAGCTTGTGTTCAGATACTAATTCTTCTCAGGTATTTAGCTAGACTCTGGAGATACTACTAGCAATTAACAAAATTTTGTTTGGCTGCCTGATACATACATACTATGTATTTCACTTGGAATCAAACTGCTTCACAGATCAAGGGAAATCCCTAGAGACCACCAAAACCCAGAGCAGAGACTATGGATACCGGGAGGCGAATTGACAGATTAGTGAACAAAGGGGGGCAGCCGGCGTGACCTACCTGGCGAAGAACGGAGGAAAGCGAATCCATCAGGAGGAGGTAGCCATCCGCCGAGTCCATGAACCGCAGGATCTCATCGTCGTCTCCCCCAAGTTCTTTTTCCGCCGCCGCACTGTTGGTCTCCTCCGCTCGAGGGTCGGGTCCCATGTGCTGCAGCACCTCCTCTGCCACCGCCGCACCCATCAATCAAGCCGAGCCGGACACGCCCAAACACCAGGGGCAGATCTAGACGGCGCGCTGGGTGTGCGCCAGCACAACCAGATGTTGTAAAGGCCAGTGGCCGAAGACTGGGACGGGATGGAGACCAGCAGGAACGCGATGTCCTGGCGAGGAAGAACGGGAACGGCGACGCGCGTGAGAGGCGGGGGTCGGGGTGCTTGTGAGGGGTGTGGCCGCCGGCGCGGGGGAGCAGCAAGCAACTAGGGCGTCGGAGACCTGGGATAGAGGCACCGGTCGCACCACTGCCTCTGCTACAACGCGGGGATCTTCTTTTGCAGCAAGGCAGGGAGGTGCGGGCGGAGTAGGCAGGGCCGCAGGGGTGAAATCCAATTTACCGAAATTTTGCGTAAGGGCATCTCCATTCGCGTCGCCGCGCTAATATGGAATATGGGGGGCAGGATTCCCAGTCGCCCCGCAGCCTAACATTCGGCCCAAAATAAATCGAAAAATAAATTCGACGCACTTTTATTGATTCGACGAAAGTTCATACAGTTCGACATAAATTTAAACTAAAAAAAACAGTAAAACTACGTCTACTGCAGGCCTAGGATCGCCGCGATCGCCTGGCTGTAGTCGCAGTCGTCCCCGTCATCGTCGTCATCCGAGCCGCCGCCGTCCTGCCTGCTCGTTCCTTCGCCGGGATCGCGACAGTGCGGGTTGCTCGGCCCTGCGCCGGCGTCGCCCCACCTGCTCACCGCAAGGGTGCGCTGTAGCTCGGCCTCTTCGTCGTTGTCGGGGTCGAGCACGACGTAGGGTACCTCCCTCGTCTGCGGAGGGAGAGGAATGCGGGGGCGGGTCGCATTGGCGGCAGCTTCCTGCTCGTGTTGCGCCTTCCGCTGCTCGACCTCGGCAAGGAGACGGCGCTGGAGCTCCAGCTCCTCTTCGGTGTTGTCGCGTAGACTCCAGTCGTCGGCGACGTCGTCGGCGATTGGCTGGAGGGTATTGCGAGACATCTCCTCCGCGGCCTTCAGGACCGGTCACTCATCGTCGTCCTCCACCTCCGTCTTCGGGCGGACGACGCGCTCGAAGTCCGCGTCGTGCCGCGGGCGCGGCTCGCCGATACGCAGGGCGCCGCCGCTGCGCCTGGGGACAGGGGCGCCGGAGTTGAGAATGTGAGGGGTGAGGGAGAGGGATTGGGCGCCGGAGGAGCTCGAGGTGGCCGACGACGAGCTGCCCATCCGCCGCGGTGCCCACGAGGGGTGCGGGCGGTGCGGCATCTGCAGCCGGGGCTCGTTGCCGGCGTCATGTAGTCCAGCACCCACTCGAGGGTGCGGTGCTGGCCTCCCCACCAACGCTTGCGCCCCGTGCTGTTGACGCGCGGCCCTCGACAGGGCCATTGTTGCCCTCCGCGGCGAGGTCCGTGTCGTGGTGGCGCTGGAGCTCCTGCCACCAGAAAGTGTCCTGGCCGTGCGGCCTCCAGTGAAGCCGCGCGGCCTCGTCCGCCGGCAGTCCTCGGCGGACTTCCGCGATAGCCTGCCGGAATTCAGCGTCGGTGAAAGGGACTGGGGGCACGGGAACCCCGCCGACGCTGAGGTGCCAGCGAGGTTGCCCGCCGGCGGAGCTCGGGAGGCGCATGTCGGGCGGGCACGGATAGCCCACCCGATACAGCGACCACGCTTTGTTCCTGCGAAGGTGGCGGCGGCGCCAGGCGTTGGCGAAGGCGGCATCGTCGTAGTTCGCCATCGTAGGGGAGAAAGCACGGGGAGAGGAGAGCGCCGAGGAGGAAGGACGGGGAGAGCGGCGAGGAGGAAGAATAGGGAGTGCGGCGAGCGGCGAGGGGTTTTTGTAGCCTACCGGAAATTTACTGCGCCGCGTCCCCTCGCTGCCGCCCGCCACGCCATTACTCCGGCAGCCTTTGAACGGGCGCATGCACTGTGCGGCCGCCACGCCATAAACGTCGGCAGCCTTTGACCGACGCGGGAGCCGAGAAGAAGATCACGGGGGTTTCTGTTCCCGCGGTTTTTCGATTCGTCACTGACAGAGTTGGCCCGCGCGGGCTGCACCGCATTTTCGCCCCCCAAGCCGAACCCAACAGGCTGGGTTTCGCCTCGGTGCCGCGGGGCGAATTAGCGCCGTTTCGGCGCTATTTGGGCTTCTGGGGGGCGGCTGGTGCGAAAACGGCGCTATTCGCCGTTTCCGGCGCTAAAAAGGCCGCCTGGGGGGCGACTGGAGATGCCCTAAGCTGTTTTGTCGCAAGTTTTCTTTTTTTAGGAAACAACGGAGGGCGAAGAGACCACCTGAAATTATATTAAATGAAAGGGGTTTTACAATAGGGCCTTTTACGCGGGGCCGGGGGGTAGGGGGTTTACAAACGTCCTGACATTACGTCGCTCGAAGACACGAGCGGGCTACAGTCTAGGCGGCGGGGCGCCCTAGAAACCCACAAATGGAGATGTTCACGGACGATCCTGAAAAATTCCGAGGTGGTTGTATCCAAGTCGTCGAACACACGACGGTTCTTGGTCTTCCAACTGATCCAGAGCAGCGGGGCCCCGACAGTCGTACGTAGCGGGGCAGGCCAGTCCGCATAGGTAGTCATGAAGATGCCGAGCATCGAGTCTAAATCGGAGCCAGTTGCTGGGAGGGAGCAGGCAGCCCAAATCCTCTGCATCCTGGGGCACGCAACAAACAGGTGTTGGATATCCTCCGGCACCCCAGGGAAGAAGGGACAGTCAGGGGACCGCAAGACCTCGAGGCGGTGCAGGCGGGCCCGAGTCCTCGTACGTCTGTGGTGGAGAACCCAAATGAAGACCTTGACTTTAACCGGACAGAAGTTGGTCCAGTTAAGGTCGTGCAACGGCGGTCCACAACCGGACGAGCAGAGCAGACGGTAGGCGTCTCTTGTTTTGAACCGGGGGGAGGCATCGCCTATTAGCGTTCTACTATCTCGGACGAGGTGGGGGGGAATCGCACGATGGCGTCCCTGGCAAGATCCATCTCAGCAGAGGCGACTGGGAAGAGGCGCTCGCACAAGGCGAGCACAGCAAAACCACGCTGAAACACCACACTCAAAGTGGCGTTGGGGGCGAGATAGTGCGAGTACGTGGGAGAGCAGCCGCCAGCGACCCCACCGAGGTCCAGTTATCATGGCAGAAGGAGGTGCTCGCCCTATCACCGACCCGGACCAAGGACAGCCCGCGGAGGAGGGGTACGAGGGAGACAAAACAACGCCACATGGGGCTGGTGGGGGGCCGAGTTACCGAAGTACCACCTCCGAACCCACACCATCCAGGGATTGTCCTCCCCAGACAGGAGTTTATGGACCATCTTGAGCAGGAGGCAGGTGTTCTGGACGCCTAGGTCGAGCAGCCCTAGCCCCCCTTCCTACTTGAGGCGGCACGCAGTGTCCCATGACACCAGGCAGTCACCACCAGAGCAAGTCTCGGTCACCTTCCAGAACATGGCACGGCGGGGGCGATCCATCTTAGCGACGGTTCCTTTCGGGATTTCCAGGACGGACATGGCGAACGAGGGGTGAGCAGAAAGGACCGCCGTGGTGAGAGTCAGACGGCTACCCGGGTCGAGGGTGCGCACCCTCCAACTGGGAATCCTCCGGACAATCCTGTCGGCTAGGAAGTCGAGAGCGCTTGCAGGTAGCTTCCGGTCAGACAACGGGAGTCCGAGGCATGTCTGAGGGAAGGTGGGGACGGGGCACCCAAGGATCCCAGCGAGAGAAGCAGCCTCTTCCGGGGAACACAGACCGGGACAAAAGTGCTTTTATCGTAGTTGATAGTTAGTCCCGTCGCCGCACAGAAGGCGCCAAGGGAACGCCGAAGGAGGGCGAGCTGGGCCCGGTTCGCGCGGACCAATATTAGCGTGTCGTCGGCATACCGGAGCACAGGGCAAGGGAGGTCGTCCACGAGGGGGTGGAGCAGAGTGCCCCCGGGTCGCGTTCTGCAACTCTTTGTCGGAGGAGACCAGCCACAACCAGGAATAGATAAGGTGACAGGGGGTCGCCTTGGCGGAGCCCGTTCAGGCATCGGATCCATCTCCCAGGGATGCCGTTTGGCAAGACAGCGGCCTCCCTAGTCCACAGTATCTCCTGAATCCAAGACATAAAGATTAATATGTGCTTCATGCGGGCATTACAACAAGATACATAGACCGTCATCCAACTGCATCTATGACTAATAATCTACCCTCCGAATATCATCCGAACAAACGTCGGATATTAAGTCGCAAGCAACAGATAATTGCAGTGAGAAAAGTGTGTAATGTAAACAATAACATCATCCTTAGACAAAGCATTGTTGTTTTCTCCCTAATGGCAACAGCACATCCTGCATCCATCATGTTTTTGTCACTCGAGCACAGATGCAAAGGAGGCATGAACCCACTATCGAGCATAAATACTCCCTCTTGGAGTTACTAGCATTTACTTGGCCAGAGCATCTACTAATAACGGAGAGCATGCAAGATCATAAATGACATATACATGAAAATAACATGATAGATTGATAATTAGAAGACATAGCATTCATCATTCATCGGATCCCAGCAAACACAACATGTAGCATTACATAAAGAAGATGTGGATCATGTGAGGCAGCTCACGAGATCTAAATATGATTCATAAAGTGGAGGAGACAACCATCTAGCTACTGCTATGGACCCATAGTCCAGGGATGAACTGCTCACGCATCACTTCGGAGGAGGGCATGCTGGTGTAGACCCCTCCGGTAATGAATTCCCCTCCCGGCAAGGTGCCGAGGAGAGCTCCAGAACCCTCCCGATCTCGGGATGATAATGACGGAGGCCTCGGGTGTTTCTCGGAAAAGTGGTATATTTCTAGAGTTGATATGTTGGGGGGATTATATAGACAAAAGAGCGATGGCAGAGGGCAGCTGGGGGGGCAGACCACTCCCAGGCACGGCAGGGGCGCGCCGCCCTATGGTGTGGTCCCTCTCCAGGTCTCTTTGGGACTCCATGGAAACTTTGCGAATTCTAAGACTTCCGGGCTTCGATTCCAATTCCGAGAATATTTACAGAACAACTTTCTAAAACTAAAACAACATAAAACAGGGAACTGACTCTATGGCATCTTGTTAATAGGTTAGTCCCGGAAATCAATAAAAATGACATAAAGTGTATAGCAAACATGTGGGAAATAACATGAAAACAACAAGGAACATCAGAAATTAAGCATACGTTTATGACGTATCACTCCACTTTTTGTTACGGATTATGGACTTGGACCTCAACTTACCTGCCGACAATGAAGACATTGGACCACCTTTCTGTACACAGCAGGCAGGTGCGGAGACATTTGATGAATCACCAGATCCCGTTGCCGGAGGGGCGGATTTTGAGGATGAAGGCAGTGCAAGAGGATAGCAGTGCAATTCTGCCCCGCACCCTAGTTCTAATCCTAGTGTGCCTACTGGTACTATGCCTACAACATCAGCAAGTCATGCTGACTTGGCAGACGAGGGAGGTGGCAATGGTGGTGCCAATGAGGAGGTTGTGTCCATTCCGCACCAGCCTTTTTTGGGATGAGTTTTGATACTCTGTCACTATGAGGCTTATGCTCTTAGACTAGGGTTCTCTGTGAAATCCAACACATCAAAAAATGGCGCTCGCATGAATGAGAAGGAAAAACAAACTTTTGTGTGCAACAATCATAGGGCGCCTAAAAGTAAGGAAGAAATCCAGAAGGAGAGGATGGCTCTTGTGGAGCACATAATCCCCGTACGGATTGACAGTGATGATGAACTCAACTTAGCTGCCAACGCTGAAGACATTGGACCACCTTTCTGTAGACAGCAGGAAGATGCGGAGACAGTTGATGAACCACCATATCCCGTTGCCGGAGGGGCAGATTTTGAGGATGAATGCAGTGCAAGAGGACTGCAGCGCAATTCTGCCCCGCACCCCGGTTCTAATCCCAGTGTGCCTACTGGTATTGTGCCTATAACAGCAGCAAGTCGGGCTGACTTGGCGGACGAGGGAGGTGGCAATGGTGGTTCCAATGAGGAGGTTGTGTCCAATATGCATCAGCCTTTTTTGGGGATGATTTTTCATACTCTTTCTGCTGCTAGAGAGCAGTATGATGCTTATGCTCTTAGACTAGGGTTCTCTATGAAATCCAACACATCAAAAAATGGCGCTCGCATGAATGAGAAACTTTTGTGTGCAACAAACATAGGGCGCCTAAAAGTGAGGAAGAAATTCAGAAGGAGAGGATGGCTATTGTGGAGCACATAATCCCCGTACGGATTGATAGTGATGATGATGTGAGAGGTGAAGAAGGCTCGAGAGAAAAAAACAAGTGGTGGCAAGTCTGGTGTGAAAAGGAGAAGGGAATGTATCATACAAACAAAGTTCCCTGCCAAAATGATTGTGAAGTTAATCAACAACAAGTTGGAGGTTACGTACTTCATCTCTAAACACAACCACCCGGTGATTCAGAAGCCTTCACTCACAAAATACTTGAGGTCGCACATGGGTATTCCACAGGACGAGCGAGATTTCTTGAAGGTTCTTCATAACTGCAACTTAGAGACAGGTTTGTGCAAAACATAGTGATGACTTTTGTTTTTCTCAATTAACTTGCATGTTTTCATTTCCTGATGTGTATGTGTTGTGTTATGAAGAAGAGACAAAAAATGTGTAGATTTTCCCTAACTTGTTTGGTTACTATGTTTCACAGGACGCATGATGACTGTGATTTCCTCTTTTTATGGCGCTGAAGAGTTTGTGCCATATGAACCCAAGGACATCACGAACTTGTGGACAAAGTTGTGGGCTGAGAACCAAGTGCCGGATATATACCGATTAGGGGTATATATTCGGCATTGTCTTAAAGAGCCGGATTACCAGGGTGGCCTGATTGGTAATGGATCATAGTTCATTAGGCGGCCCAGTAAGTTGACGCGCAGAAGACAGATTCTAGCAGAACCCGGACCACGGCCCAAGTGGTGCGGCTTGGAGTAGAATGCGGATTCCTGCTTTCCAAGTTAGAAACTTACCATAGTCTTCTAGGTTTCCTTTCTGTAAGCCTTAACCCGGCTATCTATATAAAGCCGTACGGGAGAGAAGAAAGGCACAGAAAATTAGCTAGAAGCCAACTCGCCGAGAGGTTGATCCTCGTCGACTTAGTAAATCCCAACTCACATTGTACTTTGTATACTTCAGGCTTCAGCCATGATTTAGTGAGATTGCAGGAGTAGGAACGTCGCCTAGTTGCGACGTACCGAACCTGGGTAATTTTGGTGTTCCTGGTTGTCGTACTACCACATCCCCCAATGTCTCTATCAGTAGTCTCATGGCACCCCCGTCTATGAACTCTACTACGGTGTCTCGACGGTTGGCGCCCACCGTGGGGCCAGTGACGTCAGGCGTTATGTTTCGATTGGGGATACTCGGTGGAATCGGCAGTATCATAACTGTCGGAAGCCTGGAATTCGACAATGACGGCGGGCGCTTCCTCGACAATGGATTGTACATGCCAGCACGGAATCATCTGGTAAGTGCCTGCGTTTTACCGATTGAATCTGCAAACATCTTTATCGGATTAACTGCAGAGGCAATGGGATTCTTTGGTGGAAGTAGATTTAGCCCACCCGCCCTATACCCAGTTGAAGAGAACTATGATGCCGGATTTTGCTCAGATCGCCAATATCCTGCTGAAATTGTTGCCTCTTCGGAGATGCCTACAATCAGATCTCACTTTATTGGCATGGTGCAATCTGAGGTCGCTGAAAACACGGATGACAGCAATCCCGTGGAAGAGGCATATGAAAACAATCCCATAGTAGAGGTGGAAGATCCGAGACCCGTCAATATGACGACGAACTCGGAAGCCGACTCTGTGCTAGCCACCATTGAGGCGAGATTGGAGTCGGAAACCGGATTGGAAGAGATCGATTCCGAGGACGAAGATGAAGACGCTTTCGAAAGAAAGGTCAAATCTCTGCAAGAGGGATTCCATGAAGTGCTTATGGGAAAATCGGCTGAAAACACGGATGCCGAAAGCCAGGAAGATCCCAAAACACCTCCGCCATATGAGGAAAGAGAGGACGGTGAAACCAGTCCAATTTACCCTGATGTCAAAGAATTGACATAAGATGAACCAGGTAAAAAACCTAACTCTTCCAAGAAAAGAAACAAGACTTCCAAGAAACTCCAGTACAAACTCCGGAAGAAAAAATTAACGGATACCGCTAATGAAAACCTAGAAGTAGGAGGAGGAAGCAGACTCAAGCCCGCGAAGAAGAAAACCAAGGAAATCCTTGTTCCATTATTGTCAGAACAGGATGAACGTGATTTACTTCAAACTCCAGTGGGACGCCACGAACCCCCTGAAGTGCTGGAAGCCAAGAGACAAGCTCTCCAACGGCAGCAGCAACATCTATTCAGAACTTCAGAAAACCTCCTAAAAACCCAGGCTGACATTAAGTTGCAGCAGGAAGAAATAGGCGTATGAAAGAAGGAATAGATCTGGCATAAAACCTACACGGTTACCCGGAATCGCAAGACCGGAAGTATTGCCACCAAAGGAACGGTTCCAAAACCCTTCCTGGCAAAAGCAAGTAAACGACATTGATGCCAAGGGCGAACCTGTATACAAAACCGGGAAGCCGCATTCTCCATCCTCAATGATGATCTGTACTCCAATGACGAAAAGCTTCAAGGGGTGTATGCTTTCTTAGGAAAGACATTGCAACAGCAACAGCGAGGGAAGGCAAGATCAGGGAAGTTGCATGACGACTCGGCCCTATGCAAAACCGACACTTGCGCCGCTGGAGCACCTGGACCTAGCGAACCTGGAGATTCAGGAAATTCCAAAGAGAAGAAAGAGTATCCGAGAAAGGACAAGAAAAGTCCAGACCATAAGGATGCAGCGTCCAGGACAGGATCCCATCCGCCGAAAGGTGGAATTAATCCCCGAGACCGGGAGGAACAAAACCGGAAATACGGAAAAGCAATGCCGCCTCCGAGACGCCCTGCTAAAAAATCGGGAAGATACGACATTCCTCACAGGCGTGAGAGATCCCATACTCCTCCTAGGAACAAAGAAAGACCAAGGAGTAGAACTCCACCTTATTCCAAAGGACACGACAACGGACAAAATAGGGATAATCCCGAAAAAACGCACTCGTGCAACAATGGTAAAGAAAGGAGCAGTTCCCCTTCTATCCATTCAGCCGGCAGATATTCTGTTCACGATGATAAAGCGGAAAGAGATGATCTATACTTTGGACCTAAGTGTTTCACTGACAGGATCCGAAGAATAACTCTACATTCTGGCTTTGCCAAAGTTGGTCCAACATATAAAAATTATACCGGCAGTACAAACGCGAATACCTGACTCTCAGGCTACTATACAACCGTCCATATTAACAAAGGGACAGATCTAGTGGCGGTAAAATTCCTCCCCCTAATGTTGCTGGATGGAGCGAGAGATTGGATCAACGGGCTTCCGTCAAGAACCGTTGATAGCTGGGATGATATGGCTAGAGTTTTCACTTGGCATTTTCGGGGAACATACAAACGCCCCAAGAGCATCAACCAGCTAAACCGCTGCATCCAGTTTGAGAATGAGCCGTATGTCGACTTTATCTCAAGATGGACTACAATGAAAAACAGTTGCTCTGGAGTAAGTGATGTACAAGAAATGCATGCTTTCATCAATGGATTAAAACCAGGCCTCGTACCGTTCATGGTTTGTTCAAAGGAGCACAAAGAACTCGGATCTATGCTTACCACCGTCAATGAGCACGCAGCGGCTGAAAAGGACATCAGAGTGAGAGGTGGGAATATTGATGCTTTGGCTCAGACCAAAAAGACGCCTCGTTTTGAGAAAAAAAATCTACTCCAGAAGCACAGCCAAATCCCAAAGAAGTTAATTTAGCCTTTGGAAAGGATAATGGCAGCAAATGGAAAGGAAGAAGCACAGAGCCTATCTCCTACTCAAAGGAAGAGTGGGAAAATATTAAGTCAGAAAACTGTGTCCACAATTCGCAATTTGGGAAACCTACCCATACTAATGCGCAATGCCGACTTATTAAGCATATGAAAGGCACTGCAGGATCAAGGAACAAGGAGAAAAACTCCAAGAGGAAATTCTCCAAGCAAAAGTCAGAAGCTGAAAATGAAGACAGTGAATCAGACACTGATGAAAAAATCCAGGAACAACAGCGAAAATGCGAACCAAAATTTGCGAGAGTTGATGGAGAATGCAACTTAACTTTCTTGGCAACTCCCTCTGCAAAGGTGGCAAAGAGAACACTTCGAGAAATAAACGCGGTTATTCCACCAACCCCCAAATTCTTGAAGTACTCTAACACACCAATTACCTGGGATCAGTCGGATCATCCCGGAAATATCCCAGAACCCGGCACACAAGCTCTAATTGTAAGCCATATTGTTCAAAACTAGGCTAAAAAGAGTGCTGATGGATGGAGGATCTAGCATCAATATAATGTACCTGGATACACTGAAGCATCTGCGAATCTCCGAGGCCCAGCTCAATCATAGCAACATACGTTTCCACGGCATCGTTCCTGGAACACAAGCTCAATCCCTACGAGAAGTTTCCCTAGACGTAACCTTTGGAGAAAAAGAGCATTTCCGACAAGAAAAAATCTCTTTCGAGGTGGTGCCGTTCGAAAGAGTATACCACACAATACTCGGACGTCCACCTTTCGCCAAATTCATGGCAATATCATGTTATATCTATAACAAGCTGAAGATGCCAGGGCCAAAAGGAGGAGTAATCACCATTTCGGGAGACTTCAAATTGGCAAACGAGCTGGAAAAAGGAAACGCCCTCTGCACGGAAAAAGAGATAGCAAATGAGGAATTGAAAGAGGTGGCAAAAGAAGTATCGCCGACAGAAATGCCGGCAGGAAAAGAAAGCCGGAAGCCGGCAGATAGTTTCAAAGCTTCCGAGAATACAAGACAGGTTATCCTAGATCCCAAAGATCCGACAAAATTTGTCGTAGTGTGAACCGGGATGACCGACAAATAGGAAAGCGCGCTCGTCAATTTCCTCCGTGAGAACTGGGATATTTTTGCCTGGTGTCCTGCGGATCTAAACCCGTCAAATAAGGTCTCCGTCAATTTGACGGAAGAAGACGGAAGGCTATTGGGAAGGAAATTATCCGGCTTTTAGCAGCTGATTTTATCCGGGAAGTTATACATACTGATTGGTCTGCGAACCCAATATTAGTCCCGAAGAAAGATAGTATTGTTCTTAGGATGTCTATAGATTACACCGGCCTGAACAAATTGTGTCCAAAAGATAGGTTCGCATTACCACGAATCGATCAAATAATAGATGCCACTGCTCGCTCTGAGCTTTTATGCTATTTGGATGCTTATTCCGGGTACCATCAAATACGTATGAAGGAGGAGGATCAAACCAAAACTTCCTTTATAACCCCGTATGGAACATACTATTACATAACCATGCCTTTCGGCCTGAAGAACGCAGGTGCAACTTACCAGCGTTGCATGCAACGTTGTTTGCATAGTCAGATTGACAAAAACATTCACGTTTACGTGGACGACATTGTCGTCGTTTCCAAGGAAAAGGATACACTCCTTGAAGATCTACGAGAAACTTTCGAAAATTTGCGCACTTACAAAATGAAGTTGAATCCATTAAAGTGCGTATTCGGGGTTCCCCCAGGAAAACTTCTGGGTTTTATCGTTTCTCACAGAGGAATAGAAGTAAACCCGGAAAAGATCAATACAATCTTGAACATCTCAAACCATACATGCTTAAAAGATGTACAAAGATTGTCGGGTTCTGCAGCCACAGTCAGCAGGCTTATAAGCCGGCTAGGAGACAAAGCTCTGTCATTATACAAATTGTTGAAGCAATCCGACAAATTTGTATGGACAGAAGAGGCGGACAAAGCATTAACCCCGTTAAAAGAAACCTTGATGAAAACACTGATTTTCGCATCACCAAAAAACGAACAACCCATGTTATTATTTTTTATCCCACATGGATGGCCGCTTGATCTACGGATAGCAGCTCCATAGAGATGACAGTCTATGTCTACTAGATTTGTTTAGACTTGTTGTCTTATCATTTCTTTTTCGTTCAGTTACTGGATTTCGGCTGTGTGCATTAATAATGCAGAGGTCGGGTGTATTTTCTTAACTATTTAAGTAATAAAAGCCCTTTATAAAAAAAACAGTAACCGGAAACACACCGAAATATATCGCCATGTAAATGTGTAGAACCACTGCAACTGGGGACATGAGTAGAAACAAACACAAGACAAGTTATTCTACCACCACTCTGGAGAATCTACCTATATATAGGGGGGGGGGGAATCACCTCTTCAATAAATTCGACTGGGATGAGAATGCGAATATTAAACACTTCTGCTTCGGTCCTCCCCCCCGGCCTCCTCGACCAATCACATCGCTCGAAACACACTTGCTATAAACGTATAATACGTTTAGCAGCGAGCCGTAGGAGCCATATGAGCTGCATTCTGAGCCGATCAGCCGCTAGCCGAGCAAATATAGTTGTAAAGCCGACCAAATTGTAGTTGCGAAAATAATGACATGGGGAGGATTCGAACTCGGGCCGTCCAGTTTGCCGCACACACGTGATAGCCACTAGCACTGCCAAACGCTGGTGTCAAATGAGTGGCGTACAGGTATATAAAAAGTGACACACTCGTCTCTCGCCGCACGGTTCCCGAGGCAGGCCCAGTGACACACGCGTGGCGCCTCGTGTCGCGATCGGGGGAAGCCTCGGCAATAACTGCCGCCGCCCGCGCCAACCACCCCGCCCGCCTCCTTATCTCCTCCGCCTCTCGCAGCCTCCTCCCATTCCCCGCGTCGCTCCTCTCCCCACCCGCTCCACCTCCTCTACCACCTCCTCTCACAGATCGAAGTGATCGCCGCCGCCGCCGCCCCCATGGTCGGAGGACGGAGCCGCCACTCCCCGCCGCCAAACCGCAGCGCCACCCGTGGGCGCGCGGGGCAGCGTGGCTCCACCTCGAGCTCCCGCCGCCGATCCCCTCCGCCAATTCGCAGCGCAAATCCACGGCGTGCCGAGCACGCCGGCAGCGGCTCCACCTCGCGTGCCCTCCGCAGCAACGTCGAGCCGGCGGAGCTCCCACCTCCTCCGCGGCCGCCGAAGTACTTCAGCGTCTGCCAGCGCGGGTGGGGCTCGTGGGTGGCCGAGATTTACGACCAGAAAACCGACGTACGCCAATGGGTCGGCACGTACCAGTCGGCGATCCAGGCGGCCTACGCATACGACCAGAGGAGCCGGTTCCTCCACGGCGAGGCGGCGTGGCTGAACTTCCCCCACGGCCTCCACACCGGCGAGACGCCAGACCTAGGACCTATTAACCCCGCGTGGCCACGCGACGCCAGCTGCGTGAGGACCGCGGGAGCGGCTCGAGGCAGAGCGCGCTGGCGCGGCTTACATGGAGGAGCTGGAGCGGCAGTACCGGGACTCGTCGCCAAGCAGCGCACCAAGCTGGAGGAGTTTCATGCGCTGTGCCATGGTCCGCCGGGGCACGTGAAGGAGGAGCTGGTCGTCGTGAAGCATGAGCCGTGCTGGGGGCAGTCGGCGGGTGCAAGCACATCCGGTGCCCGTCCGTCTTCTGCACCGTCGCTCGTTGACCTCATTGCCGAGGACAACGATGATGGAGCGTTGACTGGAGCGAGCTAGAGACGGAGTGCAACAATGATGAGTAGTCGTGTCTAGGTTTAGGGTTATGGTTGTTGCCCGTAAGTGTCGGTGTCGTGTCGATGTGCCTTTGTGTTTAATGGTAGTTTAGTAAAATGTGTATTTCAAATGTTTTACGATTTCAAATATGCATGCAATGAAATTTTTTAACCTAGAATTAAATTATTGAAATTGTTTCACGTACAACGTTTAACGCGGCGGCGGCGACCAAGACAATAACGACATGGTTTTGGAAGGAACCACAGAGAACCGAAACTTACAAAGTTGCAACCCTAAAAAACTTAGACACATGGCATGTAGACCATTACATAAAATGATAGATCATGTAGAATCCGGTCAAGCTCCGGCACAACCGAAGGGGTTTTCGGTCCGTGGACCGGTCCTGATCCAGTCAACCAGTCTTCCAGCCGGACGACGGCCGGAATTTCTTGTAAGTGCTCCGACACTACCAAAGGGGTTTCCGATATGGCTGCTGGCTCCAACCGATCCATACCAGTTCCAGTACCGGTCTAACCGACTAGAAAACCAATAGGCGCAGAGAAAACCCCAACGGATTTTTTTTTGAAGTTTTGAACTGCCATATTTCAGATTCTCCTCTTAAAAAAAATTGTGATTTGCGAGAAGGTTGTGAATAAGTGTTGAATTTATAACATGTGTCCATAAATAAAAAAAACAAATATTCATATATTGCAAACGCAAACAAAATAGGTACTCCCAACATAATTAACTTCTCTTACATAGGACTGAACAAATTTAAATAACAAAGAATACTAATAAATCCAAACGATTTGACCTTATACAAACCGCCGGCCTGCCCCATCCCATAAGTTTACACTATCTTTCTTAGGTAAGTTCCGATATTTTAACCTCATTTCATCATAGCATTATAAATATTTTAAAATCTTTTAAAAATGTGAAAACATTGGCATTCTATCCATGTTTGTTAATGAAACCATGTGTGCAAATTTTGAAATTAATTTGGAGTAGTTCAAAAAAAACCCACCTTATTAGAAAAACTTGTTTAAGTGAGACCAGACGGACTTTCCCTAAGAAGTTGGTTTTTCGATCATCTCTAAATTACCTCAAATTTGTTGTACATGGTGTGAAAAACTTGTTCAAGTGATGGATGCAAAGTTAGATGGGTATAAAAAGTTTTGCATGTGGGTCCACGTGCCCGAAAGGTGGTGGTGGCAGACCTAAATGTCTAAGAGTGGTACATGAGGGTCCACAGCCCTGAAGGCGATGAATTCAGAGCTTGATGGTCATAGCAACTATTGCATGTGGGTCCACATGCTCGAAAGGTGGCAGACCTAAAAGATTTAGAGTGGTACATGTTGGTCCACAACACTGAAGGTGATGGATGCAAAGATAGATGGACTTAGCGACTGTTGCTGTGGGGTCCACGTGCCTGAATGGTGGTGAAGACAGACCTAGATTGCTGAGAATGTTACACGTGGGTCCACGTGCCCAAATGATGATGGCGGCATACCTAGATGGCTAAGAGTGGTACATGAGGGTCCACAACCCTTAAGGTTATTGATGCAAAGCTAGATGTGCATAGCAACTGTTACATATGGGTCCACATGCCCGTAAGGTGTCGGTGGAAAACCAAGATGGCTAAGAGCGGTCACTGGTGGAAACAGGGGTATTCGCACCGGTTTGTAAGGGCCTTTGGGCCCGGATACAAATCCGGTGCTACGTATCCGGGACTAAAGCCCCCCCCCCCCCCCCCCCCCCCCGTTTAGAACCGGTCTGTCACAAACCGGTTCTAAAGGCCTCCACGTGGGCGCCGAGGAGTGCGCGCAGGCGGAGGACCTTTAGAACCGGTTGGTAACATCAACCGGTCCTAATGATTTTTTCTTTTTTGTTTTCCTTTTTCTTTTCAGGGTTTCCGATTCCGTATTTAGGGTTTAGGGCGTGTTCCGTATTTTCAGGGTTTCCGTTTACGTCTTTCCGATTCCGTGTGTCCGTGTTTCGTTTTTTACGAACACGGAATCAGAAATACGTAATCGGAAATACGTATCCGGAAACACCGATTCCGTGTTTGCGGTTAAGTGTTTCCGATTCCGTGTTTGCGGTTAAATGTTGATGCACCAAATAAAAGTACATATATATATATACATGTAACACGAAGTAATCGACCGAGCATTACATAATCGAGAAGTTCGTTTTCAATAGTTGTATACTTGCATAGAGAAGGGAGCTGGCTATAATTGGTTCATAGGATGGAAAAATTCTCCGCCTTCATCTATGACTTGCGTGAGGAGAAATCCTGCCAATTCCTCTGCAATTGCCTTGCAACGTTCGATTGGTTTGAGCATCGCCCGCTTTCGTGCCATCTTTAAAAGAAGTAGATGAAAACAATTAAGTTATAAATAAAACTAAACATAATTGATGGCAACATAAATAAAGTTGTGAAGACCCGGTTACGTACCTCTAGATTTCTGGAAGTACAAGATTTCTCATTGATAATCCTGTGAATGAACTCGCAAACGTAGTATCCACAATAATCAGTGCCTTGTGGTTGTTGCGGGACGTTCTATATACGAGAAACATAATTCAGTCAAATTAATAATAATCAAGAGAATGGTAATGTAATGGTATTGAAACCAGGGTACGTAGTACTACTTACTTTGTTTATCTAAAAGTTGAGCTTGTCTGCCCATATACCGGGTTCTTCCTTGATTAACATTTGCCAAACCCTGGCCGACAAAAGAAAAATGAATACAAGAGTTAGTTATTACTTACTTGATAGCAGGAAATGAACGAAAAAGAGGCCAATGAACGAAAGAGGCCGATATATATATATACTTTTAAAGCATCTGACGCGCGCTCTTCCATGTGTCAGCGCCCCAGGTTAACGAGTCCCAGACTTCAACTTGTCCTTGATCGATTCTAATGATGAACAATATGAAGTGGGACCTGCGCGCGTGTACACACGCAGTCATGCATACTCAGCAATTACACTTAACATCAGGTAAGCAACATGGAATGTCTACAAGACAGTAACACTTACTTGAATCCGTAGGGCCAAAGTATTTCTTTTTTGGTACTTTGTCGCTTCAAAAACCTTAGCAAATCATCTGGTGTATCCTTGTTGAACTTCTCTATTGTGTTTTGATGATACGAATACGGGTCAATGAACCCAAAGTCCCAGATTCCTGCCAGCCTGCATTCACGAATCTTAATTCTGCATTGTAGCGTACAAAAATAATGTCGTGAGTGATAATTATACGGGCAATGAACGCGAGCTTAACTAAATAATTAAATTACACAAATAAATCACTTACAAACAGTAGCAGCTGAGGATAGACTTGTCGAGTGCACGTTGATTGTACATCTGGAAGAAATCATCGAACCCAAGCTCCACACCGTACTCTCTGAAGTAGTGTTGATCCTGAACTTGAGCCATGATACAGTCTCTCTTTTGCCTTGCGGCCTCCAAGTACCAATCATGTAAATTCCGTAGTTGGGTTGTTAGAGCAGTGGGATTTTCGACCAGAGGGTGCTCGGGCTTGTATTTATATACCACATCAGCAATAGCGTAACCCACGTCGTCCATGTGTGGACCGGACACTGAAGCCTGGTCAGATAACACCTTGAGCGGGGCTTCAGGGGAAACCGTGCGAATCATGCTTTGGTTTTGGCTTTCACAGCATCGGTTAGTTCCTCCGGAGTCATCAGGCCTGGTAACTTCGGGGGAGTCTCGACTTTCTTGGGTTTCCTTTTTATCTTCTTGGGAGGAGTCCTGTTTCTTCTAAACTGCAGCTTCCGCTTTGCCGTACCCGTAGTGGGCGCATCCGTCGGCTCACGGGAGTGCATGGGCGATGGACCCTCGGCCTCGGGCTCCCAATCTTCGTTGTGGGGTGGACTTGGAGGTGCGTTGGGGGGTGGACTTGGAGGTCGTGCATTCTCTGTATGAAAGTGAAAAAACTATTAAAAATAGGCTTACATGTGGTGCAACATTCAATAATTGATGGAGGTGGTGCATTCGTACCTGGAGAAGTCGGTGGCCTTGGCGCCGCATTAGGAAACACGATGTGTTTCTTATTCCACAAGATGATACCAAGCTCCATTTCTCCCAGTGTCTTCTCGCCTTCACCTCCAGGAATATGGAGCTCAATTGAATGGCATCCCGGCGTAATTGTTGACAATCCGACACGAGCATGGGATGCTGGAATCTGACCACCATGGTAGGTTGCTCCAGGTTGATTCGGTAAAGCATAGCCTGACGCCACGCTGAAGGATATGTTCCCCATTGGCATATGTATCTCACAGTTTGTCTTCTCCGTGATATCATCCACGGGGTAGTGAGGCGCCGACGGTTCGACTGCACGACCGTCTTCTAGCTGCAGCTGCGTGGAACCCACGCTGCTTCTATGCTGAGATAGGACGGTATCTGCTACAGGATCGTCTTCTATTTGCAGCTGATCAGTTGCCGGACGATGTTCTACCTCCTCTTCAGTGTTAAGTACAGGGTGTCCCCCTTTCTCCAAGAGAAATGTAACCTTCTCTTCTAATGTCGATATCCGTTCCAGCGTCTTCTTCTTGCTTCTACCACGGCTTCTGTAAGTGTCAATGTCCGCTGGAAACCCTTGGCTCCACGGGGTAGTGGCTCCAAAGCCTCGTGTTCGTCCCCACTTTTTGGGGTTCCCGAGTGCCTTCGTCAGCTCGTCGTTCTCTCTATCGGGAACAAAAGTTCCTTTTCGAACAACTTCTATTGCCTTCTCTCGTTCTGCTATGACTTTTGTTATTTTTTCCGACCATGGTCCCTGAGCAACAATCATCCCAGTCTCAGCGTCCAACGTTGCCCCATGCGCGAACAATCAGAACTTGGACCTATCGGGCCAGTCATGTGTCTGTGGAATGATACCTCTTTTCAGAAGCGCATCTTCATAGCGTCGCCACCTAGGCAGGACAGTCATGTAGCCACCTGACCCCAAAATATGGTGATATTTCTTCTTCTTCGCATTCTCCTTATTTGTGGCTGATCGGGATGTAAAGACACCCGATTTCTTGTACGCCTTAAAATCATCCCAAGCGTCTCTTATCTTCACTAGTTGCCCAGTGAAAACTGGATCTTCGTCCTTATATTTCTTCCACAGGTCTTTCTTCCACCTCTGGAATTGTGTGGCCATCTTCTTCAAAGCCCACTCCTCGACTTTCTTCTTCTTATCTTCAGCTACGCTGAAATTTAGCCATATCGTGTCGCAAAGCAGTTTTTTAAATCTGTCATCGACATAAGTAGCTCCAACGTTGGCGCCGGTCTTCGGCTTATTCCATTCTATTAAGTTGATCGGGACCAGGTCTTACAACAACTCCGCACTAATTTACGAATTTGCGATAAGTTTCTGGGGGCTCCAGTGGTTTGCCATCAGCAGCAACTATATCGATCGAGAACCTTGCAGTATCTTTCAACCTTGCGGCCGGGCCTCGTTCCGACTTTGTCTCAGTACTTGCGCTAGCTGTTCCGGAGGGCGCCTAAACGGGAAAATAATGATTCGTTAGTAAGTGCAATACAAATTAATTGTTGCGTCAACAGTGACTTGAGATATACATTGGCAGAGTTTGTTCTGTAGGGCACTTCTGCATCCTCGACGTTGTCGTCGTCATCATCTACTACATCTTCTATATTCTCAGCTCCGTCACCGGAGTCATTCAAAAATTGATTGCTAAACGCCTGTCCACCGTCGTGATCATGATATATGGCCGTTGCATTCTCAAAAATCATCTGGCACATTATTCTTTCCTTCTCCGCCTCACCCATTCCCGCGAGCTGATCGGCGTGCGAATCATGTGCAGGTTCTTGGGGATCCATAGCTCAACACCTGCTAGTAAAATTTATAAAATGAAGAACACTTAGCGAAATTATTTCATCGGACACTTAGCGAGAAATTATTTCATCGAACACTTAGCGAAATTATTTCATCGGACACTTAGCGAAATTCTACTTCTAGCTAATTCTAATTCTAATTCTAAATCTAATTCTAATTCTAATAATAATTCTAACTACAAATAATAATTGTAATAATAATAGTTCTGGACATATTAATGAAATATTTAAACGTATGATAATAAACACCAAGAGTTACATAGCTCGGGTTAATTTTTTTAACCATAATACATCACGATCGAATAATATCACTTATACATATAGTCTCGTGACATCTCTCAAAATAATTAACTCCGACCGGGTCCTAAGCCGCGGGGTGCTGAGTCACGGGTGCTACGCATCCATAGATAAGGAACCCTCATAGGGTCATAGCTCACGTGGTAAGGAACCCTCCGAATAATCGACCAACTGCTGCTATACTGCCTATCGAGCAAGTACATGTAGCGACGGACGTGCTCGTCCTCCTCCCTGATACGTTGTTGTACCACCTCCTCAGGGGCCGGCTCTCTCCGCACCGAGCGTGGCCCACGCGATGGCCACCAAAGAATATCCGGGTCGACCACGTCACCCGGATTTCTAACCAAGCCGCGTGCCCCGGTACTAAGGAGCTCCCAGTGCCAGCCTGGCGGGGCCCAGTCCCGGACATCGCCCGGCGGGTCCAACATAGACATGAACTAAAAACAAGCCCGGACTAAGTAAATATTCCGTAATTAAGTAAAATACCTTAGTGTTTCTAACTTAGTAAAAAATAGTAAATTGAGAAATATGACAGAAATAAGATGAAAGTTAAACAGGAACAAGATGGTAACTTAGTGAAATTTTCTAACTTAGTGAAATTATTCTAACTTTCTGAAATTTTCTAACACTAACTTAGTGAAATTTTCTTAACACTAACTTAGTGAAATTTTCTAACACACTAACTTAGTGAAAATTTCTAACTTAGTGAAATCTTTTAACACTAACTTAGTGAAATTTTCTAAGACACTAACTTAGTGGAATTTTCTAACACACTAACTTAGTGAAAATTTCTAACTTAGTGAAAATTTCTAACTACGTGAAATTTTTCTAACTTAGTGAAATTTTCTAACTTAGTGAAATTTTCTAACACTAACTTAATTAGTGAAATTTGTCTAACTTAGTGAACATTTCTAACACTAACTTAATTAGTGAAATTTTTCTAAAAATTCTTTAGTGAAATTCCTAAGTTGATATTACTAAGTAAAATTCTTAAGTAAAAATTCCTAACACTAAAAATTCCTAAGTAGAAATTCCTAACACTATTTTTTTTCTAAAAATTCCTAACTTCTAACACTAAAAAATTTCTTACACTAAATTATAACTCTAAAAATTTCTAACACTAAATTCTAAAACAAAAATTCTAACACAAAATTCTAACACTAAATTTCTAACACTAAACAAAATTGTAAAAACAAATTAAAGCAGTAAAAAAATCATCTCTGTTTTCCTTACCTACAGAGGGCGACGGGGCGACGGCGAGGGGCGAGAGGCGACGGCGAGGGTCCACAGGGGGCGACGGCGCGGCGTGCGGCGGCGTCGGGGCCGCGTGTGGGCGCGCGGCGACTGGGCGGAGGCGGACGGCGACGACGACGGAGGCGGGGCCGCGGTGGGGAGGCGCGCGCGGCCTCGGGTCGGTGGTGGGAGGCAGAGGGAAGCGGCGCGACGTCGGGGCGCGCCCGGGGCGGCGAGGCGGACGGCGACGAGCAGATGACGGCGAGGCGGACGGCGATGCGCGGCCGGAGCAGGGCTTCGCCGTACTGGAAGGAGAGAAGACGCGCGCGAAAGAATGATAGCAAATTTTTCGCTAAGTGTTTGATAACGCCCCTGTACAAACCTTTAGCACCGGTCTGTGTTAACAACCGGTGCTAAAGACCCTTTCGCACCGGTTGTTAACACAAACCGGTGCTAAAGGGTCTGTACTGGGGCCATATTCAGACTACGCCCCTGTACAGACCTTTCGCACCGGTTGTTAACACAAACCGGTGCTAAAGGGTATGTACTGGGGCCACATTCAGACTGCGCTCCCCTGTACAGACCTTTAGCACCGGTTTGTGTTAACAACCGGTGCGAAAGGTTCTAAGTACAAATTGCTCGCCTCCCGCGCGGCGGTTTTGTTGCTACAGTGCGCACCCGATCGAGAGTCTCTCTGTTTCTTCTTCTCTCTTCCTCTTCTTCCTCTCTTTGATCTTCCTCCACCAAGCACCCATGGCTGATGTTTGGGAGACTCTCCGTGTGGCCACACCATGCGGCAAGAGTCTCGACGTGGTCTACACCAATAATTGCGAGAGGCTCCCCGGTCTTCTTGAGCATTTTGTTAGCGATCTCTATGAACAGGCCGATGAACACCATAGGTTCTTCGGGCTTGATCTAGAGTATACGGCGGATCAACGGGATGTTGCCGTCATCCAGATTGCGATCAAGGAGTTCGTTTTGGTCTTCCAATGGTCAAGGTAACGCACACGTACAATCTTGCATTTTCGATTTGTTTGTTGCATCTGAAGAATACATGTGTTGCAACATATCTAACACGTGTTCTATTTTTATTGTTGCAGTAGTTCAAAGCATTCTCCGGCACTTGTTGATTTTCTTGTCGACAAGGGGTATGACTTCTGCAGCGTTGACATCACTCAAGACCGTCAGAAGTTGATGCGCTTGGATATTATGATACCTGAAGATCACTACATTGATCTTCAGGATCTTATCCATTTCGATGAGTTGCCCGGGCCCAAGACCGGGATGGCTCCGATGGCAACTGCCTTCATCCACGAGAGCTACGAAACCATGAAGTTTAATTTCCCCTCCAAGAATCATAGGTATTGGGCGAAGACCCCACTGGACCAGACCAACATCAACTATGCAACCATAGATGCATACGTTTCCTACGAGTTGTTCCGCATCTACTCGACGGAGCTCGAGTAGATGTTGTTTGTGTACCGCATCGTGCGTTCGATATATGCATGTAATGGATATATTAGTATGTAATGGATATATTATTATGTAATGGATATTATTTCTATATTAATTCCTAGCTATACTATTTCTATATTATGTCAAACTCACATTTCAAAACAAACAAACAAAAACACATCAAGAAAACAAACAAAAACACATCAAGAAAACAAAACAGAAAAACTACCGTTTCTATATATCTGTTCACCATAACTTGGTAGTTGATTTCTAAAATGGTGTTCGATTTGCTAGCTAATGTATTTTGAACATGATTGATACATCACCAGTTTATTACTATCATAGCAATTTGGAAGGTAGAACAAAGAACATTTTAGTCAACAAACAATATGGGAATACATCCTATAAATTGGTAGTTGATTTCTAAAATCATAAACAAAGATATAAAATGTGGTGGAAAATGGGAAAAATCTGATCACTTACCCCAGGCGCACATTACTAAATATGCGCCTGCGGTACTGCTCTGATCCCAGACGCATTATTTCACTGTGCGCCTGCGGTAAAGTTACCCCAGACGCATTTTGGACTTTATGCGCCTGTGGTAAGTTTTTGTGTTTGTTAGTGTGGGTAATGAGTAAGGCAACGAGAAGTGAGAGCGCAAGTGATACATCGAGCATATATATCGTGGATAAATATATATAGATTGATTTAGCGAGATACCATACATGTAGATTTTTCTTATTTTATTTTTCTTTTTTGTTTCCCTTTTCTGTTTTCTTTTACATTGATTTATAAAACATGGAAAACATGGAAAACAGAAGGTTACTTTTATTAAAAACAGAAAACAGACGCGCTAGCGCGCCGCAGTGTCGCCGGAATACAAATTCTTTTATTAAAAAGAGAAAACAGACGAACACTACTCCTCGTCGTCGTCGTCGGGGAACTCGTCGCTGACCTCCTCCGGGTCATCGTCGTCGTCGAACTCGTCGGTGACCTCCTCGTCGTCGTCGGAGGTGCATGATGGTATGTCCGAGATAGGCCCCCACCTCGGATCGTCGGAGGCCCAGACTTCGCCGGCGTGGTCGGCCCCACGAAGCTCTTGCAGCGCATTCGTCCTCGCCTCCCGAGCGGCATCTAACGCGAGGTGGCGTTCGAGGCGGCGCTCCGCCCGCTCAGCCGCGCGGGTCTGCCAGAGCTCCTCGTCGGCGCTCTCCTCCCCCGGGTTGTTACGGTAATACTCGCGGACGACGCGGTCTTCCATGGCGTCGACTAGGCCCTGAAACGCGCGGTGGCGGAGGTGGAGGTGGTCGGCGGCAGTGACGATCTGCGGCTTTGGCGCCCTGGCCTCCGCTTCCCAGACGGTGTGGCAGTCGTTGAAGTTCATCAGCGACCTCGGGCGGTTGAGGCGCCAGGCCGCCGCGTCCCAGGCGCGGGCGGCCTCCGCCGCCGTCGCAAAGGAGCCGAGGGGGATGCGGTCGTCCCCCCAGCGGATATCTGCGCTGAACATTCCGTTCTGCCGTGCTCGGACGCCGCGGAAGCCGGTGGTGCTGTTTCTCCTCGGAGGCATGGTGGAAGCGCGACGGTGCGTGGAGAGGAGTGGGCGCGTGGAGAGGAGAAGACGCGCTCGAGGCGCGACAGTTTATACCGCGCCCTCCTGGCCACGCGTCACAACTCCTGCGCCACGCGTGAACTCCCGCGCCACACGTCAACTCCCGCGCCACGCGTCAACACCCGCGCCACGCTCCACCCTAACACACGTATGATGGAGAATCCGGATGTTTTGTATTTGCTGGATTACTGAATATATGCTGTATCAAACCTTAAAGGGGGGTGTAGAACAAAACAATCGGTATCGCCATCGTAGAGCTCAACCGTGGCTACTGGGTGCATATATGCTTACCAAATGCACGGCTGGACGTACGATGGCGAATCCGGATGTTTTGTATTTGCTCGATGAACTGAATATATGAACATGGCATAATATTGTATCCTAGCAATTTGGAAGGTGGAACAAAGAACATTTTAGTCAACAAACAATATGGGAATACATCCTATAACTTGGTAGTTGATTTCTAAAATCATAAACAAAGATATAAAATATGGTGGAAAATGGGAAAAATCCGATCACTTACCCGAGGCGCACTTTACATCGGATGCGCCTGCGGTACTGCTCTTATCCCAGGCGCATATTATATTGTGCGCCTGCGGTAATTTTACCCCAGGCGCATTTTGGAGTTTATGCGCCTGTGGTAACTTTCTATGTTTGTTAGGGTGGGTAATGAGTAAGGCAACGAGAAGTGAGAGCGCAAGTGATACATCGAGCATATATATCGTGGATAAATATATATATATTGATTTAGCGAGATACCATACATGTAGATTGATTTAGCGATTGGTATACTAGCCCGCAGCTACTTTGTTTCTCACTTTTAAAAAGTACATACATATATTGCGAGTATTTTCCTCTGTCAACCTTTCGTCACAATCTTACGCTTGCCTTTCTTGGTCGATGTTGAATACGTGACTGCCATACCGTGACTTCTTCTGTCTGCCTCTGTGACAACCGGTCGTCACAATCTTACTCTTGCCTTTCTTGGTACCGGTTGTTGTTAACAACCGGTGCTAAAGGGTCTTTAGCACCGGTTGTTAACAGCAACCGGTACTAAAGGCCTGTACAGGGGGGCGCACATTTCTTTTTTTCTTCTTTCTGTTTCCAAAGGGGGGTGTAGAAGAAAACAAACGGTATCGTCATCATACAGCCCAACAGTGGCTACTGGGTGCATATATGCATACCAAATGCACGGCTGGACGTATGCTGGCGAATCCGGATGTTTTGTATTTGCTCGATGAACTGAATATAGGATGTATCAAACCTTAAAGGGGGTGTAGAATAAAACAAACGGTATCGCCATCACACAGCCCAACCGTGGCTACTGGGTGCATATATGCATACCAAATGCACGGCTGGACGTATGATGGCGAATCCGGATGTTTTGTATTTGCTCGATGAACTGAATATATGATGTATCAAACCTTAAAGGTGGGTGTAGAACAAAACAAACGGTATCGCCATCATACAGCCCCACCGTGTCTACTGGGTGCATATATGCATACCAAATGCACGGCAGGACGTATGATGGCGAATCCGGATGTTTTGTATTTGCTCGATGAACTGAATATATGATGTATCAAACCTTAAAGGTGGGTGTAGAACAAAACAAACGGTATCGCCATCATACAGCCCCACCGTGTCTACTGGGTGCATATATGCATACCAAATGCACGACAGGACGTATGATGGCGAATCCGGATGTTTTGTATTTGCTCGATGAACTGACCGGTGTATGAAGGTGGGCTATATATAGGGTCCTCTGGCTCACAAAGTGTTGAGCTAGGGTCTTGATCCAACGGTTAAGAAACACCCTCATCCACCGGCTCACAACAGCTCGAAAGAAACACACCATAGCCCTGATCGAACGGCTCACAACAGCTCGAAAGAAACACACCCCGGATCCAATGATTCACAAGCGCTTGAAAGAAACACACGATCCGTGTGATTCTATCTGATTGGTCCAAACGAAACCCTAACCCATTTAGTCCGGTTGGTGTCCCCAACCGGGACTAAAGGGATGATCCGTTTCTATTTTTCTTCTTGCCTTTCTTCTGATTGCGCCGTAATAACCATGGAACATCTTCATCATTTAACTGAATGCTTGGATCATCTTTGACTTTGAAGGGAGGAATTTCATCAAATTTATTGTAATCTTCTGACATGTCTGTCTTGTCCTCGACTCCCACGATGTTTCTTTTCCCTGAAAGAACTATGTGGCGTCTTGGCTCATCGTCTGATGTATTCGCTTCCTTATCTTTTTTTTTCTCGGTCTGGTAGACATGTCCTTCACATAGAAAACCTGAGCCACATCATTGGCTAGGACGAATTGATCATTGTCGTACCCAAGATTCTTCTGATCCACTGTTGTCATTCCGTACTTCGGGTCTACCTTCACGCCTGACAGGTTGAACCATTTGCACCAGAACAAAGGGACCTTAAAGGAAGGTCCGTAGTCAAGTTCTCATATCTGCTCTATGTAACCATAGTATGTGACCCTTTGCCCGTTGTCGTCTTTTGCATCAAACCGGACGCCACTGTTTTGGTTGGTGCTCTTTTTATCTTGGTCTGCCGTGTAAAATATGTTACCATTTATCTCGTACCCTTTAAAGGTCAATACAGTCGAAGATGGTTGCTTGGCCAACAAGTATAGCTCATCTTCAACAATGTTGTCATTAATGAGACGTCTTTGCAACCAACCGCCGAAAGTCTTCGCGTGTTCTTTAGCAATGAAATCTTCAGGTTGCTCCGGATATTCCGAGCGTAAAATATCCTTGTGTTTCTGGATATATGGAGCCGCCAAGCTGGAATTAACTAGAACTGTGTAGTGTGCTTGAGTGAAAGATTGCTCGCCCATACATGTTGTTGATTTCTTTCCTAGCGTGCCTTTTCCATGCAGTCTCCCCTCATGGCGTGACTGAGGAACACCGATCGGATTCAGGTCAGGAATAAAGTCAACACAAAACTCAATGACCTCCTCTGTTCCATAGCCCTTGACCATGCTTCCTTCTGGCCTAGCACGGTTTTTAACATAATTCTTCAAGACTCCCATGAACCTCTCAAAGGGGAACATATTGTGTAAGAATACATGACCGAGAACAGAAATCTCTTGGACTAGGTGAACTATGAGGTGCGTCATAATATTGAAGAAGGTTGGTGGGAACACCAACTCGAAGCTGACAAGACATTGGACCACATCCTTCTGTAAACTTGGTAGAGTTGCTAGATCGATTGCCTTCTGAGAAATTGCGTTGAGGAATGCGCATAGCTTCACAATGGGTACTCGCACGTTTTCTGGCAGAAGCCCCCTCAATGCAATCGGAAGTAACTGGGTCATGATCACGTGGCAGTCATGAGACTTTAGGTTTTGGAACTTTTTCTCTTCAAGGTTTAGTATTCCTTTTATATTCGACGAGTAGCCAGACGGCACCTTGATACTGCTCAGGACTTGGAAAAAGATCTCCTTCTCTTCCTTGGTAAGAGCGTAGCTGGCAGGACCTTTGAAATTCTCTGGATTCATCAGGTCGTCTCGTTCGTGCATACGTTGGTGGTGCAGCCGTGCTTTTGGTGTATCTCTCGACTTCTTCCCATGCATGCCCAATAAGTTTAGCAGGTTCACGCAAATATTTTTCGTCACGTGCATCACGTCGATCGCAGAGCGAACCTCTAGGAATTTCCAATAGGGTAGTTCCCAGAATATAGATTTCTTCTTCCACATGGCTACGTGGTTGTCGGTGTCATTCGGAACAGATTGTGCGCCAGGACCCTTACCAAAGATTACTTTTATATCTTTGACCATGTCATATATATCAGTACCTTTAGGGAGGGTTGGCTTCGTCCGTGTATCTGCCTCGCCTTTGAAATGCTTTCCTTTCTTTCTTACGGGATGCCTGTCTGGAAGAAATCGACGATGCCCCGGGTACACATTCTTGCCTATATGTATACTTTCAGTCTCGCCTAAACAGTGTGTGCATGCGCTGTATCCCTTGTTTGACTGTCCTGAGATGTTACTAAGAGCGGGTCAATCATTGATGGTTACAAACAGCAACCCTCGTAGGTCGAATTCCTCTTGTTTGTACTCGTCCCACACACGTACACCTTCGTCAGCCCACAACTCTAAAAGTTCATCAACCAGTGGCCTCAGGTACACATCAATGTTGTTACCAGGTTGCGACGGGCCTGGGATAAGCACTGGCATCATAATGAACTTACGCTTCATGCATAACCAAGGAGGAAGGTTATAGATATATAGAGTCACGGGCCAGGTCCTATGACTGCTACTCTGCTCCCCAAACGGATTCAGGCCATCTGTACTCAGACCAAACCTTAAGTTTCTCGCGTCACGTGCAAAGTCCTCGTACTTATCGTCGATGTTTCTCCACTGCGACCCATCAGCGGGGTGTCTCAGCATATCGTCTTCCTTACGGTCTTCTTTGTGCCATCGCAGCAACTTGGCATGCTCTTTGTTTCGGAACAAACGTTTCAACCGTGGTATTATAGGAGCATGCCATATCACTTTGGCAGGAACCCTCTTCCTGGGGCGATCGTCGCCCTCAACATCACCATGGTCATCTCGCCTGATCTTATACCGAAATGCACCGCGTACCGGGCAGGCAGTTAAATTCTCGTGCTGACCGCGGTAGAGGATGCAGTCATTGATGCATGCATGTATCTTATGCACTTCCAATCCTAGAGGGCAGACAACCTTCTTTGCTTCGTATGTACTGCAAGGCAACACATTATCTCTTGGAAGCATCTTCTTCATTATTTTCAGCAGATTTTCAAATCCCTTGTCAGATAATCCTTCTCTGCCTTCCATTGCAGCAATTCCAGGGTGGTGATCAGCTTTTTCTGGCCATCTTCGCAATTTGGGTACAACAATTTTTTGTGGTCTTCTAACATGCGCTCCAACTTCAACCTCTCGTTTTCACTTGCGCAGTTTATCTGTTCTTCACGAATGACCTGACGAAGATCATCATCAGACTCATCAACAATGTCCTCAAGTTCAGGCTCCTCTTCCCCCATTTCAGTATCACCGTGTTCACCGAACATAGAATAATTATCATTATCCTCTTCTTCTTCATTGTCTTCCATTACAACCCCTCTTTCTCCGTGCTTGGTCCAACAAAAATAACTGGGCATGAAGCCTTCTTGCAACAGGTGGATGTGTATGGTTCTTGAGCTAGGGAAATTCCTCTTATTCTGACATTTTTTACATGGACAAAAAATAAATCCATTCTGCCTGTTTTTCTCAGCCACATTGAGAAAACTATGCATGCCATTAAGGAATTCGGGACGACGTCGATCACTGTACATCCATTGCCGGTTCATCTGCATTATATAAATTTATCAACAACCATTATGCTAAATCATCATGACTAAATTAATTAATTAATACAAAAAGTTCATCACACGTTAAAACCAAAGTAGCGTAGTGACCATACATAAAACGTCTCTCTAATTAATGCATTTAAAAACAACAACAAATGCGATCAAAATCGCAACAAAGGTAACAATTGACCCGACGGCATAATGATACCAAGCCTCTTTACTAATTGCATATTTTCTAATCTTTCTAATCTTCAGGCGCATTGCGTCCATCTCGCTCTTGTGACCATCGACGACACCGGCAAGAACCTTTTCCAAGGTCATCTTCTCTCTTTCAGTTTTTTCCAACCTTTCTTCAGTTGTTTTCAATCTTTCTTTCAAGCCAATATTTTCTTGTTCAACTAAGTGTAACTTCTCAACAATAGGGTCGATTGGCATTTCCGGTTCCACTACCTCCTAGATAAAAATATCTATGTCAAATTGGTCGGCGTAATTAATTGTCATATAATCAGGAAATGAAAATATTTAGTTATAAAAGATAATATACCACATCCGAATCATAGACTGGACGAGGCCCAACGGGGACGGATATCAAAACCATGGCGCTATATATATAAAAAAATTATATACAAGTAAATATATATTTAAATCATACAAATCAAAATTTGTTTTGGTCAATAAAAACAATAGGCTCACCAAGGTTGTGTCGGTGACGGGGCGATCGACGGCGGTGAGGAGGGGGACAAGGCGCGCGACACTAAAAAAAACCACAAATCATAATTAAATTTGAGCTCAAATTGCATATGTATACATAACAAATGATGAACTCTCTCTAGCTTAGGCATTTCATCAAACACCTAGCTAGCACAACAAAAATGAAATGAGCAAGAAAACGAGCAAAACTTGCAATGCCGGAAGAGAGAATGTTGATGCTAACCGTAGAACCGATGGGTACCAACAATCTTGACAAATGGTGGAGAAAAATGGGGATGGATTAGAGCTCACAAGAGGAAGGAGAGAGCAAAAATGGAGTTGAGCTCGACCTGGAAAAAATGGAGCTGAGCTCGGGGTAGAATATAGGGTCTAGGGGAGGGCTTTAGAACCGGTTTGTATTACAAACCGGTGCTAAAGGTTATGACAGCGGGACCCGCAGTTGCTGCAAAAAAATGAGAAAACCTTTAGAACCGGTTTGTGATAAAACCAGTTCTAAAGGATTTGTCCCCTGGGCCCCGTCCCAGCAGCAAATGGCCGCAAGGCCGTTAGGACCGGTCTGTGATGGTGTGTATCACAGACCGATCCTAAAGGCCTTGCGGCCTTTTGCTGCAGGGAGGGGGCCCAGGGGACAGACCCTTTAGAACCGGTTTTTATCACATCTGGTTCCAATGTACTTGGCTCAATGCCCTGTTTTCTACTAGTGGGTACATGCGGGTCCACAACCAAAAGGTGATTGATGTAAAGCTAAATGGGCATACCAATTGTTACATGTGGGTCCACGTGCCCGAAAGGTGGTGGTGACAAACCTAGATGGCTAAGAACGATACATGTGCGTCCATAACCCTGAAGGTGATGGATGCAATGCTATATGGGCGTAGCGACTGCTACATGGGGGTCCAAGTGCCCGAAAGGTGGTGGTGGCAGAACTATATTTCTAAGAGCGGTACATGCGGGTCCACAACCCTGAAGGTGATGGATGTAAAGCTAGATGGACATAGAAACTGTTGCATATGGGTCCACGTGCTCGAAAGGTGGTGGTGACAGACCTAGATGGCTAAGAGCGGTACATGCGGGTCCACAACCCTGAAGGTGATGGATGCAATGCTATATGGGCGTAGCTACTTTTGAATGTGGGTCTACGTGCCCGAATGGTGGCGGCGGCAGACCTAGATTGCTAAGAGTGGTACATGCGGGTCCACAACCCTGAAGGCGATGGATTCAAAGCTAGATGGGCATAACAACTGTTACATATGGGTCCACATGCCCGTAAGGTGTCGTTGGTAGACCTAGATGGCTAAGAGCGGTACATGAGGGTCCACAATCCTGAAGGTGATGGATGTAAAGCTAGATGGGCACAACAATTGTTACATATGGGTCCACATGCCCGTAAGGTATCGTTGGAAAACCAAGATGGCTAAGAGCGGTACATGCGAGTCCACAATCCTAAAGGTGATTGATGTAAAGCTAGATGGGCATAGCAACTGTTACATGTGGATCCACGTGCCCCAAAGGTGGTGGTGACGGACCTAGATTTCTAAGAACGATACATGTGGGGCCATAACCCTGAAGGTGATAGATGTAATGCTATATGGGCGTAGCAACTGCTGCATGGGGGTCCACGTGCCCGAAAGGTGGTGGTGGTAGAACTATATTACTAAGAGCGATACATGCGGGTCCACAACCCTGAGGGTGATGAATGTAAAGCTAGATAGGCATAACAAATGTTGCATATGGGTCCACATGCCCGTAACGTGTCGTTGGCAAACCTAGATGGCTAACAGCGGTACATGCGGGTCCACAACCCTGAAGGTGATGGATGTAAAGCTAGATGGGCATATAACCTGTTGCATATGGGTCCATCCTCCTCGGCTCCAGCCGCCTCCATGGCATGCTGTAACAAAATCCTGATGGGCTTATCTTTGCACCCTGCTATACATCTTCCAATTTTTTTGTCTCATCTATCTAGAAATTTAGTTGCAATTCAACAATTATTTCTTTGGGGAATACAATGCACTACCACATGCATGCTGTAGCTTTAGAATTCAGACACGACACAACATATTTTGCTTTAAGTCCATACTTAATTGACCAGACGAGAGAAAGTGTCTGTTGGGTGTCAACACTAAATAAAGGACGTCTTTCTAATTTCTAGCTGATGCATCTCTTCACTGAGATGCTTATGCCATAGGGAGGAGAGATAAATAACTCATAAAATCCTAGGTCTATTTGTAGTCTTGCTTTGTGTTATGTGCTAACTAGTCCTAGTCTTAATTACAAGATCTAAATTCTGTTGGTGAGATGCATGGTGATTTTAGAATGTATCAGAGATCGTTTCTGTAGTCTAGCTCATATATCCGATGGTTTGCTGCACTGCATTACATACATGTGTTTTTGCTTCATTGGAGCTCGCTGGTGGTGGTTCTGGCTCTCCTTTTCAATGTGGCCGTTTGTCCGGCTGCAATATTTGTGTTGCTTCGGCTAGAATTGTTTGTGTTGGAAAGACTGCTGAACCTGACACGTGCATCTTTTTCTTCTTCTTTGAAAAGCACTTGGTAAATTTTTCTTTAGTCTGTACTTACAATTATAGTAGCTGTTCAATAGTAAACACTAGTTTCATCTCATTATATCCTTTTGCTATAAATTGGATTTCGAACTGATTTGGTATTGCTTTATACATGAGCCAGATTGAAGTGTGTGCGCTTGGAACGGCTGCAAGGCGAAGTTGACGTTGGAGACAAAGAGATTGAGTGGGTGGCAACCAAAACCCTGCTTCTGCTGCCGTCGATGCCAGACGGTGACCAGCGCCGCCGCCAGGCCATGTGCGCTTTGGCTCGGGCCTCTCTGTTGCCTGGACCGAGAGCCAAGAGGCATGTGAGCACCCCTACCCCGGCCCAGCTGACGGCACAATGTTGCTGCTGCTAGACGATCCATGTCATCATCCGTATGGTTCTGCCAGAGGGAGGTAAATTCTTCATGTATTTCTAGGTCTACTTTAAATGTTGTTTTGTGTGTGATCTGCTATTTGGTGAGATGCCTTTTCTTTTTGGCAAAGCATCTTTATAATGCATCAGAGACTTGTTTGGAGTAGTGTGATGCGACCTGGGTGTCCTGGTCCAAACTGCATGTCGATTTATTGATACACCATGTTTACCTACTAGTAAATCAACAACAAATATAAGATATGGGAACTGAGATGCTTCCATAGGGAGGAGAGATAAATACCTCATACAATTCTAGGTCTATTTGTAGTGTTGCTTTATGTTATGTGCTAACTAGTTCTAGTCTTAATTACAATATCTAAATTCTGTTGGTGAGATGCATTGTGATTTTAGAATGGATCAGAGATCGTTTCTGTAGTCTAGCTCATATGTCCTATGGTTCACTGCACTGTATTATATACATGTGTTTTTGATTCAATGGATTTCGTTGGATGTTAAATCTGGTTCTACGTTTCAATGTGGCTGTTTGTCCGGCTGTAGTATTTGTGTTGCTCCGGTAGAATTGTTTGTGTCGGAAAGACTGTTGAACCTGACACGTGCATTTTTTTCTTTGCAAAGCACTTGGTAATTTTTTCCTTTAGTCTGTACTTACAATTATAGTAGTTGTTCAATAGTAAACACTAATTTCATCTCATTATCTCCTTTTGCTACAAGTTGGATTTGGACCTGATTTGGTGTTGCCTTGTACGTGAGTCAGATTGAAGCGTGTGCGCTTGGAACGGCTGCAAGGCGAAGTTGACGTTGGAGACTGAGAGATTGAGTGGGTGGCGACCACAGCCCTGCTTCTGCTGGCGTTGATGCCAGATGTATGAACTCGATGTATGAATTTGGATGTATGAATGAAATGTATATATTGGGTTCCGAATTGTATAGAAAATGAAATTTGTGGATTTTATTTTTGCAAGATATATGAACTGGATGTGTGAATTGGATGTATGGATGAAATGTATATATTGTTTTACGAATTGTATAAAAAAAATTCAGAAAATACATCGCTGGCGAACAGCGTATGCTACTGCTGGCGAACAACAGCCTTACCACTGGCGAACACGATCAGCCACCACTGGCGAACGAAAGAGATGTTCGCCAGCGGTAGCTTGATATAGCACTGGCAAACGGTAGCTTGATATAGCACTGGCAAAGCAGGCTTCGCCAGTGGTAGCGACTACCGCTGGCGGGATAGCACTGGCGAAGCCACGTTCGCCAGCAGTAAGGAATTTTTGTTCGTCACTAGTAGGCTTTCTCCTACTAGTGTGATATAAATCTAGATGGGCATAGAAACTATTGTATACAGGTCCACGTGCCCGAAAGGTTGTGGTGATAGACCTAGATGGCTAAGAACGATACATGTGGGTCCATAACCCTGAAGGTGATGGATGCAATGCTAGATGGGCGTAGCGACTGCTGCATGGGGGTCCATGTGCCCGAAAGGTGGTGGTGGCAGAACTATATTACTAAGAGCGGTACATGCGGGTCCACAACACTGAAGGTGATGAATGTAAAGCTAGATGGGCATAACAAATGTTGCATATGAGTCCACATGCCCGTAAGGTGTCGTTGGAAAACCTAGATGGCTAAGAGCGGTACATGCGGGTCCTGTTGGGGGGATGATAACCGGGTAGGCCTGCACCTGGGACGAGACCCGGCCAAACGGAAGCAGCGCAAGGCCCCGCGTTGTGAAGCAAGGCCGGATCTTGTTGATGGGCCAGTAGGTGCGTAGGAGACCCGACCCATAGATCCGGAAGGTCTAAAAGGTGATATGAACCGTGTAATTCGTGACTTGAGGGTTACGGTAGGAAAGTTAAGGTTGTGTGCGGATCCCGTGTAGGATTCCGTGTATATCTTGTATGGAAAGCCTGGGAGCCAGGTCTTATATAAACCGGCCTCCAGGGCGTAGAAACCAGAGATCAAGAGAAACGGAGGTATTCGTGTATTCCAGGTATTCGAGAGCTAGTCCTTGAAACCCTAGATCGGAGTCTCGGCGACATTGCAGCCCGAGCCTTTAGATCGCTAGTTGATATGATTTCCCTCGAGCTAAACCCTCTCCCAAACACCAGAGTCGATTCGCCCCATATTAAGTTACCCCTGGTAACGTCTGCCGTGAATATCCCGCGACACTTGGCGCCCACCGTGGGGCCTACGTCCAAAGGTGTTTACGTCGTGGGAGAAGTTCGGGAAAGCATGAAGAACCTCATCATCGGCGAGATCATCACCAACCCTGAAGGAGAAAAGATCGTAGACGACTTCGGCTGGGGGCCAGAGTCGGATCAGCTAGAAACCGGATCTGTTGTCACGATCGGCCGGGTCAACGTCTTCGTCGGTATGGTACGGGCGTCAGGTTTTTCTTCTGACAATAATGAGTACGATTCTGTGTCAGGGGACGCCACTTGTGTTCAATCGGACGGGGAAGAGTCGGTCAGGACAGCAGAGCCGGAGAAGGAACCCACAACGAAGAGGGAACAACCGGACGAGCCGGTATGGACCCCGTGTGGCCGGGTTATTGGAGAAGACGATACCGAATCTATCTTGCACCTGCTCGAAGATCGGTATGAAGAAGATAGCGGCGAAGAGGAAGAGTACGAGTCTTCACCAGGCATTGCGCGCCGAGTCGCGGTCTACACAGCCCCTGCAACAAATCTTAATCAGGGTGATGTGTCAGCAGCCGCGACTGGTGCGGCGCAAGCGCTGACCCAACAACAAGCACCGGCTAATGGAAACCCGGTTATAGCCCGGGTTGACGGTGAGCCGGCATCAGTTACCAGCGAGACAGGGGAAAATGCTCATCTCAGAAACACGTTCGGATTCATGGCGAACAGAACAGCGGGAGCAGGAACTTCACACCCACGAAACCCGACTCTTTTTAGCAATAACCTGATCTTGGACCCTACAGTATTTGCAACGGTAATAACTCCTGAAAACGCAGCAGCACGTGCCCGAGATCTGGATGTGGCTCGCCGCGCGTTGGAGCAACAGAGAAGAGATGTGGAAGCTGAAAGGCAAGGGATGGCCGCGCGCCAGCGCGAGTTGGAAGAATTGGAGGATCGTATTAAGGCTCAAACAACTAGGATATATAGTCAGAGGCATCATATATACGAGATTACCTGCGACAGGTGGAAATTTACAGCCGGCCGCGTTGTTCATTACCCCTCAGGACCAACCAATCCCGGCCGTGAATCAAGGAACCGGGTATCAAGCTGCGACCTTGGGAGGGCAGCCGGCAAACGTGCAAGCCGGATTACCCGTGTTACAAACTGGGATCGCTGCCGGCAATATCGTACCACCACCATCACGATTTCGCACCCCACCGGGTCACTTCAATAACCCCATGGATAACGTGTACGCCGCAACTCTGGCACTCGACCGTATTCCTGTGGGAGAATCACCTCACGTGATAGAGACCCGGCGGGCTATAGACCTGTTACGTACTGCAGTTGCTCAACATGCCAATTACCCGGATAACAGGAGTGGCATGCATGGGACACCGTATGTTAGTCGGCAGTACGGGAATGTAGACAACATTCAGTCTAACTCGGCACGTCGGAGGGCAGAACAGCAGCAAATGCCGCCTCCTCCCTGTAGACCGGCAACCCCTGCAGCCTCGGCGGCACATGCCATCGTGGATAGTTCTCGGGCAAGACGCGCAGCAGCCGGGTTTGCGGTAAGAGGGCCGGTAGCGGTTACACCCCCCGCCGCGCCCGCTGAGGCCTCACATATTTCCCGAGTAATGCCAGTGCCGGCAAATTTAGCCGGGCCTAAGTGTTTGTCGGACGCCATCAGGGCCGAACCTTACCCGGACAAATTCAAGGAGACGGGTAAAGTGGTAAACTATGAGCCAACCATGGACCCAGAGACATGGTTGAGCAGCTATGAGATGGCTATGTCAATTCGTAATGCATCAGAAAGGCTTCAAGCCAAGTTTATGTATCTTATGATGTCCGAAGGAGCAGCAAAACTGGGGTTCAATAACCTGCCTGAAAGATCCATCAATTCGTGGAGCGAGTTGAAAACAGCTTTCGTCAAACACTTTCATGGGACATGCCGGAAATTATTCACGATTGACGACTTAGATCGATGTGTTCAGAGAAAGGGAGAGTCGGCACGCAGCTGGGTGCGCCGGGTTATGGAGATACTCCACTCTTCCACTGATATTGAGCCAAAGGATGCAATACAGGCTATGGCAAAAACATGCAGATAAACGCCCTTGGTACAAAAACTGACGTGCATGAAATCCATTTGGCATGTTTCATAGATTACAATGGGAGAATTGATGGACGCATGCAACAAGCATGCCTCCACTGACACCACAGAAGAGGATGTCGAGGACAAAAAAGGGAAGGCTAATGTGAACAATAACAGAAGACCCGGCAATGGGGATGCACCGGGTAATAATGGAGGCAATAGTGGAAATAACCAGCACAAACGCCCGTATGAAGGAAACTCCGAGTTAGTCGCCAACACCGAGGCCGGGTTTCCAAGGCCTAGAGCAGAGGGAAACTTCAACGGAGGAGGAAATTTCCAAGGACCACCGAGGCCGGCAAATTATATAGAGGCTTTCAGGATGCCCTGCCCGCGTCATAGTAGGAATGGCAAGCCGACTAATCACTCATTGGAGCAATGTGTGGACTTACAGAGATGGAAAAACGAGGAAATACAGAAGGCCCTGCGAGGTACAGGCCGGGGAGGAGGACCGGGTCTGGGTGGAAACCCGGGCAACGGACCACCCCCCCCCCCCCCCCGCTGGCAACGCAGGAGGTGGTAATCCGGGTAATAACCAAGGGGGTGTTGGTGGTTTCCAGGCTAACCCAAAGCAGCTAGGACAGTATCATGTCCACACTACCGGGACTTCCAACAGAGAAAGCAAGATACTTAAAAGGGCGGTAAACTCGGTTTCCTAAGGTGTTCCAAGATACCTGAGATGGTCCGATCAAGAAGTAACATGGAGCAGGAGGGATGACCCGGAAGCAATAGAACATCCGGGTGTGCTAGCTTTGGTGGTGGCGCCGCAGGTCAATGGCTATGAGCTGAAAAAGGTTCTGATGGATGGCGGAAGTAGCATCAATATCTTATACTGGGAAATCTTTCTACGTATGGGGCTCAAGGAGTCTCATATGCAGAAAAGCTCCACAATTTTCCACGGAATCGTGCCAGGACACTCGGCTTGCCCTGAGGGAAAAATAACGCTTGAAGTCGCTTTTGGAGAATCCAAGGATAACTACCGAGTGGAGTGGCTCACATTTGAGGTGGTGAAGTTACACAGTCCTTATCACGCACTGTTCGGAAGACCGGCTTACGCCAAATTCATGGCAAGGCCGTGTTATGTTTACCTGCAACTGAAAATCCCGGGTCCTAAGCAGACCATCACCATACATTGGAATAGGGTTGTGGCAGCAGAGTGTGATGAAGGAGACGCGGCACTCGCAGAGCAAGCTTGCAGGAAGGAAGAACTCGGGTATTACCAGTCTCAGGTAGACCCGGAAGATCGAACCGCCTTGAAAAACCCGAATACGGATGATGAAAGAGCAAAGTTTAAGGCGGCCCAAGACACCAAGATGGTGGCTTTCTGTAACACCTGGGGTGTTACCCTAAGATAGAAGTTGGTTGTTTTTCTTTTGTTGCATTGCATCACATGCATCATATGCATTGCATTGTTTTCATACCAAATTGAAAAAAAAAACTCAAACCAACTCACCCAAATGTCATTTAAATTCAAAACCCAAACAAACTTTTAAATTTTCAACAAACAAAAACTTCCACACTTGGGCATTTTGAATGCCAAGTGCAAAGAAACCAAAACCATGATTTTTGGAATCTTAAAAATCCCTCAAGTTCAATTTGGTTCAAAGTCACCTCAAATTCCAATTTCAAACTAAGTTTGAAAATTTCAAAAATCCAACTTGGTGCCCTTGTGCTTTGGTATTTCTATCCACAAATATTTTGTTGCCATATTTTTTTTTCTGGTCTTTTTGACTCCCTCAAATTCCTCTTCTTCCATCACCTCTTCTCTTACAAAAAAAAGAAGGAAAAAAAAAGGAAGAGGTGAGCTGAGGGAGAAAGCCCACCTCCCTCAGCCCACCTAAGCCCAGCAGCCCCAACGAGATCATCTTCCTCGTACGGACAGAGGAGAGGTCGCTGTCATCTCCCCCCTCCATGGTCCCCCCACCTCCTACCTGCTCCCTCCTCTACAAATCCCCTCCTTCCCCTCCAAACCCTAGGCCGCCCCCTTCTCCCTTTCCCCCTTCCTTCCATCCGCCGCCGCCATCCCTCTCTCTTCTGTTCTCTGTAACCATCCCGTGCCACACCACCACGGCCTCCTCATCGCGGGGACGACATGGGCACCGTGCGGTTCCTCTGATCCCGGGAATGGAACCAGCACCCCTCCAGCTCCAAGTTTGCCGAAGAGTTCATAGCCAGGTACCGCCCGAATCTCGCTGATTCCATCCTCTGTCGTCTTCTCCGTTTACTGTCGCCATGAACGTCGTGAACTCAAGTACGTAACCTGATGTTGGATCGATTGCCCCTGCGTGGTACCCTCAGGCTCCCGCACGTACACATGTGCCTGTATCTGCACCCCTGCACACCGCCATCAACGTTGGTGCGTGGTCGATGCCTGCTGTGTCCACCCGCCCCCTTCCGATCTGCAACCGAGAGAAGTTTCAGTTGCAGTTCGTCAGAAACAAAAAGGAAACAGCGCACCCTTTGAAGTCCATCTTGTTTCAGATCTACTTCCCTTCACAAACCCGAGAGCAGCCTAGTGGCTTGGCACCACAGCGCGCGCAAGGCAGGTCCCGAGTTCGATCCCCCCAAACCACACCTTTTTTTCTGTTTTTCCTTTTTCTGCCCGATTTTCAGAAACAGAGATCTGAGACATTACTTCTAAAATCCATATAAAATTAAATACTGCTCCAATTTGAATGATTCAAAATCCTGTGGGTTCATAATCTTGAGACCTTTCTATTAATGTCAAGTTTGCAATATGTTTCTGTAATAATTTTTTCCCTAAATAATTAATTACTGAAAATGCAATAAAAAGTGGAAACTTTGGAATTTCATAACTTTAGTTCTGCTCATCCAATTTAAGAAAACTTGGGCTCTAAAAATTTGTCTTAACAAACTCTACACATTGGTATTTTATTTGGACACAATTGAATTAAATTTGAACATGTTTTCCTCTGTTTACAAAAAGGGGCAGAATAAGGATGATTATAAAAACTTGCATAATAAATTCAATAATAACCCAAAAATTATGTTTAATAGCTCTAAATGTTCAATGAAACATTTGCTACATGTTTTCAATATTTTAAATGCAATTTGTTTATTGTTTTCCCTAATTAAAAATGGTTCAATAATTCAATGCTTTAATTAAACCTTTTAAATTGCAAAATTCATAACTTGGGCAATTCAAATCCAATTCCAACATGTAAAATATGTTTTCCATCCCATTTTTCATGAAATTTGCAAATATCAACTTTGTTTGCTGTTTTGAATAATTTAAATTGCTGAAAACAACTGTTTCTTATTTAATGCATTTAAAATTGTCAAATTAATAACTAATTCATTTTAATTCCAATTTCAACAAATAAAATCTGTCTTCCAATAAAAAATTAAATGCTCTACCCAAATATAAAATTTGTTTACTGTTTTGAACAATTAAAATGGATGAAAACAATAAATACTTGTGTAACTCACTTAAGAAGCCAAATTCCATAACTTAATAAATAAAATTCCAAACTTTGTAAACCTTATTTCTAATTGGTTCTATTGTTGTTATTTTGTTGTTTTCCTCATCCATGCATCATGCTAATCCACTTTCACCTGTTGGTTAGTTGTAAAACAATAATTTCAACCTTAATTCATGGGCTTTTCATATGCAACTCAAATTGCATATGGGTCCATTTAAACATGTTATCATGTCAACTAGTTTATTTCTATGCATCCATTAAATTGTCATGCATCCATATCTTGATCATGCTGGATCTTTTGCCGTAGTAGTAATTGTTGCATCCGGTGTTTGTCCGAGGTTCGTTGCTTCTTCGCGGATAGGACGTTGAGATGATGTGAGCAACGACAAGTTCCGTGGATGTAACTCTACTTGCTGGATCTCAGGCAAGTATACTCACTTGCTGCCAAATGGCTGCCTTTCATCACTTGTTACCGATTCTTTCCGTTGTTCTTATTCTAGCCTGTTGATTCGATGCTTGTGTCTCGATCCTATTACATGTTTACCTTGCAGCCATGATATAGCCTTTCCTTCCACTTCCTATTAACTGTTGTTTGTTTACCCTATTGGCCCTCGTATCGTAGTTGCATGCTTAGCTTTGTTTGTGCTCGAGTCTTGTTATCCTTTGTCGTATCACCTATTTAGTTGATAGTTGGGTTTCAATTCAATCAACAACATGTTAATGTTTTGGGTAATAATAATTTGATGATAAGGCACCGGCAGGAGGCCCGGGTTAGGGTTTTGAGACCTGCTAGTGTCGAACTTAATTAGGAAAAGGGTCTTGTCTACTGATCCGTGATGAGCGTGCTCACCGCATCCGGGTGGTAGTATGGGACCCCCCTCGACTTAGACCTGATCTACAGCTTGTCCGAAGAGCCACACTTAGTTCGGGTGTTCCATTTGCTCCTTTGCATAATGGGAGGCGCCCCCATGGTTACTGGTGATGGTTATGATGATGATGATGCATATAGGGCGAGGCCTGTAGTGCCGGGGTGTTGTGTCCTGCGGGAGTTTTGCACACCTGCGCTGAGTATTCGGCTGCGTGGCTGGGACCTTATAGCTCCGTGGCTCCTAGGATGGGTTGTAGAGATGGTTTGGGTCGTGTCGAGCCAACCTGAGTTTTAGTTGGTGGCTCGAGTGTGTACGGGTACTGGAGCACACCCTGCAGGGATGAATCTTCTCGAGAAGCCGTGTTGTCCGCGGTTATGTGATGACTTGGTGAAAGTGCTGGCTAACAAGTACTCAGACAACTTACACCTAATTAATAACAACTTGACTAGTAATAGGCATATTGTCACAATAACCTGAACTTCACCTTAATCAACAGTGTGAGTTTCCTTGGGTTGCTTCCTTAGAAGGGGGTGACATTGGATGGGTATTGTTTGGTGAGTAGTTCTAGTTGGTTACGATGCGCTATCTTATCTTCTTTCTGTTAGCCGGATGTTGTAGTGAGTCTCTGTAGTTGGTTAGTGCAGCCCGCTGCCGCTTATTTGCGATAATCCCTTCCTTTTCCGTTGATCCCAAAGTATTTGTATCTTGTGATGACTGGCTACGCCGGTATCTTGTGAGTATGGTTTATCCACTTGCCAGTACTTAACCGTACTGACCCACGAATCCTTTTTCGTGGCTGCATATTCAACATTGCAGTCAACAGGTTTGAAGTCTGACGACGTTAGCTTGGGAATCCCTCCGGCTTGGCCTGGGCAGGGATTGGACGCTCTCGGTTATCTTCAGGACTCTTAGTCCAATTTGTATCTTGTCCGTAGCCGGACGCTATGTTGTTTCTTCCGCTGTTATTTGGATCTTTGTATTGTATCAGTTTTATCCTTGGCTCGTTTGAGTCCTCTTGTATATATCTTTCCTGTTGTTGTTGTGGATTATTCGTGAACTGTTGTAATGATTATCACAAGTGGCAACCTGGAATCGGTTATTATGCGGATTTGGCGGGAATGCTGAAATCTGCATAGTGCCCGATCCTGGGGCGTCACACTTTCGTTGAGGGTGACCCCTCCAAACAGTTTGCTATAAGTTCTAACCTAGACAACAAGGAGGAAGAGGCACTCATAGAGTTTATTTGCAAGAATCAGGATGTCTTCGCTTGGACGCCTAGCGACATGCCGGGTATCCCGACTGAGCTCGCTGAGCACAGTTTGCATGTTGATCCCAAGTCCCGGCCTGTGAAGCAGGGTCTGAGGAAAATGAATGAGAAAAGGAGAAAGGCTATAGGGGCAGAGATAGCTCGGCTCCTGGCAGCCGGCTTTATCATGGAGGTTTTTCACCCTGAGTGGTTGGCAAACCCGGTTCTAGTGCTGAAAAGGAACAATGAGTGGAGAATGTGCATAGATTATACGAGTCTCAGTAAGCATTGCCCAAAGGACCCATTTGCCCTTCCCAGGATAGATCAAATCATAGATGCAGTGGCGGGAAGTGACCTATTATGCTTCTTGGATGCCTATTCCGGGTATCACCAGATCAAACTCAAAAAGGGAGATTGGGAGCAAACATCGTTCATAACCCCCTTTGGAGCTTTTTGTTACAAAACTATGACCTTTGGGTTGAAGAATGCTGGCGCAACATACCAACGGTGCATTAAGAAGTGCTTCGAGGATTAGATTGGGCGCAACGTCCACGCCTATGTTGATGATGTAGTGATTAAAACAAGGAAAGCAGAAACATTCATCGAAGACCTAAAGGAGACATTCAAGAACCTGAGGAGATACAAGATGAAGCTTAACCCAGAAAAGTGTGTGTTTGGGGTTCCTGCAGGGAAGTTACTCGGTTTCATCGTTTCTGAGCGAGGGATCGAGGCTAACCCGGAAAAGATCAAGGCCATCTAGAGCTTGAAAAATCCGGAAGGGCTGAAACACGTTAAGAAACTTACAGGATGCGTGGCAGCATTAAGCCGGTTCATATCTAGGCTTGGAGGAAAAGCGATACCCTTATACCAACTCTTGAAGAAAACAGACAAGTTCGTATGGGACCAAGAGGCGGACGAGGCATTTGAGGCTCTGAAAAAGTAGTTATCTGAGGCGTTGGTTCTGGCCGCACCGGGTCCCAAGGAGCCTATGTTACTATATGTTGTGGCTGGGCCCAGGGCAGTTAGCGCAGTGGTTGTGGTTGAGCACAAGGAAGATGGGAAGGATCATCCGGTGCAAAGGCCGGTTTATTATGTGAGCAAGGTCTTATCGGAAGCAAAGCAGTGATACCCTCACTGGCAAAAGCTAGTTTTTGGGGTATTCATGGCCAGCCGGAAATTGAAGCCATACTTTCAGGAACACCCTATTACGGTGGTAAGTTTAATTCCAATGGCAGATATCATAAGAAATTCAGACGCAACAGGCAGGGTGGCTAAGTGGGCCATCGAGATGGGAGATTATCACATAAACTATGAGCCCCAGTCTGCAATCAAGTCTCAGGCCATGGTTGATTTCGTTAATGATTGGACTCAAAAAATCATGCCCCTAGTGGTGCCAAGTTCAGAATCTTGGGTGATGCATTTTGATGGTTCCAAGCAATATGAAGGATCAGGAGCTGGTGTTGTCCTCACGTCGCCAAAAGGAGATAAGTTGAGTTATGTGTTGCAAATTCACTTCGATTGCTCCAACAATGTAGCCGAGTATGAGGCCCTGCTGCATGGACTAAGAATAGCAAAGGAGATGAACTTCAGGCGGATAAGGTGCTACGGAGACTCGGATCTCGTGGTACAGCAGGTCTCAGGAACATGGGACAGAAAGGACGCGACAATGGCAGCATATCGCAGAGAGGTGGACAGGGTAGCCGGGTCTTTTTCCGGATATCAGGCGGAGCACATCGATCGGCGAAAGAACGAGGCCGCAGACGCACTCTCAAGACTCGGTTCTCGCCGTGAGCCGGTTCCCCCAATGTTTTTCTGGACGAGTTATGGCGACCCTCTGTCAAAACCGAGTCAGAAGAGGAACTTGCTCACCAAGACCCGGATTTGGAGTTTGTGGCCGTGGTGCGCGCTATACCGGAGTGGACTGAGCCGTTCTTGGCGTTCTTGTCGCGGGGCGAATTACCACAGCAGGAAGTTTTAGCTCGGCAAATCCAGAGACGCGCGAAGGGGTATTCTATTATCAATGGTGAGCTTTATAAGAGAAGTACTACGGGTGTCTTTCTACGCTGCGTAGCCCCAGAAGAAGGCCGTCAAATACTAAAGGAAATTCATGAAGGAGATTGTGGGAACCATGCCTCGACAAGATCCCTTGTGGCTAAGGCATACCGGCACGGTTTCTTTTGGCTTACATCGTTAGCCGACGCGGAGCGCTTGGTCGCAAGGTGTGATGGATGTCAAAGGTACGCCCGGAAAATACATGTGCCAGATATGGAGTTACGGACAATCCCATTGACCTGGCCGTTTGCTGTTTGGGGTATGGACATGGTAGGCCCTTTCCACATGTCACCATGCAAAAAGACTCACCTATTGGTGGCTATCGACAAGTTTACAAAGTGGGTCGAGGTTATGCCTGTTACAAACTATGAGTCGGCCACAACTGTGAAATACTTAAAGAGGATCGTATATCGATTTGGATACCCCCACAGCATAATCATAGACAATGGAACCAATATGTCCTTAGGAGAGATGGAGAAATTTTGTGGAAACAATGGCATCCGCCTCGATCTAGCCTCAGTGGCCCATCCACAAGCTAACGAACATGTGGAGAGGGCAAACAAGGAGTTACTTCGTGGGTTGAAACCCGGATTACGAGTCCCGTGTCTCCGAGCTGCTGGAGCATGGGTCGAGGAATTACCATTTGTGGTTTGGGGCCACACCTAACAGGTCTACTCAAATGACCCCATTTTTATGGTTTATGGTGTAGAGGCAGTCCTTCCGAGTGATATCATCCACGACTCACCACGAGTGGCGGCTTACGTTGAAGTGGAAAACGAGAAGACCCGGCAAGACGCTGTGGATATGTTAGAAGAACACAGGGAGCAAGCATTGGAGCGATCTGCCATATATCAGCAGGAATTACGGCGATACCACAGCCGCCGGGTCAAAACCCGCGTTTTCCAGGAAGGAGACCTGGTGCTGCGCCTGGTGCAATCTAAGGAGGGAAAACATAAGTTATCTCCCCCATGGGAGGGTCCGTTCATTATAAGCCGGAATCTGCATAATGGATCATATTACCTGGTGGACGCGAGGGAAGAGTCGGATTACGCAAACGACACTGCTCATTCCACCACATCTATGCAAGAGCGTGAACAACCATGGAACGTGGCTCAGCTGCGTCCCTACTACACTTAGTGTAGATTCAGTTTTCAGGTTATATTGACGATGTAATGGGCAACAGGTTTCAGACGCACTCTTTTCCTATCCAGGGTACCTAAGGGGACTGGAGGGTTTTTAATGAGGCGGCCTGCTGGCCTAACCTTTTCATATCAATAAAGAGATGGTTCAATCATAATAGTTCTTGTTTTTCTATATTTTCAATCTTTTATTTGCTTTCCTATATTTGATAATGCTTTATATTAAGTAAGTATATTCTGTTTAGTTAGCTATAATTAGTCAACTATAAGAAATATAATTTAGTAAACTTTAAATTTCCATACCTTTTTGCTCCTATTCAAACTACTTTATAAGCCGGTAAAAGTTGAAAAGCCTAATAGCATATATATCCAGGTCTTGGGGGTTGATTGCTTGAATAGCACAACTATAATCTAAAGACCCGGCCATGATGCCATTGAGTTATGAGGACTGATTACTTACAATAAGTACAGTTGCAATCTCATAACTTGGACAATAGAGCCAAACTTTTCTTGACCTTTCTTGTTTAAGCTTGATGCGACTCGCAACAAAGTGGCATGTTTTTGCTAACCTATGAATTCAATCAGTCATGATGCCCATTGGGACTTGCCTGACCCTGTTTCTATAGAGTTATAGCAGCATTGAGTATCCACGCGAAAGCCGACTTACAACAAAGAGGGTCAAAATGGTCATCCAAACCACAAGTTATGGAGAGTAATGGCATCAGCTGGGAACTCATAGTACATGAAGCATAACTTCAAAAATGCATAAATGCAATAACCTGGTTGGGGACTTAAGAAAGCAAAAAGTTTTCTTAAGCCAAGTAACTCAAGACCCAAAATCCGGGTCTTGTGGACTTGGGGACTTGAGAAAGCAGAAAGTTTTCTTAAAAACCGAAATCCGGGTCTTGGGGACTTGATAAAGCAAAAAAGTTTTCTTAAAGTCCCAAATCCGGGTCTTGGGGAATCGGAAGAAAGTTTTCATCGTCCCAAAACCAAAAATCAGTACTTATAAAAAGCAAAGTTGTCCAAACGTAAGCAAAGGGCATACCAAATCGATGACCAGAAGGGTCATCAAAACCATAGGAGTTTAAGCGTATTACAAACCAAGGGAATAGTATCAAAAGTGCATAGGCGCACTATCAAATAAACAAGTTTAAAAGGCATATTTCAATGCCTATTGGCCAAATGAGTGTTTGCTGGTAAAAACGAGAACATTACTCAGCGTCCATAGCCGAGTCATCGAGGGTGGTCTTGGCGGCCGGGTCTTCGGTGTTCTCCTCCGTAGCTTTCTCTGCCTCCGTGTCCGGGTCAACCGCGGAATCAGCGCGAGCTGGAGGAAGAACACCTGGAGTTGATGACGTTCGCGCAGAACCGGCCCCGACTTTCTTCTTCGCGACCTCTTCCTTTTATCGAGTCAATATTATCAAAGGGAGCAGGGAATTCAGAGGGTATCGGCTTATCTTCAGCGTTATATGGAGGAGTGAGCTTGTTCACATCGAGCTTATCGGCAATCAAGCTGGCCGAGTGACGAATCTGAGCATTGATGGTCTTGAGGTCCTTTGCCGAGAACTTCGAACCATCAGTATTAAACTCAGGAAACCCATTCACAAGTGTTGCTGGCTCAATCTTTGGATAGTAGGCTTTTGCCAATGCAAGACCGCGTATCACTCCAACTCGGCAAGCCGAGCGTTTCCAGATATCAATCCAGGAAGGGATTGTCGAGTATGCCTCAAGCATCTGTGATACACCGCCATAAGTGCCGGTCCACTTCACAGCTTCGAGGGTCCACTTTGTCCCAGCCGAGAATTGTCGGATAATAGTCTTGAGTATCTTCAGCTTCTTGAGATCATCCTGTTCCCCAGCAACCTCACCCGGACCTGCAGTACAAAAAGAAGAGCAAGATGGCGAGATCCGGGTCAAAAACCCTCCAAAAATGGGAAATTCGAGTGATAATCAGGGGTTTAGAGGTGCTTTACTAACGATGGAGCTATAAGTATCGGCAATAAAAGTTGAGAGTTTCTTCAAAAGCTCCTCAGCGGTATGGAGTTTCTTTTTCTACTTCTTGCACTGCTTGGAAAGCTCCTGGACGTTGGCCTCCAGCTCTTCACGGAGTTTGGTTTCAGCCTGCAGGAGTTCGTTGGTTTTTGCCAACACTTCATCCGTCCGGGTCACATAAGCCTGAAAAAAGACAAGACAACATCAGTTGGCAATAAGATACAATTGCACTTGAAAAGTTATATAGCTGCAAAGTACCGAATGACTGTTGGCAGTTCATCCGGAACTTTGCGACTAGGATGAGTATGTAAATAGTATTAGTTAAGCTAACCTGATGCTCAGCTACCAGAGACTCGATAATCTCCTTTTCAGTGGCTTTCAGGGAGTAGTACTCCTTCAGCATTTTTTCAAACTCAAGGCCGCTGAGAGACGGCCTGGAAGAGTTGGGGTTTTGATCACCCGGTGGTGGGGTCGCCTCCTGTTTGAGTGTGTCGACTCTGGTCGCCTGGGTATTGGGAGCAGGAGCTGCCCTTTGCGTCCCAAGATACTCAATGTCGGGATCAGCCGACTGATGCGTGGGTAGAGGAGACTCGGTCCTGGGATCAGCCGACTGATCCGGCTCTTGCTCTTCAATGAATGGGGGCTTAGTGGCGCTCTCCGGGTCTTCCATCGCTGGGTCGTCAACAAGAGTTTTCTCCTGGTCACTAAGTGTGACCTTGGCTCTGAGGAAAGAAAAACAAATAGTTAGTGTGCAATAGATGAAAAGTGCGGAAAGTATAGAAGTATTGGCAGATAAGGCATGCGAATTACCCGGTATTCATGACAAAGTCGCTTGGAAGATCATTACTAGACCCGGAAGACACTGATAAAGAATCGGAAAGTGAGACTCGGAGGTGTCCGGCTAACGGATGAGTTGGAGATGGATATTTTGAGGAGTGTGGGCAGAGTAAGTTGAAGAAGTACCGGCTCGGCGAGCAGGCGACATAGGGATCCCGGGGTTGAGGGGATCGTCACCCGGAGAAGTCCGGGTTGCCCGTCTCTTGGCTAGAGTTGGGTCCTTCAGAGATGATATAGTGGTTAGATACCTGTTAAGTTTGCACATACCGACATAGGAGTATGGCTCTGAGGTCATGGAGGAGTACGGCACCTTGAAAGTAACTCCTCTAGGCTTCCTTTTCTGTCCAACCTCAATTTCCGGCTCTGCCTTGCTCTCCTCCGATTGAGAGCCATCCTTATCAGCTAGTGCTGGTGATTGTGGTGCATTGTCGGAAAGAGGGGAATTTTGGTCTAATAGATTGACAAAGTATCTGTTTAGTAGTGACTCGGAATTACCTTCATCACCGTCACTTGGTTCTTCCTCCTCCGAGTTTTGAGAAGGGGGAGGGGTGACAATCTTCCAAAACGCATCGGTTTCCTGGGTGAGAAACAACAGAGATAAAAGTTAGTATGTGTATGTTAGAAAAATCAGTCGGTACAGAAGGAGTTGGCCGGTTCTTACTGGAGGAGCCTGGTTAGAACGGGTGAAAGGGCCGAGTCCGGAGATGCTCTTGATGACATCTACTTTATCGGCCAAGAAGTTCTTCATGGCCTTATTAATATCCGCGGTTGGGTATGATTTCTCCGAGTATCGGAGAGAGTCGGTTAAGTGACCCGAATACTCGCAGATGAGTTTGGGGCGGATGCTATTTGGCTGGATCCTACAGCTAATCCAGGTTTTAATTAAGTTTAGCCCACAAAGGCCATGGGCTGCAAGAATGGGTAGCTTGTGGAGGAGAGGTTGGATGGACTGTCTATCGGCATCTGGCGCGAATGAGCTAAGGTCGTCGCTGAGTGAGAGGGTCTCAACAGAGAAACCCAGCAAAGGCTTTTCGCCGGGTGAGGATGTGTCTTTGCAGTAGAAAAAAGTCTTCTGCCAGTGCTTCACGTGAGTGTGAAGGCTAAGAGTCGGCATTAGAAGGTTTTTACGTCTCTGAATGGACACCCCCCCACAAACGAGGAGGGCTCCGTCCGTGCTCTCCCGACAGGGCTTGCATTGAAAAAGCTCTAAGAACAAGGCAAGATTCGGTGCGATGCAAAGATAGGCCTCGCAAAGAACGAGAAAGTGGCAGATATTAAAAATCGAGTTAGGACCGATGTCAAAAACTCGGAGTTTGTAATGGTGGAGGATTTCGCGGAAAAAGGGTGACCCGGGGGCGGAAACCCCGGGTCACGTGCTCTAAAAATACGACAACTTCACCTGAGCCGGGTGAAGGCCGGGTCTCCTCGTCTGGCGCTCTCCAGGAGATTTCCGACTCTGCGGGGAGAACCCCAGACTCGGCCAGTTCTTCTAGTTTTTCCTTCGTGACAGTCGACCTAGCCTAGTTGGCTGAGATCGACTGACCCGGTTTCGGCTTCAAGGCCGGGTTTTTTTCCCTTGGACTTAGCACCAATCTTGGGAGCCATGGGAATGGATCTAGAAGAAATTGAAAAACAAGAATAAAGCTAGGAAAAGAATTTGAAAAACAAGAATAAAGCTAGGGAAAGGGAATAGAGGCTATGCGCACGATGAACGTCAAGCTAAGGATTGGAGAAATGGATCTACCAAATAGATCTAGAATGTACTTACCAGGACGGCGGCGGAGTGAGGCTCGGGGTGTGCGGCGGCGGCACGGTCTTTGGAGGTGACGGCCGAGCGTCCGGGTTCGAGGTAGGCTTGGAGCTCCAATCGCGCGGCGAGGTCCTCGAGATGAAATCCGGCGTGCGCGGAGATACGTGCACGGTGGCGCGGCGGCGGCGCAAGATGGCGACGTGGAGCGGCGGCCGGCGGTCGAGGTCGACGGCGCGCGCGGGTCCGGAGGCGGTCGTTTGACCTTGGGCACTTGGGAGCAAGCGGTGAGCGGGAGGAAGAAGAAGGAGTTTGGCGTTTGGATTTTAGGGTTTCCCCCCGGGCCTATTTATAGGTGCAGGGGAACCCTAGGGGCCCAACGGTAAGTTTAGTAACTTGCGGAAGGATAAGATCGAGCCCGTAATCTATGGGATAAGGATTTATGGGAGTTATGGCGAAATGGCCGAGTCAGTTAAGCCCGCCTGAAGATCCGGACTTGAGAACTGTTACTCGGACTGGCTAAGTGGAGAAGGTGAGAGCCGGGTTATAGGATGTGCCCTTGGAAATTTTATCCGAGGAGCGATACCCGGCTCAAATGGAAATTGGGTTATTATATGGACCGCCAAAAGAGAAGGCATGGCTATAGTTAAAGCAATCTAACCCGTCATGTTATGGATGTAAATGTATATTGTTTTGCAGGGAATAGCGTGCGCTTCATGGTTAGATCCAAGATGCCCAAGCTATTCTGGGGACTACTATTGGGGGGATGATAACCGGGTAGGCCTGCACCTGGGACAAGACCTGGCCAAAGGGAAGCGGCGCAAGGCCCCGCGTTGTGATGCAAGGTCGGATCTTGTTGATGGGCCAGTAGGTGCATAGGAGACCCGGCCATAGGTCCAGAAGGTCTAAAAGGTGATATGAACCGTGTAATTCGTGACTTGAGGGTTATGGTAGGAAAGTTAAGGTTGTGTGCGGATCCCGAGTAGGATTCCGTGTATATCTTGTAAGGAAAGCCTGGGAGCCGGGTCTTATATAAACCGGCCTCCAGGGCGTAGAAACCAAGAGATCAAGAGAAACAGAGGTATTCGTGTATTCCAGGTATTCGAGAGCTAGTCCTTTAAACCCTAGATCGGAGTCTCGGTGACATTGCAACCCGAGCCTTTAGATCGCCAGTTGATATGATTTCCCTCGAGCTAAACCCTCTCACAAACACCAGAGTCGATTTGCCCCATATTAAGTGTGATGACCTAGCACACCACTGCATGTGTAGTGCGCAAGTCGGTGACATAATACTCACAGAAGGACTTATCTGTGAATATTATATCTCTCAGAGTGGTACAACAGAAACAAGCGGGTCCAGGCAAAACTATAGGATACAAACTTCATCACAAAATCTGGAGAATCTCCTTGAAGAATCAAAGAAGATCTCATGCAAATGAAACAACAGAAGAAGCAATTCGAAGCTCCAAGCCGGAGAAGAACTCTAGCTCAGAACTAATCCACTACGGCTGATGTCAGCCCTAATCTATGGCTTTTAACTGCTAAGACCAAGAATGGTCTCTACCTACATCTAGATAGCTTCTCCTCCACCAGCGTTGTTGATGACGATGCTTTACCGACTAAGTAGTAGATCACCCACCTAGCTTCATGAGGTAGCGATGGCTTCACGATGACGACTTCCAAAGGCTTCAACTCTAAGCAGGGGGTCAAACGGGAACGAATGAGTAACGAGCGTTACTCAACAAGTTCATGATATATAGTGGGTGGTTTGATGCACTAACTACAGCTTTAGACTCGAAAGAGTCATAAGCTAATGCAAGGTTTTGTAAAACTTTCTTCAAGTGGTTGCTTTTAATTCTGAAAACTATGCCCGCCAGACCATCACAGGACTAGAACTTCATGGAGTTGCCTTTCCTGTAGCGTTCGTAGTTCCTTCCCGGAACAGGGGGTAACATGCCACATCCTTTTACACTCTGCAGAGGTAACGTTCCCCTTCCCGGAACAGGGGGTAACTTTACCCATGGACGACCAAGACCATGTTGCAAAACCAGGTGTACATTCCTGTCCACTCCCACTCAGGTGTGGGGCCCGGTTGTTGGTCCAAGCCAAACCGTGCTTCTCCGCACAACGCATGCCCACCCATTTCTGCCAGCAGGTTGAACGCCTGATTCCACCCCTCACGATGGATATCTACGCGCCCCTGGCAGACCATCATAGACCCGCAGAGTCCGTGGGAATTAAGGGATCCCACCCATGTGCATGTAGTCCCGCAAGACCTACAGCGTACGTCTCTGGCAGCCCGTTGACATGCGAACGAGAAAAGTATAACAGCTGACTTACTCCCCTTATAGAAGACCCATGGTTAACGCGGTATTTACGGTGCACCAAGTTCTGACGGCATTTGTGATTAGTTCCTAGGTAATACGTTCCCGTGCAGTTGGAACCTTCCTTTGACCTATTCATCTTACCATGGTCCCATCTGCCCACCAAATAGAACACTACCACTCGGGTAGTCATTCAAGTAGTCATATTATTATAAAAATAGGATCATGCATTCTTTTGAGAGTAGGTGATAATACGATAGGGTTTTTGAAAATAGTTTGTTATGAGATACTGCAAAGGATATGAGCAAGTGATGAACTTGCCTGAGATTGAAATAACAATAATAATCCAGGTCTTCGGGGTTCGAGGGTCGCGTAGAAAATCCCGACATCTGAAAGATAGCAAAGTAGTCCCGGTAAGGACTACAGAAAACACTGGCAAGGATGATACATGCATAGTAATGAGATGCATCGTGAAGTACCCTGGAAAATACCCCAGCTTACAAGTGTAAGCTACGTTTGATACGATATCTCAATTACACATGTTTTAGGTGAATTGTTTCATTACTTGAGGTGATGTGGTTATTACTTCTTTTAGAGTTACATGTGTTTCACTTTTACTTGGCAAACGATTGTGATTATGTTTAGCTAGAAGTGGTTATTTTTTGGTTAGGTAATAAGACAATGACACATGGAAAACAATTATTGAAAAGGTAACAAACATGTTTGATTTTATTTTCCAAAAGTGTAGAGCTGATGACAATGAGTTTACTTGAAATGATGAACTAGTACAGTAAACTCTATCATCACAACACTTGACAATTACTTGTGATGATAGGTTTTGTAGGTGTGAAAACATGTGGGTTTTATTAATAAGGAAAATGATATTAAGATAGTTATTGCCGGTTATAATGGAATATTATAGAGTTCCATTATACCATTAGAAACAAGTTTATAAGTTAGACAAAATATTTTGTGTTTGACATATTTGAGTTATAAATGTTTTTCTCTTTAATTTGATATAACATTTTATGTTTTCTAAAAATATTTGAATAAGATATTAGTTTATTAATTTTAAATGAATTAAATGAGTAGGCAAATATAGCACACATGAAAACTTGGTCAAATGACCTTGGAAACATCATAGATGAGTTGTATTAGTCATTTGGAGCATTTTGGTATATAACTTGTATTTTTTCTGATTTTATGAATTATTTATTATTTTCTCAATTTTAAATGATTTAATTTAATTAAAGAAAATATTTAATTTTAAATTTTATCAAACATTTTTGAAAAGTTCATAATTATTTAGATTATATTTTTCTAAGCATTTATAAATTTTATTTGTATTTTTCTGGTAAGTGAATTAAAAGTTATTGATTTTATGAGATTAATGACTTTTCTGCCAATATTTAAATTGACAGGTGGGACCCACATGTCATATTCAGTTTTTAAATCAAAATAAAACTAAACAGAAAAGAATATCCATTATGACGTCATGCTTACGTCACAACTGCATCAGCAGTGGAGGAATTCTCCTCTGATCGATGCAATCCCGCAATCGGCTGCGAATTGGTGCAATTCATTGGCTCAAGTGGCTACAGGGGCTCACGGCGAGTGCGGGGGTGGCCGTGGAGTGACCTAATGGTCACCGGAGTGACCCCGACGATCACCGGCGCGGCGTCCGATGGTGGTGCACGGTGACAATATGGATTTCGTCGTCAATCTTCGAATCGAAAGGCACTACGAGGAGCGTATGCTCACCGGGAGCATGTAGGGCTTGACGGCGCGTCAAGGGAAGATGTGAATCGACGACAGCGTGGTCTTCACTGCGGTGACCGGACTCGGGGAAGACGACCCGATTCGGTCCATCCCGGGCTTTCGAGCTCCCCTGAGACCTTGAGGAGGAAGAGGAGGACATGGCGATGACGATGGCATGCTTAGAGGGAGCATCCATGGCCGGAGACGTCGGTGGTGGCCGGCGGCCGTGGGGTTAGGGTTAGGGTTTCTGTTCGGGTTCAGTACAGAGAGGGAGAGAGAGCAGGGGAGGGAGTGAGCGAGAGAGTGCGAGATGCAGACGCCTTCTAGGCTTTATCCTCGCGGAAGAGCGGCAAGTAGGAGGTGGCACATCGACGATGACTCGACGACGACCGCCTCTGCATTCTGGCCGGAGGTGTAGAAGAAAGAAAAGAAAATGTCACATTGCAATAACCCCCCAAAGTTTCTATTATCTACGACTAGGTCCTTCTGTTACTAAAACTGAAAAGGAAAGCTTGTTTTCTGGGATTTTTGTGAACTTAAAAATTATTAAAAATCATATTTGGAAAGCTCATCAAATTTGCAACCTCACCCTGTTTTGTTTTGGTGAATTTAAGCAATATTTATATTTTTTATTTAGGGTGCTAGATTAAGTGATTTTATTGTTTTTCACTCAATTCAATTTATTAAATGTCTTAAAATTTGTTTTAGGCATGAATATTACCTTCACACAACACACATAGGGTTCCCAAGTGGTGTGTTATAAGTGGATCATATTGGACACAATTCCTTATAGAAAGTAATTTAGTAAAAATACTTAGTACTAGTTATATGCATTGTTATGAAAATCATTTAATATGGAATTTTATTCCATGACACACCAAATGATTTTTAGTGGGTGAAGGAACTTGTTTTCTCTTATGAGGCTTTGTTATTTTCATAGTTGTAACTCTTATCCATTTTTGTTTGACATCTTACTTAGGTGTGTGTAAGAAAGGTTGTTGTTTTTAGTACTTGATTAAATGGAAAACTTGAGTGGCTTTGAAGGCTTATTTGTTTGTTTACCACCATGTTCCAAGTATGAATATTATCCCATGCTTGTTTTAGAAACAAGTGATCATTTGTATGTTTACGTGTAGATGAATTTTTGTTATCATCTGTTAGTTTTATCTATGAAAAGGATTTGGAAAACAAGGTATCAACTTGTTTTTATCTACCTCCACATATCAAGATATGTGGATGCAATACCTTGTTGTTATTTCTTTATGGATACTTGTTTCCATTTAAGAGGTTTACTATTTGTTCTTCATCTCTGTTGAGTTTGACAAGGCATAGAGGTTATGGATTTTTAACATTAACTCATGCTTTACTGAATAATTTCTTCTGATCCCCTACTGAGGCAGTGTTTCTTATTGTGGTCTTCTGTTGCTTGATGTTCTTCTCTCTAGTTGTCACCAGTCTTCTGTTATCACCTTTGTCCCTTGCCAGTAAGATCATCTCTGGGATTCCATCATCAATTATCTCACCTTTGTGGTGAAAACAGCCAGTAACTCCAAGCAAAGATTTTACTCAGAAGATTATAAAAGAATGTAGGTTTATTTTATGACATCAAGTTACCATATGCATATAAGAAGAATTTGTTAACAAGTGGGCCAGACTTGCCTCCAAATTACTACTCATATACAATAGGCTGAGATATACCATGTAATTCAATCTTTTGTTTGTTTATGTATGACACTCAACTGTTTGAGTATACAGAAGTGTTTTGTTAACAAGGTATACAGCTTGTTACCAAACTACTTCTCTATAACACTAACATTGGAATATCACACTATTTCAGGAGGAGTTAATAAGATCAAATCAGGATATAAGAGTTTCCAAATACCCTTATGATATATTTTCCAAATACTCTTATGATAGATTGGAATAACACTTCTAGACCAATCTTAAGAATCCTTCTGCAGATCTTCTTGTGGTAGTTCCTCCTTTCTGGTGGTTGCTTCTCTTCTAGAATGATTTCAAGAAGATTGGGAAACAAGATATAGTGGTCTAGCCAGAATAACAAGATCTAGGTTAAGATTTAGTTCAGGCTTTTATTCTCTTTCCATTTGCTTCTAATTTGGTTTCCCATAAGATATGTGCTTGTTCATACATGTTTGGTTTTACTTAGCTTTCCATTCAATTCCTCTAATAGAGGTTATACTTGTTGTTATCCTTACTTGTATCCAGAGATACTTCAGTTGTAGAACTGTTGGATTTGAGTTGAGGTGTGAAATGCTTATGTAATGATGACTTAATGGTAAGTGGATCAAATGGTTCATTGAGGTGTTGAGATCTCATATGTTCACTTGTATAAGATGATTGTAACAATGAGCATGTGAAACTTATTGTGGTTTAATGACTTATGTCATAGTTGTTATTAGTTCTCCCAGGTGTCATGATCTACTTTATATTCATCACTTTATTAACTTTGTCATTCATAATGCATGTATAGAGGTTTAGGAATATCTTATGTAGTGATCAAGGTTTATCAGTAGTTGAAGAAGATTCATTTCTTCTTGGAGATACTTCTTTTATGATGGATGAGATGTGTACATATTCGATAAATATGTTAATACAATTATTATGTCATTTCCCACTTGTGGGTTTTGAGTTAAGACTTGTGGGTATCATTTGTATTCTATTCAAACTTTGTTAATTACTTATGAAGGTTTACTTAATGGTTATGATATGATATCAAGATGTTATGTAGATTGATTGATAACTTAAAGAGTTCATGATTTGAGAGTCTAAGATATTTGTTGATGAGATTATTCCGTCAAGAACTACTAACTTGTGGAAGTGTGATCACTAGTTATGAGATTTGGATACTCACCCCTCTTTTGGGTTCTAGATACCTAGTGAATTATCCCAAGTCACTTAAAGCATTGTGGTTAAGGTTGTTGAGAGTTTGTGTTGGTCAAAACCAATTTATGGTTTGTGTAACCAAAAGATTTGGTTTCTTAAGATACTTCTTATAAAGATCATTCCAAATGTACTCTTGACTAGATGAACTAGACCTATTTCATCAAGTCAAGTGAAACTTTGGTCACTTTGATTCGTTTAAACTTCCGCGCCAAAATTTCCCGTACTTTTAGATGCATGCTATGCAAATGCACATATTAAATTTAGATCCTTATAACCTCCCAAACACTGGGATGTTACATTAAGTTACCCCTGGTAACGTCTGCCGTGAATATCCCGCGACAGGTCCACAACCCTGAAGGTGATGGATGTAAAGCTAGATAGGCATAGCAACTATTGCATATGGGTTCACGTGCTCGAAAGGGGGTGGTGACAGACCTAGATGGCTAAGAGCGGTACATGCGGGTCCACAACCCTGAAGGTGATTGATGCAAAGCTAGATGACCATAGCGACTGTTGCTATGGGTCCACGTGACCGAAAGGTGGTGGTGGCAGACCTAGATGGCTAAGAGCGGTACATGAGGTTCCATAACCCTGAAGATGATTGATGCAAAGCTAGATGACATAGCAACTGTTACATATGGGTCCACATGACCGTAAGGTGTCGGTGGAAAACCAAGATGGCTAAGAGCGGTACATGCGGGTCCACAACCCTAAAGGTGATTGATGTAAAGCTAGATGGGCATAGCAACTATTACATGTGGGTCCACGTACCCGAAAGGTGCTGGTGATAGACCTAGATGGCTAAGAACGATACATGTGGATCCATAACGCCGAAGGTGATGGATGCAATGCTATATGGGCGTAGCGACTGCTGCATGGGGTCCACGTGCCCAAAAGGTGGTGGTGGCAGAACTATATTGCTAAGAGCGGTACATGCGGGTTCACAACCCTGAAGGTGATGAATGTAAAGCTAGATGGGCATAACAAATGTTGCATATGGGTCCACATGCCCGTAAGGTGTCTTTGGCAAACCTAGATGGCTAAGAGGGTACATGGGGGTCCACATATATATTTCAGATCCAGCTATCCAAATAATCTTGATGATATGGTTAGCGTGGTGCTTTGAAAAATAATATCCATATTTTTCTTTTTAGTACGTATATAAATAGAATTTTTTTATAAAGGGTATATAAATAGGCAGAAGATCTGCTTTCTCTTAACTTGAGTTAAGAATATGTATGTCAAACAAAAAGAAAGGAATTTGTAACTGCAATAAAAACATATGATATTATATCAGATAAAGGTACACATGCATGTTTTCCCAATGTATTACAGTACTACGAAACATGTTGGTTAACCGACCTTTGTAGCAAAGTAAGCTAGTTTAGTACTAGAACTCATGCCTAGCTGGATTAGCCATATCGAATCATGTATTACTAGTACAGTACAACATTTTTTTTTTTTGAACAGGACTAGTACAACATTTCACTCCTTCCTTGGTGACTAAGCTAAACACATGCGCTCCCTTGGAACTTGACCTCCCTTCAACTTGCCGATGGATCATCACGGGAAGGGTGGAAGAGGTAGCACTGCAATCATGCATGTCACTATTATTAGTAGTAAAAATTAGTAGAATCTTTACATAAGCCTACAAAAAATAGAAGTTCAGCACGTACCGAAGCAGAGCATCAGCTGCAGTGGGATTCTGCTGCTGTATGTCAGAGGAAGTGAGAGCATCCGCACTTGCTCAATGGTTCCGTTTATATAGCGGTTCAGGGCGGGGTTGGCTTGCACTGCCGTCAACGATTTCACGGAAGTTCGTGCAGCATCTGTCCGGAGGCGCTGAGGTGGCTCCGGTAAGGTACGGTACGCACGAGAGCAGCCTCATGAGATATACCAGGCAGTGGATGGGTTGGGGAGGAGGAGAAGGGGGTGGAGGCATGAAGCCTGCCGGGGAGTGCCGGGAACGGTGGCAGGCTGGGGCAGTGCGGGGAGCTGTGGGAGGCTGGGCAATGGCGGTAAGAAGACAACAATGCTTTTTGTTACCTCTTTTTCGGCTGGCTTTGGATCGTTCATCATCAACCTTCTGTCTGTCGCCGTCGCCGTCGCCGCCGCCGCAACGAAGAAGCCCATGAAGATAAACCAGCTTGCGGCCATGGGTTTCGTGAGGTGAGGATTGTTTGAATTGTCAACACATGGAATACTGTTGTTTTGGCAGCATGAAGTGGTATCGGTCCTTTAGTAGGAGCTTGGCTTTTGGGTCATGCTCTTGGTATTGTTACGTTTGTCATAACCGCACACGTCTTATTTATATGCCTGTGAAGGTCACAATCTTTAGCTGGTCTTGCGCCGGTTATATTCTCCATTGCCCCTGTATGCGTAATTTAAATACGCAGTCTGGAGCTTAATTAGTACTATAACTGAACCATACTAATCTACCGTCTTCGCATGTGTCCCCAGCTTCTTCCGTAAGCTAGCTGGCTTATTACTTGAGTCTTCTAAACTAGTAATAAACTGGACGGTTTACAAGGGAAACTGGGGAGAGATAGCTTTGGGATGAAAACTGGGTCCCGTTTAATCCCATTTAATCCACTAATATTGGTCAAGAGATAAAAGAAAATCCTTCCCGCAAAATGAACTAACAAAGTAACTAAACGGGTTTATGCGGCATCATTTAATGCCCCGTTTACATCCCTAGATAGCTTGCCTTAACACTAGCAGGTTATAGCAAATGCAAAACCACCACAAATGTATATCTAATTAAGCCTGCACGGTAAGACATGTTAGCTACTCTAGAACATATAGGTACTAATACGTGCTTTTGTTTTTCGATGTGAACACAAAGACACAAACAGATAAGATACATTAAGGAACCAGTTCCTCGTCGCTTAGAGAACTTATATATTGCTATGTAAATAATTGTCTTTTCTTAGAACCTAGGCAAAGCCTATGGTTGATTAAGCCGAAAAGAGTTAGACACTTCATAAGTAAAATGGTAAAAAACCATACAACACAACGCACCACTTGATGGCCACATCCGGGGAAAACCAATTCAGCCGCTAGCGGCACCAATAAAACCCCACACATACCTCTCCAAAGAGGGGCTCGTCGAGTCGGTCCGAATGCATCATCGCCATCACATCTCATCTAGGAGGAAACACTCCCGACCTGAAACTCCGATCATGCGACTCCGACTACCCCGAGGACAATCGTCGAACCAGCCCACACCGAAGAGGCCATGCGGAGCCACGTGAAGATTCGGCCAGAACTTAGCACCTCCGACAAGACATGCAACACCCACTCCATTGAAGAGCTACAAAAAAATAACCAGGCAGGCTAGCGCCATGGAAGATTGCCGAATGGAGGACATGTCACCAGTCATCGTACATCACCAGGACCCACCACAATGGTTTCGACTTCTCAGCAACAAACACGCCGAGGCAAGCGCACGGACATGGCGGAGAAGAGCCGACTAATCCAAAGAAATCCATGTCTCCGACATCGCTCGTCTCTATCATCGTTTCCTCAGAAGTATCAACGCGAACACCACACCAATGCTGCTGCAACAACCCCATCATCCCAACCGCCACCAACCATGGGCCCCGCTTGCTATTGCTGAGTTCTAAGACGAAGCCCCCAAGAGGGAAAACGACACCAATTTTTTGCCATCGTACAATCACAAGACCATGGATTTCCCCTAGAGAGACCGAGCTAGCGTGTTCCGTGCGGGAGGTGGACGGTTAATGATACGTCCAAATCGTATCTATAATTTTTGATTGTTCCATACTTCTTTTATATCATTGCATTATGTTTTTACTGTATTTTTACATCATTTTAAGACTTCTTCACATACTAGCCTACTGACAAGATGCTCAGTGCCAGTTTATATATTATGCTGTTTTGTATTTCCAAAATCCATGCTGAAAAATTCTGAGGACAAATTCAGAAAAAGTAGGAAGCCAGATATTTTTGCGAAACGAAGAAGGATTCCAAAAATCAGTCGGATGAGAGCCACCAGGTGGCCAGGCGTGTTGGGGCATGGCTCCACCTAGACCCTCGGCTCCAGGTAGCCTAAGCCCACCAGGCCTTCTACCGGCGCCTAGATTTGCTTATAAGTTTCCCTCTGGTCTAAAAACAAAAGGGCGGTGATTATTTTCAGCGAAACATATGCAGAGTTGTCGTTACCTTGAAAGTCCAATATAGGGCTTCTAGAGCCCTACTTAGGCAACCTGTCGGAAGGGGTAACTATCACTAGAGGCTTCTTCTCCGCCATGATTGTCTCTGGAATGATGCATAAGTAGTTATATGGTGGTCTCTTCTCCTGGTGCCACCATGATTAGATCTTGTGAAATGTCTAACATGATCAAGATCACAGTTATGTAATTACTACTTGTTGTGTTTGCGGGGATCCGATGAATTGTGAAGTTATGATCAAATTGATCATGTTTCTTATTTGATCTTGTTACTATTATTGTATCGATGGTATATTGTGTTCTTGCATTCTTCGGTGTGTATGTGGTTGATTTGGCCAAGTGCTTGTCTGCATCTCCAAGACAAGGTTTTGTGCTAGATAGTAGGTTCATGCCTCCTTCGTATCTAGGCTCGAGTAACTTTAACGAGTAAGACAAAGGATGTGATGTTGCTTCTAATGGTAAAAAAAGGTGTTTATATGTATTTATGATTATGAATATTGATTATATTATCAATTGAACTCAATGCAATTTTCTGTTGCTTTTAACAACTTAATACCAGCGATGGCAAACATAAGAGCGCACTCAAGGTGGATTATTAGTTAGTGATGAACGATGGATAGTGGTCTACATATGTTTAACGTAATGCCTACATGAATATTACAATAAAATTTACTTATCATAATATCATTATTATGCCCCCATGATTTGTCAGTTTCCCAGTTGTAGTTAGTTTACCCAAGATGTCTGATTGTTATCTTTTGAAGAGACACAACTAGTGAAATTATGGGCCCCGCTGCATTATTTTACATTTTTTACAACTTCTTTAACTTGGTTTTCATTGTTACTCTGTACCGGTTCCTTTATTACTCTCAATTCACACCATATATTAACTCTCTTGTTCACACCACGACGTCAAGATCGACAACCTTCCTGAAAAGTTTGGGGCAAAGGGAATTTTATGTTTTGTGTCTAGATCCACACTCGTTGACGCGCCATTTGACGAGCACCTCACTGAAGAATTTGAAGTCCTATTGGTTAGGTAAGCCTTGGTTTTATAACTAAAGGAAAACTTCCTACCACACCGTTGGAGATATGCCCTAGAGACACTAATATTCAGTTATTATTCTATATCTAACTTCATTATTAAGTTTATATCATCGTTCTATATCCTCTATAGTACTTGAAAAGTGATTTTTCAAAGGAAAGTCTTTGTGCATCACGACTCACCGGGCCACAGATTCGATAAAGTCATATAAGAGTTACGAACAATCGTAGTTCCTCACAACTAGGCCTAGTTGTAAGGATATCGCTAAGCTCTACTCGTCAAGGATCACACGTGTACTCCCTCTTATGGTGTGCACACGTATGCTCATGTCAACCCGTCAGCGCTCCGCCATCCAGGACTCGGCGCTGACGAAGAGGGACAACATTTCGTTGTTGCTAACTGGTAGCACTAATCGACTGTGATTAGAGCTATATCATTCTGGAAGTTTCTGAACACATTAGAGAGAACAAGTAATTAGAACTAGGTCTAATCGGGAGAGAACACCTCAAAAGCCAATTATAATAATCTTTAATTCAATAAGAGGGTCTCTAATTAGAATCCCTAATTAGACCCTCTAATTCTACTAGAGAGAGAGAGAGAGATGGGCTTGAGAGAGAATTTATCACAATATTATGTTTTACCTCAAGCCTTGGGGGTGCTTTTATAGTTGGAGGGAAGGGGGGCTTGCCAAAAGGGGGGAGGAGTCCTAGTTGTGCTAGCAGGGGCTAGCCGCCCCAAGGAGGTGGCCGCACCCCTCGCCTAGCCCAACTTGGATTGTACTCACATGTGATGTCCAATTCCACTGCTTCCCCCATTTTCCTTTTCCCTTTTATTTCCATTTTCCCCTTCAAATCAACTTAGGGAAAACATCGGAAGGTTCCTAGTGCCATGATTTGAGGCCATGGGGCCCACCTGCCAGCCCCACCAAGTGGTGCGACCATGGGGGCAAATCTGGCTCTCTCCGGCACCCCCTTCTCGGTTTTGCCCGGAACTCTTCCGAAACCCTATGAACCCAATAGATAAAATCACCGAACTTATATAGTGATGTTATAAACATATTTATAACATAAAACATCTCATGTACTCCTTTATCTTCTGCCTACCATCGGCATCATTTCTCTCTTATAATAACATCCTCGAAACCTCTCTAATTGACACGAGACTTGTTTCTATGACATCGTATTGACAAAAAATATTCATAAAATCAATAATAACATTTTTATTCTGACAATTAAAGGTTGGAGAGTGTGCCCCGTAAAGCCTCGATAACACACATGCATGTTCCGTAATTTACCGAACAATACTCAACAGTGGGACTAAGGACGCCCATGATGTCTCCTATATATTCATGAAGATCGACGGAACCTTACAAGTTACTCATTGTAATTATTCCCTTAACTTCAAGATACCAACGATATCACGAAGCGAGATTATGTGATCTAGTCTAATCAAACTCTTTGATCATAAGACATATAAAACTCGTTACCTACATCGTCCTCTTTTTTAGACCATTGTCTTTCACATTTTGATCTCATCAACTTGTGATAAACTTGTGTTAGTATTTATTAGGAATTTGAATTGTGTGAACCCAACTCAGTATTTGCATTAATAATTAAAGCGTCTCTGAATGAATTATTATACCATCTTTTGAAGCCTCGCTAAGTCGAATGACTTTTATCCAATAACTTGCAATCTACAATGTCTCAAATAATGTTGCAACTATCCCTAGTAATATACTGCAGAGTCCACTCATAATATTCTCATGTTCATATTTATACAACATACGATACTTTTTCAATTAAAAAAAAACCATAATTTGAATAAAAATCAATAAATATTTTATTTTGTAATTCCACTAAGAATACATATGTGAATACATCTCACACTATTATTTTTGGCTATACAAAATCCCGCTGAGTCGTTTTGTACTTTGTAATACCACCATAAAATATTTATGTGAGAAAAATATCACCATAATATTCCTATGTTTTTTACAAACAATTAAATACATGATAAAAACTATTACTGAAGGCTCTCTCCTTTAGACCGGTTTGACAAAACAATTTAGCCAACGAAAATCTACCGATTCTTGTGTGCTTCTATCGTCCCAGTGGATATCAGGGTACCACGGCCCGTCTGCGGCGGCCCAATCAAGCTAGCATATGGAAGCCTCCACAAGGAAGCCTCATGAGGGAATTCTTCCATGCCAAGATTGCAGCTCTCCTCGAGAGACCGCCACTAGGCGCCTAGCCTCTCCAGAGGGGCACAACCCATCTGTCCTCGGAGAGAGGCTCTACCTCGACCTCCCTGCCTTCTCTCTAGAGGGTTTCCTCTCAAGAGGAAACATCCCATGTGCCCGATGACGCGTGCAGGCCTGCACGCTCACGAGAGCATGTTAGTGCTACATTTTACCTTTGGCAGAGATCGCCATTATCGTGTATAAGGTTCATAAAGAGACAACATTATAAAAAGAAGATATTGTTTCCTTACAACTTCGAGTAAAAGTGTTACTTTCTTTTACACACATCAATTTTTTCTTACTTGATGTTAAGTGTAACTGATAAGTTATATACGTATATAAACCTGCGCAAGTTTCATTATATTCTGCTAATTATTAAGTTGACGACGAAAGATTTGAAATCTACGACTCATTGGCGAAACTCGAAGAGAAGTATAAAACCCTTTTAGACGCGATTAAAAGGTAATTTCAATCATTATCGCAATATATCGATCTCTTTTATTCATTTCCATATCAAGTAACTAATAAATCATTTATTCATTTTTTTTGCCAAGCAGGGATTTTTGGAAAAATTTCAAACAGAGCACACCTAGTGAACTTAAAGAGAAACTTAGTTTTCGTCGTATGAAGGTAAGTAGTACGAGCTAGCTCCACGATTCTCAGTTCTAATTTTAATACCATTATATCATGCTTGATTATATTTTACTGAATTGTATTCTCGTAAAGTGCGAGACGCAACCAATGGGGAGCACTTTGTGTGGATACTTCATTTTTTAGTGGATTCGCAAGGAGGTGAGTGAGCGGAACCGGGCGACATTTTTAGAAGTACGTGATAAAATATATTCACAATTTTATTTTATTAACAACAATTGTTTTGAGTGTCATTCATAATTTTTGTTATGATCATTTGATATTAATTTTGATCTCCTTCTTTTCTAGTTGGATACAACACAGAAAAAACTGCAACCAAAGGAGCGCTTTCTAGCAATTCAAGAGGATATTGCGGGATTTCTGATGGACCATGTCATAAGCAGCTCAGGCAAATACAATGACACCTAAACGGGCTCTAGTCCCGGTTATGATCTCTTAGACGGGCTCTATTCCTGGTTAGATCTCCATGTAAATAGACGGTCTCTTGTTCCGGTTAGATAGATTCATCGATCTCCATGTAAATGAATAGATGGGCTCTAGTCCCCGTTGAATTATCATAAAGTATATTTTTATTAGATAGATATTTCTTTTATGGACATTTTTGAAGGGGTCGTTGCATAGAAAACAAAAAAATTCCTACGCGAGAGACACCCGAAAGGCCAAGATCTAATCTAGGAGACGAAGTGCAATGGGCAAAGAGAGGGTTAAGGTGAACACATACCCTCGAAGACACAAAGCGTTACGAGATCAAATCTCGTTGTTGGCGTAGTCGTACTCACACCGATCCCGATAGCGAGAAGATGTGCACCGCATTCCGGCGGTGCCTCCGTGATCGGTCACACGTACGGTTGATGACGACCTCCGTTCCGTCGATCCAGCGGGGCGCGGAAGTAGAGGATCCCTTGGAACTCCAGCAACACGACGACGTGGTGGTGGTGAAGAATCCCAAGGTCAGGGCTTCGCCAAGCCGGAGTCCATGGAATGGAGCAGCGGGCGGAGAGTAAATGGAGTGGGACAAGTGTGTGTGAGAAGAGGATCTCTCACCCTCCTTTTATAGGGGAGGGGGAGGCAGCCCAAGAGGGGGTGCGGTTAGCCATGGTGGTGCGCCCACCTCTTCCCTCTTCATGTGAGTGGAAGCCCCGCTCACATCCACTCATTTTCCATTAAAACTCCACTTAGAAAATCCAAGAGTTTTTCTTTTAATAAATAAATAAAACATTTTTATTTCTTTATTTACATTTGTTAATTCCACTAACAAACATTTTCATATAGCACCTCGAATCATTTGTTAATTATATTAACAACCATTCGACGAAAAACCCCTTGAACTATTTCAATTTTCCCCGAAACAATTTTGGTGCTGCCCAAAATATTCTTCGATATTCCGTATCCTCTCAAACGCGTCATCTAACCTTAAGTGTGTCACCCTACGGTTCGCGAATAATATAGACATGATCGAGACTCCTCTCCGATCAATAATCAACAACTTGATCTGGAAAACCGTGATGACTCCTATTTATTCAACGACGACTCTCGTGATCGTGTGAACCAACAACGCCGTGAACTACTCCCGTTGTCTCACGATATTTTACTTGTCCGAGATTCGATCATTGGTATCAACCACACCTTGTTCAATCTCGTTGTCGACAAGTACTCTTTTCTCGTTCCCGTGATATAACATCCTTGTGATCATATCACGTGCTTGCAAGGGGTTTCGATGTGATATCACCGAGAGGGCCCAGAGTATATCTCTCCGTCATTTTGGATGGACAAATCCCACTCTTGATCCATGATCCTCAACTAATACTTTCCGAATACCTAACGGCACCTTTATAGTCACCCTGTTACGGTGTGACGTTTGATGACATCAAAGCACCCTTCTGGTATTAGTGATTGACATGATCTCATGGTCTAAGGAATAAGTTACTTCGTATGTTTGATATAACAATGTAAACTTAATGACTTGATCACATTTCTATATTCACTTTGGGTATATGTTCATCACATCATTCTTCTAATGACATGGCCCCGGTATTAACAACATCCAATGTTCATGATCAGGAAACCTTGATCATCTATGAATCAACGAGCTAGTTAAAAGAGAGACTTTTCTAGGAACCATTGTTCGCTTATTAAACACACATGTATCAATGTTTCCGGTTAATACAATTCTAGCATGACAAATAAACATTTATCATAAACAAGGAATAAGATAATAACCACTTTATTATTGCCTCTCGGGCATATTCCCTTCAGTCTCCCACTTGCACTAGAGTCAATAATCTAGTCTGTAAGCACTTAACACATATGGCGTTCCAGTGTTATTACCATGCTTTGCATGCGGTAAACATCATCAAAAAGATCTGAACTGTTCAGGTCCTATTGTATTTGCATGTTCTTTGCGTCTACATGCATCACTCATTCTCTAATGAGATGGCTTTGTATATATATGGTCAATCGGTGAAAACTTAATTCCTCAGCTTAAACCGATGTCACTAACATTGTGAAAATGTAGCTTCATAGTGTTAGCATTCTTGGAAATGCACCAAGTGCCGGTGATACCTTAATTCCTCAGCTTAAACTGATGTTACTAACATTGTGAAAATGTAGCTTCATAGTGTCAGCATTCTTGGATTTTCACCAAGTTTAATAAACAACTCCTTGACACAAAATACGTTTATTATCAGTTGTCGACACAACGATATACTTTAGGCTTTGTTGTAGTATCTGTCACAATATTTTAATTTTTTTTGAAACTCTTTCAAATCCAGCATGGAACTTTCTTCCAGCCTATTGTGCTACCCTTCGTCACATATTTTAAGTGGGATAAAATTATTTGAATAAATGACAAGACTATTAGTGTAACATATTACAACTAATATTTTGTCATTACTGCATAGGAAAACATATCCTTAGCATTTCTAAAATGACACAAGGATCTCTCCCACTGTTGTCTAATCATCATATGAATTATCCTGCTATAACATTTTATATCATAGGACTCATCTGGTTGTGTACATAGCATGGAAACATGACTTAGAAATCTCAATTTCATTATGCTCATAATGTGTCAAAACACTTGAATCTTGCTCAATTCTTTTCCATGTGACAAGAACTCCTTCTTGTCATTTCGATATTGACTTACTTCAATATTTCATCTATGTAATTTGGCTTCAATCATATCAGGCGCTTCAATCCATCTCTTATAGATATCGATGCCCAATATCTTCTAAGCCTTTCATCAATATGAAAATCTTAACCGTGTTAATTTAAAATTACATATTTTCCAATCATCCATATGTCATGTACATAAAGTATTGGAAATATGTAATAGCGCTCCCACTTAATTTCTTGTAATTATACAATCATCTTTATCGTTCATGATGCAATCAAACTCTTTTGATAACTTCATTAAGGTAAATATTTCAACTTCGTTATGATCACTTCAACCATTGAAGTGTGCATACCTTTCTAGCCACCTTTTGAATTTTACAAAACTCCTAGACTGTGTCAAGTACACATCCTTGATCAAACTTCCTCGAGAGGAGAGTTGGTGTTGTTATTCAACTTCCATATCATAATATGTAACTTTGCTAGAACTATCCGCAAAGACTAAGCATCACTACGGAAGATCAAAATCTTGTAGTAGTCAACTCTTTGAACTTCGTCGAAAACAACTTTTCGATAAGTACAACTTTCAAAAGATGTAAAAATCCATGTCTTTGTCTCTATATAGACCCTTTTGCTATCGTTAGGCATCATGCCTATCGAAAGAACTACCAAGTCACATACTTGATATTCATACAAGGATACTATGGAGGATATAATGACTCATAGTCAATTTTACGAAGTCAGGGCCCATCATTTGCTTCCTTTATAAGGTCCAGGTCCTTCTGTTGTCAAAACAACACTTTACTCTTAAACCACAAGTTGTTCTAAGTACAAAGTTTTAGAACTTTTGTGGTTCAATAGCAAACTCATCCAAAGTATCTACAACATGTAGTGTCTTCTACTTTGTCAAAATAGCAAACCCCCGAACAACTTTCAGTGTTGCGCTACTCTTGACATGATAACGAAGATTCTCTAATGTTGTTGAGTTTGTACTGTGCTCCCACTCACATGTTTCGCAAGAAATACGTTGTCGGGGGGTTACCCCCGAGTAGGGGTAAAGCAAGTGCTAAAGGCAAGATCAAAGGAGAGTTTTGGCTGAGTAGCTGGCTACGCGGTACTCGCTACCCGGTCGTCTGCTATCCGGCCGTACCTGCTAATGGCCAGAAGGAAGAATCAAGGAATTCATATTCTTCCGAGTAGAGGAAGTGAGTTCTAACTCGGGCCAGAAGTCAAAGGAGCCGTTCTGACACATGATCCCGCGTATCTTGGGTCCATACCGGCGCACTGTTCATCTGCAGAGCGCGTGCTTATCCGCTCCAGGGTGTCAGCAGGACGGTGCAGGTCACGGGGCCTACACTGTGGGCGTAACAGTGATAACAAGTCATGAACTTGGTTTTGCACAACGACTTTGTACACAAGACAAACTAGGAAGCCAAAGCTGTCAGCGAGAAGCTGGAAGTGTGCAGTGTGCACACAATGTCGACACCCGTCTATACTTTTCATCTTTGGATGTATTCGGCTGGGCACCAGTATATAAGGTGCCCTGCCTCCTCCTGTGCGAGGTTCGGTTCACGTGGCTGCATTCAGGACCTAGACTTTCACATAGAGAGAAGAGTGGCTACTCGGCTACGAGCTTGACTGTACTGTGGCTACTCGGTAGAACACACATATAAAGAGAGAAAGGCAGGAGTAGGGGTTTTACCTCCACACGAGGGCCCTGAACCTGGGTAGATCTTGTTGTTTGCAGTGTTAGATTCGTCCCACAGGTGGCTACCCGCTGCGTGATCCCTCCCCGAGCACCTCCAGCGTCCATCGACCCCAGATCTTTAGCCATCCTATGGCATCTGCCGTGATACCACCACGACAGTTGGCGCCCACCGTGGGGCACGCCAGCGGCGCTGGCTGGAGTTCATGTTCGGACGGGATCCATTTCTGCTACTGGGGAGCGCGTGGTCTGTGGCCTTGTCCACATATTCGGCTCCTTCGACTTCGTCACCGACAACGCCGGCGATTTCGGCGGCAGGACCATGCCGGAGGGCGGCTTGGTGCTCTCCTTCGGCTCGCACCTCGTCTACGTCGCCACCATCGTCGTCCGCGAGTATCCCGAGTTGGTGCTCGTCGCGGAAGATCCCCCTGCTGTCATCGCTGCCCGCGGAAAGCCAACTGGCTGTTCTGCGGATAGCGTGGAAGTTTTGATGACGGGCCCGGCTATCGCTGCCGGGAAGGGCGCGGCTGCAACCGCGGCAGTCGTTGAGGAGCTTGCTGGCCCAAGCGAGCTCCCAAGAACGCACAAGCCCTACGAGCTGCCCCAGAACATCCCGGGTTACATCCCTCCTTCCACGACATCGACGATACCGACATCCGCCGTGCGAGTGGGCATGCCGCCTCCCACCGAGCTCGAGCTCATGACTATGAAGGCGCAGCTCGACCAGCAGCGCCAGGCGCTGCTCGCGGAGCAGGTGGAGTTGGAAAAGGTTAGGCTCGAGCTTAACCTGGACCAGAACGAGTACAACAGGGCTCACGGCTTTACAGCTGTGGTTAGGAGGCCTGTCAAGGCAGGCACCACTCGTCGCAACCTAGGCACCGAGATGGCAGCAGTTGGTGAGACTGCTGGCCAAGCCGATAGCCAAAACACCGCTACCACCAGACCCAAATACAGCACCCCCGCCAAAACCCTTAGATCTGCTGAGGCTATAGCTGCTGAGTTGCCGCATCTCGCTGGCGACGCGCGCGTTAGGCAGCAGGAGAGGCTCAATGAGCTAGTGCTAGAGGCTGCCAGGCGGAACGAGGAGTTCCGGAAAGCCAATCCGGGTGCAGGAGCTTCTCAAGTGGTGCATTCGCATGCGGTCGGATCTAACGATCATGCCTCATCACTGCATCCCATCCGTGAGAGGGACCGGAATGGGTACTCTGGCAGAGACATGCAGATGCAGGTGTACGACCCGGCTGTCGCCGCGAAACAGCACGCTGTGCCGCGACAGTCCGGTCAAAAACACAATACTGCAGGAGCAGGCTATCAAGCCCATAAAGCTCACATCCAGACGCGGGATGGAGATCGTCCAGGCCCTTCTCGGCATCAGGTTGCCCAGCCTACTCGGCAGAGGCCGCAGCAGCCAGCTGCCGCGCAGCCGCGTGCGGTTGTGCCAGCAGCCAACCCGGTGGAGCAACCTGCAGCAGCGCAGATGAACATATATGATGATGGCTACTCGGCGATGGGGCTAGCTCGCTATGCCGACCCAAGAGATATCACTGATCGCGTGGGAGAACACGTACTGGAGCCCAATGATGCCAGGTACACGCTGGACCGGATCAATCGGTCTGTGCAACTCGAGAACACGGGGCCGCCAGGCCCAGAGTGCTTTGGTCATCGCATCATGACCGAGCCATCCGTGAAGCAGTTCCAGCTCGCCAGGGGGACCAAGTGTTACAACGGCAGCACCAAGCCGGAAGATTGGCTCAATGACTATGTCACAGCCATGCACATTGCGGGCGGCAACCGGAGATGGGCCGTGCGCTACATCCCGCAGATGCTTGAAGGCCCGGCAAGAACGTGGCTCAACAACCTGCCCAAGCACAGCATCAACTGCTGGCTTGACTTTGCGGAAGCCTTTGTCAGCAACTTCACCAGCACTTACCAGAGACCGAATAGGCCGCAGCAGCTATCCGCTTGCAGGCAGCGGGAAGAGGAGACGGACCGAGAGTATCTTACTCGGTGGAGCACTCTGAGGAACACCTGTGAAGGTGTGAATGAGGCCTAGGCCATCACTTGGTTTGCGCAGGGCTAAAGGCATGGCAGCATGTTGTGGCAGAGGCTGCAGAGAGAGATGCCGAGTACTCTCGCTGAGACCATCAGGATTGCAGATCAGTACGCACTCGGCGACCCAACTCAGCCTCTGCTTGATGCTGCTGAGCCGAGAAGAAACTACAACAACAACAAGCGCAATGAGTTCCTCAACAAGCGCAGAGGTGACCTGGATTGATACCCGGTACGATCCTGAAGAGGTGAATGTTGTGGCTACCGGAGCTGGGAGTAGCCAGAGGCCGAAAACTGCTGGAGCCCAGTACGGGCAGAACCACAATCAGGGCCAAGGCATCAAGAAGCCATACAATGCTCTCCAGCAGGGTAGCGGCAACTCGGGTCCTGTTCAGAACTTTGTCTTCAAGGACATGAAGGATGGCCCATGCAGCTTCCATACTCGGCATCCCGCTAGACCTGCCAACCACACTACTCGGCAGTGCAGTTGGTGGGAAGAGATCAAGAACGAGGGCCTGCCTGCCTCCTCCTCCTATGCCAGCTGCGAATGCCAATGCGCAGCCTGCTCGCGCACCCGCTGCCCGGCCTCCAGCTTTCCCGAGAAGAGAAAATGTGAACCAGGTGGCTTTAGGAGCCAACCGCTACTTCAACAACGAAGGCTACCGCAACAACAACAACAACAGAGGCAACAACAACAACAACAACAACAACAACAACAACAACAACAACAACAACAACAACAAAAATGGCAACAATGGTGGTGGAGGCCGCAACCAGTACCAGGAACATCACGAGAGCTACATGATCTTCACTTCCGAGCCCGTCGATAAGCAGTCTCAACACAGGCGTGCCATGGAGGTCAATGTTGTGATCCCTGCTGTTCCTCACTACCTGCACTGGTGCAACCAAGAAATCACGTGGTCCAGAACTGATCATCCAAGGGTGATGCCCAACCCGGGTAGCTACGCCTTGGTGGTGGATCCCACCTTCTTGGGCACTCAGAAGAACGTGAGGTTCAGCAAGGTGCTGATCGACAACGGCAGTAGCATCAACATTGTGTACAGAGACACACTTGAGAAACTCGGTATGGCCGAGAACATGCTGCTGCCCAGCAAGACCACTTTCCACGTCATTGTGCCAGGAGTTTCTTGTTCTCCGATTGGCCGCGTGTGGATAGACATTCTATTCGGCACCAGGGAGAACTGCCGCACAGAGAGCCTGCAGTTTGAGGTAGTCGATCACCAGAGGCCCTACCACGCCCTACTCGGCAGGCCTGCTCTCAGCAAGTTCATGTCCTCTACCCATGCTGCCTACCTGAAGATGAAGATCCCTGGTCCCAATGGAGTCGTCACCATCTCTGGTGATTACAAGAAATCTATGGAATGTGCCTCTGCTGGTTCTCAGTTGGCGGAGTCCATGGTAATTGCTGCCGAGAAGAAGAAGATGTACGAGGTGGTGGCTATGGCACAAGCAGCGCAAGGTGGCGCGCCTGGCATGCCGAGTTCCCAGTACTGGACGGTGTTCCAGGCGTCCCAGGAGACAAAGAAGGTTCAAGTCGACCCCGAGTTCCCCGACCGTGTTGCCATCATCGACGCAGGGTTGGAGAAAAATAGGAAAGCGAGCTCATCCACTTCCTCCGTGAGAATCGGGACGTGTTCGCCTGGTCCAATGAGGATTTACCAGGTGTCCCGAGGGAGTTGGTTGAGCACTCGCTACATGTGCGCCCTGACACCAAACCAGTGAAGCAGGCGATGCGCTGCTTCGGAGATGAGAGAAGGAAGGCCATCGGTGATCAGATCACCAAATTGCTGATAAGCAACTTCATCATGGAGGTCCTGCATCCGGACTGGCTAGCCAACCCGGTTATGGTTGAGAAGAAGGAGGACCCCAAGGCCGCTACTGCGTGGCGCATGTGCGTCGACTACACCGACTTGAACAAGGCCTGCCCCAAGGATCCTTTTCCGCTACCCCGCATAGATCAGGTGATCGATTCCACTGCTGGTTGTGAACTCTTGTCTTTCATAGATGACTACTCTGGTTTTCATCAAATAGCTCTCAACCCTGCTGATCAAATAAAGACTTCTTTCATTACCCCGTACGGGGCTTATTGCTATCGTGTCATGTGCTTTGGGTTGCGGAATGCTGGTGCTACTTATCAGAGATGCATGCAGAAATGCTTGCATGATCAACTTGGCAAGAATGTGCAGGTGTACGTAGATGACATTGTCATTAAAACGAATAAAACAGATACTCTGCTTAGTGACCTTGAGGAAACTTTTGCTAACTTGCGCAAGTACAAGATGAAGCTGAACCCGAGTAAATGCACCTTTGGCGTCCCGGCTGGCAAACTGCTCGGCTTCTTGGTATCCAGTCGGGGTATTGAGGCCAATCCTTCAAAGATAAAGGCTATTGAGAGCATGTCTTTGCCGAGATCCCTGAAGGATCTGCAAAAATTCACTGGTTGCTTGGCATCTCTGAGTCGTTTCTTGGGCAGAATGGGCGAGAAGGCACTGCCTCTGTATCAGTTGATGAAGAAAAGTGACAAGTTCGTCTGGACACCGCAAGCTGATGTGGCATTCAATGAGCTGAAGGCGATGCTGGGTAGCGCTCCCATTTTGGCTAGTCTGCTACCCAAGGAGCCTATGCTGTTATATATTGCTGCTACCAATCGGGTAGTCAGCGTGGTGATTGTGGTGGAGCGAGAAGAGGAAGGCAAGAGTGTGCAGCGGCCAGTATATTATCTCAGTGAGGTGCTGTCCGGCTCCAAGCAGAACTACCCGCACTACCAGAAGATGACTTACGGCGTGTACCTGGGCGCCAAGAAGCTGAAGCACTATTTCCAAGAGCATCCCATCACCGTGGTGAGTTCTGCTCCCATCTCGGATATCATGGGCAACAAGGAAGCAAGTGGCAGAGTAGCCAAGTGGGCAATCGAGCTGGCCGCGTATGCTCCCGCGTATGCGAGAAGAGAAGCCATCAAGTCTCAGATTCTGGCGGAGTTTCTTGTGGATTGGGCTGAGGTGCAGTATGAGCCTCCTACTTCGGTATCCAACTACTGGAAGATGCATTTTGATGGCTCCAAAGTGAAGGAAGGCCTTGGTGCTGGCGTGGTGCTTACGTCACCCAAGCGAGATCAACTCAAGTACGTGATGCAAATCCACTTCAAGGCATCCAACAATGTAGCAGAGTACGAGGCTGTGGTACACGGTTTGAAGGTGGCAAAGGAAGTTGGAGTGCAGCGCATCATATGCTATGGCGACTCGGATCTGATTGTGTAGCAAGTTTCTGGTACTTGGGATGCTCTGGATGCCAACATGGCTTCATACCGCTTCCTGGTGCAAACCATGACGGGATTCTTTGAAGGATGCGAGTTCCAGCACATCCATCGAGCGGAGAACGAGGCAGCTGATGAGCTGTCCAAGTTGGGGTCTTCTCGGCAGTACATTCCGGCTGGGATTGCCTTGGAGCATTTGAGAAAGCCATCCCCCAACTCAGAATCTATATTCGTTTCTTCTGCCAAGCGAAGAAGCTGTTCCCATGGAGATTGACTGGGAAGGTGCAAAAGAGCACCCGGGGACTGCAGTCTCCATCCCGGGGACTGGCGCCTGCAACCCGGGGACTGCCCCTCCTTACTCGAGGACTGCCCCTCTCAACTCGGGGACTGTCGCATTCATTGAGGAAGTCCTTGCAAACCGTTCGGGGCTTCAGAGAATCAACCCCAACTCAGAAGAAGACGCAGTGGCGGCTGTTCCGATGGAATTGGACGAACCAGTGTTTCCTACGCGGGAGACACCGAGTTGGGCTATGCCCATATTATTCTTTTTAAGGGACGGCACCTTACCCGATGATGAGGTTTCCACAAGGCAAATTCAGAGAAGGTCCAAGAGCTACACCATCTTCAGAGAAGTGCTGCATAAAAGAAGTCCCACTGGCATGTTGCAACGCTGTGTGGAACCGGAAGAAGGAGAAGAAATTCTGGTGGAAATACATCAAGGAGAATGCGGACACCACGCCTCTTCTCGGGCTCTGGTCAAGAAGGCTTTTCGGCATAGTTTCTTTTGGCTCACTGCCTTGAAGCAAGCTGGAGATATTGTGAGGAAGTGCAACGGCTGCGAGAGATTCGCAAGTAAGATCCACATGCCTGCTTTCGAGTTGAAAACCATTCCCATTACTTGGCCATTTTCTGTTTGATGTTTGGATATGGTTGGCCCCTTCAAACCGGATAGAGGCAACATGACTCACATCTTGGTCATGATTGATAAGTTCACCAAGTGGATTGAAGTGAAGCCTATTCGGAAGTGTGATGGAGCCACAACTGTGAGTTTCCTGAAGGATGTGATCCTGAGATACGGCTACCCGCATAGCATCATCACGGATAATGGCACAAATTTTGCTGAGGGTGCCTTGGTAAGGTTCTGCAGAGATAAGCACATCCGGCTAGATGTCGCGTCTGTCGCACATCCCGCCTCCAACGGGCAAGTTGAAAGAGCAAATGGCATGGTGCTCTCAGGCATAAAGCCAAGGCTGATTGAGCCACTGCTGAAAACACCTGGGTGTTGGTTAGACGAGTTGCCAGCGGTGTTGTGGAGTCTAAGGACTACCCCTAACCGGTCAACCGGCTATACATCATTCTTCTTGGTTTATGGGGCTGAGGCCGTGTTGCCAATTGACCTAGAGCATGACTCCTCCCGAGTAACCATCTACACTGAGGCGGAGGCGAGAGATGCTCGAGAAGATGACGTTGACCTGCTAGAAGAAGCAAGAGAGCTTACTCTGTCACGTTCAGCTGTTTACCAGCAAAACCTGAGGCGTTATCATAGCCGGAAAGTGAACCCAAGGGTTTTCCGAGAAGGAGACTTGGTGCTTAGGCTCATGCAACGCACGGCCGGGATGCACAAGCTATGTCCTCCGTGGGAAGGGCCATTCATTGTGAGCAAGGCTCTACACAATTATGCCTATTATCTTGTTGACGTACAACCATCATAGAAGAACAGGCCGGATAAAGCTGGAGAGGAATCTAAGCGCCCCTGGAATGTAGCTCTTCTCCGTCGCTTTCATTCGTGAGCGAAACTATGTATGTACCCTCTTATCCGAGTTAAACTTCTATTCGGCAATCTGAAATTGAACTCGGGGACTGCCCTCGTCCAAATTGTTCCTTGTGTTTACTCTGCTTTACTTTGTCTATTCAGTTGAACCACCTAGAATTTCAAAAGCATACAAAGTAGTGTGTTTAAACTCACCGGACACTCTGCGACTCTGCTGCTGTCCGCAACCCGGCTTCATGGCAAGCCAGAGAACAAGCCAAAGGGTCAATGAACACATGAAAAATTGCAAAGGAAAGTAAGCGTGTGGCAACCGAATAGAGTGTTTTTACTGTTTTTTCTTTTCGGCTAAGTGGTGGGCAGCGTTACTATGAATGTTTCTAAGTGGCTAAGTATTTGAAACTCCAACTTTGAACTCTTATGACTCGACTACCAAGAAAGCAACAAGTTGCAGGTAAGAGCTGAGATAAAAAGGAAGAGTGGATAAAAAATGCAACTCGGGGACTTGCATACTAACGAAACCCGGCATCGAGCCAGAATTGCTCAATCAACAAACTTCAAATTTCAAGGGAAATAAAACTGAGTAGCAACGGAAATGATAATTGTTTGATACATGTGCACCCGGCATCCCGGGGATCTGATAAAAGTTCTAGAGCATAAGTGTTTTCAGGAAATCAATGGTTGGAGGTAGCAGTGTTGTCCAGGTTGGCGTTGGCGGCATCAGCCTCGGTGTTGGCGTTGGCAGCGTCAGAAGTGGCAGTGGCCACCGAGATGGGGTCGGTGGCTGAAGTGGAAGCAGCGGACCGAGTGCGGAGTAGCGCCGCATCGTCAAGCGCCGTGCCAGAAGACGAGCCCAACTCGGGAGCCGCGTCCTGGATCACCATCTCGGTGGTGATAGTGGCATCCTGGGACTCGGCTTCCAGCTCTTCGGCGTATTCATCGAATTTGCCCTTCCCCTTCCCGGATCCCTCCGCGGCACCAGTGTTTTCGAAGACACTAAAGTCCTCCGACTCGGTGTCCTCGTCTTCATCCCCGCCCTCGCTATCCGCCTCGGTGTCAGGCTCGGTGGGGCCGTCGATGAAGAGGGCGGTGTCCGCGTAGGAGGCGATCTCGTATGCAACTGCCTTGCGGCGCGCGACGCAGTCGGTATCATCTGACCACTTGGAGCCCTGGCGCATCTCAAGGATTGTGTCAAGGTTAAGATTTTCATACCAGCTGCAAATGAAGCGAAGCAGCAGGTCGGCCCCTGCCCGAGCTGCGGATGCGCGCCATTTCTTCAGCTCGGCCTTTGCACCGTTGAGCTTCTCGGTGAGCACGCGAAGAGTTTTGGGCGTAGGCTCACCAGGCCAGAACAGATCGTGTAGCTTGAAGGCCGTGGACACCATGGTGGTGCCCATGCCTTTGAGCTGGCGAAGCTGCGACTTGATGTTGGAGAGGTTGTCGTCGATCGTGGCTTTGGTGTTCATGGGCAATCCTTTCTCAGCTCGGACTTCTTGCGCCTTAGCCAAAGCAGGCGTGCTAGCCGCGCAGAGATCAGGGAAGATATCTGAGAGTGGAAATAGAGAAAAGTTAGAACTGGGGGCAGAAAAAAGAGGCAACCAAGGAAAAAGATGAGAAGGAAAGCAAGCCAAGCGGGAGAAGAAAGAAACAGTCAAGTCCAGAGAAGCGTAAGCTTACTATTGAGGTCTATGAGTAGCGCGTTCAGCTTGGTCTTCCACTCTTCCTCATCAGCAATGTGCCGCTCCTCAATCTGGCGTGCGGTGGCGAGCTGGAGCATGAGTTGCGAGTTGTGCTCTTTCACCACTGCAAGCTCCGTCTTGAGCGTCTTCTCTCTGGCTTTGCTTGTTGTCCTGGTCTCCAAAGGCGTCCTCGAGAGCTGGCTTCAGCTTCACTTGCATATCTTTGAACTCGGCGCGCTCGGCGTCGCGTTCCCTCTTGAGTTCTGCTTCTCGGGTGGCCAGCTGCTGCTGCACCTCGGCAGGCATCAGACAGTTGAGATGCTCTTCCCGGAACTTCTTGTACTCTTCTGCGAAAAGGACAGCAGTGTTAGAAGAATAATCAAGTAGAAGAGAAGATACAAACAAGCACAGAACGGACAGCAACTCACCTTCCAGTCCTTTGATCCTGCTCTCGGCGGAGGCAGTAAAGATATGGTAGTGCTCGTGCTCCTTCGCCAACTGATTGAATTTGCCTGCAGAGTAGAAGACGTTAGAGCAAAGAGCAAATCCGGGCGTAAACACAAAACGCACTAACCGAATAGCTAAAGTCTTACTTTCGATTGCAGAGAGTTGAAGGGCACGATCCACTGCCGCCTGCTCCATCTCGGCGTCATCTTTGCGCTCCTTTTCCAGGGCCGCGAGGCGTTTCGTGGCGATGCTATGGTTCCAGAGCAGCCGCCGAAACAAGTTGGTCCTCTTCAAGAGGCTATTCTGTGAAGAAGAAATAAAAGGAGTTAGACAATTTTTGGAAGATTTGGCCCGAGAAGACGGCAACTCGGTTGAGTACCCATCTACTCGGCCCGAATCTCGGGGACTGGATAGTGGATAAGGAGAAAAAGAAGAACATAAGAGAAGAAAAATCGCAACTCGGAACAAGCGAAAGAAACTTACAGCGTATGTCTGCTCAATGTCCTCGGCGGCTTTGCGGAGAACGAATAGCTTCGCGGCCAGCGTGCTCGTGCCGGAGGCGATGGTCATGGGATTGTAGCCCATGTCAGCCTTGTTCAAGTCGATGCGCCAGTGATCCAGCGTGCCCACAGTGCTGCCATCCCACGTCTTGTTGCAATGGGCGGCGCTTTCCCACACCTGGTCGCTGAAGCCTACTCGATCCACGACCTGCATCAGCCCCTCGGATTGGACCTCAGTCTCGCTGGCCTCGCGCGAGTAGAACTCAAGGGTCTTCTTCTCCTTCAACTTGGCGTCCACTGCCTTGGCCTGGCCGCCCTTCGTCATGGCGAGCCGCTGCTCGCCCTTGGTCAACTCAATATTGTGCTGCTTGGCCATTTGCAGCATGTATGGCAGGAAGCTGGGTTGCGCCTGAGCAGCACTCGACCCCTCGTCTGCGCCAGCAGACCCAGCAGGAGCGCCAATCGTGAGATGCATACTCTTCGCAGCCGGCTTCCCGGTTGATTTGGGCGGCGGCATCAAGGCAGAATCTTGCGCAACCTGGCGCGGTGGATTCCTGCGGACAGCTGCGGCTTCAGGCTGGACGGCCTTCTTGGCGGCATCCGTCCGAGAAGCGGACGGATGCGCGTGGCGTGAAGTGGGAGGAGGCTGCTGGACTGCAGTCTTCTTGGTTCCTTGCTTAGGAGGAGGGCTCGGTGCGGTCTTGTGCGTGCTTTGCTTGGGTGGAGGGCTTGGTGCAGTCTTGGTTTTCTTCTGTGTTGGTGGAGGGCTCGGTGCAGCGGGTGGAGTAACCTGCTGGGTAGGCGGCACAAGGGGCCCGCTACCCGGCGCAGCATCTGGCTGCGCTTGATCCTGCAGGGCTGGCTGCACCACAGTCTCCTCAACCTGCTGCTCGGCAGCGGGATCAGGTCTTGCATCTTCTGTCTCTTCTACCCGCGGCGTGGCCGCGGGGTCATCTTGAACGGCAGCTTCGTCTTCCTGCTGCTCCATGTTCTCATCTCGCCGCTCAAGGGCGGCATGGTCTTGGTGCTCGGCTTCTTGTTCAATATTCTCCCCAGCTGAGGCAGCTGGAGGAGAAGGAGGCGTCTCATCGTGAACAGCATCCTGCGCGCTCTGGTCTGCGCGGGCCTGCTGCTCCAGGTTCATGTCTTGATCACCAGCGCCCGTGTTCTCGGCGCCGGTGTCTTCTTCTTCTGCCTTCACGGGAGAGGGTGCACGCGTCCTATCTCGTGGTGCTGGCTCATCCTCGTCCTAAGAGAGGTCAACGAGCGTCTCAAGGTCGATGACATGCTTCCTCTTGGAACTAGTGGGAGATGCGGCATCGTCAGCATCCAGAGGATCGCTAGAAGAGAAAAGGGAGTTCAGAAACAGAGAAGGGAAAGAGAACACCGAGAAGCAGCAGCAGAATGCAACTTGGATGAAAATTACTTACCCTTTGTGAGTGGGGAGTGGCTTCCTGGCGGTAACCTTCTTCTTCTTCTTCTCGGCCTTCTTGGGCTTCTTGAAGGCAGGCTCTTGGGCACCACTGCCTACTCTTTTACGAGTGGTAGGAGCTGCGACAGAAAGAGGATCGACGTCGATGGCATCTTCGTCTTCCTCGTCCACCTCAGGGTCATCTGCAGAGTAGAAGAGAAAAAAGAGCTGAGAAACAGAAAGGGGAGTTGGATTGCGCTACTCGCAGTCAGAAAAGCGAACTCGGTCACCTTCGTCGTCCTCGGACCAATCCCGAATAGACGCGTCAACTTGATGCTTACCCGGCTGCTCGGCGTGGGGGATGCAGAGGGTGTCCTGGGTATCGTAGGCGGTCTCGTCGTCCTCTTCTCGCTCGCTGCTCCAGTTGGCCTCGAAGAGCTCCTCGTCTTCCTCGTCCTGGCGATCAATATGCGGGAAAGGCGAGCAGGTGGCACGAATAAGTTGAGTTTAAGGCTAAGGAGTTCTACCCGGTATGGCATGCAAACACAAAGCATACAAGTCTAGAAATTTCTATTCAGAGTAGCATGCAAACACAAAGCATATTCGGCTAAGATTCGCTACTCGACACGGCGTGCAAACACAAAGCACATAAAGCCAACAAGATATTTGAGGTCTTCTACTCGGTGCAGCATGCAAAGACTAAGCATACTAAGCTGGAAAGCCACCTACTCGGTATCACAATGCAGAGATAAAGCATAGGAGCCTAACCTTTTCAATTGGCTTGGTGCGGCTATACGGCACGAAACCATACTGCCAGGTATCATTGAGGGATGTCTTCATGATGGATCTTGCCCAGACGGCCACATCGCCGGTGCTGAGCTCGAAAGTTGTAGTCCTTGTGCAAACCCGGCTGCCTCCCATGAAGCACATCTTGTGGGAGCGACGCTGAAGCGGGAGCACTCGCCGCGAGATCCAGCATGCGATGGGATCATCGCACCTGAATCCCAACTCCTTCAACTCGGCGAGGCGCCTCTCGATCTGAATGATGTCGTCAAGGCTCTTCGGGTTGTAACCCCAATTTTGCTGGGTTGGCGGCGCGTTCTTCCACTTCGGGAGCCCTATCCGGTCCTGGATCTGCGCCCCTTCTTCGACGGGGACGTTCTTAACGTAAAGAAAGGAGCGTTGCCATTTGCGTACCGTATCAAGTCCCTTGATGCACGGGTGGCTGCCGGTGGTGCGCTGCAGCATCATGGCGCCCCCCGTCTTCGTCATCGCGCGGGCGCTCTCCGTGCTTCCGGGCTTGGGGACGCTCTGCTTCCGGAAGAAGAAGTAACGTGCCCAACTATGGATAGTTGGGTACACACCGAGAAATGCCTCGCAGACCACGGCGTGGAAGGCGAGCATCACCATGGCATTGGGGGGGAGATTGATGGAGGGATGATAACCCGGTAGGCCAACGCCAAGAAGTAACTCGGCCCAAAGGACGCTGCACAAGACCCGGCTTAAGATAAAGGAGTTTCTAGAAGGCCCAAGAACGTAGGCCTCGTAACCCGGATTGTGGGTTCCGATAAGGAAGTTTAGGGTTTGTAGGCAGTGTTCGGGTAGGATTCAAAGTGCGCCTTGGAGAGTAGGCCAGGGGGTCCGGATATTATATAAGCCGGCCCCTAGGGTTAGACGAGAGAGATCCAAGAGTCTGAGTAATATCGCTAGGTATCGAGTATCCAGTGTAATACGAGAGTTGATTTAATATATCTAGATCGGAGACTCGGCGACTTGATTGCCGGCTACCAGATCGCATATCATCATGTTTTCCCTTGAGCTAAACCCTCTCCCAAACACCAGAGTCGAATTGCCCCAAGATAAGTTACCCCCGGTAACGTCTGCCGTGATTATCCCACGACAGTTGGCGCCCACCGTGGGGCCTACGTCCAAGGGTGTTTACATCACGGGAGAAGCTCGGAAGAACATGGAGAACCTTGTCATCGGCGAGATCTACACCGACCGCCAAGGAGAGAAGATGGTGGACGATTCCGGCTGGGGGCCAGAGTCGGATCTGCTCGAATCCGGATCTGTCGTGACAATCGGCCAGATCAGCGTCTTCATCGGCATGGTACGTACGTCCGGTTCAATCCCTGAAAATTTCAGATTTGATTCTGTGTCAGGGGAAGCCACCTGCGTCCAATCAGATGGGGAAGAATCGGTCGGGACGGTAGATCCGACAGAACAGCCCCCCACGAAGAGGGAACAGCCGGAGGAGCCGGCATGGACCCCGCGTGGCCGGGTCATGAGAGAAGATGATACCGAGTCCATCCTGCATCTGCTGGAGAACCGGTACGAGGAAAATAGCAGCGAAGAGGAAGAGTACGAATCTGCGCCAAGCATTACGCGCCAGGTCGCGGTTTACACGGCTCCGGCGATCAATCTTAATCATGGAAACGTGACCGCGGCCACAGTCGGAACAGCACCAGCAGTGGCCCAGCAGCGAGGTCCGGTTGACGGAAACCCGGCCTTAACCCGGGTCGACGGAGAATCGGCATCAGTTACCAGCCACGCGACGGACAGCGAGTTGCAGGCAAACATGTTCGGATATCTGGCAAACCGGACGCCAGGGGCGGGTCCTTCAAACCCGCAACACCCGGCCCTATTCAACAACAACTTGATTCTGGATCCAACCGTTTTAGCTACAGTTATCACTCCGGAAAACGCGGCGGAACGTGTCAGAGATCTGGACGTAGCCCGCCGTGCATTGGAGCAACAGATAAAGCAAGTAGAAGCAGAAAGGCAGGGGATGTCCACCCGCCAACGTGAGCTGGATGCATTGGAAACCCGGCTCCGAGAAGAGACAACCAGGGTGCGTCAAAGGCACCAAACCATGTTACCAGCAACGGGTGGACTTATAAACCCGACCAACCTATTTATCACACCTCCGGATCAACCGATTCCGGCAGCAAACCAAGGAACCGTACAGCAACCTGCAACTGGAGGAGCATAGCCGGCAAACATACAAGCCGGGTTACCCACATTACAGACTGGAGTCGCTGCCGGCAATACTTTACCACCACCACCACCATCACGATTTCGCACACCAGGAGGTCATTACAACAACCCCATGGATAATGTGTACGCAGCAACGCTCGCATTGAATCAAATCCCCGTGAGAGAGTCACCCCACGCAGAGGAGACCCGGCGGGCGATAGACCTATTGCGCACTGCGGTAGCGCAGCAAGTTAATTACCCGGATCACAGAAGTGGAATGCATGGGACACCATATATCAGCCAGCAACGAGGCAATACCGGCAATATCCAGACAAGTTCAGCGCGGCGGAGGGAAGAGCAGCAGCAAATGCCGCCTCCTCCCCGCGTTCAGGCAGTACCGGCAGCATCAGCAGCACAAGCTATCGTGGACAGTTCCAGAGCCAGGAGGGCCGCGGCCGGGTCTGCGGTGCATGGGCCACCAGCCGTACCGCGTCCAGCTGCATCTCCCGCAGGATCACATGTTTCCCGGGTGAGGCCAGTTCCGACTAATCTCGCTGGGCCTAAGTGTCTGTCGGCTGACATCAGGGCTGAGCCTTACCCGGATAAATTCAAAGAACCGGGTAAAGTTGTGAATTATGAGCCGACTATGGATCCAGAAACATGGTTGAGCAGTTATGAGATGGCTATGTCGATTCGCAATGCATCAGAAAATCTTCAAGCCAAGTTCATGTACTTGATGATGTCAGAAGGAGCAGCAAAGTTATGGTTCAATAATTTACCGGAAGGATCTATCAAGTCATGGGAGGAGTTGAAAACTGCGTTTATCAAGCACTTTCATGGGACGTGCAGAAAGCTATTTACTATTGATGACTTAGAGCGATGTGTACAAAAGAAAGGAGAATCGGCGCGCAGCTGGGTGCGCCGGGTTTTGGAGATACTTCACTCATCTACGGATATTCAGCCCAAAGATGCGCTACAAGCTATGGCAAAGACGTGCAAGTACATACCTTTAGTGCAAAAGTTAACTCGCATGAAATCTAGTCGAAATGCTTCAGAGGTTACGATGGGAGAGCTAATGGACGCATGCAATAAACACGCTGCAACGGATACTACAGAAGAGGATGTCGATGACAAGAAAGCAAAAGCAAATACAAATAATAGTGGAAGAACCGGCAATGGATCAACGCCGGGTAGCAATGGAGGTAACAATGGGAACAACCAGAACACGCGCCCGTTTGAGGGAGGCTCCGAGTTTGTCGCTAGCACAGAAGCCGGGTCTTCGAGACCTAGAGCAGAAGGAAATTTCAATGCTGGAAACCACAACGGAGGAAATTATCAAGGACCGCTGAGGCCGGGTAACAATTGGGATATCTTCAGAATGGCGTGCCCAAAGCACAACAGGAACGGTAGGCCGGCTAACCACTCATTGGAGCAGTGCGCGGACCTACAGAGATGGAAGAATGAGGAGATAAACAAGGCCATGCGAGGTGCAGGTCGGGGAGGAGGACCGGGTCCGGGTGGAAACCCGGGCAACGGCCCACCCCCAGCTGGTAACCCGGCAGGCGGAAATCCGGGTAACAACCAAGGGGGAGCTGGAGGTTTCCAAGCCAACCCCAAGCAATTGGGACAATATCACGTGCATACCACAGGAATTTCTAACAAGGATAAAAAGATACTGAAACAAGCAGTAAACTCGGTTTCTTCGGCTGTCCCGAGATACCTGAGATGGTCAGAGCAGGACGTAACATGGAGCAGAAGAGATCACCCGGAAAGGATAGAACACCCGGGAGTCTTAGCATTGGTGGTGGCACCACAGGTTAATGGTTACGAGCTGAAAAAGGTCCTAATGGACGGTGGAAGTAGCATCAATATCTTGTATTGGGAAACCTTTTTACGCATGGGTCTCAAGGAGTCTGAGCTGCAGAAGAGTTCAACGGTTTTTCACGGGATCGTGCCGGGTCACTCAGCGTGCCCCGAGGGAAAGATCACATTGGAGGTAGCTTTTGGAGAATCAAAGAATAATTATCGAGTCGAGTGGCTTACTTTCGAGGTGGTTAAATTGCGCAGTCCTTATCACGCGCTATTCGGAAGGCCGGCTTATGCCAAGTTCATGGCCAGGCCGTGTTATGTGTATCTACAACTGAAAATCCCGGGGCCCAAGCAGACCATCACCATACACGGGAGCCGGGATATAGCAGCTGAGTGCGACGAAGGAGATGCAGCCATGGCGAAGCAAGCCTGCAGAAAAGAGGAACTCAAGTATTACCGGTCTCAAGTAGACCCGGATGACAGAACAGCGCTAAAAAGACCAAATACTGAAGATGAGAGAGCAAAATTCAAGGCAGCACAGGACACCAAGATGGTAGCTTTCATCGAGGATGATCCCTCCAAACAATCTGCTATAGGAAAAGAAATCGCACGGCCGCTCACAGCCAGCCGCATCATGGAGATGCCTCACCCGGATTGGCTAGCAAACCCGGTACTCATAATTAAAAAGACCAACGAGTGGAGAATGTGTGTCGATTACGCTAGTTCCGGATAGATTCCCAAGAAGAATTAAACAATGTAACGGGCAGCAGGTTTCAGACGCACTCTTTTCCTATCCAGGGTACCTAAGGGGACTGGAGGGTTTTTAATGAGGCGGCTTGCTGACCTAACTTTATCATATCAATAAAGAGATGGTTAAGCAATATATATTTTTCACTTGTGTTAACAAGTTTTATTTTTCTGTTATGTGTTTATTTTTCTTCCAGGTAAGTATTATTTATTGTTTTCTTAGTACATCAGTTCCTTCAGTATGTTGCATGTATTTAGGTCTTGGGGGCTGATTGCTTGAATAGCACAGTTACAAACTCAAAGACCCGGCCATGATGCCTATGAGTTATAAGGGCCGATTACTCGCAAACGAGTACGGCTGCAATCTTATAACCGGACAAAGGAGCCAAATTTCTTGACTTTTCTTACTTAAGCTCGATGTGACTCGCACTAAAGTGGCATGATTTGCTCGCTTACGATTACAATCAGCCATGATGCCCAATGGGACTTGCCTGACCCTGTTTTCGTACAGATGTAACAACATGGTATCCACGCGAAAGCCGGCTTACAGTACAAGAGAGTCAAAAGGGTCATCTAAACCACAAGTTATGCAGAGTACAGGGTTAATAACCGGAAACTCAAAGTCTATCAAGCATAACTTCAACACCTATGTGAAACGGCTCTAGGTTTTGGGCTTAGCAGAAACAATTTGTTTTCTTTGAGAAACCTCACCCCCCCAGACTCGGAATTTCGGGCCTTGGGGACTGGGGATTTTGATCAAAGAGGCAAGTTATCTTGCTATTAAAGCACAAAAACCCAAAAATCCGAGTCTTGGGGACTTAGAGAACAGTTCACCCGTCAAAACCCATGTGACCCGGAAACTGAGTCTCACAAAAGGAACCATAAAGTAAGTCGGAGTATCAAGAGTAAATAAGCTTAAAGGCAGATAAATATCAAAACCATCCAAAGGCCAGAAGGGCCACGAAGTATATCAAGGCATTAAAGTGCATTACAACTCTCGATACTAGTATCAAAGGTGCACAGGCGCACCGTCAAAAATAATTGTTCAAAGGGCCCATTGGCCGACTGACGCATACGAAATGACAGCATATAGCAAGTATCACTCGGCATCCGGGACTGAGGCATCCATCTTCCCCTTGCCCTTGCCAGCCGGGTCTTGTTCCTTGGCTTGCCCTTCAGTACTCTTGGTAGCAGCAACATCCGGATCAGCAGTAGTGCCGGCCCGTGCAGGAGGAGGGACGATCGGTGTGGAGGAAGCAGGCGCAGAATCGGCCTCAACCTTCTTCTTCGCGGCCTCCTCTCTCAACTGGGCAGCCTCCGCCTTCCATCGGGCCAGCATGTCGTACGGCTTGGGAAGATCCGACTTAATCGCCTTACCATCAACATCATACGCAGGGATTATTGAGTTGATATCCAAGCCATCAGCAATCACACTGGCCGAGTGACAAACTTCCTTCTGGATGGCCTTGAAATTCTTCACAGAGAACTTGGACCCGTCATGGTTGAATTCTGGAAACCCGCCCACAAGCTTGGCCGGCTCGAGCTTAGGAAAATAAGCTTTAGCCAGCGCAAGCCCCCGGGTTACTCCAACTCAGCAGGACGAGCGCTTCCAGTGCCCAATCCATTCGGGTATAGTGGAGCAGGCGTCCAGTAACCTCTTCAGATTGCCGTGTCCAACACCCGGCCATTGCAGTTCTTGAAGGATCCATTTGGTTCCGGCACAAATCTGCCGGATAGTGCTCTTGATGGTCTTCAATTTGGCAATGTCATCTTCCTCCGGGATTACTTCATCCGGACCTGCAGAAAGTAGAAAAAAAGCACCGAGTAAGGAAACTCGACTATCTATCAAAATGAGAATCCGGGTCATAATTATCAAAGTTAGGAATCGTACCAGCCAGTGCACGATATGTATCGGCAATTTGAACAGAAACTTTTGTCAGCTCATCTTCTGCTGCATGAGCCCTCCTCCTATACTTCCTCGTGATCTTCCCGCTCCTCCTAGCTTCAGCTTCAGCCGCCTCACGCAGAGCCACCTCTTTCTCAAGGAGCTTGGTGGTCTTCGCCAATTTCTTCTCGGACTGGGCCACGAAAGCCTGAGTGGAGACACAAGGAAGGATTAGTCGGAAATACTGCGAAGTTCCAAGCAAATTATCAATAAGTTCACTCGAAACTTGGGGACTAGATAAGGATAAAGACAATATTATTCGGATTTACCTCATGTTTAGCTATCAAAGCTTCTAAGATATTTTCTTCATCGGCCCTCAAGGTGTGAAGGGCCTCCAGCATCTGGGAGAATGTCATGTCTTCGGGCCTAACGCCAGAAGAGCCGGCAGCTTGATCGCCTGGCGGGTGAATTTTCCCCGACTTTGGAGTCGAAACCCAGACTGTCTGGGTGTACGGGTTTGGAGAACTCATCTTCGTGTCCGGGATCTCAACCTCTTCGTCCTCAGCCTCTTCGGATGGCTTTGGAGACCCGGTTTCCTGGTGAGTTGGGTCACCCAAGGAGCCTTGTTCCTGGTGGCCTTCAGCATCACCGCCAGTCGCGGCGTCCGTGTTATCAGTCGGCCCCTCCGTTTCCCGGTTATCGGTCTCCATGTTCTCCGGGTCACTAAGTGTGACTTGGGCGCTAAGGAAAAAAGAAACAGTTAGTGGCAGTGGAGGAAGATTATCGAGTGTGTGGGGATATCATACAGCAAGGAATCACCCGGTGTTCACAGCATAATCCGGGGGGAGCTCGCTGCTGGAAGCGGACGAAACTGTCACAGAAACCGATAGCAGAACCCGGAACTGCCCAGCCCGTGGATGGTTGGGGGAGGGGTGACGCCGAGGAGAATTGGAAGGGTTAGGTGGAGGAGTACCGGCACGGCGAATCGGTGAGGTGGCGATGCCCAGGTTGAGGGGATCGTCACCCGGGGAACTCCGCGTCACTCTACGCTTGGCCGGAAGAGAGTCCTTCAAATGGGGTGTGACGCCCCGGGATCGGGCACTATGCAGATTTCAGCATTTCCGCCAAAATCCACATAATAACCGATTCCAGGTTGCCACTTGTGATAACATTACAACAGTTCACGAATATTCCGCAACAACAACAGAAAAGATATATACAAGACGACTCAAAAGATACAACTGATACAACACCAAGATCCAAATAACAGCGGAAGAAAAAACATAGTGTCCGACTACGGACAAGATACAAATTGGACTAAGAGTCCTGAAGATAACCGAGAGCGTCCAATTCCTGCCCAGGCCAAGCCGGAGGGATTCCCAAGCTAACGTCGTCATACTTCAAACCTGTTGACTGCAATATTGAATATGCAGCCACGAAAAAGGATTCGTGGGTCAGTATGGTTAAGTACTGGCAAGTGGATAAACCATACTCACAAGATACCGGCGTAGCCAGTCATCACAAGATACAAATACTTTGGGTTCAACGGAAAGGAAAGGATTATTGCAAATAAGCGGCAGCGGGCTGCACTAACCAACTACAGAGACTCACTACAACATCCGGTTAAAAGAGGAGGATAAGATAGCGTATCAGAACCAACTGCAACTACTCACCAAACAAACCCATCCAATGTTACCCCCTACTAAGGAAGCAACCCAAGGATAACTCACACTGTTGGATTAAGGATGGATCAAGTTATTGTGTCAATAAGACTATTACTAGTCAAATATCATTAGTTAGGTGTAAGTTGTTCTGAGTACTTGTTAGCCAGTAGTTTCACCAAGTCAACCATAACCGCGGAAAACACGGCTTCTCGAGAAGATTTAACCCTGCAGGGATGCACCAATTTGGCCGTACACGTAAGAATAACCCGCCAGACGGGGGATCAACCCACCAAGCGAGGTACTCAACACAACCCAACTCTTCTTCGCATCAAGCCCAAAGCACCACGTGTTGTGCGTGCGCGGCTAATTGAGCCCCCAGGAAGAAAAGGGGGACCCTCATAGCACTGGAAGACCACGCCGCCCTAAATGCCGACTACAAAAGTTCCACCCTGGCCTCGGGTTCGCACCTGCATATGCATGCATCAAATGGAAAGCCCGAACTAAGTGTGGCGATTTGGACGAGATGCGAATCGAGTCAAATTGAGGGGGGCGCCCATACTCGCTTCCCACATGCGGTTAGTGCGCTCATCATGGATCAGTAGACAAGACCCTTTTCCTAATTAGGGTCGACACTAACAGGCTTCAAAACCACGCCGGGCCTCCGGCCGGTGCCTTATCATCAAATTATTATTACCCAAAACATTAACATGTTGTTGATTGAATTGAAACCCAGCTATCAACTAAACAGGTGATAAGAAAGGAACAACAAGACTTGAGCGCAAACAACACTAAGCATGCAACTACGACACGAGGGCCAACAAGGTAAACAAACAACAGTTAATAGGAAGTGGAAGGAATGGCTATATCATGGCTGCAAGGTAACATATAATAGGATCGAGACACAAGCATCGAATCAACAGGCTAGAATAAGAACAACGGAAAGAATCGGTAACAAGTGATGAAAGGCAGCCATTTGGCAGCAAGTGAGTATACTTGCCTGAGATCCAGCAAGTAGAGGTACATCCACAGAACTTGTCGTTGCTCACATCATCTCAACGTCCTATCCGGGAAGAAGCAATGAACCTCGAACAAACACCGGATGCAACAATTACTACTACGGCAAAAGATCCAGCATGATCAAGATATGGATGCATAACATTTTAATGGTTGCATAGAAATAAACTAGTTGACAAGATAACATGTTTAAATGGTCCCATATGCAATTTGAGTTGCATATGAAAAGCCCATGAATTAAGGTTGAAATAGTTGTTTTACAACTAACCAATAGGTGAAAGTGGATTAGCATGATGCATGGATGAGGAAAACAACAAAATAACAACAATAGAACCAATTGGAAATAAGGTTCACCCATTTTGAAATTCACTTATTAAGTTTTGGAATTTTGGTTACTTAAAGGTGTCACACAAGCATTTGTTGTTTTCATCAAGTTAAATTGTTCAAAACAGATAACAAGGTTCATATTTGATTAGAACACAAAATTTTAGGTGGATTACATGTTTCAATTATTGAAAAAGGAATTACAATGATTTAATTATGAATTAAACAAGATTAAACAAGTTTTAATTGAATTTAATTCAAGTTTGAATATTATTTGAATTTTATTTGTTCAAAACATAAATTCAAATTCATAATTGAAAAGGTTATACTTTTCTAGTTTGAAAACATATTTTATATGTTCAGAAATAATTTAATTTGAGCAAGTTATGAATTTAGCCAATTTAAATGATTTAAACAAGGTTTAAATTATTTAAGCAATTTTAATTATTCAAAACATGAAACAAATTTTATATTTGGAAAGGTGGTTCAAAATAGCAGGGAAAACATATTTTATTTGTTGGATTTGGAATTAAAATGAATTAGTTATGAATTTAGCAATTTAAATTGCATTAAATAAGAAACAGTTGTTTTCAGCAATTTAAATTATTCAAAACAGAAAACAAATGTTATATTTGGAAAGAGCATGAAATTTTGGTTGGAAAACATATTTTATTTGTGTTATTTGAATTAATTTTGAATTAGTTATGGATTTTATCAAATTTTAAATGAGTTGATTGAATTTGATATTTGGATGCATTTGAATTAGTCAAAACAGAAAACAAATGGTTTGAATAGATAGATAATTAAATTTGGTGCAGTGTACATATTTTATTTTTATTATTTGGGTTTATAAAATAAAAGTTATTAGCAAATTAAACCTAGGGACTAATCTGTAAGGAAAAGGACTGAAATTAATAGAAAAGGTGGGCAGAAAAAAAACTGCACCGCGCAGTGACCCAGAATGGGCCACTGCCAGTGGGCCAGGCCACTGTGGCGCCGACGTGGCCTGCAGGGCCACTGACAGTGGGCCCCGCACGGGTGCGGGCAAGGGAAAAAAAGGGGAGGCAATTTGCCTCCCGCGGGACTCGATCCCGCGAGCTCTCGCTTGGGCGCACTGGGCTGTGCCAGTTGGGCTGTTGCTGAACTTGTGACAGAACAGGTGCAGGTGGATGGATAACATTCAGTTACGAGGTTTAACTGAATTTGGTTCAGTTCGCCTCTGAATCTCGACGAGCGTTGGTCGTTGGGGATGAACGCTCGCGGTGGCGTTGGTGCTCGATGCTGCTGCGAGTGGTGCGGTGGGCTGCCGTGCTTGCGGGTGCTCGAGAGGGAAGGACAGGAGGGGGGAGGGGGCTCACCAGGTTGGTGTCGAGGAGGCGCTGTCAGATGGCGAGGAAGATGGTCGAGGGTGGCGACAGGGCTCGGCGGCGGAGGGAAACATCGACGGCGTCGTCGAATCGGGCACCCTCCCGTCTCCACGCCTTCACCAAACACGACGAGGACCTCACCCTGGTTCCATTCCCAGCATCGGAGGAACCTCGAGGTGACCGTGGCAGGGAGGCGACAACGAGCTCACTGCTCTCTGTATCTCTCTCGTGCAGGTTCAGGGTTCAGAAAAAGCAGAGGGGAGGTGGAAGAAGGAGGAGGTCATGGCGGCGCGGCAGGAAGATGGGAGAGGGTACGGTTGCAGGAGGGGGTTTTATGGAGGGATGGAGCTTGGTACGGCAAGCATCAGAGGAGGGGGGAGGAAGATCCTGTGGTGAGGAGGGAGTCGTTCTGCTGACGTCAGCTCGAGGAGGAAGACGACAACTGAATCGGTATCGGGCTTAAGAGGGAAGTGGGCTTGGGTCACTAGGTGGGCTGGGGAAAAAGGGCTGGGGCTGGCCTCTCTCCTTGCTTTGCTTTTTCTTTTTATTTTTTCCTTAACTCTTTTTTTTTGTAAAGGATGAAAGAGAGAGAGAGAGAGAGAGATAGTTAGGAGGGTTTGGGGTTTTATCTTTTATGAACTATTTTTATTGATTATCAAAACAGCAAATAACAAGGTATGTTACTTATTTTCAACAATTTGGAAAATGACAATTTGTTTGAAATTGGCTATTTGAAATTCATATAGGATTTCAGTTGATTTTTTAAAATTGACAAATTTTATTTAATAAACCCAAAAACTTAGTGAGCTAAAAAGTTTGCAAGTTGTTAATTTTCTTAAACCACAGTTTGATCATGTCAATTATGATTGATTTGGAAGTGAATTTGAATTTGCCATTTGGGGTTACTAAAAAGGAGTTTTCACTTAACAAACAATTTGAACAAATTCAACTTCAAACTATTTGAAAACAATTGAGTTGTTTTAGTTGGCAATTTTTAATTTGGAAATTTTGAGCAATGTTTGAAAGTGTAATTTGGTTTGAGTTTTCCAGTTGTTTTGAAAACAGGATGCAATGCTTATGTGATGCATGTGATGCAAGCAAAAAGAAAACAAACAACTTTCTACTTAGGGTAACACCCCAGGTGTTACATGGGGTGAGTTGGATAATTGTTGGTTAAGTTTTCGCATGTTATCAAAGGAATAGGGTTCGGAGGACATAAGGGAGAAGGGAACCTTGGACACCACCCCCTGGTCTTCCTCTTGGCCCCAACAACTGCTTTTTGTTCAGGGTCGCTTTGATCGGATTCGGTGGCCTCCGGGTCGCCCTCGTCCTTGTCATCTTTGTCCTCCAACCCTATAAGCCGAGTATGCACAGTCGGAAAAAGTTAGATGTGCGAGCAAAATAGCGCAAGTGAAATTGATAGAAGACCCGGATAAATACCTTCGTCATTGTCAGCCGGTTCCTCATCTTCCTCCGGGTCTCCGGAAGAAGGGGAGGTCTCGACGTTCCAGAAAACGTTATCAGCCTGAGACAAAAGCACAAGCATAAGAATCAGCAGTCGTATCAAGCGAAAGCATGAAGGTAAAAGTATAAGAGTCGGATTTTACCGCTGGAGCCGGGTTATCCCGGGTGAATGGAGCTAGCCCGGCGATGTTTTTGATCACCTCCAATTTTTCCGTCAAGAAACTCTTGATGGTTTTGTTGGTATCGCCGGCTGGGTAGTTCTTGGAAGAATATCGAAGCGCGTCCGTGACGTGCCCCGAGTACTCGCACATTAGCTTGGTGCGGATGGAGTTGCGCTGGATCCTGAAGTCCACCCAGGTCTTGACCAAGTTGAGCCCAAGGAGACCTTGGGCGGAGAGGACGGCTATCTTGGTTAACAGAGGTTGGATGGCCGCCCTGTCCGATTCAGGGGCAAAGGCGTTGAAGGATTCGGAGATATCGACGAGGCCCTCCGAGTAACCCGGCAATTTCTTCTCGCCGGGTGGGGAGGTGTCTCGGCAGTAAAAGAAAGAAAGTTGCCAGTGTTTAACATGGGAATTCAGGTTAAGAGTTGGCATTGGGGAATTTTTGCGGCGCTGGATGGAAACCCCGTCGCAAGCAAGAAGCGCCCCGTCACCGCTTTCGCGGCACGGTTTGCATTGGAAAAGTTCGATAAAAAGAGTCAAATTTGGGGGAGTGCACAAATATGACTCGGAAAGAACGATGAAATGGGTTATGTTCAACATAGAGTTAGGCCCTATGTCGAACACCCGGAGGCCATAGTGGCTCAAGACCTCGCGGAAGAAAGGGTGACCCGGAGGGCGAAACCCCCGGGTCACGTGCTCAACAAAGCAAATTACCTCGTCGGCAGCAGGTGTGGGCCGGGTCTCATCACCCGGCACCCTCCAGTGGATATCCTTCTGAGGGGGGAGGACCCCTAACTCGGCCAGCTCCTCCAGCTTGGCCCTAGTAACTGTGGATTGCGCCCAATTGGCGGATATTGATTGGGTTGTCCGGGTTTTGGCCGTCTGCTTCCCTTGCTTCTTGGGAGCCATGGGTTCAGCCTGCAAAAGCACGAGACAAAAAGGTACAAGACGTAAGACTCGGAAATCATAGGTTATCCGGGTATTTGCAAGCAGTATCAAAAGAAGGCATGAGGACTATGAATTATCCGGGTATCACTGGACGGGGTGAAAATTACAGGTCATCCGGGTATCGAGTGGCAATATAGAAATTATGGGGGACTTACGTATTGGTGATCATTTGCGGAAGAAGGGTGATTGCCCATGTATCTACTGCAAGCAAAAGAACTGGAAGAAGTGGATTTTCCGGGTGTCAATGACGGTTGCGGAAAATTTGGGCGAAATGGATCTAGATTGAAAATTTTGCGGATGATTTTGTGGAGGAGTTGGTGATTAACGGCGATAGGGGAGTAATATATGACCGTTATAACTGTGCACGGTTAACCGAAAACCGAGAAACCGAACCGAAAAAACCGAAACCGAACCGAAATTATGGTTATTTTGGTTTCCGATTAAGGTTACGGTTAGTAAAATAGCTAACCATATGCATGTGGTTAATACGGTTAATAACCGAAAACCGAATGGTTAACCATTAAAAAACCGAATGATGTAAACATGTACTTATTTGCTACTTGTATTAACTTTATAGGTTACTTGTAGCATGTGATTTGCTACTTGTATATACTTTCATTAACTTTTATGGGTTATTTGGTTATTTTGGACCATATGTGTATTAATTTTATAGTCTTTTCCATTATTTTGTAATATATGGGCACCAAAAGAAATTATCATTTTAAAATTCGCGTTAAGTTTGGTTAATTTGGTTATTACCGAAACTGAACCAAAATTAAATGGTTATTACCGAAACCGAACCGTATTCTCGTACAAAACCGTATTTACCGAAGTATTGAAACCGTACAAACCGAAAAACCGTATAAACCGAATCGAATTAACCATATTAACTGAATGCCCAGTTATAATGACCGTCTACCAGGCTATTGGACGAACTAGTATGGAATTAGGCGACCTAATCTGGCGCGGAAAGGAAAATGGCCCGCGGTTGACTAGATCCAATCTAGATCGATTCGAAAGATTACAAGGCCAGATTAATGGAAACAAGGAGCTCACCGGAGGAGATTGGAGTAATGCGCGGCGGCGGCAAGTGGCGCACTCCGAATGCCCCTTTGCGACTGTCGGCAAGCTGGTCGAGGGCGCGGCGGCGGAGGATGGCGGCGGCGCGGGACGAGCTGTGGCGGAACGTAGCCGGCGGCGGATTGGTTCCGGTGGCGTACGCAAGGTCTCCGTGGCGGCGCTCTGTGAGCTCGGGCGCGGGAGTGAAGGAGAGGAAGAAGTAATGGACCGTTGGGGTTAGGTTATCCCCCGGGTGCCTATTTATAAGGTGCGGGTGGATAAACCTAGGCCAACGGGCGAGAGCCGGAAATTTTGGGATAAAGGATATCCGCCGGATTTTCCGGGATATGCGTTAAGTGCTAGACGGGATATCCGGGCAAGATATGAAGGAAATCTTCCCGCGGTATCAGGATCAGTTATCAAGTGGTGTAAGCCGGATCTTTGACATTCTTACCCGGGCGTTGACCCGGAAAGAGTAAAGAGGGATTTAGAGAAAGCCGGGTTATTATATGGCCACCATGGAGTTAGGCCTAGCTGTTTATCAAAGCAATCTAACCCGGCCTCTATGAACTTTTTTTGTAGGGAATAGCGTGCGCTTCAAGGAGGATCTCATGAAGCCCAAGCTATTCTGGGGACTACTGATGGAGGGATGATAACCCGGTAGGCCAACGCCAAGAAGTAACTCGGCCCAAAGGACGCTGCACAAGACCTGGCTTAAGATAAAGGAGTTTCTAGAAGGCCCAAGAACGTAGGCCTCGTAACCCGGATTGTGGGTTCCGATAAGGAAGTTTAGGGTTTGTAGGCAGTGTTCGGGTAGGATTCAGAGTGCGCCTTGGAGAGTAGGCCAGGGGGTCCGGATATTATATAAGCCGGCCCCTAGGGTTAGACGAGAGAGATCCAAGAGTCTGAGTAATATCGCTAGGTATCGAGTATCCAGTGTAATACGAGAGTTGATTTAATATATCTAGATCGGAGACTCGGCGACTTGATTGCCGGCTACCAGATCGCATATCATCATGTTTTCCCTTGAGCTAAACCCTCTCCCAAACACCAGAGTCAAATTGCCCCAAGATAAGTTACCCCCGGTAACGTCTGCCGTGATTATCCCACGACAGAGATGATGCGGCTGCAGCCCGAAGTTCTTGAGGAACTCCTTGAAGAAGTCCGACACCGGGAGGCCGAATCCCCGCTTGAAGTGTGCGAGGAAGACGACGAACTCGTCCTCCTCTGGCGTGGGGACGATTTCGTTGTCCGGTTGCCGGCATCGCACACCGGGAGGGACACGACGGGTATTGACTAGCCATTGGCAGTCTTCCGCCATGACTTCGGGTCCCTCCCATCCGGCGCGGGCGTCGTCATCTCCGCGAGCCATGGAGATGAGAAGGTTGGTGGAAGATTGGTGGAAGATTTGAGTGAAGGAATCGAGATCTGGCTTTCCGGCGGCGCATGGAGCGGCGGCGCGGCAAAGATTTGCGGTGGCGGCGTGCTCTACGGCGGCGGAGAGGCGAAGAGGCAGAAAGATGGAAGTGAGGAGGAAAGAGAAGGAGGAGGTACCGAGGGGGTATTTATCTCTCCCCTCAGGTTGCCGTTACCAGCGGAGTTAGTGGGATCGATCATGCACTGGGATCGTGCGGCGTGGGAAGCGAACCGGTTAGAAACGCACACATCGCATATTGCGCGCGTAACCGGTGCAGTTAATCCCACGTCGAGATCGTGGGTTAATAAGTGCGGTTGAAGGGACCTAACGGGCCGGTGGGCCCTGGTCGCAGTGATGGGCGCGTGGCCTGTCGTATCCCAGGCATCGAGGCGTCGGGGGTACGGGGGCGTGACACGTGCCCAGTAGCGATGCGGAGAGATGGATTTGCTCTGGCACAGCAAGATTCTGTTCGAAAATTTGCGAAGTCTTATTACTCGGCGTCAGAGAAGAGAAATGTTGCTACTCGGAGGAGAAGAGACTCAAGCGAGAATTGAAGGGTATTCGGAGACACAACTCGGCATCTTATTGATGAAGGACAAGGTTTGTTTCTTAAGCTGGAAGAGCCCAGTGAACGAGTTCGCAGGACTCTACCGGCTTCGGGGACTAATGTCGGGGGGTTACCCCCGAGTAGGGGTAAAGCAAGTGCTAAAGGCAAGATCAAAGGAGAGTTTTGGCTGAGTAGCTGGCTACCCGGTACTCGCTACCCGGTCGTCTGCTATCCGGCCGTACCTACTAATGGCCAGAAGGAAGAATCAAGGAAGTTGTATTCTTCCGAGTAGAGGAAGTGAGTTCTTACTCGGGCCAGAAGTCAAAGGAGCCGTTCTGACACAGGATCCCGCGTATCCTGGGTCCGTACCGGCGCACTGTTCATCTGCAGAGCGCGTATTTATCCGCGCCAGGGTGTCAGCATGACGGTGCAGGTCAGGGGGCCTACACTGTGGGCGTGCCAGTGATAACAGGTCATGAACTTGGTTTTGCACAACGACTTTGTACACAAGACAAACTAGGAAGCCAAAGCTGTCAGCGAGAAGCTGGAAGTGTAGTGTGCACACAATGTCGACACCCGTCTGTACTTTTCATCTTTCGATGTATTCGGCTGGGCACCATTATATAAGGTGCCCTGCCTCCTCCTGTGCGAGGGTCGGTTCACGTGGATGCATTCAGGACCAAGACTTTCACATAGAGAGAAGAGTGGCTACTCGGCTGCGAGCTTGACTGTACCGTGGCTACTCGGTAGAACACACATATAAAGAGAGAAAGGCAGGAGTAGGGGTTTTACCTCCACACGAGGGCCCTGAACCTGGGTAGATCTTGTTGTTTGCAGTGTTTGATTCGTCCCACACGCGGCTACCCGCTGCGTGAACCCTCCCCGAGCAACTCCAGCGTCCATCGACCCCAGATCTTTAGCCATCATATGGCATCTGCCGTGATACCACCACGACATACGTTCTCGAGAAATCAACCCTTTCTGACAAACAACGTTTGTTTCTGGTTTGGTGATAGGAGAAATACCCAATGTATTCTTTGGAATAACCTTATAAACATATATTTATCCTATTTTGGTTGTAAACATTTTACACATGCTATGCATACCAAAACTTAAGAAAATGACAATTTTGGGTCACTACCCAAACCATATCTTATATGTTGTCAATTTCAACGGATCATGATGGTGCTATTTTTAGTGGAAAAACGCGATTGTCACTAATGTATAAACTACAAAATTATAATGGCATTTTTTATTAATCTTACCATGTCCAACAAGGTTTGATTTTTTCTCTGAATACTCCAAACTAATGTGGGGGTATTCGAGAAGTATAAGTTGTAGAACAATTCTGCAACTCCTCAGATATATTGCTAAACTTGTAACTCAAACTGTATCCTTTATGATCCAATCATAAATACTTGATTATCTTGTTACAATGATTTTTACTTCATATTAACAACCATTTGAACCAATTCAAAATGTCAAACTCCGTTCTCTTTAAATAGATATACTCACATATCTACTCAAATCATCGACAAAATTTTATGAAGGAAAAATTAATCCTCCATACATGACTACACATAATGAACTATATACATCAATATGTATAATCTATATTAAATTAGTCGTCCATTCTACTTTGGCCTATGAACGGAATTCTAGTCATCTTTTGAAAGAGGTCTCACAAGCATCAATTTATTCAAAACAAAATGACTCCGGAAGTCCATCAATATGGAGTTCCTTCACGTTTTCCTTTCCGATAAGAACTAAAATGGTGGTGTCACAATTTAAGTGAAACTCTTTTACGTCTTGCAATGTTTAACATTTATTCTTATAGATGTTTAATTTACCAACATGATTTATATTAACATATCCATCAATTATGGAATATGGTCATAGTTTGAACAATCTCATTTGTTCTCACAAAAGACCAGAACAAAATAACAACTTATTAAGTTCTTAAAATAAATCTTGAATGTTTGGTTCGATACGACAATGAACACAATAACACTTTATTACTGTTCTTGTCATAATCGATTCCACATCTATTACTAGTTCCTTTTAGGCACTTGTATTTCTTGTATTGCGTTTCTTTGTATGACAACTCATACCAACCAATGTGGTATCAAAATACCCAAAATTACTTTGTTAACTAGTAATACATCTATAACTTGTATATCAAGCATATACTTCTGAGCTGGACTTTTCCAGTTATCTTCTTTTCTGCCATATACATTTTTGTAATTCTATTTTCAATATTCCCTTTCTTTTACAGAAGAATCATTCAACATCAAACAATGCTAGTCATACCAGCTCATTTTCTTTGGCGTGTTAGTCATATACTATCACCCATTGAGTTTGATTGTTCTACTAATATCACCATATTAATAGTATTCTTCTAGATTCCACTCTTAGCAATCTCCAAGTAAGGTAAACGATTTTTACTCATACTTTTAATCCATTCCATCATAACAATTTTATGATTAGGCTACTATAGCTCGAAGGAAGAAATTTAGAGGATAATTTTTAGCGCCCAACTTCTTGGAATATTCAAACGCCTAGCGTCTTCAATCATTGCATATATACAGATAATATAAGCAAACATTGTCACGCTAAATTATACTCAGTCATGTTGCCACAAATAAGTTTCTAGATATCAATATATCTTTCACTTGTTTGTTTCTGAAAACAACTCTTTTCAGTTCCTAAATCACCTTGATCAACAATACATTCCTTTGAAGATAAAGTAATATGGAAACAATCATCACTCTGGATTCTTAGTAGGAATTGGTTGCTCTTTAGATCAATCAATCATTAACCATATGGATCTAGGTAGAAAATACCAAAAATCTACTATAGGACTCAATTTTAAATTTCACTAATACGGTACCAATCTTAAATGATTTTTACCAATCATAACAGTTATATCTCAATTAACAATCTAAGTGTAAGGTAGTTTTGTGGATGCCAATGAATACTACAATTTGTGCAAATACCTTGATTGGTTGTTTATGATAAATAAGTTCAAGTTAATTCAAAATTATGCCATGAACTCCCACTCAAAAATAACATCCCTCTTAGTCGTCTTTAGTGATTACACGAACCAAATTCACTACACCAAAACCGATCATCACGTGAGATGATGTAGCTTCAAAGGCGAACATCGACATGTTCATCATATCATCCATATGACTCATGCTTTACCTTTCGGTTACGTGTTCCGAGGCCATGTCTGTACATGCTAGGCTCGCCAAGTAGAACCGTAGTATTGCGTGTGTTTCAAGGCCAAAAACTGGTTCTGTTGCATAAGAGCGGAGGCTCCACCGGAGCCTCCGGTGCAGCTCCGGTGGGCGGAGCCTCCACCCTTTCCACCGGAGCCTCCGCCCCTGGTCCTCCAAAAGTGACAGTTGCGCTGTTGCGCAAGGGATAGAAGCCCACCGGAGCCTCCGGTGCTCCTGGACTGCAACGTCCACTTTGTGGGAAGGGGTATAAATACCCCTTCCCCTTCCTCATAAATGCCAAGCTTTTCCCACACTCTCTCCTAGCCATTAATGAAAGCTTCATCCACCTAGATCTCCCACTCCGTCCACCCAATCACTCCCATACTTGGTGGAGAGCTAGAGGAGGCCTAGATCCACACTTCCACCAAAGGAATTTCAAATCCATCCACCACAACCTAGTAGATCTAGAATCCTACTTGAGTTCTAGAAACCTTAGTAGATCTTGTGCTTGTAGCTTCCACCTTGTTGCAAGAAGCTACGGATTGCTTGAGAGCCTCCATCCATCTTGTGGAGTGACCTAGAGCCCTTGTAAAGGTTTTGTCAATGCCTTCAAGTCGACCTCATAGTGGAAACTAGAATCTCCCTCACCGGAGAAGCTCAAGGAGAACAAGGTGTGCACAACCGTGCTATTGAGGAGTGCCTAGGTGGCTCCCCACCTCTCCAACGTAGACTTACTTCTCTTTGAGAAGGAACTACGGGAATCATATCCTTGTCTCCTTGTTTACACTTGTTGTTTGTCTTGCTACCTTACGCTTTACTTCCGTTGCGCATATTATCTTGTCCACATAGGTTGCTCACCTAGATGCACATCTGAAGAACCTTATCTTATCTTGCTTAGCCCCAATAAAAAGAAAAGAAAAGAAAAATTGGTAGTCAACCTATTCACCCCCCCTCTAGTTGACCATAGTGCACTTTCAATTGGTATCAGAGCCTCGGCTCTTGCTAAGGGCTTAACCGCCCAAGAGTACAATGGTCGATGAAAATGCCCCCGGTAGTTCTAGTGCAGAAATCTCCAAAATGGCTGACACTATATCTAACCTACAAGATATGGTTGGAACTCTCCAAACCGAATTATCTAAGGTTAGCTCTAATGTTAGTTCGGAGGTTTCTAGCATAAAGTAAATGATGGAGGCATTGATGGGGAAAACCAAGGAGTCCGCGGAACCACCTCTCATCGCCAATAATGTTAGCTCGGACGAAGAGTCCATTCTGGACATCGAAGAAATGGAAGCTAACATCGCCTTAGCTAAGGCGAAAGCCAAAGCAAAGGCCGATAAAAAGGCTAAGAGCGGTGGGAGATCCGAGGGCTCCAAGTCTTAATCGGCTAACGGTTCGGGGTCTAACTCTAAAGTTCCACCACCTCCCAATTATGATTCTATCCACCCTATTGCCACAATGCCACACATGGTTAATGTTGGAGTTCCTCCCATGCTTAACACTAACGAGTTCTCTTCTTGGAAGTTCGATATGGAGTCTCACATTTCAGGATCTTGCACCGCTTTGTGGAGAAGCATTCTTCATGGATTCCACCCTCATGATCCAAGCAACTTGACTCCAAGAGAGGATGTGGAATTTCAACTCAACAAGACCCCTCTTGTGACTATCCAAAAGGCTCTCCCAAGAGAACATCTTGAACACATCCGCGGTATCAAGACCGCCAAGGAAGCTTGGGATAAACTTGACTCTTTGTTCCAAGGCAATGCAAGCATTTAATCATCCAAATATGATGTTGCTCTTGACAAGTCCGAGAACTTTGTTATGATTGAAGACGAAAGTATTGAGGAGCTATATAGAAGAGTGGTCACCCTTGGCAATCAATTAAGGGACTTTGGAAAAGAGGAAATCTTTGATGAGTGGATCAAGAGGAAGTTTGTCAAGGCCATAACTCCATTCGAGAAGAACCTCTCCACTAGCAATCGAACAAGATCCGACTACAACTCCCTCAACTCCATTGGTGTCCTTAGTGAGTTCATAGCTATTTCTTTATCTCACAAGAGCGCGGATGATGCCCTTGCTCGCTCAAGAGGACATGGAAAGTCTCCTAACCTCGCCTTGAAGTCTAAGGCAATGGCCAAAATAGAAGAAGTGGATGATGATGATGATGATGACGAAGATACATACAAGGGTGCCCATAAGTGTATCGCTCTTGCCATGCAAGGGTATTGGAAGAGATGGGAGGCTCACAAGGCCGGTGCTCCTAGACCCTCAAGGAACAAGATCTTTAGGAAGAAAGGGGAGCGGACAAGGACATGCTACAATTGTGGAAGTGCAAGTCACTTCATCAAAGAGTGTCCCTTTGAGCCAAGAGAAGAGAATGAAGGGAAGCTTGTTCGCAAGGACAAGAACAAAGCTCCACAAAACAAGAACCTCGCAAGAAGAGTCCCAAGGGCTCTATATGTTCAAGAAGGCCCAACATTGGAAACATACTACTCCGGAGATGAAGGAGAAGATGAAGTCATAGGTGTTTCCCACGTCGCCATAGCTACGACTTCCTCTTCATCGGTCTCTCTATTTGAATCCCCCAATGAGAAGGCATCAATCCGACCTACATGTCTCATGGCAAAAGGCACCATGGTAATATCTTCCACCTCCAAGTCTATTGTCACTAGCTCTCCCACATTATTGGATTGTGTTGAAAACATTGTTGATGATGAGGAGGCCAAGAATCTAGGCTCTTGGTTGTGTAGTCTTGAAGGTGAAACTAAAGAAAATGTAAAGGCTCTCTTAAGGCAACTTGATGATGCTAACTCCCTCATAGATGAGAAGGAGGAGATCATCATGACCTTGGAGAACCATAGCGGTATCCATGAGAATCATGATGACGAACTCATCAAAGCTCTTGAAAAAGAGAGATCCACGATAGCCTCTCTCGAAGAGAGACTATCTAGTCTACAAGAGACATATGCTATTAGTGTTTCAAAGCTTAGGAAAGATAACGAAAAATCTCTTGCCAAGCTTAAGAAAGAACATGCCAAATCTCTTGTTTTACTTAAATAATTTGAAGAGGAAGAATTGAAGCTAGGAATATCTCATCAAAAACTTGACGAGGAGCATGATAAACTAAAAAAGGAGTTTACGTCTCCTAAAGAAATTCATGACAAACTTGCCAAGTCTTGTAATAAGCTCCTAGCTCAACAATCTAATAAGCATGTTGCATCTTCATCAAATAGCATTGTTATTGTGCCTACCTCTTCTACTACAACTAACATTGTAGGGAAAGAAAGAATTCTCAATGATGCAATAAGCTCTCAAGGAGCCAAGAAAGGGAAAGAGGGACTTGGCTTTGTTTCCAAGTCAAACAAGATATCCAAGAATGTCACTTCTCCCTCCCAAAATGTTGTCTTTGTGAAAGAGGGCGAGGTGACCAAAGAGAAGGAGACCAACGCCATTGTGGGTGGTGATACCTCTAGGGGGAGCATCACTCACAATGATTTTGCCGGAAAATATAACCCATCTTATGTTCTTATGAAATCTAGAGATGGACATGTTTATGCTATATACATTGGTACTTCTTATGGTGATGATTATCATTGGACTATTTGGGTTCCTAAGACCCTTGTGACTAACAAAAGAGGACCCATTGAAGGATGGGTACCTAAATCAAGAAATTGATCTCTTGTAGGGAAATGCTTCTGGGTCAAATAGATGGACAGTGGATAGTGGTGCATCCCAACATATGACCAGAAGCCATGACACAATAAGTAATATTGAACCTCCTTTACCTCATCTCAATTCCGTTACTATTGGTGACAAGTCCGAGCTTAAGGTATTGGGACAAGGCAAGGTAGCTATCTCAAATGATTTATCAATTGAGAATGTTCTCCTTGTTGAGTCCCTTGGTTATAACTTGATGTTCGTTCTTCAACTTGTGAATTGTGTCTTTACCTTGTTCTTTAATAAAGGGAGTGTGATTGTCACTTGGGAGACTTCTCTTAAAGTAGCCTTTGTTGGGTTTGTCGAGAACGACATGTATGTAGTGGACTTCTCTAAAGAATACACGTGTGCCGCGACATGCCTAATGGCTAAAGTTGATGTGGGGTGGCTTTGGCATCGCCGGCTAGCTCACACCAATATGAGAATGTTACATGACCTCCAAAGTGGCAATCATGTTCTAGGACTAACCAAAGCTAAGTTTGCTAAAGATCGTGTGTGTAGCTCTTGTACCTTTGGGAAGCAACATGGAGAACAACACCCAACAAAGACAACTATCTCCACCACAAGAATTCTCGAGCTCATTCACTTAGATCTCTTTGGTCCACTATCTTATGATAGACTCAGAGGAAAAAAGTATTTCTTGGTGATTGTGGATGATTATTCAAGATATTGTTGGGTGTATTTCTTCAAGAGGAAAAATCAAACTCAAAAGAGATTCATCAAGTTCATCACTCTAAGGCAGCGCCAACACAATGCTACCATATTGGCCATTCGGAGTGATAATGGCTCGGAGTTCAAGAACTACACCGTTGAGGATTTTCTTAGTGAAGAAGGCATTTCTCATCAATATTCCACTCCTTATACCCCTCAACAAAATGGTGTTGCGGAGAGAAAGAACCGGAGTTTGATGGATGCGGCTAGAACTATAATTGCAGAGTTCTCTTCTCCCTATAACTTTTGGGACGAAGTCGTCTCCACCGCATGTCATGCTACCAACCGGTTATATCTTCACAAGATATTAAACAAGACTCCCTATGAGATTCTCACGGGCAAGAAACAGGATTTATCTTATTTCAAGGTCTTCAGTTGCAAGTGCTTCATTCGCAAGAAAGGTAAACGGTTGTCAAAATTTGAGACGAAATCTTATGAGGGTATCTTTGTTGGCTATGCCACAAACGCTCACGCCTATAGAGTCTACAACAAGTCCACCAGACAAGTTAAAGAAGCTATAGACGTGGTGTTTGATGAGGATAACGGCTCCCAAGGGGGGCGTATAGATCATGGTGTTGTAGGATATGTAATTCCTCCCATCGTCATAAGAAGAATGGGGATTGGTGAAATAATCCCCATTGAGGGTTACCGGATGACGGAGGGAGAATGACTATGCCCTACTCAAGTGGAGCCTTTGACTACACCCATTGATGATCAAGCTACTCAACAAGATGCACCAAGCCCTCAAGCTAACAATCAAGGCCAAGCTAATGACCAAGTCCAAGCAACTCATCTTAATCATAATCAAGATTCCATCATTATTGAGAATGATCAACCTAGTGGTCATTCATCACCCATTATTGATCAAGGACGAAATGAGGATGGACATGTCTCCGATGAAGAAGGTGATTCTCAATCTATATCCAAAGAATCTTTGGAGGAGATACTAGCACGAAGAGCAAAGAGAAGGCTAGAGAATCTTGAACGAGCGGGTCATACGGAGGACATGATTCTTGGGCAAGTTCGTGGAAGAGTGGTCACTAGAAGGCAATTGGCGTACTTTAGCAAGGCTCATGCTTTTGTCTCTTTCATTGAACCCAAGAAGGTCTATGAAGCTCTCGAAGATCAAGATTGGCTTGAAGCCATGCATGATGAACTCAATAACTTTGAGCGCAACAAAGTGTGAAAATTAGTGCCAAGACCCAAGGATTGCAAAAATGTCATTGACACCAAATGTGTGTTCAAGAACAATCAAGACAAAGATGGTATTGTCATTTGCAACAAGGCAAGATTGGTGGCCCAAGGTTTTTCTCAAGTCGAAGGTATCAATTTCGGTGAAACCTTTGCCCCCGTAGCTCGCCTTGAATCTATTCGCATCTTACTCGCTTATGCATCTCATCATAATTTCAAGTTACAACAAATGGATGTTAAGAGTGCTTTCCTCAATGGTCCCATTAGTGAGTTAGTATATGTCAAGCAACCTCCGGGTTTCGAGGATCCCAACCACCCCGATCATGTCTATAAACTTGATAAGGCGCTCTATGGACTTAAACAAGCTCCACGTGCGTGGTACGAGCACCTTAAAGAGTTTCTAGTAGATCGTGGGTTTAATGTTGGTTTAATAGATCCCAACCTCTTTACCAAGACGGTTGGAGGTGACTTTTTCATATGCCAACTCTATGTGGATGACATCATTTTTGGGTCTACTAACACTTTGTTCAATGAGGAGTTTTGCAAGCTTATGACCGATAGGTTTGAAATGTCTATGATGGGAGAGTTGGAATTCTTCCTTGGCTTTGAAGTGAATCAATATCATGAAGGAACCTTCATCAAACAAGCCAAATACACTCAAGACATGCTCAAGAGATTCAATATGAATGATGCCAAACCTATGAAGACTCCTATGTCCACGACCATCGACTTGAAACCGACACCGATGGTAAAGAGGTAGATCAAAAGGTATACCGCTCCATGATTGGATCTTTGCTCTACCTTTGTGCATCTCGACCCGATATCATGTATAGCGTAGGTGAATGTGCAAGGTTTCAAGCCTCTCCTAGGCAAAGTCATTTGGAAGCTGTGAAACGAATCTTTCGATATTTAGTTCATACCCCAAACTTTGGTCTTTGGTACCTCAAGGGTTCAAGCTTTCAACTCATTGTATATTCGGATGCGGATTATGCAGGAGAGAAGACGGATAGGAAGTCCACGTCCGGGGGTTGTCAATTCCTTGACCGCTCCTTGGTATGTTGGTCTTCAAAGAAGCAAAATTGCATTGCTCTCTCCACCACCGAGGCCGAGTATATCTCCTCGGCAAGTTGTTGTGCCCAATTGCTATGGATGAGGCAAACCTTGAAGGATTATGGTATTCATTTTGACAAGGTGCCTCTTCTTTGTGATAATGAGAGTGCTATCAAGATCGCCTACAACCCGGTTCTTCACTCCAAGACGAAGCACATTGAGATCCGGCATCATTTCATTCGGGATCATGTTGAGAAAGGTGATATTGATCTCTCATATGTATCCACTAAGGATCAACTTGCCGACATATTCACGAAGGCCCTTGATGAACCAAGATTTCGAGCTTTGAGGAATGAACTAAATGTCATCGATTCTTCCAACTTCACTTGAAAACTTGCATATGTACCTTCATTATGCATGCTATTAGGTTTAGATGTAGGCATGAAAATAGGGGGAGCGCTACTCAACTCATGAGTATGCACTCCTCTTATCATGCGTAGATCAATTAATGATTGCATATCTAGTCAATTTATGACTTATTGTGCTTAATTGTGAGTAGTACTTTTGGACTCAAGATATATCTTTGCGGTGCCAACGTACACACTCAAACATGGTGGCTTCGGCCACCGACCTTTGGTATGTTTTGGATCTTTCTCGCGTATCATATTTCTTCTTTGACAACTCGTACGGGTTCGGTTTTTCACCTCTTTGTGCTTCTTGCGAACCCCTTCGAGTAATGTCTCTCGTATATCACTGACTATTTTCCAACCCAAGCCTCCTTTGCCCAAAACAATATTTCTATCGTAATTCTCTTGTTTTTACAATCTTGGTGTGCAAAAACTGGGCTGGGCGGAGGCTCCGGTGAAACCACCGGAGGCTCCACTGCCCATGTCCACCGGAACGCCACCGGAGGCTCCACTAGCACACAATTGCTCAGCGGGCCAAATTTGGGTTGTTTGTGTGGACAAGGGGCGGAGGCTCCGCCCGTGGCAGTTTTCGGGATAAAGACCTAGGGCGAGCGGGGGTCAATGAGATCTAATCTCATTCCCCCCCCCCACTCGCCCTCCTTCTTCCTCCTGTCAACCGCTGCTGCCCCCAAGCCTACCGCCGCCAGGTTTGGGTGCTCCACTGCCGGGGGACCTCCTCCTTGCCTTGGACCACCCCGGGCTCTTCCTTCTCCTTCCTTTTCACCATGGATGATGCGGGTATGTGCTCTCTCTATCTCTCATCTAGTTGATGGATGGGATGCATAGGAGTTCATGTTCTTGTTCTCTAGATGTGCGGATTTGGAGTTTTAGGAGTAGAAGTTCTCGAGTACAAACCCTAGCAACCTAGATAATGCGTGTTAGGCTTGAATCGTTATGGTTGCAGGAAAGATTCATATGCCCTAACCCTAGTTATTCAACCCTAACACCATGTGTATCTTGGTTTCTTGGATTTGTGCGTGTTTTATCAACTTGAGCATTACCTTTTCTTCATGCTTTCCTCGCTATTTCTTTCTTAGATGCTTCCGGTTCCAAAGGAAAGGGGGTTCGTTACAAGAGCACGGGTCGCCGCAAGACTCCTCAAGTTGATGAGATCGAAGAAGAACTTGACAATACTCAACCCAAGCGCAAGCGGTTTCCAGCTTCCGAGAAGAAATTGCCTCGCAAGAACACAACAAAGACCCCTTCCAAGATGTCCGAGGCGGCTTTTCTGAAGGAACGCTGTGATAATCCCTATGTGATTGCACATGAGCGTTTGATGCCACAATTCCGGGGTAAGGATGCCCGCTTCCACACCGTCTTCCAAGAGGAGATATATCATGAGATCTTGATGAGGAAGCCCAAGGACAATGTTGCCCCTCAACATGCCATCAATTTTGGGCACATGGAAAGGAACCACCATTACTTTGGGGAGGCTCTTGAGCTCATTGAGAGGTTTGGAATTGGTCCCATTATCAGTCTCCAACAAGACTACGATGAAGACTTTGTCTGTCAGTTCTTGGCCACCGTTCATCTCTCCAATGAGACAGAACGCCATCTTACTTGGATGACACAGGGGAGACTGCTTGACATCAAGTGGTCCGACGTTGGCACTCTTCTTGGTGGTCACCCGGACTTTGGTCCTTTTGCTGATGGTGAAGAGTTTGCCAATGGATGGTTCCGGGTTCACATCATCAACACTCCATCCCTTCCCAAGGATCAACTCACCCCACTCTACCAGTGGAAGAAGTTCACCGTTGGGTTTGTCAAGGGTCTCTACCCCACCTATGATATCATGATGCGCATCTATAGAGAGACTATCAACCCAAAGGCGGGGAATGTGGATGAGATCCAGGGCTTCTTGAAGAACCTTATGCTTCTCACTCATCAACAGCGGATGGCCGACACCCCTCACAAGCTCGATGTGCTTGATTACATTTGGAATGAGCTATGGCACGCCGTGGTCAACCGCAAGAATGCTTGCTTTGGGCCCTTCATCATGAAGATCATCTTACATGTGTGGAATGACAAGTTTCCGGATGAACCATTTGAGGATGATAATTGGATCCCTCACATGGAGAGGAAATTCCTCATCAAGGACCACACCGAGCCCCCTGAGCATCCCACTCCTGGTCCTCGTAAGCACAAGGCCAAGCCTCGTATCATTGTTGATGAGGAGGAAGAAGAAGAAGCCGGTCCATCTCGCCCTCCTCCTTCTAGCAATGCTTTCAAATGGATGGCGAGGGCCCTCAAGAAGGTGTTCCGTTTGAACAAGAAGATCGAGCAACGTCAATGGGAAGCCCATTACGATAAGGAGCGCAAGAATCGCGACAAAGCACACACCGCTCGTCAGCTTCTTCGTGATAGTGGTGAATCCGTGGACTCCCCGGTTCTTCCTAGCATCACCGACTGGGATAAGTGGCAAGCAAAGGACTCCAAGGGCAAGTTGATTGAGTGGTCCGAGGACGAAGGAGAAGAAGCTACTAGTTCTCATCGCCGTGCCCCCTCTCCGGACATGGACGTCTCCTCCGAGTGATCTTTGGGGAGTTAGCATTGTTTTCTCCCTCTTTTGGTATCTTGATGCCAAAGGGGGAGAGAGATATATTAGGAGCGGGTATTTGCATGGTTTCTCCCTCAAGCGACTTCGATTTGCATCTTTCCTTTGCTTGAGGGAGTTTGGCTTTTCATTTGGTCATTTGGAACTTCGGTTTGTTTACATTATTCCTATGTGTCGTGAACCTCGTATTATTATGCATTTGTGAACCTCGTATCATATAATATTATGTGTTGTGTGCTCTGTCTTATTCATATTGCTCATATATATATATATCATGCCTAAATTATCTCAACATGAAGGGAGCATACCTTTAGGGGGAGCTCCGTTCATGTTGTGTTTTCTATTATGCAAATAGGGATGTTGTCATCAATTATCAAAAAGGGGGAGAATGAAAGATCATCGTCCGTTTTGGTAATTATATGGCAATATATCTATTTGATCTAATGTTTGTTTGATATATAAAAATGCCCAGGTTAATCAAGTTCACTAATTCTATGGGCCGCGTGTCTGGTTAAAATGAAAAGAGCTAGGAGAAAGGAATCTGGGAAGCAGTTTCTGCATGGAGCGGAGGCTCCGGTGAAACCACCGGAGGCTCCGCCCACGCTCCGGTGCGGGTCTGGTGCAGGGTCCGCCCAAACCTCCCTCTAGTGCATATGAGCGGAGGCCAGGGCGGAACCTCCGGTGGAGCTCCGGTGGGCGGAATCTCCGCCATTCCCACCGGAGCCTCCGCTGCCTCCAAACCAGGGCCCGTACACAGGTGGCATCCGGTGCGCCTCCGGTGGAGGCTCCGCCAAATCCTTGCTCTGTTGGATAAGAGCGGAGGCTCCACCGGAGCCTCCGGTGGCCCCCAAGCTGGCCCTATGAACAGGTGGCATCCGGTGCGCCTCCGGTGGGGGCTCCGCCAAAAACTGGTTCTGTTGCATAAAAGCTGAGGCTCCACCGGAGCCTCTGGTGCAGCTCCGGTGGGCGGAGCCTCCGCCCTTTCCACCGGAGCCTCCGCCCTGGTCCTCCAAAAGTGAACAGTTGCGCTGCGCTGCTGCGCAAGGGATAGAAGCCCATCGGAGCCTCCGGTGCTCCTGGATTACAACGGCCACTTTGTGGGAAGGGGTATAAATACCCCTTCCCCTTCCTCATAAATGCCAAGCTTTTCCCACTCTCTCTCCTAGCCATTAATGAAAGCTTCATCCACCTAGATCTCCCACTCCGTCCATCCAATCACTCCCATACTTGGTGGAGATCTAGAGGAGGCCTAGATCCACACTTCCACCAAAGGAATTTCAAATCCATCCACCACAACCTAGTAGATCTAGAATCCTACTTGAGGCCTACAAACCTTAGTAGATCTTGTGCTTGTAGCTTCCACCTTGTTGCAAGAATCTACAGATTGCTTGAGAGCCTCCATCCATCTTGTAGAGTGACCTCGAGCCCTTGTAAAGGTTTGGTCAACGCCTTCAAGTCGACCTCATAGTGGAAACGGGAATCTCCCTCACCGGAGAAGCTCAAGGAGAACAAGGTGTGCACAACCGTGCTATTGAGGAGTGCCTAAGTGGCTCCCCACCTCTCCAACGTAGACGTACTTCTCTTTGAGAAGGAACTACGGGAATCATATCCTTGTCTCCTTGTTTACACTTGTTGTTTGTCTTGCTACCTTACGCTTTACTTCCGTTGCGCATATTATCTTGTCCACATATGTTGCTCACCTAGATGCACATCTAGAGAACCTTATATTATCTTGCTTAGCCCCACTAAAAAGAAAAGAAAAATTGGTAGTCAACCTATTCACCCCCCCTCTAGTTGACCATAGTGCACTTTCACTAACGGTGCCTTTATAGTCACCCTGTTACGGTGTGACGTTTGATGACATCAAAGCACCCTTCCCGTATCAGTGATTGACATGATCTCATGGTCTAAGGAACAAGTTACTTCGTATGTTTGATATAACAATGTAAACTTAATGACTTGATCACATTGCTATATTCACTTTGGGTATATGTTTATCACATCATTCTTCTAATGACATGATCCCGTTATTAACAACATTCAATATTCATGATCAGGAAACCTTGATCATCTATTAATCAACGAGCTAGTTAAAAGAGAGGCTTTACTAGGAACCGTTGTTCGCTTATTAAACACACATGTATCAACATTTCCGGTTAATATAATTCTAGCATGAGAAATAAACATTTATCATAAACAAGGAATAAGATAATAACCACTTTATTATTGCCTCTTAGGCATATTCCCTTTAATTTTGATATGCTATTTGTATTTTCTGATTTTTATTAATTAACCATATATTTGTTTCATTATTGATCATAATTTTAAAAATAAAAGAAGCTAGATCCAGGAGGCTGCCACTTGAGGACAATTTTGTTCCGCGTCCTAGTACAAACCGGGACTAGAGCTCCTCGACCAAGAGCTCAGCCAGAGGCACACGTGGCCTCCGTGTTGTCCCGGGTCGTAAGCCACCCGGGACTAGAGGGAGTTCTCTAGTCCCGATTTAGCAGTTCCGGGTGTGCGGCCGAGACTAGAGGCCATCATGACCCGGGGCTAATGCCATTGTTTCTACTAGTGCATGCTGCCGGATTGGACATTAGGACTTTGATTTTGTAACAATTGTGTACTACGTTGAATATAATATCAGGGTACCGAAATTTGTGGACAAATGATTGTTGTGTAATTTATATAATCGAGATGTATATTAATGAATTACTCTATGGTCATTAGCACATGGTATTAATGACTAAAAAAATAAATGCTTGGATCTACTGAGTTAGCTAGTCTATAAGAAGTATTCGATCTGTAAATAAACAAGATAAAGTTGTAATTGGGCCCGATAGAATATCAACATGGAGCGGTAAAATAAAATGTCCACCAGAAGTGTCGCTGAATGTGTTTATGTGTAACTATGGAGATTGATCTGTTGGGGCCAACTACAAATAAGATTGATAGGTCTACCACATTAATGTTTGTCGTTTTGTTTACTATGGAACCTTCTAGCCACATTTTATTTTCATAGACGAGGATATTTCTTTCGATTCTATCGAACCATATTACTTGTTTTGAAGTGCACCTAGCTCACTTTGCTAGGTGGGTGGATCTATAACCCAACCACCAAAGCTCAATTCTTCATGGTCGCTATTTGCAGTTCTCATTGTTTGGAAAAAAAGTTATTGTAGGGACCTCATATACCTTTATCCTAAATAAAACCAGTTGAATTTTGAGATCATAATAACCTAATCAACATAATACATTAAATTTATTTGTCTGCCATTTATCGTACCATTTTTTAACCTGGAACTTCTTACTCTCTTTTTCTTACTTTGTTTGATACGTTTTCCAATATATAAGTTAGATATTTTTTATATATGAATATGTTGCTAAAAAGTTGAATATTTTTAGAAAATATAGTGATGTTATTTTCATTTGACCGGTCCTAACTATCTTTTATAAGTTTCTAATCTATTTACGATTGCTTCTACCAGTTTTATTTTACTTTAAACCCACCCTTTCTCTAGAAAGTTGTGCGAGTTTCGCTGACGAAGTTCTAACCACAATGTTATTTCTTAATTATTCTTCAAATAATCTTTAATATATTATTATAAATCCACACGGTACTCTAGCTAGGGTGATAATAACCGTTGAAAGCACCAAATATATATGCATCATCCATGTTGTCTCAATGTTGACCAAGTATATTGTTGTCGAGTCGCCGATAGTGACCTTGCTTTCAAGAATATTTTCTAGACGTTAATAAAACCTTCAAAGGAAAATATATTGTCTTGACCCCATCGTTAGTGGTTCATAGCATTCTTGTCACATACTGATTGTCTGAGTTGCTAGGAAGCAGAAGATGATTAGGTGCCGGTATCCAATCAATGTAGTCGGCAGAACAAAGGAAACAGGAATGAGAGATAAGAAAGACGGAAAGAATGGATTGCTACCCTTGGAGAGCCGGGAGTAAGGTCGGTTTTTATACTCCCTCCTTTTTGAATTAATTGTCTCAAAGTTTGACAAATGTAAATGTACCTAGATATTATTTAGTATTAGATTCGTCCACTTTTCTCAAACTTTCTGACAATTAATTAGAGGCGGAGGGAGTAATTTACCTCGCGTGCGTTAAAAATGGATGTCAGGTCCTCGATAATTGGAGCATGGCTTCTTAGATTAATTGAATCCAAGTTGTGCAACATGCCAATATTTTCCGGTAAATACTTCAGACATGGCTTTGTGCCCTATTATAAATTACTGTAAATCGTAACCACGTATATATTTTAGATCCAGCTATCCAAATAATCTTGATGGTATGGTTAGCGTGGTGCTTCGAAAAATGACATCCATATTTTTCTTTGTAGTACTATATAAATAGATTTTTTTTATAAAGGGTATATAAATAGACAGAAGATCTGCTTTCTCTTGACTTGAGTAAAGAATATGTATGTGCATGTCAAACAAAAAGAAAGGAATTTGTAACTGCAATAAAAACATAAAACATATGATATTATATCAGATAAAGGTACACATGTTTTCCCAATGTATTACTACGAAACATGTTCGTCAACCGACCTTTGTAGCGAAGTAAGCTAGTTTAGTAGAACTCACGCCTAGCTGGATTAGCCATATCGAATCATGTATCACTAGTACAGTACGACATTTCTTTCAATCTTTTTTTGAACAGGACTAGTACAACATTTCACTCCTTCCTTGGTGACTAAGCACATGCGCTCCCTTGGAACTTGGAACTTGACCTCCCTTCAACTTGCCGATGGACGTTCATCAAGGAAATGGCGGCAGAGGTAGCACTGCAATCGTGCACGTTACTATTATTAGTAGTAAAAAATAGTAGAATCTTTACATAAGCCTAAAAAAAAGTAGAAGTTCATCACCTACCAAAGCAGAGCATTAGCTGCAGTGGCATTCTACTGCTGCATGTCAGATGAAGTGAGAGCATCCGCACTTGCTCAATGGTTCCGTTTATATAGCGGCTCAGGGCGGGGTTGGCTGTAACGACGTGTGGCAGAAATACATGCGTGCACTGGCGTCAACGATTTCACGGAAGTTCGTGCAGCATCTGTCTGGAGGCGCTAAGGTGGCTCCGGTAAGAGCAAATACAATAAGGTCCAGTCAGCAGGCTGTAAGCATTTAACTAATATATTTGTGCTTAGTTGGAGGAGAGAGAATATGAGAGAGTATGGAAGCGGGCTCTCATGCAAGAGCCAGCTGCAGCACGTGCTCCTAGGCACTATGTGAGAGTGGCAGGTGGGCCATGCATTGATAAAGTAGCACATTCTTATAGCTCATTGTTGTACATGTTGGCTATAAGTAGGCTATAGATGACATGGCATTTTCTTATAGCCAACAGTCGGCTATACTATTGTTCTTACTCTAAGGCACGGCAGGCTGGGCAGTGCGGGGAGTTGTGGGAGGCTGGGCAATGGCGGTAAGAAGACAACAATGCTTTTTGTTACCTCTTTTTCGGCTGGCTTCGGAGCGTTCATCATCATCCTTCTGCCTGTCGCCGTCGCGGCCGCCGCCCCAACGAAGAAGCCCAGGAAGATAAACCAGCTTGCGGCCATGGGTTTCGTGAGGTGAGGATTGTTTGAATTGTGAACGCACCGAATACTCTCGTTCCGGAAGGGAGCCTTTTTCTAGTAATTTCGGGTATCGGTCCTTTAGTAAGAGCTTGGCTTTCGTGTCATGCTCTTGGTATTGTTATGTCATATTTATATGCCTGTGAAGCTCACAATCTTTAGCTGGTCTTGCGTCGGTTATATTCTCCACTGCCCCTGCATGCTTAATTTAAGTGCGCAGTCAGGAGCTTAATTAGTACAACTGAACCATACTAATGTATCGTCGTGGCATGTGTCCCCAGTTTCTTCCGTAACATGAGTCTTCTAAACTAGTTATATCATAACTAAACTTAGAACTTCGACTTCGAGTAATAAACTGGACGGTTTACAAGGAAGCTGGGGAGGGATATCTTGCCTTAACACTAGCAGGTTATAGCAAATGCAAAACCACAACAAATGTATATCTAATTAATCCTGCGCACTGTAAGACATGTTAGTTTCTCTAGCACATTATTGTAAGGAATTAATTCACCTTAGGAACATATACGCACTAATACGTGCTTTTGTTTTTCGATGTGAACACAAAGACACAAACAGATAAGATACATTTAGGAACCTGTTCCTGGTAGCTTAGGGTACTTATATATTCCTATGTAAATAATGTCTTTTTTTTAGAACCTAGGCAAAGCCTATGCTTGATTAAGCCGAAAGGAGTTAGATACTTGGTAAGTAAAATGGTCAAAAACCATACAAAACCATATCTGGTGAAAACCAATTCAACCATTGAGCGGCACACATAAAACCCCCCACACACCTTTTCAAATAGAGGCTCGTCGAGTCTCCGAAGGCGTCATCGCCATCACATCTCATCTAGGAGGCAACACTGCCGACCAGAAACTCCGAGCATGCGACTACGACTTCCCCGAGGACAATCGTCGAACTACCCCACAATGAAGAGGCCATGCGGAGCCACGTGAAGATTCGGCCAGAACTCAGCACCTCCAACAAGACATGCAACACCCACTCCATTGAAGAGCTACAAAAAAAATAACCAGGCAGGCTAGCACCATGGAAGATATCCGAATGGAGCGCATGTCGTCGTACACCATCGGGACCCACCACAACGGTTTCGACTTCTCAGCAACAAACACGCCGAGGCAAGCGCACGGACATGGCAGAGAAGAGCCGACTAACACAAATAAATCCATGTCTCCGACATCGCTCGTCTCTGTCATTGTTTCCTTAGAAGTATCAACCCCATCATCCCAGCCGCCACCAACCATGGGCCCCGCTTGCTGATGCTGAGTTCTGAGACGAAGCCCCCAAGATGGAAAACAACACCAATTCATTGCCATCGTATGATCACAAGATCATGGATTTCCCCTAGAGAGACCGATCTAGCGTGTTCCATGCGGGAGGTGGACAGAAACAAAGCAGCGATGCCATGCAGAGTTTTTTGGAAAAATTTCAAACAGAGCACACCTGGTGAATTTAAAGAGAACCTTAGTTTTCGTCGTATGAAGTTAAGTAGTACGAGTTAGCTCCGCACTTCCCAGTTCTAATTTCAATACAATTATATCATGCTTGATTATAGTTTATTGAATCGTATTCTCGTAAAGTGCGAGAGGCAACCAATGGGGAGCACTTTGTGTGGATACTTCGTTTTTGAATGAATTCGCAAGAGGTGAGTGAGCGGAACGGGCGACATTTTTAGAAGTACGTGATCAAATATATTCACAATTTTATTTTATTAACAACAGTTGTTTTGCGTGTCATTCATAATTTTTGTTATGATCATTTGATATTCATTTTTATCTCCTTCTTTTCTAGTTAGATACAACATGGGAAAAGCTGCAACCAAAGAAGCGCTTTCTAGCAATTCAAGAGGATATTGGGGGATTTTCGTATGGACCATGTCATAAGCAGCTCAGCCAAATACAATGACACCTCAACGGGTTTTAGTCCCGGTTATGATCTCTTAGACGTGCTCTATTCCTGGATAGATCTCCACGTAAATAGATGGTCTCTAATCCCGGTTAGATAGATCGATCGATCTCCATGTAAATGAATAGACGGGCTCTAGTCCCCATTGAATTATCATAAAGTATAAAGTATATTTGTATTAGATAGACATTTATTTTATGAACATTTTGATATGCAATTTGTATTTTCTGATTTTTTATTAATTAACCATATATTTTTGCATTATTGATCATAATTTTAAAAATAAAAGAAGCTAGAGTTAGGAGGCTGCCACGTGAGGACAATTTTGTCCCGCGTCCTAGTACAAACTGGGACTAGAGCTCCTCGACCAGGAGGTCAGTCAGGGGCACACGTGGCCTCCGTGTTGTCCCAGGTCGTAAGCCACTCGGGACTAGCGGGGGCCCTCTAGTCCCGATTTAGTAGTCTTGGGTGCGTGGCCGAGACTAGAGTGCCTCATGACCCGGGGCTAATGCCCTCGTTTCTACTAGTGCATGTTGCCTGATTGGACATTAGGACTTCGATTTTGTAGCAATTGTCTACTACGTTGAATATAATATCATACACAAGGGTACCTAAATTTGTGGACAAATGATTGTTGTATAATTTATATAATCAAGATATATATTAATGAATTACTCTATGGTCATTAGCACACTGTATTAATGACTAAAAAAATAAAATGCTTGGATCTACTGAGTTAGATAGTCTATCAGAGGTATTAGATCTATAAATAAACAAGATAAAGTTGGATTGGGCCCGATAGAATATCAACATGGAGGCGTAAAATAAAATGTCCACCGGAGGAGTCGCTGCATGCGTTTATGTGTAACTATGGTGATTGATCTGTTGGGGCCAACTACAAATAAGATTGATAGTTCTGCCACATTAATGTTTATTGTTTTGTTTACTATAGAACCTTCTACCCACATTTTATTTTCATATACGAGGATATTTCTTTGGATTCTATCAAACTATATTACTTGTTTTGAAGTGCGCCTAGCTCACTTTGCTAGGTGGGTGGTTCTATAACTCAACCACCTAAGTTCAATTCTTCATGGTCGCTAATTCCAGCTCTCGTTGTTTGAAAAAAAAACATTGTAGGGACCTCACATACCTTTATGCGAAATAAAACCAGTTGAATTTTGAGATCATAATAATCTAATCAACTTAGTACATCAAAATTATTTGTCTTCCATTTATCGTACAATTTTTTTTAACCTGGAACTTCTTACTCTCTTTTTCTTCCTTTGTTCGAAACGTTTTCTAATATATAAGTTAGATATTTTTTATACATGAATATGTTGCTAAAAAGTTGAATATTTTTAGAAAAATATAGTGATGTTATTTTCATTTGACCGGTCCTAGCTATCTTCTATAAGTTTCTAATCTATTTACGATTGCTTCTACCAGCTTTATTTTAATTTAAACCCACCCTTAAATCTAAAAAGTTGTGCTCAGTTTAGGTGACGAAGTTCTAACCGCAATGTTATTTCTTAATTATTTTCTATAAATAATCTTTAATACTCCTATATTACTATATTATAAATCCACACGATGCTCTAGCTAGGGTGATAATAATGTTAAAAGCACGAAATATATAAGATGATTAGAAAGCAGAAGATGATTAGGTGTCGGGAGTAAGGTCGGTTTTCATAATTTACCTCGCATGTGTTAAAAATGGACGTCATGCCCTCGATAATTGGAGCATGGCTTTTTAGATTAATTGATCCAAGTTGTGCGGCACACCAATATTTTCTTGCCCTAGCTACGATGCCGCGTGATGACTTGATGTACGCCCGAGCCAAAACCGATCGATCTACCTTTCACGTTTGCTATCGTAACCAATCTGGAGAGCACATGAGTCGTAAATCATATGGAGGCCGTTTCAACGACCCTAGTTGACACGACAAATAATTACATGGCTTTTGTGTCCTCTTGTAAATTACTGTAATCGTAGCCACATATATATATTTCAGATCCAGCTATCCAAATAATCTTGATGATATGGTTAGGGTGGTCTGCTTCGAAAAATAACATCCATATTTTGCTTTTTAGTATATATAAATAGATTTTTTATAAAGGGTATATAAATAGACAGAACATCTGCTTTCTCTTAACTTGAGTTAAGAATATGTATGTGCATGTCAAACAAAAAGAAAGGAATTTGCAACTGCAACAAAAACATAAAACATATGATATTATATCAGATAAAGGTACACATGCATGTTTTCCCAATGTATTACTACGAAACATGTTGGTCAACCGACATTTGTAGCAAAGTAAGCTAGTTTAGTACTAGAACTCATGCCTAGCTGGATTAGCCATATCGAATCATATATTACAACATTTCTTTCTTTCTTTTTTTTGAACAGGACTAGTACTACAACATTTCACTTCTTCCTTGGTGACTAAGCACATGCGCTCCCTTGGAACTTGGAACTTGACCTCCCTTCAACTTGACGATGGATCATCAAGGGAAGGGTGGAAGAGGTAGCACTGCAATCATGCATGTCACTATTATTAGTAGTAAAAGTTAGTAGAATCTTTAAATAAGTAAGCCTGCAAAAATAATAGAAGTTCATCACGTACCAAAGCAGAGCATTAGCTGCAGTGGGATTCTGCTGCTGCATGTCAGAGGAACTGAGAGCATCCGCACTTGCTCAATGGTTCCGTTTATATAGCGGCTCAGGCCTCAGGACATCTCCAGCGGGGCTGCTCATTTGCTCCGGACAGGCCCAATTTGAGCAGCCCCGGCCAAAACGAGGCCCCAGCGGGGCTGCTCATCTCAGAACTGGGTCCGTCTTTTGTCCGAGGCTGCTCAAATCTGACCCAAATTTGGGTCAGATTTGAGCATCCGCCGGACAGTCCACGGACGCGTCCCTGTCCACGCAAAAACGAATCCACCCCACATGTCAGCCTCCCCCTCTCTCTCTCCACCTGCCCATCTACTCTCTCTCCTCTTTCTTTTTTCCACGCCGCTGCGCACCGGCCGGTGGCATTCGCGGAGCTCGCCCGCGCCCGCCGCACCTCGCTCGCCGGTGGCCGGTCTCCTCTCGCCGCGCCCGCCGCTGCTCGCCGGGCGCTCGCCCCGCGCCCACAGGAGGTCCCCGTGCTACTTGTTGCCGCCGCCGCCCGGGAGGTCCTCAGCCCGCCGCCGTGCTACTTGTGGCGTTGGCGACATGCAGCAGCTCTCTGGACCGGGAGCAGGTGCCGGGCGCGGGAGCGGCGAGCTTGCGCGGGCGGGCGGGCGGACGGCGAGCTCGCGCGGGAGCGGCGGGCGGCAAGCGGCAAGCGCGCGCGGGCGCGCGGCGAGCTTGCGCGGGCGGACCTGCGGCGAGAGCTCGCGCGGGGGCGGCGGGCGGACCTGCAGCGACGGGCTCGCCGGGGCGCATCGTCCGAGGAGGAGGTGGACGGCAGGGGCCATGGCGAGCCGAGCAGCTACGGGCCGCGCCGGGAAGCGGCGGCCGCGCGCTCGCTGCTCTCCGCTCGCCTCGCGCTCGCTGCTCTCCGCTCGGTCTGGTCGACGCCGTGGCTGCGCTCGGTCTGGTCGACGCCGCGCTGGAGCTGGCGCCTAGGATGGAGGCCGCGCTGGAGCTGCGGGCGCGGGCGCTCCTCGCCGGGCGAGCGGGCGGCGGGTGGCGGCGGGTGTGCACGCTCGAGGGCGGAGGGCGGCGAGCGCGCGTGCTGCGGCCGGCGAGCATGGTGGCGAGCGCGCGTGCTGCGGCCGGCGAGCATGGTGGCGAGCTAGAGGCCCTGGAGCGCCTCGAAACCAAATGTGTCCGCTCAAATGAGCAGTCCCCGCTGGGTGCATGTTCAAAAACGCGTGTCCGCGGCTCCCGGACGGCTGCTCAAAAAGACAATTTGCGGACCAATTTGGTCCGCAAATGAGCAGCCCCGCTGGAGATGACCTCAGGGCGGGGTTGGCTGTAATGATGTGTGGCACAGGCACATGCTTGCACTGCCGTCAACGATTTCTCGGAAGTTCGTGCAGCATCTGTCTGGCGGCGCTGAGGTGGCTCCGGTAAGGTACGGTACGCACGAGAGCAGCCGCATTTGTCTGGCGGCGCTGAGGTGGCTCCATACGTACCACGCAGTGGATCGGTTGGGGAGCAGAAGGGGGTGAAGGCGTGAAGCCGGGGAGTGCCCGGAACGGTGGGCGGCTGGGCAGTGCCGGGAGTTGTGGCAGGCTGGGCAATGGCGGTAAGAAGACAACAATGCTTCTTGTTACCTCTTTTTCGGCTGGCTTCAGTGCGTTCATCATCGTCCTTCTGTCTGTCGCCGTCGCCGCCGCTGTTGCAACGAAGAAGCCCATGGAGATAAACCAGCTTGCAGCCATGAGTTTCGTGAGGTGAGGATTGTTTGAATTGTCAACACACGGACTACTGTTGTTTTGGCAGCATGAAGTGGTATCGGTCCTTTAGTAGAAGCTTGGCTTTTGGGTCATGCTCTTGGTGTTATTACGTTTGTCATAACCGCACACCTCTTATTTATATGCCTGTCAAGCTCACAATCTTTAGCTGGTCTTGCGTCGGTTATATTCTCCACTGCCCCTGCATGCTTAATTTAAGTGCACAGTCAAGAGCTTAATTAGTACTATAACTGAACCATACTAATCTACCGTGTGGCATGTGTCCCAGCTTCTTCCGGAAGCTAGCTCGCTTATTACTTGAGTCTTGTAAACTAGTTATATCATAACTGAATTTTGAACCTTCGACTTCGAGTAATAAACTGGACGGTTTACGAGGGAACCTGGGGAGGGATAGCTTGCCTTAACACTAGCAGATTATAGCAAATGCAAAACCACAACAAATGTATATCTAATTAAGCCTAAAAACATGTTAGCTACTCTAGCACATTATTGTAAGGAATTAATTCACCTTAGGAACATATTCTCTATAACCGCAAGTTCGATTGAAAGGCAATGTTTTCAGAACTCCTGCATGGATTTGTGTGTCTGCCTGTGGTCCCTCCGTCGCTCCGTCTCGCTGGATGTGGGCCTCTCCGTCCTCACGTGCGTGAGACGCAGCTGTCGCCCCGCTGTGGCGAGCATGGCCGCGTGTCGGCTGCTGAGGTATGTTTGCATTTTACCCTCTCTAAAACCGCGAATTAAAACTGATGTCCAGAGATCGCTCCCCAAACTGCCAAACCCAACCCCGTATCCTCATTCCTATCTCATTTTCTCTTCTTCTCTTTCCAATCCTCAGCGATTTTCTGCCTTAGGGTTCGTGCGTTGAATCCCGATCGACCCCGCCTCCCCGGTGACCGCCCGCTCCCATAAACTCTTACTCCGCGGGGCGGTTATACGATGCTCCACTGCTGCCCCCGCTCCTGGTTACTGGAGTGGAGCACCCCACAGACGAGGAATCGCACCAGGATCTGCTTCGGTCGGCGGTCGTCCCTGTTGCCTGCCGAGCCACGGCGAGCAAGCCTAGATTCGAGGGCGAGCGAGCCAAGGGCAGGGATGAGACGTGGTCCTGGTGCCGGCGGGGACGATCAAGGCCTGCGCGACAGTGTCGTGCGGCCGGCGGAAGGGGCTTGGGTGGGAGGAGCTCTCCCTGATGCAGGAATAGTGGGAGGACGGAGGAAAGGTCCTGGTCGCTTGCTCAATGTGCTGATGTCGGCGTCCATGGGTAGCTGCTGGAAGCGACTTCCCCGAACACCTCTCATCTCCAGCGTGCTGTTGGAAGAAGGATTGTAAGTTTGTAATAGTTTTTTCTAAAGAATAATGCAAGAATTAGAAACTGATGTAGTTCAGTAGTAGTGGATTTCAAAATTACTGATCCGGATAATATGTTTAGTATGGTATGGTTAGGGACCAATTTGTGCCTTCAGCTGTTCAATAACACAAAGCTTAAGAAAATTGGTTTTGTCCTAATTACATGAAGCATGGTCTTTTGGAGTCATTTATTTTTGTTTTCCCTTTGCGGTGGAAGAACCGGTTAGGGTGTATCTAAATTTAGTTCTCTAACTAAAAATGGTCTATAGTTAGCTTTTAATGTCACCTCTCTTACACATAGAAACATATGGATATGGAATTGTGGGAATTTACAGTATGTATGACATACACCAGCGAGACAAAACAACATTGTTCTCTGAAACTTGGACACTACCTGAATTGTAGTAGCATATTATCAGTAACTCATTTCTATTTATTTTTATTTATTTCCATATATATTCAAGTTCTACACACCTCGCTCATAGATGACCAATAATCATGTGGATGATATTGGTCAGCCGTGTACACCTTCGGACCATCCTTTTAGTATGTGTAAGTCAAAAGCAGCGGCTTATAGCTATCCATGTGCAGATCACAAGGTATGAGAGCTCTTATGAATGTACCCATAGACACTATTTTGAACCGCATTGCTATACCTATATATCGATAAGGAAAATCCACCCTTTTTCTAAAGTATGCAGCCTAGACCTATGGGAGGTTACAACATAATATGGCGATGTTTTTAGCTTGAGAGACTTGGCTTTGTCCTAATTACATGAAGCATGCGTTTTTTTAAGCCACTTTTACATTTAGTTTTTCCTTTTACTGTGGAAGAACCAATTAGTTTGTATCTAAAGTTAGTTCGCTAATTAAAAATGGTGACAACTACCACGAGAAGTTGTTATGGTTTGTAAATAATATGTCATACCTGATTGTGTTTCCAGAAAAATTGCAAGGAACTCTTCCTGGACGACCGATTTTCATGAGCATGTACGAAGAAACAAACCACCCCACTGGGTAAACAAAACACATGCGCTTCCCTCTCCCTTCTTTTCTTTTTGGTGCGCCTAAAGCTCAGTTGAAGATTTAAATCTCAACTGAAGGTCTTGAACATCAGTCTTGAACATCAAAGACAGACTTTCCTAAAATATATGTAAAATTTATATATTGGAGAAATAGTTTTAACTGATTGCAGCGTCTTTCTTCTAGTGATGGAATTTGAGACAGTCAAAGTATTGTTCTCATTCTACCTTCCAAACCTGCATACACACACTGAATCATTCTTTTTATGCTATGTCTGTTTTATTTTCTTCGCATGCTCTTTTCAGTTTGTGAGTCATGGACTTCCTATGCCTGATTAGATGAAGCTTATCCATATTTGAATATTTGATATTTATTTTATGATGTTGTGATTTTAGTCAAAGCCATATACCTAAGTTGTACCAGACTAACAAATAATTTGCATGACTTCATATCTATGACAAACCTGTGCCTAGCTAGTTGTAAAGAAGGTCATTGTTAGATAATTACACATATGCCTTTCCTGAAATATATGTAAAATTTATATATTGGAGAAATAGTTTTAAATGATTGCAGCGTCTTTCTTCTAATGATGGAATTTGAGACAGTCAAAGTATTGATCTTATTCTACCTTCCAAACTTGCATAGACGCACTGAATCACTCCTTTTATGCTATGTCTATTTTATTTTTTCCGCATGCGCTCTTTTCAGTTTGTGAGTCTACCCTCGAAAAAGTTTGTGAGTCATGGACTTCCTATGCGTGCGTTAAAAATGGACGTCATGTCCTCGATAACTGGAGCATAGCTTCTTAGATTAATTGATCCAAGTTGTGCAGCATGCCAATATTTCCGGGTAAATACTTCACGACAAATAATTACGTAATTACATGGCTTTGTGTCCTCTAGCTTGTAAATTACTGTAAATCGTAGCCACATATATATTTCAGATCCAGCTATCCAAATAATCGTGATGATATGGTTAGCGTGGTGCTTCAAAAAATAACATCCAGATTCTGCTTTTTAGTATATAAATAGACAGAAGATCTGCTTTCTCTTAACTTGAGTTAAGAATATGTATGTGCATGTCAAACAAAAAGAAAGGAATTTGTAACTGCAATAAAAACATAAAACATATGATATTATATCAGATAAAGGTACGCATGTTTTCCCAATGTATCACTACGAAACATGTTGGTCAACCGACCTTTGTAGCAAAGTAAGCTAGTTTAGTAGAACTCACGCCTAGCTGGATTAGCCATATCGAATCATATATTACAACATTTCTTTCTCTCTTTTTTTTAACAGGACTAGTACAACATTTCACTCCTTCCTTGGTGACTAAGCACATGCGCTCCCTTGGAACTTGGAACTTGACCTCCCTTCAACTTGGCGATGAATCATGCATGTCACTATTATTAGTAGTAAAAATTAGTAGAATCTTTAGATAAGTAAGCCTGCAAAAAAAAAATAGAAGTTCATCACGTACCAAAGCAGAGCATTAGCTGCAGTGGGATTCTTCTGCTGCATGTCAGAGGAACGGAGAGCATCCGCACTTGCTCAGTGGTTCCGTTTATATAGCGGCTCAGGCCTCAGGGCGGGGTTGGCTGTAATGATGTGGCACAGGCACATGCTTGCACGACCGTCAACGATTTCTCGGAAGGTCGTGCAGCATCTGTCCGGAGGCGCTGAGGTGGCTCCGGCAAGGTACGGTACGCACCCTGAGATATACTCCCTCCGTTCCATATTAGTTGACCCTCAACTAGATGTATCTAGTACTAAAATATGTCTAGATATATCTAGGTGGGAGTCATCTAATACGGAACGGAGGGAGTACCACGCAGTGCATGTGTTGGGGAGGAGGAGAAGGGGGTGGAGGCCTGAAGCCGGGGAGTGCCGGGAACGGTGGCAGGCTGGGCAATGGCGGTAAGAAGACAACGATGCTTTTTCGGCTGGCTTCGGAGCGTTCATCATCATCCTTCTGTCTGTCGCTGCCGCCGCCGCCGCAACGAAGAAGCCCAGGAAGATAAACCAGCTTACGGCCATGGGTTTCGTGAGGTGAGGATTGTTTGAATTGTCAACATACGGAATACTGTTGTTTTGGCAGCATGAAGTGGTATCGGTCCTTTAGTAGGAGCTTGGCTTTTGGGTCATGCTCTTGGTGTTGTTACGTTTGTCATAACCGCACACGTCCTATTTATATGCATGTGAAGCTCACAATCTTTAGCTGGTCTTGCGTCGGTTATACTCTCCACTGCCCCCCGCATGTTTAATTTAAGTGCGCAGTTCAGGAGCTTAATTAGTACTGTAACTGAACCATACTAATCTCCGTCGTGGCATGTGTCCCCAGCTTCTTGCGTAAGCTAGCTGGCTGAGAGCATCTCTACCGGCACCCTCCAAATGGCTCCCCAAAGGCCTAATGAGGGTCCGGACAAAAAACATCGCCATAGCGGCACCCCTCAAAGGTGTCCACCCCAATTTTGTGTCCGGGCCCCCAGCCCACCCGATATACTTGGGGGCCTGGCTGGGGGCGCCGGATATCGTCCGCTCACCCCTCCCGACAGGAGGACCCCGCCCGTCATAGAGAAAAACCCGCACCGGTTGATATTCATTTGCCCCCCATCGTCCTACTGTTTCGTCTTGCCGCCGATTCGCCCCACCGCCGGCACCCTTCTCGTCGCCAACTGTAGTCAGTAGTCGAGCACGCTCGTCGTTGGCGGATTCGCCGCCGCTCGTCGCCGATCCCTGTCGTTTTCGCGCGCCACTGCCGGGGATTCAACCGCATTTGCCTCTTCCTCGCATCCACCCCGCAGGTAAGGTGTTCGGCCGTTTGCCATAGGTCGAAGAATTAAACTTGATTACCTCACGTCTAATGGTTGGCTTTTGTCCAATATAATAAGGATAGTGACGACGAGGTCATGTTTTGCCAACTGATGGCTGAGGATGCCGCCTTTGCAGACGACGAGGAGAATGAGATGTTCATGGTGGCTCTGTTTGAGACGATGGTCGTGGAGGCAACCGAGCCAAAGCATGGAGGATCAAGGAAAGGGCGCAAGGCGGACAAGAATCGGCAAAGGGCAACTAGCCACAAACTTTTGTGGGATGTCTATTTTTCGGAGACGCCGGCAAACACACCTCAGGAATCTCGCCGGTGTTTTCAAATGAACAGACAAGTCTTTAGGAACATTGTGCACGGTGTTCGGGATTACGACGACTACTTCAGGCTGAAAAAAGACTACGTCGGGCTTCTAGGATTTTCATCTCTTCAGAAATGCAGAGCTGTAATAAGATGTCTTGCATATGAAGCTCATGCAGATTCATTGGATGACTATCTTCGTATGTCTGAGAGCACCGCCGTTGAAGCCACCTATCGATTTTGCAAGGTATTAGTTGCAGTGTTTGGTCCTGTGTATCAGAGATTACCAAATGAAGCAGACACGGCTCATTTATTGGCACAAGGTCAAGCAAGAGGATTTCCTGGGATGCTTGGAAGCATCGATTGCAAGCATTGGAGTTGGAAGAATTTTCCATTTGCTTGACAAGGGATGTACAAAGGTGGCCATCACGAAAAGTGCATTGTTGTGCTTGAGGCTGTTGCTGATTACGATTTTTGGATTTGGCATTCATTTTTTGGAACGGCCGGTTCTCACAATGATCTCAACGTGTTGCAACGCTCTCTGGTATTTCAGAGACTAGGTGAAGGACATGCTCCAGGCTGCAACTATTCGATCAATGGCCGTGAGTACGATAGAGGATACTACCTAGGGGATGGCATATATCCCGAATGGTCTATATTTGTGAAGACAATCCGTGACCCTGTGGGTGAGGCAAATAATTTTTTTGCAAAGAAACAGGAGGCTATCCGAAAATACGTGGAAAGGGCATTTGGTGTACTCCAGGCACGATTTGCTTTGGTAAGGTATCCTTCTCTATCTTGGTCGATAGATGAAATGTGTGATATCATGAATGCTTGTATTATCATGCGTAACATGATCATCGAGAGCGAGCAAGACATCGTAATGGTGTTCGATGAGCCATACGACTTTCAGGGCACTCTTGCGGATCCACAACCGGGCGTGTCTGCTGAGTTTGATGATTTTCTTGCTGTTTATCAGGAAATTCATGATGAAGAAGGTCATTTTAAACTTCAGGCAGATCTTGTGGTACATTTATGGGCTATGATTGCTCACGAGTAGTTCGATTACGATGATTTGTTTGCACGAATTTAAAAAATATGAAGTATTTAATTTTTTGTCATAACTGATGAACTATTTATGTTTTTGTATAATTATTATTTACCTAATTTATCGAGTGCATTCATCAAATAGTCAATATTTTAATCAAAACCAAAACAGCGCCGGTTGAGGGGTCGCCGGTTGGGGGGCGCCGCTGTGGAGCACGCCCATCAAATCGGCGGACACAGGTCCGGTCACCCCCCAAAGGGGGAGAATTAGAGGGTGCCGGACACGTTTTTGATGGGTGCCGGTGGAGATGCTCTTATTACTTGAGTCTTCTAAACTAGTTATATCATAACTAAATTTAGAACCTTCAACTTCGAGTAATAAACTGGACGGTTTACGAGGGAAGTTGGGGAGGGATAGGTTGCCTTAACACTAGCAGGTTATACCAAATGCAAAACCACAACAAATGTACATCTAATTAATCCTGCACTGTAAGACATGTTAGCTACTCTAGCACATTATTGTCAGGAATTAATTCATGTTAGGAACATATTCTTTATAACTGTAAGTTTGATGGAAAGGCAGCATTTTCAGAGCTCCTGCAGGGATTTGTGTGTCTGCCTGTGGTCCCTCCGTTGCTCCGTCTCGCTGGGTGTGGGCCTCTCCGTCCTCAAGTGCGTGCAACGCAGCTGTCGTCCCGCTGTGGCGCGCATGGCCGCGTGTCGGCTGCTGAGGTATGTATGCTTTTTACCCTCTCTAAAACCGCGAATTAAACCTGCAGTCCAGAGGTCGCCCCCAGAACGGCCAAACCCAACCCCGTATCCCAGTCATATCCCATTTTCTCTTCTCTTTCCAATCCTCAACGATGTTCTGCCTTAGGGTTCGTGCGTTGAATCCCGATCGACCCCGCCTCCCCGGTGACCGCTCGCTCCCATAAACTCTTACTCCGCCGAGCGGCTATACGACGCTCCACTACTGCCCCCGCTCCTGGTTACCGGAGTGGAGCACCCCACAGACGAGGAAGTGCACCAGGATCCGCTTCGGTCGGCGGTCGTCCATGTTGCGGGCCGAGCCACGGAGAGCAAGCCTAGATCCGAGGGCGAGCGAGCCAAGGGCAGGGATGAGATGTAGCTCCCTGCGTGGTCCTGGTGCCGACGAGGACGAGCAAGGCCTGCGCGACGGTGAAAACAAACATAAGATGATGAAAACAATAGTAATGATGATGAAAACAATAGTAATCTCTATGAAAACTGCTGTGGGATGGTGAAAACAATAATGTGTATGGTGAAAACAAAGGTGGGCATGGTGAAAACAAAGTGAAAACATTATTTCTTTCATTTTAAATCACTTTGTTTAGTGGAATATTATTTTTCCAAGAGAATTTATAGCTTCAATTTTTTGTGGTAATTATACATATGTGAAACTTGATTGCATTTGAATTTATTAAAAAATATTGAAGTGATTGACTTGTTCAAATATTTGATTTACTAAAGTATTTTATCTTCCATTTGTATTAGTTGAGCTATGGACGGCAGAGAGGGTGAAGAACATGTGTTCGCGATAATAGAAGAAAGTACACTCCCCGGTGGATCTAATGACAGTGGAGGTCAAGACGATGGCTCGCAGTACCTGAATAAATTAGGTCAGGTAATGGAGGAAGAAGAGCAATTGCAAGGACCGGATGTGGAACCGGAGAAAAGGAGTGATGACAAGCCTTAGTGAAGGCCGTGGAACCTACTTAATCGACATCGTCTACCAAGAGGTCGAAATGAGGCCCGGCTCAAGAGATGAGCTCGAAAGAGCATCTGCTAATCGAGCAAGTCTATCAATCCGGCGAACCTGCTTGGCCCATCAAGACAACAACTAAGTTTACAAGGCAACGTGGGGTTATTGTTAGGGACATGATCCCGATAAGTATTGAAGAATGGAATGAGCTAGCAAAGGACAAAGACGATCCTGACCGTCTGGCAGTTTCTTTTGTCTTGGACCGGTCGAAACAAGATCAGTTCGACACGCTCATGAACCATTTCAGTCTCCTAGAATGTGATACCGCGAAGACACAAAAGGCAATGCGCTACGCAGTGATGCACTAGGCTCTGAAGAAGATGGCTGAGGCTTTCAATGCTTACAAGAAAAAGATTATGGAAGGAATATCAGAAGAAAAAAGAAGTCCCAAGATTCGAGGGGCCGCTTGAGAAGCAGAAGACATACTGGCCAGCATTTCCGGCATACAAGGAATCAGAAAAGGGGAAGAGAAGGTCAGCCAAGAATGCGGCAAATGCGGCGAGGAAGGTATATCACCATAAGATGGGTTCAGGTGGCTACAGAGTTGCAGTGCCATATTGACAAACTCGAGGCAGATCTGCGAGAGCAGGGGATCATTTCAGGTACACATGATTTTCCGTGGAGGTCAAGGAATTGGTTGCTTGGGCATGGGGCGACGTTTGACGCAGAAGGGAACCTGATTTTGACTGAAAAAATAAAGGTCCCCTTTGCGGCACTTGAGAAAGTGTTCCAAGAGGTTAAAGCGGGAGAGTTCAAGCCAGATCGAGAGAATGACGAGTTTACAAAGGCCCTCGGGAATCCGGAACATGGCAGCTGGACACGAGGCAAAGGAAGATATCTGTGGTGCTTTGGGTTCAAGAAGGAAGATTGTGTTTATCCATATAGAAGCCGAGAGAGAGGAAAGAAAAAGAAGGAGGCGCAGGTCGAAGAACGGGTTGGTGTCTTGGAAGCCGCAATGATGATGCAGCAACAACAGATTAATGAGATTACTGCACGGCGCTCCCATGAGCAAGAATCTACATTCGACGAAACATACCCATATCAGCGCCGGAGCAGCGTGGCTTCAACAGAGGTACCGGCTGGCGCTGCAGTTATGATTGTTGATGCCGCTGCACAGACGGAGGCCGTGGATGCAATCAAGGAGAAGACAAGCTGTGAGCTATATGTGTCGATCTCGAACTTATCCATCAAGGTGGCGGACGACTACGCTTTACCTTGTGTAGAGGGAGCAACTTGCCTTAGCCGTCCAATCACACCTGGCTATGCACGTCTCGGTGTGGATGATGTTCAGCCGGCTTGGAGGATACTGCGGCTTGACATCCCCGGAGGTGATGGGGTAGAGACACTGGGAGAAGTGATCAATTCCAACATACAATGGGAAAAAAATGTCATAGTGTTTCTGATGAGCAGTCCTCCGCCACCACTGCCACCTACTTCTCCGAGATGTAGTCCACCGCCAGTACAACCACCTACAATGAGTCCGGCTTGATCATCGCCAGCACACGTCGATGCCATGGACTTCAGCAGCCCGAGTCCGGCTCGATCTCCGGTGCCTGAGCCGACTCTGTTGCCCACTAAGTCCTCTAAGCGGAAGGCTGCTGCTCTCAGTCTTCCCCAAAGAAGAAACGTGCTCCGAAGAAGAAACCCAAGCTGCCGCTAGAAAAGTTCGCTTACGAGATGAATGACGAGGAGACCAACGACTGGGTGACTGCGGACACGAAACGTCAGATGTCTGCGTGGGGAAAGAAAACCTCAGATCCGCCAGAGGAACCAGTAGATCCGGCAGTAAAGAAGCACTTCAAGAATTTGCTGGAAATGCCATCCCAAGTTCAGCTGAATCTGCCATCTGACTATGATCGCGGATTATTGATGACTTATAACAAAGTCAAGAAGACGGGAAAAAAATTCCCCAGCTCGGGAAGCAGCCAAACCAATCCCCCCCGCCCCACTCAAGGTGTTGGACACTGCACAGACTCCCTCCAATCCAGTTGATATGGAAGCAGCTGCGAGGTTTGCCAGATATTGTGGTATAAGAGTTGACCAATTGCTAAGCGATTCTGACTCTTTCGCAACGGCTGAATTGGCATGGAAATATGAGTTAGGGAAGTCTCTCATCAGACCTGATCAACTCGACTCTATGACAACATTCAAGCGCCAACTTCATAAGTGGTATTTCCAGGGCGCAAAGGACGGGCTGGACCAACTCATGGTGAAAATTAGACAACAGGATTACTTTCGCGAGGACTCGATCTGTATTGATTTTGAAGATATTTTTTACTTATAATCTAGACGCCCTCGACAAATCGCTCATCAGCACCTATTGTCTGTAAGTCTCTACCTCAGCTAGTTTGATCATTGCTTTTTATATTATCCTCACTGTACGATATATGTTATGCAGATTGAAGATTCAGGAATGTAATGGAAACGGTGGCATTGGGTTCATCGACCCATATGTCGTCAATGATTTCATTTTAGGGCGATACCCTGAAGTCACGGAGGATAACATCGTTATGTATTTGACGAATCAATTTCACTGTAGTTAAATACTATTTCCTTACAGACAAAGGTGAGTGTTACTGTCTTATGCATATTCCTTCATATTTCTATTTTGCTAAGTCTGTGTTAAGTGTAATTGATGAGTTATGCATGACTATGTATATAAACGCGTGCGCAACTTTCACTGGATTCTTTTCAACATTTACGTTGACACCGGAGCATTTGATCTCATGGACTTTATGTATAAAGAGCAAAAGGAGTACAAGCCCATTATTTCAATGCTCACAAAGTAGGTTCAATCGTTGTCGCACTACACCGTCCCCTTTTATTCAATCATTACCGTACGATGACCCCTATATACTTTTTTATTTATTTCCCGGACAAGGCTTGGAAGTGGTTCAGGAAGCAACAAGCCGGTTCAACGCAAGTGGTTATGAAATTTGATACACTCATCGTTAGTAGTACTTGCTACATTCACGCATCTCTCTTTTAATTGCTTGAGCATTATTTGAGTCAATTCTATTTCTCGTAAAGTGCCCTAAGCAGCCACAAGGAACAAATTTATGTGGATTCTATGTCATGGAGAACATAAGGAAAATCGTGAATGAGCGGTTGCGCAGAAGAACAAATATAGCACTGCACGATCTACGGGAGCAGCTCCTATCGGCAGACCGCTTACAAGCACTTGAAGAGGAATTGGCGGGTTTTCTGCTGAAGTAAGTCATAGATCCAAATGGACCATTCCATTATAAAGTATAAATAATGATCTGCATGTAATGATCCCAATGTGTATAACTCTATTCAGATGTAATGATCTAATTGAGATCAATGTAATTATCTTCTGATGATAACAACATATGTAATGATTTGTATGATGATTACTGTCGATGTGCAAAAAATATGTCATTTACATCCTAAACGAAATCATCGAAAATAAAACAACACAGAAATAACACCCCAAAAACAGCTCCAAAAATAAATATGCCAAAACTCTGCCGCGACAGAGAAACACCCAAAACTCTGCCGCGGCAGAGAACCTTTTGCACCGGTTGGTGTTACCAACCGGGGTAAAAGGGTAACAGACCGCACGCCGCACAGAGCACACGTGGGCACCCCTTTTACCTCGGTTGATACCACCCACCGGGTCATTAGGGGAGCCTTTAACCCGGGTTTGACAAACCCGGTTGGACAGCCGGTGCAGGATGCCCCCCTCCCCTCCCCCAATCGGGGCAAAAGACCAGCCCTCCACTAGTGTGTCCTCGATAATTGTAGCATGGCTTCTTAGATTAATTGATCCAAGCTGTGCAGCATGCCAATATTTTCTTGCCGTAGCTAGCTACAGGATGTCGCGTGATGACTTGATGTACGCCCGAGCCAAACCTGATCGATCTACCTTTCACGTTTGCTATCGTAACAAATCTGGAGAGCACAGGAGTCGTAAATCATATGGAGACCGTTTCAACGACCCTAGTTGACACGACAAATAATTACGTAATTACATGGCTTTTGTGTCCTCTTGTAAATTACTGTAACTCGTAGCCACATGTATATTTCAGATCCCGCTATCCAAATAATCTTGATGATATGGTATAGCGTGGTGCTTCGAAAAATAACATCCATATTTTGCTTTTTAGTATATAAATAGATTTTTTTTATAAAGGGTACGTATATAAATAGACAGAAGATCTGCTTTCTCTTAACTTGAGTTAAGAATATGTATGTGCATGTCAAACAAAAAGAAAGGAATTCGTAACTGCAATAAGGACATAAAACATATGATATTATATCAGATAAAGGTATACATGCATGTTTTCCCAATGTATTACTACGAAACATGTTTGGCCAACCGACCTTCGTAGCAAAGTAACCTAGTTTAGTAGAACTCGTGCCTGGCTGGATTAGCCATATCGAATCATATATTACTAGTACAGTACAACATTTCTTTATTTCTTTTTTTGAACGGGACTAGTACAACATTTCACTCCTTCCTTGGTGACTAAGCACATGCGCTCCCTTGGAACTTGGAACTTGACCTCCCTTCAACTTGGCGATGGATCATCAAGGGAAGGGTGGAGAGGTAGCACTGCAATCATGCATGTTACTATTATTAGTAGTAAAAATTAGTAGAATCTTTACATAAGTAAGCCTAAAAAAATAAGAAGTTCATCACGTACCGAAGCAGAGCATTAGCTGCAGTGGGATTCTGCTGCTGCATGTCAGAGGAAGTGAGAGCATCCGCACTTGCTCAATGGTTCCGTATATATAGCGGCTCGGGCCTCAGGGCGGGGTTGTTGTAATGATGTGGCACAGGCACATGCTTGCACTGCCGTCAACGATTTCTCGGAAGTTCGTGCAGCATCTGTCCGGAGGCGCCGAGGTGACTCCGGTAAGGTACGGTACGCACGAGAGCAGCCTCATGAGATATACCACGCGGTGGATGCGTCGGGGAGGAGGAGAAGGGGGTGGAGGCTTGAAGCCGGGGGAGTGCCGGGAACGGTGGCATGCTGGGCAATGGCGGTAAGAAGACAATGATGATTTTTCGGCTGGCTTCGGAGCGTTCATCATCATCCTTCTGTCTGTCGCCGCCGCCGCAACGAAGAAGCCTAGGAAGATAAACCAGCTTGCGGCCATGGGTTTCGTGAGGTGAGGATTGTTTGAATTGTCAACACACGGAATACGGTTGTTTTGGCAGCATGAAGTGGTATCGGTCCTGTAGTAGGAGCTTGGCTTTTGGGTCATGCTCTTGGTATTGTTATGTTTGTCATAACCGCACACGTCTTATTTATATGCATGTGAAGCTCACAATTTTTAGCTGGTCTTGCGTCGGTTATATTCTCCATTGCCCCTGCATGCTTAATTTAAGTGCGCAGTTCAGGAGCTTAATTAGTACTATAACTGAACCATACTAATCTACCGTCGTGGCATGTGTCCCCAGCTTCTTCCGTAAGGTAGCTGGCTTAGAGCATCTCCACCGCCACCCTTCAAATGGCCCCCCAAAGGACTAATGGAGGTCCGGATTAAAAAAAACGCCACATCAGCACCCTTAAAGGTGTCCACCGCCAATTTTGTGTCCGGCTCCCCCAGCCCACCCGCCATACTTGGGGGCCTAGCTGAGGACGCCGGACATCGTCCGCTCACCCCTCCCGACAGGGGGACCCCACAGTCATAGAGACAAACCCGCAGATATTCATTTGCCCCCCATCGTCCTACTGTTTCCTCTTGCTGCCGATTCGCCCCACCGCCGGCACCCTTGTCATCGCCAAATGTAGTCAGTAGTCGAGCACGCTCGTCGTTGGCCGATTCGCCGCCGCTCGTCGCCGATCCCCGTCATTTTCGCGCACCGCCGACGGCGATTCAACTGCATCCGCCTCTTCCTCGCATCCACCCCGCAGGTAAGGTGTTCGGCCGTTTGCCATAGGTCGAAGAACCGCCGTTAAACTTGTTCACCTCACGGCTAATGGTTGGCTTTTGTCCAATATAGTAAGGATAGTGACGACGAGGTCATGTTTTGCCAACTGATGGCAGAGGATGCCGCCTTTGCAGACGAGGAGGAGAATGAGATGGTCATGGCGGCTCTGTTTGAGGCGATGGCCGTGGAGGCAACCGAGCCAAAGCATGGAGGATCAAGGAAAGGGCGCAAGACGAACACGAATCGGCAAAGGGCAACTGGCCACAAACTTCTGTGGGATGACTATTTCTCGGAGACGCTGGCAAACACACCTCGGGAATTTGGCCGGCGTTTTTAGATGAACAGACAAGTCTTTAGAAACATTGTGCATGGTGTTCGGGATTACGACGACTACTTCAGGCTGAAAAAAGACTGCGTCGGGCTTCTAGGATTTTCATCTCTTCAGAAATGCACAGCTGCAATAAGATGTCTTGCGTATGGAGCTCCTGCAGATTCATTGGATGAATATCTTCGTATGTCTGAGAGCACCGCCGTTGAAGCCACCTATCGATTTTGCAAGGCAGTAGTTGCAGTGTTTGATTCCGTGTATCAGAGATTGCCAAATGAAGCAGACACGGCTCGTTTATTGGCACAAGGTCAAGCAAGAGGATTTCCTGGGATGCTTGGAAGCATCGATTGCATGCATTGGAGTTGGAAGAATTGTCCATTTGCTTGGCAAGAGATGTACAAAGGTGGCCATCACGGAAAGTGCACTGTTGTGCTTGAGGCTGTTGCTGATTACGATCTTTGGATTTGGCATTCATTTTTTGGAATGGCCGGTTCTCACAATGATCTCAACGTGTTGCAATGCTCTCCGGTATTTCAGAGACTAGGTGAAGGACATGCTCGAGGCTGCAACTATTCGATCAATGGCTGTGAGTACGACAGAGGATACTACCTAGGGGATGGAATATATCCCGAATGGTCTACATTTGTGAAGACAATTCGTGACCCTGTGGGTGAGACAAATAATTTTTTTGCAAAGAAACAGGAGGTTGTCCGAAAAAACGTGGAAAGGGCATTTGGTGTACTCCAGGCAAGGTTTGCTGTGGTAAGGTATCCTTCTCTATCTTGGTCGATAGATGAAATGTGTGATATCATGAACGTTTGAATTATCATACATAACATGATCATCGAGAGCGAGAGAGACATCGGAATGGTGTTCGATGAGCCATACGACTTTCAGGGCCCTCTTGCGGATCCACAACTGGGCGTGTCTGCTGAGTTTGATGATTTTCTTGCTGTTTATAAGGAAATTCGTAATGAAGAAGGTCATTTTCAACTTCGGGCAGATCTTGTGGCACATTTATGGGCTATGAGAGCTCACGAGTAGTTCGATTACGATGATTTGTTTGCACGAATTTAAAGAATTTGAAGTATTTAATTTTTTGTAATAACTGATGAACTATTTATGTTTTTGTATAATTATTATTTACCTAATTTATCGAGTGCATTCATCAAATAGTCAATATTTTGATCAAAACCAAAACAGGGCCGGTTGAGGGGTCACTGGTTGGGGGGTGCCGCTGTGGAGCACGCCCATCAAATCGGCGGAGACAGGTCTGGTCACCCCCCAAAGGGGAACAATTAGAGGGTGCCGGGCACGTTTTTGATGGGTGCCGGTGGAGATGCTCTTATTACTTGAGTCTTCTAAACTAGTTATATCATAACTAAATTTAGAACCTTCAACTTTGAGTAATAAACTGGACGGTTTACGAGGGAAACTGGGGAGGGATAACTTGCCTTAACACTAGCAGGTTATACCAAATGCAAAACCACAACAAATGTATATATAATTAAGCCTGCACCGTAAGACATGTTAGCTACTCTAGCACATTATTGTCAGGAATTAATTCACCTTAGGAACATATTCTTTATAACTGTAAGTTCGATGGAAAGGCAGCGTTTTCAGAGCTCCTGCAGGGATTTGTGTGTCTTCCTGTGGTCCCTCCGTCGCTCCGTATCGCTGGGTGTGGGCCTCTCCGTCCTCACGTGCGTGCGACGCAGCTGTCGTCCCGCTGTGGCGCGCATGGCCGCGTGTCGGCTACTGAGGTATGTATGCATTTTACCCTCTCTAAAACCGGGAATTAAACCTGCAGTCCAGAGATCGCCCCCAAAATGGCCAAACCCAACCCCGTATCCCCAGTCCTATCTCGTTTTCTCTTCTCTTTCCAATACTCAACGATGTTCTGCCTTAGGGTTCGTGCGTTGAATCCCGATCGACCCCGCCTCCCCGGTGACCGCCCGCTCCCATAAACTCTTACTCCGCTAGGTGGTTGTATGACGCTCCACTACTGCGCCCGCTCCTGGTTACCGGAGTGGAGCACCCCACAGACGAGGAAGTGCACCAGGATCCGCTTCCGTCGGCGGTCGTCCATGTTGCCGTCCGAGCCACGGCGAGCAAGCCTAGATCTGAGGGCGAGCGAGCCAAGGGCAGGGATGAGACGGAGCTCCCTGCGTGGTCCTGGTCGCTTGCTCAATGTGCTGATGTCGGCGTCCACCGGTAGTTGCTTGAAGCGACGGTCCCGAACACCTACCCTCTCGAGCCTGCTGTTGGAAGAAGGATTGTAAGTTTGCAATAGCTTTTTCTATATAATAATGCAAGAATTAGAAACTGATGTAGTTCAGTAGTAGTGGATTTCAAAATTACTGATCCGGATAATATGTTTAGTATGGTATGGTTAGGGACCAGTTTGTACTATAACATTGTAAGAGTTAACCCTATTATGCAGAATGAAGAGTCATGAATGTGACCGGAAAGGAATCTCTGACATTGGGTTCGTTGACCCAATGCAAATTAATGAAAAATTGCTCCTGGACTTCACCAAGAAAATGGAGGATAACTTTCTAAGGTTCATACAGAGACAACATTATAAAAAGAAGATATTGTTTCCTTAGAATTTCGAGTAAGAGTGTTACTTTCTTTTACACACATCAATTTTTCTTTACTCGATGTTAAGTGTAACTGATGAGCGTGCGCAACTTCCATTATATTCTGCTAATCATTAAGTTGACGACGGAAGAGTTGAAATTTGCGACTCATCGGCGAAACCCGAAGAGAAGTATAAAAAACTTTTAGAAGCGCTTCAAAGGTAATTTCAATCATTATCGCACTATATCGGTATCTTTTATTCATTTCCAGAGGTATCAAGTAACTAATAACTCATTTATTCATATATTTTTGCCATGCAGGGTTTTTTTGGAAAAATTTCAAACAGGGCACACCTGGTGAATTTAAAGCGAAACTTAGTTTTGTCGTATGAAGGTAAGTAGTACGAGCTAGCTCCGCACGTCTCAGTTCTAATTTCAATACCATTATATCATTCTTGATTGTATTTTATTGAACTGTATTCTCGTAAAGTGTGAGAGGCAACCAATGGGGAGCACTTTGTGTGGATACTTCGTTTTTGAGTGGATTCGCAAGGAGGTGAGTGAGCGGAACCGGGCGACATTTTTATTAGTATGTTATCAAATATATTCACAATTTTATTTTATTAACAATAGTTGTTTTGAGTGTCATTCATAATTTTTGTTATGATTATTTAATATTTATTTTGATCTCCTTATTTTCTAGTTGGATACAACACGGAAAAAGCTGCAACCAAATGAGCGCTTTCTAGCAATTCAATAGGATATTGCGGGATTTCTGATGGACCATGTCATAAGCAAGCAAATACAATGACATCTAAACGGGCTCTAGTCCCGGTTATGATCTCTTAGACGGGCTCTATTCATGGTTAGATCTCCATGCAAATAGACGGTCTCTAGTCCTGGTTAGATAGATCGATCGATCTCCATGTAAATGAATAGACAGGCTCTTGACCCCGTTGAATTATCATAAAGTATAAAGTATATTTTTATTAGATAGATATTTATTTTATAAACATTTTAATACGCTATTTGTATTTTTTGATTTTTTTATTAATTAACCATATATTTTTGCATTATTGATCATAATTTAAAAAATAAAAGAAGCTAGAGCGAGGAGGCTGCCACCTGAGGACAATTTTGTCCCGCGTCATAGAACAAACCGGGACTAGAGCTCCTCGACTAGGATCTCAGCCAGGGGCACACGTGGCCTCCATGTTGTCCCAGGTCGTAAGCCACCTGGGACTAGGGGGGCTCTAGTCCCGATTTAGCAGTCCCGGGTGCGCGGCCGAGACTAGAGACCCTCATGACCCCGGGGCTAATGCCCTTGTTTCTACTAGTGCATGCTGCCGGATTGGACATTAGGACTTTGATTTTGTACCAATTGTCTACTACGTTTAATATAATATCATACACAGGGGTACCAAAATTTGTGGACAAATGATTGTTGTGTAATTTATATAATCAAGATAAATATTAATGAATTACTCTATGGTCATTAGCACATGGTATTAATGACTAAAAAATAAAATGCTTGGATCTACTGAGTTAGCTAGTCTATAAGAGGTATTAGATCTATAAATAAACGAGATAAAGTTGGAATTGGGCTTGATAGAATATCAACAAGGAGGGGTAAAATAAAATGTCCACCAGAGGAGTCGCTGAATGCGTTTATGTATAACTATGGAGATTAATCCGTTGGGGCCAACTACAAATAAGATTGATAGGTCTACCACATTAATGTTTGTCGTTTTGTTTACTATGGAACCTTCTAGCCATATTTTATTTTCATATCCGAGGATATTTCTTTCGATTCTATCAAACCATATTACTTGTTTTGAAGTGCGCCTAGCTCACTTTGCTAGGTGGGTGGATCTATAACCCAACCACCTAAGTTCAATTCTAATTTCAGTTCTCATTGTTTGGAAAAAAATATATTGTAGGGACCTCACATACCTTTATCCTAAATAAAACCACTTGAATTTTAAGATAATAATAATCTAATCAATTTAATACATCAAAATTATGTGTCTGCCATTTATCGTACCATTCTTTAATCTGGAACTTCTTACTCTCTTTTTCTTACTTTGTTCGAAACGTTTCCAATATATAAGTTAGATATTTTTTGTGTATGAATATCTTGCTAAAAAAATTAATATTTTTAGAAAATATAGTGATGTTATTTTCATTTGACCGGTCCTAGCTATCTTTTAGAAGTTTCTAATCTATTTACGATTGCTTCTACCAGTTTTATTTTACTTTAAACCCACCCTTAAATCTAGAAAGTTGTGCTCCGTTTCGGTGACGAAGTTCTAACCACAATGTTATTTCTTACTTATTTTCTTTAAATAATCTTTAATATATTATTATAAATCCACACGGTGCTCTAGCTAGGGTTATAATAACCGTTAAAAGCACCAAATATATATGCACCATCCATGCTGTCTCAATGCTGACCAAGTATATTGTTGTCAAGTCGCCGGTAGTGACCTTGCTTGCAAGAATATTTTCTAGACGTTAATAAAACCTTCAAAGGAAAATATATTGTCTTGATCCCATAGTTAGTGGTTCATAGCATTCTTGTCACATATGGATTGCCTCAGTTGCTAGGAAGCAGAAGATGATTAGGTGTCGGGAGTAAGGTCGGTTTTTATACTCCCTTCGTCTCAAATTAATTATCGTAAAGTTTGACAAAAAAGAATGTATCTAGACATAATTTAGTATTAGATTCGTCCATTTTTGTCAAACTTAAGTTGTGACAATTAATTCGACACGAGGGAGTAATTTACCTCGCGTGCGTTAAAAATGGACGATAATTGGAGCGTGGCTTCTTAGATTAATTGATCCAAGTTGTGCAGCATGCCAATATTTTCTGGTAAATACTTCACGACAAATAATTACGTAATTACATGGCTTTTGTGTCCTCTTGTAAATTACTGTAAATCGTAGCCACATATATATTTCAGATCCAGCTATCCAAATAATCTTGATGATATGGTTAGCGTGGTGCTTCGAAAAATAACATCCATATTTTGCTTTTTAGTACTATATAAATAGATTTTTTTATAAAGGGTATATAAATAGACAGAAGATCTGCTTTCTCTTAACTTGAGTTAAGAATATGTATGTGCATGTCAAACAAAAAGAAAGGAATTTGTAACTGCAATAAAAACATAAAACATATGATATTATATCAGATAAATGTACACATGTTTTCCCAATGTATTACTACGAAACATGTTGGTCAACCGACCTTTGTAGCAAAGTAAGCTAGTTGAGTAGAACTCATGCCTAGCTGGATTAGCCATATCGAATCATATATTACAGCATTTCTTTCTTTCTTTTTTTGAACAGGACTAGTACAACATTTCACGGTTTCCTTGGTGACTAAGCACATGCGCTCCCTTGGAACTTGACCTCCCTTCAACTTGCCGATGGATCATCAAGGGAAGGGTGGAAGAGTTAGCACTGCAATCATGCATGTCACTATTATTAGTAGTAAAAATTAGCAGAATCTTTAAATAAGTAAGCCTGCAAAAAAATAGAAGTTCATCACGTACCAAAGCAGAGCATTAGCTGCAGTGGGATTCTGCTGCTGCATGTCAGAGGAAGTGAGAGCATCCGCACTTGCTCAATGGTTCCGTTTATATAGCGGCTTAGGCCTCAGGGCTGTAAAGATGTGGCAGAGGCATATGCTTGCACTGCCGTCAACGATTTCTCGGAAGTTCATGCAGCATCTGTCTGGAGGCGCCGAGGTGGCTCCGGTAAGGTACGGTACGCACGAGAGCAGCCTCATGAGATATACCACGCTGTGGATGGGTTGGGGAGGAGGAGAAGGGGGTGAAGGCGTGAAGCCGGGGAGTGCCGGGAACGGTGGCCGGCTGGGCAGTGCGGGGAGTTGTGGCAGGCTGGGCAATGGCGGTAAGAAGACAACAGTGCTTTTCGTTACCTCTTTTTGGGCTGGCTTGGAGCGTTCATCATCATCCTTCTGTCGCCGTCGCCGCGGCCGCCGCAACGAAGAAGCCCAGGAAGATAAACCAGCTTGCGGCCATGGGTTTCGTGAGGCGAGGATTGTTTGAATTGTCAACACACGGAATACTGTTGTTTTGGCAGCATGAAGTGGTATCGGACCTTTAGTAGGAGCTTGGCTTTTGGGTCATGCTCTTGGTATTGTTACGTTTGTAATAATCGCACACGTCTAGTCTGTGAAGCTAACAATCTTTAGCAGGTCTTGCGTCGGTTATATTCTCTACTGCCCCTGCATGCTTAATTTAAGTGCGCAGTCAGGAGCTTAATTAGTACTCCTATAACTGAACCATACTAATGTACCGTCGTGGCATGTGTCCCTAGCTTCTTCCGTAAGCTAGTTGGTTTATTACTTGAGCCTTCTAAACCAGTTATATCATAACTAAACTACCTTCGACTTCGAGTAATAAACTAGACGGTTTACGAGGGAAGCTAGGGACGGATAGCTTGCCTTAACACTAGCAGGTTATAGCAAATGCAAAACCACAACAAATGTATATCTAACTATGCCTGCACTGTAAGACATGTTAGCTACTCTGGCACATTACTATAAGGAATTAATTCACCTTAGGAACATATACGTACTAATACGTGCTTTTGTTTTTCGATGTGAACACAAAGACGCAAACAGATAAGATACATCTAGGAACCAGTTCCTGGTAGCTTAGAGTACTTATATATTGCTATTGAAATAATTGTCTTTTTTTTTAGAACCTAGGCAAAGCCTATGGTTGATTAAGCCAAAAAGAGTTAGATATTTTGTAAGTAAAATGGTCAAAAACCATACAACACAACACACCACTTGACGGCCACATCCGGCAAAAAATAATTTAACCGCTGAGCGACACCCATAACCCCCCCCCCCCCTCCACACCTTTCCAAAGAGGAGCTCGTCGAGTCAGTCCGAAGGCGTCATCGCCATCACATCTCATCTAGGAGGCAACACTGCCGACCAGAAACTCCGAGCATGCGACTCCGACTTCCCCGAGGACAATCGTCGAACCAACCCACACCGAAGAGGCCATGCGGAGCCACGTGAAGATCCGGCCAGAACTCAGCACCTCCAACAAGACATGCAACACCCACTCCATTGAAGAGCTACAAAAAAATAACCAGGCGGGCTAGCGCCATGGAAGATTGTCGAATGGAGCACATGTCGCCGTCATCGTACAACACCGGGACCCACCATAACGGTTTGGACTTCTCAGCAACAAACACGTCGAGGCAAGCACACAGACATGGCGGAGAAGAGCCGACTAACACAAACAAATCCATGTCTCCGACATCGCTCGTCACTGTCATCGTTTCGTCAGAAGTATCAACGCGAACACCACACCAATGCTGCTGCAGCAACCCAATCATCCCAACCGCCACCAACCATGGGCCCCGCTCGCTGATGCTGAGTTCCGAGACGAAGCCCCCAAGAGGGAAAGCGACACCAATTCATTGCCATCGTACCATCATAAGATCATGGATTTCCCCTAGAGAGACCGAGCTAGCGTGTTCCGTGCGGGAGGTGGATAGAAACAAAGCAGCGATGCCATCAGGAAGGATAATGATACGTCCGAATCGTATCTATAATTTTTTATTGTTCCACACTGGTTTTTATATCATTGCATTATATTTTTACTATATTTTTACATCATTTTTTTATGGTCTCAGCAAGAGTACTCGGCATCTCGTGTTGTAGCTTCTACCACAACATGTTGCCATGCCTGCAACCCTGCGCAAACCAAGTGATGGCCTGGGCCTCATTCACACCTTCGCAGGTGTTCCTCAAGGTGCTCCACTGAGTAAGATACTCGCGGTGGGTCTCCTCTTCCCGCTGCTTGCATGCGGACAACTGTTGTGGCCTATTCGGCCTCTGGTAAGTGCTGGTGAAGTTGCTGACAAAGGCCTCCGCGAAGTCGAGCCAGCAGTTGATGTTGTGCTTGCGCAAATTGTTGAGCCAGGTTCTTGCTGGGCCTTCGAGCATCTGCGGGATGTATTGCACAGCCCATCTCCGGTTGCCGCCTGCAATGTGCACAGCTGTGACATAGTCATTGAGCCAATCTTCCGGCTTGGTGCTGCCGTTGTAGCACTTGGTCCCCCTGGGGAGCTGGAATTGCTTCACGGACGGCTCATTCATGATGCGGGGGCCAAAGCATTCTGGGCCAGACGGCCCCGTGTTCTCGAGCTGTGCAGACCGATTGATTCGGTCCAGCGTGTATCGTGCATCAGTGGGCTCCAGCACGCGCTCACCCACGCGATCTGTGATGTCCCTTGGATCAGCATAACCGGCCACCCCCATCGCCGAGTAGCCATCATCACATCTGTTCACCTGCACAGCTGCAGGTTGCATCACTGGGTTAGCTGCTGGCGCAGCCGCACGCGGTTGCGCAGCGGCTGGCTGCTGTGTCCTCTGCCGAGTAGGCTGAGCGACAGGACGCCGAGAAGGCCCCGCGTTGTCTCCGCTGTTCCCCTTGCTGTGAGCTTTATGGGCTTGATAGCCTGCTCCTGCAGTAGTGTGTTTCTGACCGGACTGCCGCGGCACAGCGAGCTGTTTTGCGGCGACAGCCGGGTCGTACACATGCATCTGTCTGTCTCTCCCAGACCGCGCACTCTGGTCCCTCTCGCGGCTGGGATGCGGAGATGAGGCCCGATCCGTGGATCTGACCGCAAGCGAGTGCACGACCTGAGAAGCACCAGCACCCAGATTGGCTTTTCGGAACTCCTCATTCTACCTAGCAGCCTCTAGCACCAACTCGTTAAGCCTCTCCTGCTGCCTAACGCGCGCGTCACCGGCAAGGTTCGGCAACTCAGCAGCTACGGCCTCTGCAGCTCTAAGTGTTTTGGCGGGGGTGCTGTATCTGGGTCTGGTAGAGGTGTTTGCGGTGGCAGAATGGCTAGGAACCTCACCAACGGTCGCCATTTCGGCGCCTAAGTTGCGACGAGTAACGCCTACCCTGCTAGACTTCGTAACAACAGGAGTAAAGCCGTGGGCCTTGTTGTACTCGTTTTGATCTAGGCTAAGGTCAAGCCTAACCTTTTCGAGCTCCAGGTGCTCAGCGAGCAACTCCTGACGCTGCCGGTCGAGCTGCGCCCTCATGTTCAAGAGCTCAAGCTCAGTGGGAGGCGGCATGCCCATCCGCGCGGCAGAGGCCGGTATTGTCGGTGTAGTGGAGAGAGGTATGTTGGAATCCTTCTCGTAGGGCTTGTGGGTCCTCCCGTCAGCACTCGCGCCGGCAAGATCCTCGATGACTCCCGCGGCAGCAGCCGCGCCCTTCCCGGCATCGACAGCTGGGCCGGTCATCATCACCTCCACGCTGTCCGCAGAACAGCCAGTCGGCCTTCCGCGGGCAGAGAGGACAGCAGGGGGATCATCCGCGACCAGCACCTCCTCCGAGAATTCGCGGATGACGGTGGTGGCGACGTAGACGAGGTGAGAGCCGAAGGAGAGCACCGAGCCGCCTGCCGGCATGGGCCTCCCGCCGAAATCTCTGGCGTTGTCGGTGACGAAGTCGAAGGAGCCGAATCTGTGGACAAGGCCATAGACCACGCGCTCCCTAGTAGCAGAAACGAGTCCCGTCCGAACATGGACTCCAGCCAGCGCCTCTGTCTGCCCCACGGTGGGCGCCAACTGTCGTGGTGGTGTCACGGCAGATGCCATGGGATGGCTAATTGTTTGGGGTCTATGGACGCTGGAGGTGCTCGGGGAGGGATCACACGGCGAGTAGCCGCGTGTGGGATGAATCTAACACAACGAACACCAAGATCTTACCCAGGTTCAGGCCCTCGTGTGGAGGTAACATCCCTACTCCTGCCTTTCTCTTTATATGAGTGTTCTCCGAGTAGCCACAGTACAATCAGGCCTTCAGCCGAGTAGCCACTCTTCTCTCTAGCTCTCTCTATATGAAGTGAGTATCAAGTGTTACGGTGCAGTCAGCGCGAACCTCACACAGGAGGTAGTAGGGCACCTTATATACTGGTGCCCAGCCGAATAGAAAACAAGTATAAGGTACGACATGATGCGACAGGTGCACTGCAGGACAGCGCACGCCTCCGGCTTCTCGCTGACGCTTGCCCCGTAAGTCGTTGCACCGTTCGGAGATGGGACCTGTCCACCCTTGTCAGTGAGATAGGGTAGGCCCCTAGCCCTGTCCTGTCCCCTCTGTCACTGACAAGACTAGACAGGCGCCTACCGCACTGTAGCCACGCCGTAGCGCGGATAATCACGCGCTCCGTAAGTTGAACCGCACACCGTACGGACGCAGGATACGCGGGATCATGTGTCAGAACGGCTCCATTGACTTCTGGCCCGAGTAGGAACCCACTCCCTCCACTCGGACCACTTTCTCTACCCGGAAGAACACAACTTCCTTGATTCTTCCTCCTGACCATCAGTGTGTACGGCCGGATAGCAGTCTACCGGGTAGCAAGCACCGGGTAGCCAGCTACTCTGCCAAACACATCTTCTGACCTTGCTTTTAGCACTTGCCTTACCCCTGCTCGGGGGTAACCCCCCGACAAGGGTTGTTCGTCCTGCGGCAGAATAAATCATTCGATTGACCTCGGCTGAGGTAGATCGGGTTTTGGCGGCTGAAAATGCTCGTCGCCATGTGTGATTGTAGGATGTATGTATCCTGTTGCGCTGTGTAGTTGTAAAAAACTGTTGTAAGGTGTTTACCTTGTAGATAAAATTCTTCCTGTAATGCTGAGTTAGGTGTAGCCCCCGTGTGTTTGTGGGGTGTATACCTGTTACTTTTAGCATGTAAGGATAGGGAACTCGAGTATCTATGGTTGAGAAACCATGTATTTTATCGCAATGACTGAAAAGTCATGTGTTTTTCTGTCGGGCTACAAGATGGCTTGTATAGCCTTATTACTGTGGGTAAAATAAATCTAGGGATAAAATTTGCGGAGTTGTGCAACATTCCAAGAGTTGGAATAGATGCCTCCAGTCGTCGGGTTCTTCAGTCGATAGGCGCCACCTGGGATAACTTCGTGTATTATGAAGGGTCCTTCCCATGGTGGCTCGAGCTTGTGTCCTTCCTTCTGCTTGAGCCGTAGCACCAGATCTCCTACTGCGAAGGCTCTGTGGCGTATGCGGCGACTGTGATAGTTTCGCAGCGACTGCTGGTATACTGCGATCATGTGAGTGCAATATCGCGCATTTCGTCGAGTGCGTCCATATCATCCGCGAGTGCCCTGTTGGAGGTTTCTTCGCTGTAAGCAACAACTCGTGGGGCGTAACATCCCAAGTATGAAAACATCCATTAGAATGTTTGCTCTCTGTTATTTTATGTTTTGCATCATGACATCATAATCATTGCATTTGTTTTGCTTTGTTTTCCATTTGTTTTTCTTTGTTTTCCATCTGTTTTCCCTTGTTTTTCCATTTGAATTTCAAACCAAATTTCAAATCTTTGTTTCATACTTGTTCTGTTACAATTTTCAAATAAAAATATTCAAATAAAAACAGCTATTTGTTTCCATTAAAATAGAAAGCTCAAACTATTAACTTGTTCTTTTTAATAATTCACTTAATTCAATTTCATTCAAAATTCAATTAAATTTCCAAACAGCAACCATTTTCAAATTTATGAAAATTACAAAACAATCCAATCATTTGTTTCTAATAAGCTTGAAATTAACAACTTTTAAATTGCTTAAGTTTCAATTATTCATTTAATATCAAATTCACTTAAATTCATTTAAATTTACAAACAGCAAGATAATTTAAAGTTTTTGGAAAACAAAAGTTGGCAAATGGGTGTTGTTACAATAAATAACATATACAATTTTTTTTTCCTAAATTTTAGCAAACCCTAAAACCATGTTTTTCTTTCCTTATTCTTTTCTGCAAAAAAAAAAGAGAATCAAAAAAAAATAACACCAAACAGAGGGAGAGGGGGCAGGCCAGCCCACCTTCCACACGGCCTGCGTACCCCCCCTCTCCTCCTACCTCTGTACGGCAGAGGATCGGAGGTGTCCACGTCGGGTTCAGAGGGGAGGAACGGACAGCAGCACCTCACCATCCCCTTTATATCTGAGCACGAGCTCCACTCTCTGCCCTAGGCCTCCTCCTCCACCTCTCTCACGCCGCCGCCGCCGCTTTCCCCTCCACCTTCCTCCGTTCTCTCCCTGTTCCCTGCACCTTCTCCACCGCAACAATGGTGGGTTCCTGAACCTTGCCTCGCCGCCGCCCTAGTCACCGCTGCAGCGGTTCGAGCACGGGAACGGAGCCGCCACGCTTCCCTCTACCTCGCCGTTGCATCGGCTTACCCCGAGGAGCCCCACCGCGCCGCCGACGACCCCGTCCATCGCCACCGTCGCCTCCTCACCGAGCCTCTGCAGCTACGTCAGAGAGGGTGAGCACACGCCCTCATCCCTGCCTCTCCCCTCTCCCTTTCCCTTCGCACGCACGGCCACCGGCGCCCTCGCCCGCCGAGAGCAGCGCTGCCCCGCGCGGCACGGCTCCTCGCCGGCAGCGATCGACCATCGTCGATCTGTCCTCGCCCATGTTCAGGTAACTGAACAAACGTTCAGTTCGTGAGAGTTGGTACAAGCCCGAAGCAGTACCTCAAAAGCAAACGCGAGTGGTACCTAATCAAAAACACGCAGCAGCCCAACTGGTAGCTCCCTTGCGCGCGCATCAGGAGGGCGCGGGATCGAATCCCCCCCCCCCCGCGCAATAAACCCATCTTTTTCTATTTTAATTTCCAGATCCAGAACAAATTCCTATTCGCACACAAGTCCCTGCTAGTATTTTCCTTAGTCCCTGTAATATTTTCTAAGTCCCTGGCTGTTAAATAAATGGCAGATTAATACCTAAACTTTAAAAATGCATAACTAATTCATTACAACTCCAAATTCAATATTTTAAATATGTTTTCCATACCAAATTAAATTATCTACCCAAATATAAATTTTGTTTACTGTTTTGAATATTTTAAATTGGTGAAATATTTGAATCCTTGTTTAATTCATTTAATTTTGCAAAATTCATAACTTGGGCATAAAAATTCCAAATTCAACAAACTAAATATGTTTTCCATTCCATTTTTCATGAACTTTGCAAATATCAACTTTGTGTTCTGTTTTAAATAAATTAAATTGCTGAAAACAACTATTTCTTAATTAATGCATTTAAAATTGTCAAATTAATAACTTGCTCATTTTAAATCCATTTTCAACATATGAAATATGTTTTCCATGAAAAATTGAACCACCTTTCAAAATATAAACTTTGTTTCATGTTTTGAATAATTAAAATTGGTTAAATAATTTAAACCTTGTTTAAATCATTTAAAATTGCTAAATTCATAACTTGGTCAAATTAAATTATTTTTGCACATATAAAATATGTTTTCAAACCAGAAAATTATAATCTTTTCAAATATGATTTTTAATTAATGTTTTGAACAAATAAAAATTCAAATAAATTCATAATTGAATTAAATTCATTTAAATCTTGTTTAAACTTGTTTAATTCATAATTAATTCATTTTAAATCCTTTTTCAACAAATGAAACATGTATTCCACCTAAAATTTTGTGTTCTTTCCAAATATGAACTTTGTTGTTTATTTTGAACAATTAAAATTGGTGAAAACAACAAATGCTTGTGTAACACCTTTAAGAAGCCAAATTTCATAACTTAATAAATAAAATTCCAAACTTGGTAAACTTCATTTCAAATTGAAGCTATTGTTGTTTTCTTTCTGTTTTCCTCATCCAGGCATCATGCTAATCCACTTTCACATGTTGTTTAGTTGTAGATCATCTAAACCAACCTTAAATCATGGGCTTTCCATATGCAATCCAAATTGCCTATGGGTCCATTTAATTATGTTACCATGTCAGCTATCTTATCTTTGATGCATCAATTAAATTGTCATGCATCATCCCATGATTGTGCATTATGCCATGTTATTGATTGTTTGTCTCTCTGCGTTGTTTGTTTGCTTCTTCTCGTATAGACGACGACGTTGAGACAGACGAGGTTTACGACACTACTTCTGAGGAGTTAGCTCAGTACCAGGCTGCTGAGTTTGCAGGCAAGTATTCACTCACATGAACCATTGTGTCCTTTCCACACTGGTTATCGATACTTTCCGTTGTCTATTCTGCTAGCCTTATGAAACGTTGCTTGTGTTCGATCCTATCACATGTTATCCTTTAACCCTGATATAGCCTCACCTCCACACCTATACCCCATTGCTTGTTGCCTGTGTCTTACTAGCATGCTTAGGGTTGTTTATGCTCGAGTCTGCTGTCCGTTATTTCTGTTACCATATTTATTATGTTCTGGGGATCGATGTCTAAACAACAATCATGTTAAATGTTATGGGTAATAATAATTTGATGATAAGGCACCGGCAGGAGGCCGGGTATGGTTTTGAGGCCTGCTAGTGTCGACCCTAATTAGGAAAAGGGTCTTGTCTACTGATCCATGATGAGCGTACTAACCGCATGTGGGAAGCGTGTATGGGCGCCCCCCTCAATTTGATTCGATTCGCATCTCGTCCAAATCGCCTCATTTAGTTCGGGTTTTTCCATTTGCCGCACGCATATGCAGGTACGAACCCGAGGCCAGGGTGGAAACTTTTGTAGTCGGCATTTAGGGAGACACGTTCTTAGAGTGCTATGAGGGTCCCCTTTTCTTCGTGGGGCTTGATTAGCTGTGCGCTCAATTGCACGGGGTTCTTTGGGCTTGATGCGAAGAAGAGTTGAGTTGTGTTGAGTGCCCCGCTTGATGGAAGAGCCATTCCATGTGGCGGGTTATTCTTACGTGTACGGCCAAATTGGTGCATCCCTGCAGGGTTAAATCTTCTCGAGAAGCCGTGTTTTCCGCGGTTATGGATGACTTGGTGAAAGTACTGGCTAACAAGTACTCAGAACAACTTACACCTAACTAATGATAACTTGACTAGTAATAGTCTTATTGACACAATAACTTGAACCATCATTAATCCAACTGTGTGAGTTATCCTCGGATTGCTTCTTTGGATAAGGGGTGAGATCCAGGATGGGTTTGTTTGAGGATAGTAGTAGTTGGTTACGATACGCTATCTTATCCCCTTTCTATTAGCCGGAAGTTGTAGCATGTTTCTGTAGTTGGTTAGAGCAGCCTGCTGCCGCACTTTTGTATCACCTATTCTTCCGTTGAACCCAAAGCATCTGTACTTGGTGTTGCCGGGTACACTTTGGTATCTTGTGAGTCTTGCTTGCCAGTACTTGTCTGTACTGACCCCTTTGGGGTTGTGGTTTCCGCAGACTACGTTTCCGAGGATCCCCATGGTGGCTACTACGTGGAGTACGACGAGGCTGCTGACGAGTAGATAGCGGACCCGGGCAGGATCCGAGACATCGTGGATGGGCTCCGTCTTTTCGTTTCCGGCCTCTTAGGCCTATTTGGATCTTGTCTGTACTCAGACACTTTGGATGCTTCCGCTGTGATGTAATGATGAATTGTTGGGACATGTGTCCTCTGGATGATTGTATTTGCTATCTCTGCTCTAGTGAGAGCTATTTGCAACGTATTTCTATTTCTTTGTGTCTTAGAGATATGTTGTGATGTCGCTTGTTCAAATGTCGTTGACGTACCATGTGTGTATGTTATGAAGTACGTCAACGGAAGTAGTCGGATTTCTATGGGATGGTTTACGCAGACGATGGATAGTAGAGAATGGTTGTCACACGTTTACGTGTTGGCCTACTCATATTGAGATGCAGGTGCCGGTATGCCCCGTAAGCCATTTGCTCTACTGTTTAGCGGACTGTGAGTATCCTCTAGAAGTCCGGGTGCGACAAATGGTATCAGAGCCTGTCTGCCTGTAGGATCCCTTTTACTGGTCGCAGTTGAGTCTAGAAACTATTTTGTAGCTATATAGGAAAAATGAAACGTGAGAGTAGGAATTCTGTTCTTTTATTTCTTTCTCCACCCACCCTCCCTTTTCTGGTAAGGAAGTGCAACGTTGTTTTCTCTCCTCACCTAAACTTTCAAGTTAGGATTTCACGTATCCTGGTTTCTCTAGGATAGTTATATCTACTAGACTATAGGAATGGAGGTGGTTGTGACATGATTTATCATGTTGCCTACTCACGATTGAGAACGGAGGCGTGTAAGCCCCGGAAGCAGATCCTCTATTCCTTAAGCAGTAGATATTGATCCTTTAGAAGCCCGGATGGGTTTTCCGTAGTACCTTAGGAGTTTTGGTCTCGTGTTTCCCGATGTTGCTTCGATATCCTGTTCTTCTCAACATCCTTTTCGTCCGTTGAAACCTTGTTGTTGCTTTCCACTTCAGTTCTTCTACCGGCGTCTAATCAAAACTTCCCCGATCATCTGCAGATGGATCTCAGGTTCTACCCGCAGGTGGTTTGTATGACTCGTTGCGAGAGCACTGCCGGTTATCCGGAGATGCTGAGAGACATGGTCACTTTTCTGGGGTTCCGTTGGGCACCAGAGTACCAGGTCTACGAGCAGCAGCGAGAGTTTGACCAGACCTAGTACCAGGCTATCGTCTACATTCTGTCAGATGATGGCATGAGCGTAGTCCACCGCTACGAGGCAGTAGGTTCCACAGTGGATATGGCTGTGCAGCAGGCAGCTTATGTGAGTCTCACCGTCCTTCGTGCTGATTACTGGGGATTTGACGATTCTATCTATTGCCACATACCCCGTGGTTACATCACTTCGGAGGGAGCTCACTTCACTCTCTACGACAACTTGGATGTTTATGAGCATGATAACTCCAGGCTGCACACCACCGCTCAGTTTGTGAGGCACAGTGACGCAGTTACCAGCACACTATCTCAGGAGTTGGCTTCAGTCAGAGAGCAGCTCTACCTTGCTTTGACTCGTCTGGCGACTTACACCACAGACTTTGTTGGAGACGAGCGTTTTGCACGTTTCGATCAGCCAGTTGGTCGTCGTCTGCCAGATGCTGGAGGTTACGAGCCGATCAGAGGTCCACTCCTCAACCTTGGTGCTGGTTACACTGGGATTCCACGCTTTGGAGCACAGGGAGTCGACGCTATGTACTTCACCACACCTAGAGTCGCTCTCAGACCACGTCAGATCTACGTGGATCGTCGTTCTACCTACTTTCGTGGGCGTGCTCCTCACCGTACCTCTCGCCGTACTCCTACTCGCCGTCCTGCGTGATGAGCATGGGAGTACCGATGTATCTGTTCTTAGCTATGTTTAGTTATCCTTTGGCTTTTGAACCATTTATGGTGTGTTGGATATTCTGATGTATTTGAACATGTGATGATGTACCTGTTGGTTATCTATTAATGCGTCGGAATAATCTCTCATTCGGTTTCCAAGTCTATCCTTTTCTATTGTTGTGCTAAAATGCATTTCCATTCAGGATGCCGCCAACAAGGAACAACCCGCCTGAGCCACCGCCAATCACGGAGCTGTTGACTCAGATGACCCAAGTCATGGCGCAGATGGCCCAGTTTCAGACTAATCAGCACAACAACCAGACGGCTCCACGAGTCAGCATCAAGGAGTTCCTCAGTCTGGGTCCGAGAGCTTTCGTGGCCACACGCGAGCCTCTGGACGCTGATGACTGGATCCGTGAGATAGCGAAGGCTCTGGAGATTGCTCACGTTGCTGAAGAAGACAAGGTCAAGTATGCCTCCTATCTGCTGAAGGGTCAGGCAGCTACTTGGTGGGAAAACTACCAGGCCATGAGAGCTGGCTTTCCAATCACGTGGGGTTGTTTCAAGGAAGCCTTCCTGAAGCACCACATTCCAGATGGTCTCATGGAAAGGATGCGTGAAGAGTTTTGCTCACTCAAGCAGGGCAAGTTGGACGTCATCGGCTATCAGAGTGAGTTCAATCGCCTCGCTCGTTACGCTGGTGATGAGGTGTCCACTGAAGCTAAGAAGATGGCAAGGTTCCGCAGAGGTTTTAACCCGGAACTCAAGTATGCCCTCACAAACGTCAAGGCCAACAACTTCGAGGAGCTCGTTAACACCGCGCTCAATGAAGAAAATGGGCGCAAGGCGTTCGAGGAGTCTCGCAAGCACTCGCGTGAGGGTGGTTCCTCCTCCAACATGACCACCCCTCCGCAGAAGCGCCGCATCTGGGTGCCAAATGGTGCTGTCACTCGGGCTCCATACGCCCAAGCTTCTCCAGGCTTCGCTCCCCGCCCACCCAACCCTGTTCAGATGCATGATCCAAGGGCTTCGATGGGGCAGCCAAGGCCAGGGCCTCCTCGTGTCGTCACTTGCTACAAGTGCAAGCAGACGGGGCACTACGCTGACAAGTGCACGCAGAGACAGCTACCTCCACCACCACCTCGTCCTAACACCAACCAGGCAATGGTGCGCGCTCCCCCGCCTAAAGCCTTCAACTCCAACAACAGGCCTGTCGGGAGGACCACAAGGGTGAATCATGTCAAGATCGACAAAGCTGAGGAAGCTCCTGACGTCGTTCTCGGTATATTACCCGTAAACTCTTTCCAGCTAAAGTGTTGTTTGATACCGGAGCATCGCTGTAACATCCCAAGTCTGAAAAATAGCCTTTAGAATGTTTTGCTCTCTGTTATTTTATGTTTTGCATCATGGCATCATGTTGATTGCAATTGTTTTGTTTGTTTTCCATTTGTTTTCCTCTGTTTTCAGTTGTTTTCCAACTGTTTTCATTTGTTTTCCTTTGTTTTCCATTTGAATTTCAAACCAAAATTCAAACTTGTTGTTTCATCCTTGTGATGTTACAATTTCCAAAATGTTATATCAAATAAAAACAACAAATTGTTATCATGTTATTCCATAAGGAATCAACTAATAAAATGGTGCCTTATTTCCATTAATTATTTTCCAATATGATTTCAAAGGCAAAGCAAATCTTTCAAACAGAACCCAACTTGGAGTTATAAAAATAATGACCAAAAACATTTTATACTCTTGTTTCCAATTAAAACATTTGGATCAATCTATTAAGATGTTGGATTTAATCAAACCATTACATTCCAAATCAAATTTCAAACTCAAATCAATTTTCCCAAAACAGTAACCTTTTGAATCCATGAAGTTCACCACTAATTGGAATTCCTTAAATCATTCTAAACCCTAGGGGAAACCCTATTGAAATTGCTTTGTTTTCCTAATATTAATGAATATTGCAAATTTCAATCAATTTGGTTTGTTTTCCAAACAGCACCCAAGTTGGGTCATAACCACTTTATAAACATTATCAATTCAATCAACTAAATTTAATCTTTTAATTCTTAGGGGCTACCCTATCATAATGCTTTTATTTCATAAGGTTTGCTTAATATGAAAATACATTCAAATTTGGTTGAAATGCAAATATCAAAAAAAATTCCAACTTTTGACATTGGAAGTTGGCATCTGTTTACTAATGGTTTAAATACCCTACACTGAAATTTCCACAAAATTTAACCACTTAACAAACCATCCAATGTTCCATTTGCTTTTGCTACAAAAAAAAATAAAAACAAACAAAAAAATAACAAAAGGGGAGAGCACAGCAGCCAGCCCATCTCCCCCCTAGAAGCCCAATAACTTTTCTCCCCCAGGCCTTTTTCTTTTCTGGCCCACCCCCTTCATCCCCTTCCTCCGTACGGTTGCTGTCGTCAGCCATGCTGACAGCAACGTGCGTGCTGCCCCACTGCTCCCATCCCCTCTCCTATATCTATCCCCAACCGGAGGAGAAACCCTAACCCTAACCTCTTCCCCTCCTTCTTCCTCCCCAGCCGCCATCTCTTCTTCCTCCCTTCCCCTGCTCTCTCGTTTCTCTGTAACATGAACCACCGAAACCCCCTCTGTTGGCCGCCACCTTCCATCCCCCATGGTCACCTCGAGGGGCAACTGATCCTTGGAATGGAACCGTGGTGGGTTCCTGATCGTTTTTGGTGAAGGCACGTAGGAGGGAGGAGGCCCGAGTCGCCGGCGCCGTCTCCTCCATCGCCGGCAAACGCCTTCTGCTCCCGGCTGCTCCGCCATCTGCTGCCCCGACCCCTCCTACTCCCGATCAGCCAAGGTGAGGCCGCTCCCCTCCTTCCTCCTATCCCTCTCCTTGGCCGCACCCTACCCCACCAGCACCACCCGCCCCATGCCCTAGCATCTCCGGCGATCGCCCCTGACCATCGCTGCTTTCTCTCTGTCGCTGGCCGAGTTCCTGTCGAGATACAGTAGCAGTCACGGTTCAGTTAATTCCAGAAAAACCACCGCGCACCACAAGACTTCCCCCCCCCCCCCCCCCCCCCGCTGCCCTTTTCCATCACGAACAGAACACTAGCCCAGCTGGTTAGCTCCCTGTGCTTAGAAGCAGAGGGCTTGGGTTCGAATCCCCATCCCTCCATAAAACCAAACATTTTATGTTCAATTGTTTTTGTACTGAAACATCCCAGAAATCATAACCATGCCCCTGGTAATAATATCTAGATCCCTGGAAAATATTTTTCTAGTCCCTAGTGCACTAAAAATGGCAGATTTACCCCAAATTTTGTAAATAGCATAATAAAATCATTTTAACTCCAAATCCAACATTTTTGATATGTTTTCAATACCAAATTAAATGATCTATCCAAATATAAAATTTGTTTACTGTTTTGAATATTTTAAATTGGTGAAACATTTGAATTCTTGTTTAAATCACTTAAATTTGCAAAATTCATAACTTGTCCATAAAAATTCCAAATTTCACAAACCAAATATGTTTTCCAATCAATTTTTCATGTACTTTCCAAATATAAATTTTGTTTGCTGTTTTGAATAATTTAAATTGCTGAAAACAACTGTTTCTTATTTATTGCATTTAAAATTGCCAAAATAATAACTTGCTCATTTTAAATCCAATTTCCACAAATGAAATATGTTTTCCATGCAAAATTAAACCCTCTTTCCAAATATAAAATTTGTTTCATGTTTTGAATAATTAAAATTGGTTAAATGATTTAAACCTTGTTTAAATCATTTAATATTGTTAAATTTATCACTTGATCAAAACAAATTCTTTTGGGACATATAAAATATGTTTTCAAACCATAAAAGCATAACCTTTTCAAATATGAACTTTGTGATCTGTTTTGAACAATTTAACTTGATGAAAACAACAAATGCTTGTGTAACACCTTTAAGAAACCAAAATTTCTTAACTTAATAAATGAAATTCCAAACTTGTTAAACCTTATTTCTATTTGATTCTATTGTTGTTATTTTGATGTTTTCCTCATCCATGCATCATGCTAATTCACCTACACAAGTTGGTTAGTTGTAAAACAATTAATTCAACCATAATTCATGGGCTTTTCATATGCAATCCAATTGCATGTGGGTCCATTTAATCATGTTGCTACCTTGTCAACTAGTTTATTTCTATGCCTCAATTAAATGGTCATGCATCATCCCATGTTTGTGCATTATGCCATCTTATTGATTGTTTGTTCTCTGCGTTGATTGTTTGCTTCTTCTCGGATACACGACGACGTTGAGACCGACGATACTTACGACACCCCTTCTAAGGATTTAGCTCAGTACCAGGCTACTGGGTTTTGCAGGCAAGTTATCACTCACATGAACCATCGTGTTCCTTTCAACATTGATTACCGATACTTTCCGTTGTTCTTTTCTCCTAGCCTTAGTAGTAGTTGTTTCTGTTACGAACCCATCACATGAATCCCTTAACCTCGTTATTGCCTCACCTCCACTCCTATCACCCCTTGGTTGAGCCAGTGTCTTACTAGCATGCTTAGGTTGTTTTGCTCGAGTCTGTTACCCGTTACTTTCTGTTACTACTCTTTTACGTTCTGGGGGCTCGATGTTTAATCAATCAATCATGCTAATGTTACTATTAATAATAAATTTGATGATAAGGCACCGGCAGGAGGCCCAGGGTGGTTTTGAGGCCTGCTAGTGTCGACCCTAATAGGAAAAGGGTCTTGTCTACTGATCCATGATGAGCGCACTAACCGCATGTGGGAAGCGAGTATGGGCGCCCCCCTCAATTTGATTCGATTCGCATCTCGTCCAAATCGCCACACGTAGTTCGGGCTTTCCATTTGCTGCATGCATGATCTTGCGAGCCCAGGCCAGGGTGGAACTTTTGTAGTCGGCATTTAGGGCGGCGTGGTCTTCCAGTGCTATGAGGGTCCCCTTTTCTTCGTGGGGCTCGATTAGCCGCGCACGCACAGCACGTGGTGCTTTGGGCTTGATGCGAAGAAGAGTTGAGTTGTGTAGAGTGCCTCGCTTGGTGGGTTTGATTCCCGTCTGGCGGGATATTCTTGCGTGTACGGCCAAATTGGTGCAACCCTGCAGGGATAATCTTCTCGAGAAGCCGTGTTTTCCGCGGTTATGGATTACTTGGTGAAAGTACTGGCTAACAAGTACTCAGGACAACTTAAACCTAATGATTAACAACCTTACACCCAATGATTAACAACTTGACTAGTAATAGGCCTATTGACACAATAATTTGAACCATCATTAATTCAACTGTGTGAGTTATCCTCGGGTTGCTTCTTATGGATAAGGGGCGAGATCCAGGATGGGTTTGTTTGGTGGTTAGCTATAATTGGTTACAATACACGATCTTATCTCCTTTCTGATAGCCGGAAGTGGTAATAACTCTGTAGTTGTTTAGAGCAGCCAGTTGCAGCATCTTTTATATCCCCTTCCTTCCGTTGAACCCAAAGCATCTGTGCTTGGTGTTGACGGGTTACACTTTGGTGAACTGTGAGTCTTGCTTGCCAGTACGTTTATGTACTGACCCCTTTGGGGCTGTGGTTTCCGCAGACCGACGTTTCGAGGATCTACATGGTGGCTACTACGTGGAGTATGACGAGACTGCTGACGAGTAGATAGCGGACCCGGGCAGGATCCGAGACCTCGTGGATGGGCTCCGTCTTTTCGTTTCCGGCCTCTTAGGCCTATTTGGTTCTTGTCTGTACTCAGACATGTTGAATGCTTCCGCTGTGATGTAATGATGTATTGTTGGGACATGTGTCCTCTGAATGATTGTATTTGCTATCTCTGCTCTAATGAGAGCCATTTGCAACTTATTTCAATCTTTTGTGTCGTAGAGATCTGTTGTGATATCACTTGTTACACGCCGTTGACGTACCATGTGTGTATGGTTTCAAGTACGTCGACGGAAGTGCCTTTGATCTCTAGTGGATAGTTTACATCGACGATGGAATAGCAGGGCTTGTGTTGTCGCGCATAAGCGCAGGCCTACCAGGAAGCTGGGACGTGGGCGCAGTTATGCCCCATAATCCAAGCATCTGCTATCCAGTTCGTACGGTGAGTATCCCCTAGAAATCAGGGTGCGACAATCGCATTCTTTTGTGTCAAAGATTTTTGCCACAACAAACAACCTAATTGTGGTTCCACTAAGCAATCAAATCACTGTTCACTCCCCGGGATCTCAAATGCTGACTTCCAAGATAAGTAAGGATAATCAAATCCTAATTGGAGGCCACATTTTCCTTCCCTCTCTCATGTTGCTGGGAAGTTCTGACATTGATGTCATTCTTGGTATGGATTGGCTGAAAGCTAATAAAGCAAGGATTGACTGTGCTCAAAAGTCAAAAACTCTGTTCCACCCTTCTGGCCAGATAGTCTATTCTCCACGTGAATCAAGTTCCTTTCAGCTATGCAACCTCGATGCAAAACCTCTACCTTCACTTGAAAATGTTCCGGTGGTTTGCGAATTCCCTGACGTCTTTCCAGAAGAGTTGCCAGGGATGCCTCCGGACAGAGCTGTTGAGTTCGTGATCGAGCTTGAGCCAGGTACTGCTCCAATCTCTAAGCATCCTTACAAGATAGGAACTCCCGAGCTGAAGTTGTTAAAGGAACAAATTGATATGTACATGGAAAAAGGTTACATTCAACCTAGTTCCTTAGCTTGGGGTTGCCCAACTCTGTTCGTTGCGAAGAAGGATCACACAAAGAGACTCGTTGTTGACTATCGTCCTCTTAACGAGAAAACCATCAAAAACAAGTACCCAATTCCTCGCATCGATGATCTTTTTGATCAACTTGCTGGAGCCTCAATATTCTCCAAGTTGGACTTGAGAATGGGTTACCATCAAATAAAGATCTGAAAAGAGGATATTCCAAAGACAGCCTTCACCACTCGCTACGGTCTATATGAATTCACCGTCATGTCCTTTGTTCTCACCAATGCACCGGCGACATTCTCTCGACTCATGAATTCTGTCTTCCATGAATACCTCGACAAGTTCGTTGTGATATATCTTGATGACATTCTTGTCTACTCAAAGTCTGAGGAAGAGCATGAAGAACATCTTCGTCTAACCCTCATGAAGCTTCGCGAGCATCGTCTATATGCCAAGTTCTCCAAATGTGAGTTCTGGATTCCAGAAGTTGCTTACCTTGGTCATGTCATCTCTGCCAAGGGTATAGCCATTGATCCAGAAAAGGTTAAAGCAATTGTTGATTGGAAACCTCCAAAGACGGTGAAGCAAGTAAGAAGTTTTCTTTGCTTGGCTAGCTATTGCCGTCGCTTCGTCCAAAACTTTTCCAAGATTGCCAAACCTCTCACTGGTCTCACAAAGAAGGACAAGAAGTTCGTCTGGTCTCCACAATGTGATGAAAGTTTCAATCTCCTGAAGACTAAACTCACTTCTACACCAGTTCTGGTTGGCCCAGATCCTTCCAAACCTTTCCAAATATTCTGTGACGCTTCTCTCCAAGGTCTAGGTGCAGTTCTTATGCAAGAACGCTAAGTGGTGGTTTATGCTTCACGTCAGTTGAACGCACATGAGCTCAATTATCCCACTCATGACCTTGAACTTGCAGCAGTTGTGTTTGCCCTCAAGAAATGGAGACAATACTTGTTGGGTAATCGCACTGAAATCTTTTCCGATCATAAGAGTCTGAAATACATCTTCACTCAACCAGATCTAAACCTCCGGCAAAGGAGATGGATTGAAAAGATTAAAGACTTTGATCTTACCATTTCTTACACTCCAGGCAAGGCTAATGTTATGGCCGATGCTCTCAGTCGCAAGTCGTATTGCGATAATCTCATGATCATGGAAAGCCAACCTCCTCTTCATGAAGAATTCCAGAAGCTCAACCTTGGTCTTGTTCCTCAAGGCTATCTTGCAAACTTGACAGCCAGTCCAACTCTCGAGGACAAGATTCGTTCTGAACAACTTCGTGATGCTGAAATCAAGAAGATGGTAGAACACATCAAAGAAGGCAAGGAGAAATTTAAGTCCTTCTCAATTGATGACAAGGGAACTGTGTTCTTCGAAGGACGCATTGCAGTTCCTCAAGTTCAAAGTCTCAAAGATGTCATTCTCAAGGAGGCTCATGAAACTCCTCTCTCCATACACCCTGGAAGTACAAAGATGTACCAGGATCTCAAGACACTGTATTGGTGGCCTGGCATGAAACGTGAAATTGCTCAATACGTTTCTGAATGCGACGTTTGTCAACGTGTTAAGGCAGTTCATCAGAAAACAGCCGGTCTTCTCCAACCTCTGAAAATCCCTGAGTGGAAGTGGGACATGATTGAAATGGACTTCGTTACTGGTTTTCCAAAGTCCAAGAAGGGCAACGATGCAATCTTCGTTGTCATTGATCGTCTCACTAAAGTAGCTCACTTCTTTCCTGTCAAAGAAAGAATCTCATCTAGTCAGTTGGCAGAGCTCTACACAGCAAAGATTGTTCCTCTTCATGGTGTTCCATTGGAAATAAGCTCAGACCGTGGAAGCATATTCACTTCTCATTTCTGGAAAAGCTTTCAAGAAGCATTGGGCACCAAACTTCTGTTCAGCACAGCCTATCACCCTCAGTCTCAAGGGCAAGTCGAAAGAGTCAATCAGATTCTCGAGGATATGCTCAGAGCATGTGGTCTCTCTTTTGGCATGAAATGGGAGGAATGCCTTCCATATGCTGAATTCTCCTACAACAACAGCTTCCAGGCAAGCCTAGGCATGGCACCATTTGAGGCTCTCTATGGCCGCAGATGCAGGAGTCCAATCAATTGGTCTGGAGCTGGTGAACGTTCACTCTTAGGCCCTAACATTGTTAAGGAAGCCGAAGAGAAAGTTCGTATCATTCGTGACAATCTCAAGATTGCTCAGTCTCGTCAGAAAAGCTACTATGACAGCAAGCACAGGGGCATGATCTATGCACCTAGTGACAAAGCATATCTCCGTGTAACTCCCCTCAGAGCCACTCATCGTTTTGGTGTGAAAGGAAAGCTTGCACCAAGATACATTGGTCCTTTCAACATTCTCTCAAGGCGTGCAGAAAATTCCTATCGTCTTGAACTTCCGGAAAAGCTATCCGAGGTGCACGATGTGTTTCACGTGTCACAGCTCAAGAGGTGTTCCAAAGATCCAGATCGTGCAGTTGATCATGATTCCATTGAACTGCAAGAAGATCTCTCTTATGAGGAGCAGCCTGTTCGAATTCTCGATGAGACCGAGCGTAAGACTCGCAACAAGAGCACCAAGTTCTTGAAAGTGCAGTGGTCTCATCATTCCGATAAAGAGGCAACGTGGGAGACCGAAGAGGATCTTCGCAAGAAGTATCCGGACCTTTTCTCTTCTCACTAGGAATCTCAGGGCGCGATTCCTTCAAGGGGGGGGGGGCGTTTTGTAACATCCCAAGTATGAAAACATCCATTAGAATGTTTGCTCTCTGTTATTTTATGTTTTGCATCATGACATCATAATCATTGCATTTGTTTTGCTTTGTTTTCCATTTGTTTTTCTTTGTTTTCCATCTGTTTTCCCTTGTTTTTCCATTTGAATTTCAAACCAAATTTCAAATCTTTGTTTCATACTTGTTCTGTTACAATTTTCAAATAAAAACAGCTATTTGTTTCCATTAAAATAGAAAGCTCAAACTATTAACTTGTTCTTTTTAATAATTCACTTAATTCAATTTCATTCAAAATTCAATTAAATTTCCAAACAGCAACCATTTTCAAATTTATGAAAATTACAAAACAATCCAATCATTTGTTTCCAATAAGCTTGAAATTAACAACTTTTAAATTGCTTAAGTTTCAATTATTCATTTAATATCAAATTCACTTAAATTCATTTAAATTTACAAACAGCAAGATAATTTAAAGTTTTTGGAAAACAAAAGTTGGCAAATGGGTGCTGTTACAATAAATAACATATACAATTTTTTTTTCCTAAATTTTAGCAAACCCTAAAACCATGTTTTTCTTTCCTTATTCTTTTCTGCAAAAAAAAAGAGAATCAAAAAAAAATAACACCAAACAGAGGGAGAGGGGGCAGGCCAGCCCATTTGGGCCAGCCCACCTTCCACACGGCCTGCGTACCCCCCCTCTCCTCCTACCTCTGTACGGCAGAGGATCGGAGGTGTCCACGTCGGGTTCAGAGGGGAGGAACGGACAGCAGCACCTCACCCTCCCCTTTATATCTGAGCACGAGCTCCACTCTCTGCCCTAGGCCTCCTCCTCCACCTCTCTCACGCTGCCGCTGCCGCTTTCCCCTCCACCTTCCTCCGTTCTCTCCCTGTTCTTTGCACCTTCTCCACCGCAACAATGGCGGGTTCCTGAACCTTGCCTCGCCGCCGCCCTAGTCACCGCTGCAGCGGTTCGAGCACGGGAACGGAGCCGCCACGCTTCCCTCTACCTCGCCGTTGCATCGGCTTACCCCGAGGAGCCCCACCGCGCCGCCGACGACCCCGTCCATCGCCACCGTCGCCTCCTCACCGAGCCTCTGCAGCTACGTCAGAGAGGGTGAGCACACGCCCTCGTCCCTGCCTCTCCCCTCTCCCTTTCCCTTCGCACGCACGGCCACCGGCGCCCTCGCCCGCCGAGAGCAGCGCTGCCCCGCGCGGCACGGCTCCTCGCTGGCAGCGATCGACCATCGTCGACCTGTCCTTGCCCATGTTCAGGTAACTGAACAAACGTTCAGTTCGTGAGAGTTGGTACAAGCCCGAAGCAGTACCTCAAAAGCAAACACGAGCGGTACCTAATCAAAAACACGCAGCAGCCCAACTGGTAGCTCCCTTGCGCGCGCATCAGGAGGGCGCGGGATCGAATCCCCCCCCCCCTGCGCAATAAACCCATCTTTTTCTATTTTAATTTCCAGATCCAGAACAAATTCCTATTCGCACACAATTCCCTGCTAGTATTTTTCTTAGTCCCTGTAATATTTTCTAAGTCCCTGGCTGTTAAATAAATGGCAGATTAATACCTAAACTTTAAAAATGCATAACTAATTCATTACAACTCCAAATTCAACATTTTAAATATGTTTTCCATACCAAATTAAATTCTCTACCCAAATATAAATTTTGTTTACTGTTTTGAATATTTTAAATTGGTGAAATATTTGAATCCTTGTTTAATTCATTTAATTTTGCAAAATTCATAACTTGGGCATAAAAATTCCAAATTCAACAAACTAAATATGTTTTCCATTCCATTTTTCATGAACTTTGCAAATATCAACTTTGTGTTCTGTTTTAAATAAATTAAGTTGCTGAAAACAACTGTTTCTTAATTAATGCATTTAAAATTGTCAAATTAATAACTTGCTCATTTTAAATCCATTTTCAACATATGAAATATGTTTTCCATGCAAAATTGAACCACCTTTCCAAATATAAACTTTGTTTCATGTTTTGAATAATTAAAATTGGTTAAATAATTTAAACCTTGTTTAAATCATTTAAAATTGCTAAATTCATAACTTGGTCAAATTAAATTCTTTTTGCACATATAAAATATGTTTTCAAACCAGAAAATTATAATCTTTTCAAATATGAATTTTAATTAATGTTTTAAACAAATAAAAATTCAAATAAATTCATAATTGAATTAAATTCATTTAAATCTTGTTTAAACTTGTTTAATTCATAATTAATTCATTTTAAATCCTTTTTCAACAAATGAAACATGTATTCCACCTAAAATTTTGTGTTCTTTCCAAATATGAACTTTGTTGTTTATTTTGAACAATTAAAATTGGTGAAAACAACAATTGCTTGTGTAACACCTTTAAGAAGCCAAATTTCATAACTTAATAAATAAAATTCCAAACTTGGTAAACTTCATTTCAAATTGAAGCTATTGTTGTTTTCTTTCTGTTTTCCTCATCCAGGCATCATGCTAATCCACTTTCACATGTTGTTTAGTTGTAGATCATCTAAACCAACCTTAAATCATGGGCTTTCCATATGCAATCCAAATTGCCTATGGGTCCATTTAATTATGTTACCATGTCAGCTATCTTATCTTTGATGCATCAATTAAATTATCATGCATCATCCCATGATTGTGCATTATGCCATGTTATTGATTGTTTGTCTCTCTGCGTTGTTTGTTTGCTTCTTCTCGTATAGACGACGACGTTGAGACAGACGAGGTTTACGACACTACTTCTGAGGAGTTAGCTCAGTACCAGGCTGCTGAGTTTGCAGGCAAGTATTCACTCACATGAACCATTATGTCCTTTCCACACTGGTTATCGATACTTTCCGTTGTCTATTCTGCTAGCCTTATGAAACGTTGCTTGTGTTCGATCCTATCACATGTTATTCTTTAACCCTGATATAGCCTCACCTCCACACCTATACCCCATTGCTTGTTGCCTGTGTCTTACTAGCATGCTTAGGGTTGTTCATGCTCGAGTCTGCTGTCCGTTATTTCTGTTACCATATTTATTATGTTCTGGGGCTCGATGTCTAAACAACAATCATGTTAAATGTTATGGGTAATAATAATTTGATGATAAGGCACCGGCAGGAGGCCGGGTATGGTTTTGAGGCCTGCTAGTGTCGACCCTAATTAGTAAAAGGGTCTTGTCTACTGATCCATGATGAGCGCACTAACCGCATGTGGGAAGCGTGCATGTATGGGCGCCCCCCTCAATTTGATTCGATTCGCATCTCGTCCAAATCGCCTCATTTAGTTCGGGTTTTTCCATTTGCCGCACGCATATGCAGGTACGAACCCGAGGCCAGGGTGGAAACTTTTGTAGTCGGCATTTAGGGAGACACGTTCTTAGAGTGCTATGAGGGTCCCCTTTTCTTCGTGGGGCTTGATTAGTCGTGCGCTGAATTGCACGGGGTTCTTTGGGCTTGATGCGGAGAAGAGTTGAGTTGTGTTGGGTGCCCCGCTTGGTGGAAGGGCCATTCCATCTGGCTGGTTATTCTTACGTGTACGGCCAAATTGGTGCATCCCTGCAGGGTTAAATCTTCTCGAGAAGCCGTGTTTTCCGCGGTTATGGATGACTTGGTGAAAGTACTGGCTAACAAGTACTCAGAACAACTTACACCTAACTAATGATAACTTGACTAGTAATAGTCTTATTGACACAATAACTTGAACCATCATTAATCCAACTGTGTGAGTTATCCTCGGATTGCTTCTTTGGATAAGGGGCGAGATCCAGGATGGGTTTGTTTGAGGATAGTAGTAGTTGGTTATGATACGCTATCTTATCCCCTTTCTATTAGCCGGAAGTTGTAGCATGTTTCTGTAGTTGGTTAGAGCAGCCTGCTGCCGCACTTTTGTATCACCTATTCTTCCGTTGAACCCAAAGCATCTGTACTTGGTGTTGCCGGGTACACTTTGGTATCTTGTGAGTCTTGCTTGCCAGTACTTGTCTGTACTGACCCCTTTGGGGTTGTGGTTTCCGCAGACTACGTTTCCGAGGATCCCCATGGTGGCTACTACGTGGAGTACGACGAGGCTGCTGACGAGTAGATAGCGGACCCGGGCAGGATCCGAGACATCGTGGATGGGCTCCGTCTTTTCGTTTCCGGCCTCTTAGGACTATTTGGATCTTGTCTGTACTCAGACACTTTGGATGCTTCCGCTGTGATGTAATGATGAATTGTTGGGACATGTGTCCTATGGATGATTGTATTTGCTATCTCTTCTCTAGTGAGAGCTATTTGCAACTTATTTCTATTTCTTTGTGTCTTAGAGATATGTTGTGATATCGCTTGTTCAAATGCCGTTGACGTACCATGTGTGTATGTTATGAAGTACGTCAACGGAAGTAGTCGGATTTCTATGGGATGGTTTATGCAGACGATGGATAGTAGAGAATGGTTGTCACACGTTTACGTGTTGGCCTGCTAATATTGAGATGCGGGTGCCGGTATGCCCCGTAAGCCATTTGCTCTACTGTTTAGCGGACTGTGAGTATCCTCTAGAAGTTCGGGTGCGACATGGGGCGCTGAACCTGACGTCCTCGGGAAGGAATGCTTCGGCCCGGTATACCATGAAGAATGGTGTATAGTTTGTGGATCGATTTGGAGTTGTGCGTAGGCTCCATAGCACGGAGGGTAGCTCTTCTACCCAATGTCCCGCTGCCGGGTGTAGTCGATCGAGTAGACGTTTCTTGATGCCAGCCGAAACTAATCCGTTGGATCGCTCGACTTGGCTGTTGGTTTATGGATGGGCAACTGAAGCAAATTTGAAGATGATGCCCTTTTCTTCGCATAACTGCTGTGTTTCCTTTGCCGTGAAGTTTCTACCATTGTAAGTAATGATGTCGTGTGGTACTCCAAACCTGCATACGATGGAGTTGAGGAATTTGACGGCGCATTGGGCGCTAGCCGAGGTTACTGGCATGGCTTCGATCCACTTGGTAAATTTGTCGACTGCGACCAGCAAGTGTGTGTATCCGCCTGGCGTGGACTTGCGTAGTGGTCCTACCATGTCCAGGCCCCATTGTGCAAAGGGCCAGGCGATGGGTATCATATGTAATTCTGTAGCGGGTGCGTGTGGTTTTGGTGCAAATCGCTAGCAAGCATTGCACTTGTCGACCAGTTCCTTTGCGTCTCTGACTGCTGTAAGCCAGTAGAATCCTGCTCGGAAGACTTTTCCCATGATTGCTTTCCAGCTAGCATGATGTCCACAATCTCCTTGGTGGATGTCTTGCAGTAATTCCTTGCCATCCTCGGGTGCTATGCATCGTTGCAGTATGCCCGAGATGCTCTGTTTGTACAAGTCTCCATTGATCACTCGAAAGGATTTGCGACGTCTGATTATCTGTCGATCCTCGCGAGGGTCTGCTGGGAGTTGTTTGGCGGACAAGTAATCGAGGTATTTCTGCGTCCAGACTGGCTCGACCAGAAAAACTTGTCGCGAAATATTATGAATGAGCTCGATAAGAGCAATTTGCAGGCTGACCTCTGTTTCCAGTGTTGCGGGTGCTCCTGCAGTTTTCTTGACTTTGACTGATCGTTTAGTCATCCGCTCGAAATATATCCCTGGCGGTATGGGTGTGTTTGTGGAACCCATGTTTGCCAGCCTGTCTGCTTCTTCGTTGCTGGATCTCGCAATATGCTTCAGTTCGCATCCTTTGAAACTTCCTTCGAGTAGGTTGTACATGTCACGATAGACGACCATGTTCTCAGCGATAGCGTCGCACTCCTTCATTGTTTGTTGCACGATGAGATTGGAATCGCCATAGATCATCAGTCGGGTGGCTCCGCACGCGACTGCCATCTTCATCCCATGCAACAGGGCCTCATATTCTGCGTCATTATTTGATGCTGGGTCACTGGGTGGAAAATCCAGTCATAGGACGTACTGCAGCTTGTCTCCTCTGGGTGATATTAGGACGATCCCAGCTCCTGCTCCTTCATTTCTCTTGGACCCATCGAAGTACATGATCCAGTTACTCGTGTATTCCGGCGGCCCCGGCAATTGTAGTTCAGTCCACTCGCTCAGGAATTCCACGAGTACTTGGGATTTTACTGAATTGCGCCCTGCATAGATGATGTCCCAAGCGCCCAGCTCGATGCTCCATTTTGCTTCCGAATGCCATTGGGTTGTTCATGATTGTACCGAGTGATGCATCATTAACCACTGTTATGGTGTGTTCCTGGAAGTAGTGCTTGAGCTTTCGAGCCGTGAGAACAACTCCATATGCGAGCTTCTGGTAGTGAGGGTATCGTTGCTTGCACGGCGAGAGCACTTCACTGATGTAGTAGATCGGTCGTTGGACTCCGTATGCCTTGCCCTCCTCGGGTCGTTCGACTACGATGGCCATGCTGATGACCTGGTTTGTTGCGGCTAGGTATAGGTATAGTGGCTCCCTCTCTTGCGGTGTTGCAAGGATGCGCCTGCTTTGCAAGGATCGTTTCAGGTCTGCAAATGCCTGCTTAGCTTCTGGTGTCCATTCGAACTTGTCCGTCTTCTTCAACAGTTTGTAGAAGGGTAACGCCTGCTCACCCAATCGTGCGATAAATCTTCTCAAGGCGGCTAGTCGCCCTGCGAGCTGTTGGACTCCGCGTAGATTGGTTGGCTCCTTCATTGTCAAGTTTGCTTGTATCTTCTCTGGGTTGGCTTTGATGCCTCTGGCGGATACCAGGTACCCGAGAAGTTGTCCTGCTGGGACGCCGAAGACGCATTTTGTTGGGTTGAGCTTGATCCTGTATGCGTTGAGAGCGTCAAATGTTTCTCTAATGTCCTCGAGGAGTGTATCCTCTACTCGAGTCTTGATGACGATGTCGTCAACGTACACTTGTACGTTCTTGCCAATGAGCTTGGCGAGGCATTTTTGCATGCAGCGCTGATATGTCGCGCCTGCGTTTTTGAGCCCGAAGGGCATTGTCGTGTAGCAGTACACACCATGGGGTGTGATGAATGATGTCTTTTCCTCGTCTTCCTGCTTCATCTGGATCTATTATATCACGAGTAGGCGTCTAGGAAGGAGAGGCGTTGACAGCCCGCGGTGGAGTCGACGATCTGGTCGATTCACGGGAGGGGGAAGTTATCCTTGGGGCAGTGCTTATTTAATGACGTGTAGTCAATGCACACTCGAAGGATGTCGGTGTTCTTCTTTGGGACCAGCACCGGGTTTGCTAACCAAGTGGATATCTTGATCTCCCTGATGAATTTTGTTGCTAGCAATTTGTTTACTTCTTCTCCAAGCGCTTTCTGCTTGGGTTCTAAGAACCGTCGAGTGGTCTGCTTGATGGGTTTTGCATCTTTGAAGACTTCGAGTGAGTGCTCGGCGAACTCCCTGGGTATTCCTGGCATATCTGAGGGCTGCCATGCGAAAATTTCCCAGTACTCACGGAGGAGTTCGACGAGCGCGCTTTCCTATGCTGGCGAGAGGGTAGTTGAGACCATCGCTGTCTTTGCAGAATCTGTCGGGTGCACCTGATGTTTTCGAGTGTCGCTGTTGGCGCTGAATTCCAATTCTGGCGCGTTTTTCTTTGTGAGGGGCATCACGGAGTGGTCCGTGGTCTTTGCTATCTCCTGCAGTTCTTCTTGAATCCCAAAAGATTTTGCGATCTCGTTGAAGTCGATGTCGCACTTGTTGGATTTCTGGAAATCTCCATCGATGGTGATACACCATATTCCCCGGGTAGCTTGAGCTTCAGGTACGCGTAATGTGGTACTGCCATGAATCTGGCGAACGTTGTTCGACCGAGAATGGCGTGGTACTGTGAGGGCCAGTCGACTACTTCAAAGTCGAGGAATTCTCTTCTGTAATTGCGTCGATTGCCCAACACAACCTCTAGATTGATTGTTCCGAGCGGACGGATCGCTTTTCCTAGAACTATCCCGTGGAAGGATGTTTCTGATTCTGCAAGTCCATCCAGGTTTCTGTTCATCCGGCGGAGTGTATCCGCGTAGATAATGTTGATGCCGCTGCCACCGTCCATAAATACGCGGGCCAGTTCGTAGTTACCAATTTGCGCTTGGATTACGAGGGCGGCATGTCCTGGTCGATAGACTCGTGGTGGGTGGTCTTCCATGGAGAAGGTGATCGATTGGTCCGCCATCTTCAGGTACTCGGGCCTTGTTGGCGGGGTTTGCACAGCCATGCACAGCTGCCGTGTATTTGTCTTCTGAGCCCTGCGGGATGGGCAGACCTTCTGTATCATCCCTAACTGTCCTGCCGGGTTCGGGTACGCGTTAGCTCCGGCGTTTGGTGCGGGTGGCGCAGTTAGTGCGGCTAGCGCCATGTTTGGATTTGCTGGTGGAGGTAGGGGTTGTGGCGGCTGGAATCCTTGGTGTCCTCCTCCTGGAAGTGGCGGGTAATTTTGATTAGCTGCTGATCTGCTTTTCTTCGAGAAGGCCTCAGTGATGTCGATGAATTTTCGGCAATCCTTAAGGAGGTGCGTTGCCTTAGTTTTGCCCGTGCGCTTATCTGTAAATAGATGTAGCGAGCAGTATGCATCGAGGTCCTCCTCGGGAGTTTTGTCCTCAGCTTTCGGTTTCCACTCGCGACTTCCTTCGGCGTCCACTATCGCGATTTCGCGTGAATTCAGCCGCTACCATCTCTTCCCGATCGTCGTGATCGTAATACTTCCTCCTTTTCTTTCGACCATGGCGGTCGTCTTCGGGCGCGGGCGATGATGTTCTCTCGTTGCGTACTGCGTCTTCTCCATTAGCCCATTTGTCGGCTATGACCATCAGCTCCCCAATAGTTTTGGGTGCGGCTCGGCCCAGTTCTCTCTGAAAGCAGTTCGTCGGGCGCCTTTCGCGAAGGCCTCAACCGCTACTTCCTTCGAGATGTTTCCTGCGGTGTTCCTGAGTGTGGTCCATCGCTGGATATACTCGCGAGTGGACTCTCCGCTCTTTTGTTTGCAGGCCCGCAGTTCCTCAATGGTTGCTGGTCTCTTGTAGGTGGCCTGGAAGTTCTTGCAGAAGTCGAAGTGCAGGTCGTCCCACGATGCATAGCAGGATCTCGGTCTTGCTTCCAGCCAGCTACGTGCCGCTCCAACCAAGTGCAGGTTGAGGTACTGCATGGCTGTGTTCTTGTTCCCACGTTGGCATTTTACTGCCGTGAGGTAGTCGTTTAGCCACGATGAAGGTTCGAGTGAACCATCGTATTTTGTCACTTCTGTGCTGAGCTTGAATCTCCTGGGTAGAGGTGCTTCGCGGATGCTGCGGGTGAAGCACAGCGCGCCGCAGGTCTCGTCATCCGAAGAACCGGACGAGGAGCTCCCGCGGTTCCTCGCTGCCCTTGCCTTGTCCACCCTATTTTGCGCGATGTCTGACCGCGTGTTGTATCCCGGCTGGTCGCGATCAGTTTCCTTCCTTGGCTCCTTGCTGCGTTTTCGCGAGCGGCTGCTGTGATGTCGCGAGCTTTTATCCCTTGGGCTGCCTTCGCTGCTGCTTCGACTGTCATCGCGGCGTCGAGCTTCTTTTCCTCGACCACGGCGGGGTGATTTGTCTCTTCTGGGCGAAGTGCTCCTATGCTTGCGGGATGCTTCTTTTTCCTTTCCTTTCTCCTTCTCCTGTTGTTCGGCGGCCTTCCTGCGGTCATAGGAGGCAAGCCTTGCGGCTGCCATACCTAGTCCCTTGCGCACTTGCTTGTACTGCTCCGCTCGAGGATCGTTTTCCGCCGGCTGGTTCATCTGCATGTAGGTTGCTGCGGCCAGGACTGCGGCAGCAGGAGTTTGTGGGTAGACGTTTCCATCTTCGTCAACCCGCATAAGGGAAGGTCCGACTGACCTGCTGATCCCACCCAGGGACTCGGCGTCCATGGATGTCGTTTTCGATGCGTATCCCCTCCTCGCGGGTCGAGTTCCGACCGAAGGTGTTAGGGACAGCTCGGCCCGCCGCTGACTCGATTCATCCGCCAATCTTTTCCGACGGTCTAGGTCTATCCGAGCTTCTTTGATAGTTGCGGCCGCTCTCACTAGATGATAGTGGTAGGCGACCATATCTTCGTGTGGCGCTCCAGCCGCAGGCGGCTTGCTTGTTCGCATGGCCTCCTTGGCTCGGTCCCAAGCGTCCCGTGAGACGCCGATCTCAGCGCGTTCTGCTGCGTTGTGTTCTGTTTCTGGGGGTGGTTGTTCCGATCCTGCCATGCAGACTTGAGCCAGTCGTGGCCCGTGAGTCCTAGGCGTCTTTTGAAGAGTTTTCTTGACCCGAGAGGGTTCCTCTGTCGAGAGGGTATGGAAGTTGCTGGAGTTGAAGCGGATGGACTCGCTGCTTTTCTCTAGGTAGGGTCGCGAGTCGACGGCTTCTGACTCTGACCCCGATTCTTCAGGGAAGTGGAGGATCCCGTCCTTGTTGGTGTAGAACTTCAAGCTTCCGAACGTCAAGGTGACGCTCTTCTCCAGCTCGCTGAATACCGGGCGCGATTCCGGCGAGTGAGGGGTGACCACGACAGATCCGATCCGGATAGGATTGGTCGGAGCCGTAGTCGAAGGTTTCCAACGTGAGTTGGATGATGAAGCCGAAGATGCCGGAGATCCAGCGCCCGCCGTTCCCACAGACGGCGCCAATTGTCGAATCTGTGACTCAACAAATCCCTCGGGTGAACCCATAGGGTTTCGAATAGGAGAACCCATGAGCGCTGGTGACGATCGTCGGCTAGACAGGGGGCACGATTTACCCAGGTTCGGGGCCCTCGTAGAGGTAAAACCCTTACTCCTGCCTCTGTCGATCTGTATTATCGAATAGATCGGTTACAATGGTGGTTGCTCAAGTCGAGAGTACGATCTCGAGCTCAAGGCTTTGGTGGTGCGGTATTGGTTGGTCCTCTTCCGGTGGTTCTCCTGGCCTTATATAGGTGGCCAGGTCTCAAACCCTACCCAGAGAGGACTCGAACTCTAACCCTATGTCGGTTACAGGTTTCCTAACTTAGCCCGCAAGGCATTGCGGGTGGGCTTCAGATGGGCCTTCCAGAATACTCCAAGGGCTTCCCTTCTTGGGCCTTAACCTTGGGCCTAAGACGGGGTGTCCTTACCCGCAGGGTCTAAGATCCATCCCTTCGTCAGAGAGTGCCGGGATTCTCCCGGGTTTTGCGAAGTTTCCGGCCCTCCGAAATGTTGCCGGAGACTTTGTCAGGCTAGAGTCTCCGACCTTTAGGATGGAGTCTCCGGTGTGGCATTCGCATAAAAGCCTCAAACGACTAAAATTTGGGGTGTGGCTATAAATACCCCCTCCTGTTCTTCTTCCTCTAGTTAGCTCTTCAAGAATTCATTGCTCTATTAATTGAGCTCACCCACCTTGCTAGATCTCGCAATCCCTTCACCCAAACTCGTTGATCTTCGGAGGATTGAAGGAGAAGGCCCCGATCTACATCTTCACCAACTCGTTCTTCATTTCCCCCTCATTCACTTGAGGGAATCTAGTCTAAGGTTTCCTTGTGGAAAACCAAGACCCCAATACTGCTCACTTATTGATCGTTCGTGATTCTTGTGAGCTCCTAATTAGGTTGTGGGTGTGTGCCTCAATCTCATTGTAAAGGTACTGATTTCCGCCTCGAAGGAAATCAATAGTGGAAGGTGAACTAGGCTTTTGTGGCGAAGTTTCGTCGGAGAATAGGGTGAGACCTTTGTGGTGTTGAGTAGGCCTTCGTGGAGAAACTAACACCCCTACAACGAGTCGTACTCCCCTCAAAAGGAGGAACTCGGGATTACATCCTTGTCTCCACGTGCTTCCGTTATCGTTTACCTCGTTCCCTCTTCTTTACATTGTGTCTGTATATTGCTTTGTATTGCTCTTGCCATATAGGTCAATTCACCGTAGTTGCATATCTAGAAGATTTACCTTTAAAATTGGTCGCAACACCTATTCACACCCCCCCTCCCCCGCGTCTTTGTTCCAATACTATCCGTTCAATTCGTATCAGAGCCTCGGCTCTTATTTTGGGTTTAACCGCTAAAGAGTTTTACTATGGTTAACGGATGGGAAGCCACCGAGACCGTGGCACAAGTCTTTATGGATGATCTCAGGGAAGTGAAAGATTCCTTGGCCTCATCCATGGATGCCAAAATGACTTAGTTGCGTGATTTAATGATACAACTCTTGAAAACCAAGGGATCAGAATCTTCTACTTCGAGTCCTCCGAAAGATATTCCGGATGATAAGGAGGATGAGGATAAGGGTGGAGAAACTAAAAAGTGAATCTCCTTCCTCTAAGAACACAACTTCTAAGGGAATGGATGGGGAGGAAGAGTACCACAATGTCGAAGGACGGTACTCTCTCGATCCTCCTATCCCACACCCTCATATTAACCCAAGAGGAGAACCTCCTAAAATTGATGCACATTCTTTTAGTCAATGGCAATATTACATGAAAACTCACTTAAAGTCGTCTTGTATTGAGCTTTGGAGCGTCTCTCAAGATGGATACAGGCCCCATGACCCCAAGAACATGACAAGAAGAGAAGTGGTAGATTGCCAACTCAACTACACCGCTTTGTCGATGATTCAAAAAGCCGTGGGTGAAAACCACATGCCTCACCTTCAACATTACTCCACCGCCAAACATGGGATACTCTTATCTCCATGTTTGAGGGCAATGAAAGCATGAAGAGGAATAGGTATGATACCTTGAGCAACAGGGCCGGGCCGGCAAAATCTGGGGTCCTGTGCGAAACTCTAAAATGAGGCCCCATCGCACACGACAAAAATTAACTAATAATTTTTTTAAATATATACAACATAATATTTTACATAAAAATTCAACTGTCATTTGCATAATATTTATTTAAACAACATCATCCTTTTAGTGTTCTTCGAGATGAAATCTTCAATGATATCTTCATAATCAATCTTCTCCAACACTTTTCTCTCAAGTGCTATTGTGGCTAAATCATTGAGCCTTTGTTGTGTCATTGTGGTACGCATATAGGACTTCAATAGTTCCAATTTAGAAAAGCTTCGTTCCACCGATGCAAAAGTCATAGGAATAGTCAACAAAATTCTATATGCAATACTTGCATTGGGAAAACAATCATGCCGCTTTAAGAATTTCAGAACTTCAACAGGCCCCATATTATCTTTTGGCATGAACTTTTGAAGAAACTTCAACTCAACAAACAGATCATTGGCGTCAATATCAGATTTTTCATTGGCATCGGCATCAAAAAATTTACATTCTTTAAAGGTAGCCTCAATATTGTCACAACAAGATTTTAGACCATCATTATCCAATGAGCGCAATGTTTCAGTGGTAAATAAGAAACCAAATATTTTCTGGTAACCCTGATATTGTTCAAATCTCCTTGTGAGTGAGGAAATTGCTTGATCAACAAGAGGTATAAAATAGTTGATTCTAAACGAATCTTCTGCGGACTATGTGGCGGTATTTATGTCATCTGGATTCTCATCCAACTGTTTCTTTCTTCTAATTTCTCTCTTTTTACGAAATGTTGCACCAATATCCATATCAAGTGCAATTCCTTTGGTGGTCTCCGATGCTTCTAAAAAACCAGTTTCCCTATACCCCTCGAAGAAAGAAATCATCCCTTTCACTTTCTCAAGAGCAACATCAATAAGAATATCCTTTGCTTGCAAGCTTTTGCTTACTAAATTAGCCGCAAACAATACCTCATACCAAATGACTATTGCCACTATGAATTCATACTCTCCAAGTTCATTTCTCTCCAATCCAAGAGCCTCACTGCTTGTCTTTGGCTCGGTGTCAGTTCCAGATACCTGAAATGAGAAGAAGGTTTATAAATGTTATAGTTTGATATACCCATAGCCTAAAGGAACTACGTCATATCAATAAATACATATTGGTTACCTGAAGTAGAGCCTCCTGGATGTCTGAACATTGAAATCTAATAGCTTTTACACTTTCAACACGACTCTCCCAACGCGTAGCTGACACAGACTTGAGAGTCCATCCTGATATGTTCTCTTTCAAAATATGTCATTTCTTTGTTGAATTAGCAAAACTTGTATAGATGCGTTGGATGATTCCAAAGAAGTATTTAGCTCTACCATCCGTCTTGGCCATATCGCAGAGTGTTAAATTAAGACTATGGCAACCACATGCAGAATAGAAAGCTCTACGATTTACATCCAAAAGTTTCTTTTGTACCCCTTGATGCTTTCCTTTCGTATTTGACCCATTGTCATAACCTTGTCCTCTCACATCATTTATATCGAGATCAAGAAGCTTGAGCTCATTCTCTAACACATCAAAAAGTCCTTGGCCAGTCATATCATTTACATCTAAAAACCCTAGAAAGGATTCTTCTATGGAAACATGACTCGAAGATGAATCCACATACCTTATAATTAAAGACATTTGCTGTTGGTGACTTGCATCAGGGGTACAATCTGTTAGGAATAGGCAACTTGTATTCCACGGGGCCAAAGGGCCACAATATATATACATGTACAGGTGTGGAAAATATGCAGGAAACCCCCTAACTAATAGGAGATATACAAATATAGACTAATCTCTCTAACACCCCCCCCCCCCCCCCCCCCCTCAAACTCATGGTGGATCTACAACACTGAGTTTGGAGAGAAAGAAACTATGTTGTGCTCTAGGCTGGGCCTTCGTAAAGAAGTCCGCCAACTGTAACTCTGAAGGCACATACTGGAGTGCAATAATCTGATCCTGCACACTAGCACGAACAAAAGAAGCGTCTACACCAATATGCTTGGTAAGCTCATGCTTCACCGGATCACGTGCAATACTGATAGCACCTGTACTGTCAGACAATAGATCAGTGGGTGTCGTAACAGAGACACCAAAATCTGCAAGTAACCACCGTAACCAAGTCACCTCAGCAGTCAAGAGAGCTATCGCTCGCAACTCAGCCTCTGCACTCGAACGGGAAACTGCGGTCTGCTTCTTCGTCTTCCAGGCAATGAGAGAACCACCAAGAAAAACACAGTAAGCAGACAGGGACCGTCGATCCATAGGATCACTAGCCCATGTAGCATCAGAGTACGACTGGAGCTGTAACGAGCTAGAACGAGGAAAGAAGAGACAAAGAGAGATCGTCCCACGAAGATAGCGTAGAACACGAAGAAGGTGACTATAGTGAACCGAGGTAGGAGCAGAAACGAACCGACTCAAGATATGAACAGAGTAAGAAATATCTGGGCGAGTGACAGCTAGATAGACAAGACTCCCGACAAGATGTCGATAACGAGTCGGATCAGAGAGTGGATCACCATCGGAAGCATGGAGAGAAATATTGAGCTCCATAGGAGTCTCAGCAGTACGCTCATCAGTAAGAGCAGCACGAGTAAGAAGATCATGAATATACCGTTCTTGGGATATAAAGAAACCATCAGAGGTGGATGAAACCTCAATCCCAAGAAAGTAACGAAGCGGACCAAGATCTGACATAAGAAACTGCTCACTCAGACGTGCCTTAACAAAGGCAATATACTCAGGGTCGTCACCTGTGATGATCATGTCATCAACATACAGAAGAAGAAGAGTGCGACCACGAGGAGAGCAGTGAACAAACAACGCAGGATCATGAGTACTAGGAGAAAATCCAGCAGCCATGACCATAGAAGCAAAGCGCTCAAACCATGCACGAGGGGCTTTCTTAAGGCCATAGAGAGAGCGACGAAGACGGCAGACCATGCCATCATCAACAGAATACCCAGGTGGTGGTCGCATATAGACCTCCTCACGCAATTCACCATTAAGAAAGGCATTCTTAACATCAAGCTGAGACACAGACCAATGGCGAATAGATGCAACGGCAAGAAGAGTACGAACAGTGGTCATGTGAGCAACAGGAGCAAAAGTCTCATCATAATCGCGGCCATGCTCCTGCTGAAAGCCATGAGCAACCAGACGAGCTTTGTAACGCTCAAGGGACCCATCAGAATGGGTCTTCACCTTATAGACCCATTTACAGGTGATGGGACGAATAGAAGGTGGAAGAGGAACAATCTCCCATGTACCGGTGCGCTCAAGTGCAGCAATCTCCTCGGCCATCGCAAGATGCCATTCAGGATGAACAACAGCCTCACGATACGTAGTCGGCTCCGGGATAGCAGTAACACTGTAACTAGCGGGGTTATAGAAATCTGGAGTATTACAAGGCCGATGACGAAGAGAATAAGTCGGCTGAGACGGTGCACAAGAAGTAGAGGGTGCATCAGATGACTCGTCCACAACACGCGGACGACGAGTATAGTAGAAAGGAAAAGTTGGATGAGAGGTAACAATAGGAGGAGACAGAGAGGGAGAAGACACCGGTGAGGAGGGTGAAGAAGGCGGTGACGAAGGAGGAGAAGAAGGCATCGGAGGAGACGGCACCGGATCAACATGAAGAGGAGGAGAAGAAATATGAGGAACCAAGGGAGCAGAATCAGGAAGAGTAAGAAAAGAGAGATCCTCTGTAGTGGAGGTCGAGGAGGTCGATCGCGGATAGAAAGGTCGAGACTCATCAAAACTCACATCCTGGGAAATACGCATGCGACGAGCAACAGGATCCCAACAACGATAGCCCTTATGCTCATCACTATATCCGAGAAAAACACACTCAAAAGACTGAGCGATTAGTTTGGTGCGTTCACGAGGAGCGAGAAGAACGTAGCAAACGCAACCAAACAAACGTAGCATAGAATAGTCAGGAGAACGATCACAAAGTCGCTCAAGAGGAATAGCACCCTGTAGGGCGGCAGAAGGCTGGATATTAATAAGATAAGACGAGGTAGAAACAGCCTCAGCCCAAAAATGAGGCGGGAGAGAAGAAGCAATCATCATCGCACGAGCAGTCTCAAGAAGATGACGATGCTTACAGCAACGCCATTCTGAGCATGTGCACCGGGACAAGAGAACTGAGCGAGAGTGCCCTGCTCAGCAAGAAAACCACGTAGATGCTTGGAGATATACTCACCAGCAGAATCAGCACGGAACACACGAATAGGTGTAGAGAACTAAGTGTGAACCATGGCAGCAAAACTCTTATAGATAGAGAGGACCTCACTACGAGAGGACATAAAGTAAATCCAAGTGTGACGAGAGTAATCATCTATAAAAAGAATATAGTACCGATGACCCCCTTTCGAAGTGAAGGGAGCCGGACCCCAAGCATCTGAATGAATGAGATCAAAAGGACGCTCAGACACAGAGTCACTATGAGGATATGGTAGCTGAATCTGCTTACCAAGCCTACAACCCACACAATCTAAAGAAGCATTTCCGGAGACAGACCCCAGAACACCACGATGAACAAGAGACGAGAGACGAGAACCACATAAGTGGCCGAGACGATGGTGCCACTGCTGAAAAGAGCTGGTGGCTGCGACAATAGGGGCCGAGAGACTGGCAGCGGTGGCAGCGGAAGGAAGACAAAGCCAATCAAGATCCCGTAGGCCATCATGACGTCGGGGGCCAGCACCAAGCAAAACACCCGTGCAACGATCCTGAACAGAACAGGAATCAAAATCTAGAGTGACCCTACAACGGGAATCGACAATCTGACTACCAGAGAAGAGCTGCATAGTGAGTCGAGGAATATGAGCAACAGAAGGAACATGAAACGCGGAACTGCTAAGAGTGTCTCTACTAGCAACGGGGATGGGAGTACCATCAGCAGTACGAACAGAGACAGGAGACTCGACAGGTCGAACAGAGCTCAAAGCGGAAGAATCATAAGTCATATGGAAAGATGCTCCGGTATCAAGAATCCAAGAGGATGTACCTGAATGAGATGAAGGTTGTCTCGCATTGCCAGAAAAGTCAGTTGCCGAACCGGCAGTACCTGTCGGTGAAGAGTCCCAAGTAGCAAGCAGGCATCAAAGTTGCGCAATCTCATGCGCGGTCAAAGACGCAACTGAAGAGGTCGGGGTAGACAGGTCAACCACGGAGGACCAATCACCAGCACGCGTGGTAGTCACGCAGCGAGTCGACGGAGAGCGACCCGAACCATGTGCAGAGGCCGCAAGTGTCGATGTAGAGCGGCGAGTCGACACAAACGAAGTCGGCGTAGAGCGGTCACAACCGCAGGCAGAAGCCGCGAGAGGCGACCTAGAGCGGCGAGTCGGCATAGACGGAGTCGACGTAGAGCGGGCACAACCGCGAGTAGAAGCCGCAAGAGACGACGTAGAGCGGCGAGTCGACATAAACGAAGTCGACGTAAAGCGGCCACAACCGTGGGCACAAGCCGCGAGAGGTGACGTAGAGCGGCGAGTCGACGTAGAGCGGCCACAACAGCGGGCAGAACCCGCGAGAGTCGACGTAGAACGGCGAGTCGACATAGACGAAGACGACGTATAGCGGCGAGTCGACACAGACAAAGACGACGTAGAGCCGCGAGACGATGGAGACGAAGTAGAGCGGCCACAATCACGCACAGAGGACGTTAAAATTAATGGAGAGCGACATACGAACGCCATCGGAGGAGGCGTCGAAATGGGCAACAATGACCCCGGAGGAGCACCACGCAGTGAAGGATCAGCACAGTACATGACTTTTTTTTTTTGAGACCAAACGGATCTGAGTCAACCTCCGTGTACAGCAGACAGAGGATGCAGACGACCTGCGGGGAAACAAACGTGCAAGGCCGCCACTTGCTTGGAGACAGAGGCACAACCTTGCTTGGAGAAGGACGAGCGGCCGGACGGGGCAGCGCTCGCTCGAAGCCGTCCTGTAGGCAGACGGCGGCAGCGGCCCGGAGAGCAGCGGCTGACCGGTGGCGGTGGCCTCGGCCAGAGTGGGGGCCACAGACGGAGTGGAGCTGGCCTGAGGGCAGACGGCAAACGGCGGCCTGAGCGACGAGCAGAGTCAGCGCGGAGACGAGCAGACGCGGCCAGCGGCGAGAGCTCAATCGATGGTACGCACGTAACCAGCCTGGTATACCAGCCTGTACGTAACTAGCCAGCAAGGAAGAGATCGATATTGATCTGTACGGGACTAGCCAGCTGAGGAGAGAGATCGAGATTGATCTGTAGATTAGAAAAAGAAGAATTGCACGAGTTGCGGCGTGGCGTGTGTGGAAAACCTAACCTAGCTCTGATACCATGTTAGGAATAGGCAACTTGTATTCCACGGGGCCAAAAGGCCACAATATATATACATGTACAAGTGTGGCAAATATGCAGGAAACCCCCTAACTAATAGGAGATATACAAATATAGACTAATCTCTCTAACACAATCAAGTGTGACAGAGAAATATTTTGAACTCTTTATTTTCTTAACAATTTCATACCGAATAAAAGAAGCAAGCAAGTGTAGCAATTTATTCTGAATCTTATGGTCAAGATAATGAGCATGAGTTTCTTCGTTTGTAATTCGACGAACATGCTCCTGGATAACATCATCAAATTCAGCCAACATCTCTATCAAACCCAAGAAATTACCATTGCTATCTTGATATAGCTTGTCGTTACTACCACGGAAGGCTAGATTATGCTTGGCAAGAAACTTTACAATGAAAACAATTCTGAATAGTACCTTTCTCCAATGGTCCTTTTCTCTCTCAAGTTGCCGCTGAGCAGCTTTATCAATACTTTGATGCTTTTCCAATCTACTACGCAACTCATACCAATTAGTCATATTCAATACATGATCCGCACTTGTCTCGTGCTCTTTTAGTCTATTGCTAAGATGTGTCCAATCATTACAACCCTCATTTGCCAGCTGACCTTTTTGATGCCCTTTTGCAAATAATTTACAGCCAAAGCAAAAGACTCGATCGAGTTCCTTGGAATAGACAAGCCAATCTCTATCGCAATGCTCCCCATTTGATAGAGATCTACTATAGAATAGTACAGAAAACCTTCTACGATTGCTATCCTTAGGACCTTTCTTAATTGACAAGTCTCTTCTTGGACCCTTTTGTGCTAAAATATCAATCTGTTTTGGCCCAAGAGAATCCCAACATCTTGGATCAAATATATCATTCTGAAAAGAATCATCAACATCCGCAGGTGCACTATTCAAGTCAACATCAATATCTTCTTCGTCGAGCTCAATATTATCAGTGTCTGTCCGGCCATCTCGAGAACCATTGTAAGGAACAATTGCAAGTGCAAGATTAGGACGATCAACTGACTGATTACCACCAGATGGCCCCTGTGATGATTCTTGTATTATAAACCGGCGCATAGCACCCTTCTGGGAGTCAATAAATTCCGGTTCCTTCTCTTTTCTCTTACGCTTCTGGGAACCAGATGGTTGTCTTCCCATGATAATTCAAATTTGCATCATTGAAACACAAAACGCCTATCAGTATAGCATTACATATAAATTCCGAGTTACACAAAAAAGCTAATTTGTTTCAATGTGTGCTAATCATACGGACTGCCTAACTCATAATTGGAGAATATAAAGGAAGAACGCACTAGATAATTAACAGAAGAGAGAAGAAGAATTTTTCGCCGGCGGCCGCAAGGAGACGATCGCAGTTGATAGATCGATTTTTGTCTCGTTCCCCTCACCTCTTAGGTTTGATCTGGATTCTTGGGTATAGACTCACGCAGGAGGCAGAGAATATCTAGGCAAGTTTTTCGATTCCTCCCCGGAGTCCGATCGCTGGTGGGTGTCCGTTTCCTTCGCTAGCGTGCAGTTTCCTTTGTAATCGTTAGCTGGCTCGTTTTTTTTTTGGGATGATCACGTACCGGTTCGTGGCTCCTAAAGCATATAGCGATCGACTACCAGCGAGCGAAGCCAGGAGCCAGGATGTGCAGCGGACACGAGCGTCCTGCGGCCCAGCAGTAGTGTATCCCAGTTCGAATTTTTTAGACCGTGAACTGACCAACTATACTAATACATAGGCCTATATGAAATTTTTGGGCCCTCCAAATTTATGGGCCCTGTGCGGCCGCACAGGCTGCACTCCAATGGGCCCGGCCCTGTTGAACAATGAGGACGAATTCTATATGCATGATGGTGAGAACCATGAGGACATGTACCGGAGACTCAAGATCCTTGTCACCTCTTTTAGTGTTCTTGGTGTCACTCATGTGAATGATGCTTTGATAAGAGAAAGTAAGTGAGTGCCTTCATGTCTTTTGATCCAGTGAACTTGAAGAGTCTTCAAGGAAGACACAACTATCATCTCATGACCTCAACCAAGGTGATGCAAGAGATGGCCTCCTTTCAAGTTCAAACAAAGCTTGCATATGAGTCTCGTGTGATGCGTGTGGACACACGTTCGCTGGGAGACCCCAAGAGGAAGGTATAAAGAGTGCAGCAGCAAGTTTTCCCTCAGAAAGAAACCAAGGTTGAATCGATCAGTAGAAGAAAGAAATCACTTCTGAAGGTTGTTAACAGCTGATGTTGGCAGGGCGCACTACCAGGCTGAGCAGCAACATGGAATCTGCACACGGCACAACCAAAATACTTTGCCCCAACGAAACAGTGAGGTTGTCAATCTCAAAAAAATTCTGAAAACAAAGGATTAGACGTATAGTGTGGAAAACGGTGCTTGTTTGCAGTAAATGAAAAGAGAACAATGATTGCAGTAAAAAGAATAGTGCTTGCAGTAGGTTGTATTTCACTGTAAAGGAATGTAACGGGATCCACAGTTCACTAGTGGTGCCTCTCCATAAAAGATAGATAACATGTTGGGAAAACAAATTACATCTCGGCAATTGACAAAAATAAAGACTGCACCATTGTGCATATGCAAGACATGATGATTACTATGAGATTCATGTGGTGTCGGATATATACCAAATAGGGGTATATCAGATGGTAGTCAAAGTGCCGGATTACCAGGGTGGCCCAAGCGGTAGTGGGCTGTAGTCCATTGGGCGGCCCAGTAACCCGACGCACAGAAGCCGGATTCTAGAAGGACCCGGATCACGGCCCACATGATTTGGCTTGGAGGAGAAGACGGATTCCTTACTTTCCAAGTTATAGTTACCGTAGTCTTCTAGGTTTCCTATTCTGTAAGCTCTAATCCGGCTATTATATAAGGCCGGACGGGAGATAAGTTTGATAACGAATAACAGAGAAGAAGATATAGGCTAACTCGTCGAGAAGTTGATCCTCTGCGAATAGTTAGATCCAAACCTCACATTGTAATTCTATATCCAGGCTTTAGTCCTGATTAGTGAGAAGTGCAGGAGTAGGCACGTCGTACTGTCGCGAGGTACCGAACCTGGGTAAATCCTGTGTTCACTGTTCACCACGCGATCCCGTTACCCCACGTCTCTACCGTAGTCTCATGGCACCCCCGTCTATGAAAACTACTACGATGTCTCGACAGTTGGCGCCCACCGTGGGGCAAACGGCGTCAGACGTGAAGTTCCGATCTGGGATACTCGGCGGAATCGGAAGATCAATCACTGTCGGAAGCCTAGAGTTCGACGACGACGTCGGACGCTTCCTCGACAACGGATCCTACATACCGGCGCAAAACCACCTGGTAAGTGCCTGCGTGTTACCGATCGGATATGCTAACATCTTTATCGGACTAACTGCAGAAGCAATGGGGTTTTGTGGTGGAAGCAAATATTTCCCACCCGCCCTATACCCAGTCGAAGATGACTATGATACCGGATTCTGCTCAGATCGCCGACAAAAAAGTGATACACACTTTATCGGCATGGTGCAATTCGAAGTCGCCGAAAACACGGATGAGGGAAATCCCGTGCAAGAGGCAGACAAAAACACACCCGTCACAAATTCGGAAGATCCGACACCCGTCATACAGGCGGAAGATCCGACATCTGTCAACATGACGATGAACTCGGAAGCTGACTCTGTACTAGCCGCCATTGAGGCAAGATTAGAATCAGAAACCGGATCAGATGATTTTGATTCCAAAGACGAAGACGCGGACGCCTTCGAAAGGAAAGTTAAATCTTTTCAAGAGGGATTCCATGAAGTACTAATGGCGAAACCGGCTGATACCACGGACGCCGGCAGTCAGGAAAGCCCTAAAACTCCTCCGCCAGAGGAAGAGAGAGAAGACGGAGAAACTTCTCCGACATTTCCTAATGTAAAGGAATTGACAGAAGATGAGCCTGTCAAAAAGCCTCCCTCTTCCAAGAAAAAAGCACCGTGCTGCTAAGAAACTCCAACAAAGCCTCCCTCTTCCAAGAAAAAGCACCGTGCTGCTAAGAAACTCCAATACAAAATACGGAAGAAAAAATCAGCTGATCTAGCTGATGAAAACCTGGAAGTAGGAGATGCTAGCGGAACAAAGCCTGCGGAGAAGAAAATCAAAGAAATCCTTGCTCCGCCAATGACGGAACAGGAAGAACAGCAGCTGTTGCAAACGCCAGTGGGATTAAACGAACCCCCTGAGATGCTGGAAGCCAGGAGACGAGCTTTCCAACGGCAACAGCAACATATACTCAGAACTCGCGAACACCTCCGAAAAACCCAGGATGACATTAAGCTCATGAAGGAAGAAATCTAGGAGTACGAGAGAAAGAATAGATATGGCATTAAACCTACAAGGTTACCCGGAATCGTAAGACCGGAAGTACTGCCGCCAAGAGAAAGGTTTCACAACCCATCTTGGCAAAAGCAGGTAAACGGCAAAGATGCCAGAGGTTAACCAATATACAAAACCGCAGCAGAAAACGCGGAAGCAGCGTTCGCCATCCTGAACAATGACATGTACTCCAATGGTGAAAAACTTCAAGGGGTGTATGCTTTTCTAGGAAAAGCATTGCAACAACAGCAGCGGGGCCAAGAGCGATCAGGAAGGCTGCATGATAACTCCGCCCTATGCAAAACAGCTACTTGCGCCGCTGGAGCACTGGACCAGAGGAACCTGGAGATTCAGACAATTCAAAGGATAAACAAGAGGATCCGAGAAAAGACAAGAAAAATCCCGACAATAGGGATGAAGCGTCCTGAACCGGATCCCATCCCCCGAAAGGTGGACTCAAACCCCACGATCGGGAACAAAAAATACCGGAATGACGGCAAAACAATGCCACCTCCGAGAAACCCAGCTAAGAAAGCCGAAAGATACGATATACCTCACAGACGTGAGAGATCCCGGACACCTCCTAAGAATAAAGAAAGGCACAGGAGCAGGACTCCGCCTAATCCAAAAGGGCGTGATCACGGAAGAGATAGACACAATCCCGGAAAAGCGCGTCCGCGCAACAATGGAAAAGAAAGGAGTAGATCCCCTTATGTCCATTCAGCTGGAAGATATTCCGCACACATTGATAGAGCGGAAAAGGATGATCTATACTTTCGTCCTAAGTGTTTCACTGACAGGATCCGAAGGATAACCCTGCATTCTGGCTTTTCCAAAGTCAGTCCAACGTACCAGAAATACACCGGCAGCACAAACCCGGACACCTGGCTCTCAGACTACTATACAGCCGTCCAGATCAGCAATGGGACAGACCTGGAAGCTGTCAAGTTTCTTCCCCTAATGTTACTAGACGGAGCCAGAGATTGGATCAATGGATTACCATCAAGAACTTTCGACAGCTGGGATGATATGGCTAGAGTATTTACTCAGCATTTCCGGGGAACGTACAAACGCCCGAACAGCATCAACCAGCTGAACCGTTGCACCCAATTCGAGGATGAACCATACGTGGATTTCATCTCCAGATGGACGGCAATGAAGAATAGTTGTTCTGGAGTAACTGACGTACAAGCAATGCATGCTTTCGTCAATGGCCTAAAACCCGAACTTGTACCGTTCATGGTTGGGTCCAAACAGCACAAAGATCTCGGATCTATGCTTACAACCGCCAACGAACACGCTGCAGCCGAAGACGACATCAGAGCAAGAGGGGGCAATATCGAATCACTGATACTTGCCAAGAAAACTCCTCGTTCTGACAAAAAAGGAACTCCAGAAACAACGACAAAACCCAAAGAGGTCAACATAGCCTTTGGAAGTGAAAAAGGGAATAAGTGGAAAGGACGCAGTCCAGATCCAATCAACTACACTCCAGAGGAGTGGGAGAGGATTAAGTCGGAACCCTGTGTCCACCATTCACAATTTGGGAAACCCACCCATACAAACGCGCAATGCCGGCTGAATAAGCACATGAAAGGCAGTGCAGGATCCGGAAATAAGGGGAAGGGTTCCAAAAGGAAACCCGTCAAACAAAAGCCAGAAGCTGACAAAGAAGACAGTGAATCGGACACTGATGAAAAAATCCAGGAACAACAGCGAAAGGGCGAACCCAAATTTCCGAGAGTTGATGGAGAAGCAATGCTAACATTCCTGGCAACTCCGTCAGCAAAGGTGGCCAAAAGAACACTTCGAGAAATAAACGTGGTTGTTCCGGCAACCCCGAAATTCTTGAAGTACTCGAACACACCCATTACCTGGGATCAGTCTGATCATCCCGGGAATATCCCTGAACCCGGCACACAAGCTCTTGTCGTAATCCCTATTGTCCAGAACACTAGGCTAAGAAGAGTGCTGATGGATGGAGGATCCAGCATTAACATAATGTACCTGGATGCACTGAAGCATCTGAAGATTTCCGAGTCCCAGCTCAATTACAGCAACATACGCTTCCATGGCATTGTTCCTGGCAGACAAGCACGATCCCTAGGAGAAATTTCCCTAGATGTCACATTCGGAGATAAATATCACTTCCGGCAGGAAAAAGTATCCTTCGAAGTAGTGCCGTTCGAAAGCGTGTATCACGCAATACTCGGACGTCCAGCTTTCGCCAAATTCATGGCAAGATCCTGTTACATCTATAACAAGCTGAAGATGCCAGGACCCAAAGGAGGAGTAATCACCATAGCTGGTGACTTCAAGCTGGCAAATGAGTTGGAGAAAGAAAACGCCCTTTGCGCTCAGAGGGTCATAGCAAAGGAAGAACTGAAGGAATTAGCCAAGGAGGTATCGCCGACAGAAATGCCGGCAGGAAAAGAAACTCGGAAGCCAACAGACAGCTTCAAGGCGTGTGAGAATACAAAACAGGTAATCCTAGACCCCAAAGATCCGACAAAGTTCATCGTCGTAGGGACTGGGATGACTGACAAATAGGAAGGCGAGCTCATCAAGTTCCTCCGTGAGAACTGGGATATTTTTGCCTGGTGTCCAGCTGACATGCCAGGCGTAACCAGGGAACTTGCTGAGCACCAGGGAACTTGCTGAGCACCAACTCAATGTGATTCCAGGATCAAAACCCGTCAAACAAGGTCTCCGTCGATTTGACGTAAGAAGACGGAAGGCTATTGGCAAGGAAATTATCCGGCTTTTAGCAGCAGATTTCATCCAGGAAGTAATCCACACTGAATGGTCTGCAAATCCGGTATTAGTACCGAAGAAAGACACTACTGCTCTTAGAATGTGTATAGATTACACAGGCTTGAACAAATTGTGTCCGAAAGATAGGTTCGCGTTACCGCGAATCGATCAAATAATAGATGCAACTGCAGGCTCTGAGCTTTTGTGCTTTTTGGACGCATACTCCGGGTACCACCAAATACGCATGAAAAAGGAAGATCAAATTAAGACTTCTTTCATAACCCCATACGGGACGTACTATTATGTAACCATGCCATTTGGCCTGAAGAACGCAGGTGCAACCTACCAGCGTTGCATGCAACGTTGTTTGCATAGTCAGATTGGCAAAAACGTCCATGTTTACGTGGACGATATTGCTGTCGTAGCCAAGGAAAAAGATACACTCCTTGAGGATCTGCGAGAAACTTTCGAAAACTTGCGCACCTACAAGATGAAGTTAAATCCATCTAAGTGCGTATTCGGGGTTCCCTCAGGAAAACTTCTGGGTTTCAACGTTTCTCACAGAAGAATAGAGATTTATTAGTCGGCTGGGGGATAAAAACTTACCACTCTACAAGTTGCTGAAGAAATCCGACAAGTTCAAGTGGACAGCGAAGGCCTGGGAATATCTAGCAGTTATGTCCCTCCTATACTTAGTTCAATTTCTATATAAACATCTTTTGAGATCATGAAATAAAGTGTCGGAATTCTGATATCCATGTTTTTACAAGTTTATTATAGTACAAAGCATGATTCTGCCTCATCTATTTCCCAATGATCTTACAAAACACTCAATGTTAACCCGAATTGTGCCTGCGTACTCGGCGTTAAAAAACTGAATGATTTTTCAGCCTACTAACGGCTAAAGGAAACTTGAATTGCCTGCGTGCCCAAGTTTCATTTAAAAAATTCCTTGCTTCTCTAAGCATTATCTGATTGCTTATGTGTTGGGTCACTGGAGCTAGTTAGTAAAAATTCCTTTAGTATGATCCATGTTTCCGAGTTTAAACTGATTGGTTATACCCAGTTACTCGGCATGACGATTCATAATGCTATTGAGCCATTTCAAACACTAAGGACAGTTAAAACATATACGCCAGAGAACTTAGAAGATAAAGGAATAATAAAATCCGAAAACCTTGCAAAGAATTTCATAATTAAGACTGCAAAAGGCGGAGTTCTCATTCATGCAAAAGGAATAGAAGCATTACAATTTGAATTACATTGTAAAAGTACAGTAATGCTCCTATTTGTCTACTTTCACCATCCAGGTTCAAGGCAGCCCTTCAAGCATCCGACTCTTCTTCGCTGCTGTCATCCTCGGGGGCTGCAGGGACCTCCTCTTCCGGATAAGTGATGGAGATATTCACCATGGAGGCAATCTTGGTGGCATGGCCTTTGATTTCATCAAAGATTGTATTCCGCTGAGCTTCCGTGTATCCTTGAGGGATACCGGACGCCACGCGCCAAGACTTTGCACCAGGGTAGTGCATACGCATAAGGCCAAGCGCCATGCGTGCACCGCCCCGTGCAGCGGAGCGTAGGATGGATTCCCTGGACTCCGCCACCTCCATGATGGCACCCGGAAGTTTTTCAACTTCCGAGAACTCCCCAGTCCTGGAGGGAATGAACTTGTTTACCAGCTGCATGCCAGCAGCTCTGGTCGAAGTCCAGGTCTTCCCAAAAGCTCGGATTCTATCAATCCGAGAAAGATCTGGGCTATCTCCTGTTTTTCAGCAAAAACAACCAAGAAGGTTAAGTAAAAAAGCAGAGAAACACAGCAAGACTAGGAAGAATGGTAAATGCAGAAAAAACTTACCGACAAGTTTGTCAATTTCGGAGCCTTCCTCCAGGCGCAGGTTCAGAGCAGCTTCCAAGTCCTGAATGGTGGACTTGTCCTTCTCCGCCTGTGCGGAAGCCTTGGATTGAGAAACTCCAAGGGCAAATTGCTGGCTTCCAGATCTTTTTGAGCCTTCACAAGATCCTTGTGAAGGTCCAAATTCTCCTTTCAGAGAAACTCGGCATTGCCAGCGTCTTCAGCTACTTGCTTGGCCTTAGCCAAAGCAGCTGGAAAGGAAGGAAAATTCCGAGTTTAGAAAACTTCCGGAATAAGTACTTAGACAAAAAGTTGAATCGAAAACTTCAGAGGAAAAAACGCTTACCTGTTGTTTCCGACAACGCCAGCTGAGACGATGCCAGCTCTATCTCTCTCTCCTCAAGAATAGAAAGAAGATTTCCTACTTCTTTATTCTTGATTGAGAGTTTGTTGAAAACTTCCATGTTAATGGCTTCAGCGGTTTGCTGGAACATGGCAAGGAAAAGATTGAACATAAAGCATCAAGACAAAAAAGCATACATTTTTGTTTAATGCTTGGGGGCTAGAGTTACATACCTGGCTCATTCGTTGCAAACCCGCCAAGTTTTCATTGAACCCTTTTGCGTATTCTGCAAAAAGAGTTCCGGCTGCGCTTAGGCCGTCATTGATGATCTTGAAGTCCTTGTCAAAGGTGGGAATCTCCTCGTCGAATGTCTGAGAAGATTTTCCCACCTCTGGAGCCGCCCTTTCCCTCGTGTCCGTGTTCGACACAACGGGCTGGCTGGGCTCTAGCGGTGTGACGCCCCGAGATCGGGCACTATGCAGATTTCAGCATTCCCGCCAAAATCCACATAATAACTGATTCCAGGTTGCCACTTGTGATAACATTACAACAGTTCACGAATAATCCACAACAACAAGAGAAAAGATATATACAAGAGGACTCAAACGAGTCAAGGATACAACTAATACAATACAAAGATCCAAATAACAGCGGAAGAAACAACATAGCGTCCGACTACGGACAAGATACAAATTGGACTAAGAGTCCTGAAGATAACCGAGAGCGTCCAATCCCTGCCCAGGCCAAGCCGGAGGGATTCCCAAGCTAACGTCGTCAGACTTCAAACCTGTTGACTGCAATATGGAATATGCAGCCACGAAAAGATTCGTGGGTCAGTACGGTTAAGTACTGGCAAGTGGATAAACCATACTCACAAGATACCGGCGTAGCCAGTCATCACAAGATACAAATACTTTGGGATCAACGGGAAGGAAGGGGTTATTGCAAATAAGCGACAGCGGGCTGCACTAACCAACTACAGAAACACACTACAACATCCGGCTAAAAGAGGGGGATAAGATAGCGTATCGTAACCAACTACAACTACTCACCAAACAAACCCATCCAATGTTACCTCCTACTAAGGAAGCAACCCAAGGATAACTCACACTGTTGGATTAAGGATGGATCAAGTTATTGTGTCAATAAGATTATTACTAGTCAAGTTATCATTAGTTAGGTGTAAGTTGTTCTGAGTACTTGTTAGCCAGTACTTTCACCAAGTTAACCATAACCGCGGAAAACACGGCTTCTCGAGAAGATTTAACCCTGCAGGGGTGCACCAATTTGGCCGTACACGTAAGAATAACCCGCCAGACGAGGGATCAACCCACCAAGCGAGGTACTCAACACAACCCAACTCTTCTTCGCATCAAGCCCAAAGCACCACGTGCTGTGCGTGCGCGGCTAATCGAGCCCCACGAAGAAAATGGGAGCCTCATAGCACTGGAAGACCACGCCGCCCTAAATGCCGACTACAAAAGTTCCACCCTGGCGCCAAGGGTTCGTACCTGCATATGCGTGCAGCAAATGGAAAGCCCGAACTAAGTGTGGCGATTTGGACGAGATGCGAATCGAATCAAGTTGAGGGGGGCGCCCATACTCGCTTCCCACATGCGGTTAGTGCGCTCATCATGGATCAGTAGATAAGACCCTTTTCCTAATTAGGGTCGACACTAGCAGGCTTCAAAACCACGCCGGGCCTCCTGCCGGTGCCTTATCATCAAATTATTATTACCCAAAACATTAACATGTTGTTGATTGAATTGAAACCCAACTATCAAACTAAACAGGTGATAGGACGGACAACAAGACTGGAGCGCAAACAACACTAAGCATGCAACTACGACACGAGGGCCAACAGGGTAAACAAACAACAGTTAATAGGAAGTGGAAGGAAAAGGCTATATCATGGCTGCAAGGTAAACATATAATAGGATCGAGACACAAGCATCGTAACAACATGCTAGAATAAGAACAACGGAAAGAATCGGTAACAAGTGATGAAAGGCAGCCATTTGGCAGCAAGTGGGTATACTTGTCTGAGATCCAGCAAGTAGAGGTACATCCACAGAACTTGTCGTTGCTCACATCACCTCAACGTCCTATCCGGGAAGAAGCAACGAACCTCGAACAAACACCGGATGCAATAATTACTACTACGGCAAAAGATCCAGCATGATCAAGATATGGATGCATGACAAGTTAAATGGATGCATAGAAATAAACTAGTTGACATGATCACAGGTTTAAATGGACCCACATGCAATTTGGGGTTGCTTATGAAAAGCCCATGAATTTTGGTTAGATTATTTGTTTTCCAACTAATCAACAGGTGAAGGTGGATTAGTATGATGCATGGATGATAAAAACAGAAAAATAACAACAATAGAACCAATTGGAAATAAGGTTTACCCGTTTTGAATTTCACTTATTAAGTTTTTGGAATTTTGGTTACTTAAAGGTGTCACACAAGCATTTGTTGTTTTCATCAAGTTAAATTGTTCAAAACAGATAACAAAGTTCATATTTGATTAGAACACAAAATTTTAGGTGGATTACATGTTTCAATTATTGAAAAAGGAATTACAGTGATTTAATTATGAATTAAACAAGATTAAACAAGTTTTAATTGAATTTAATTCAAGTGTGAATATTATTTGGATTTTATTTGTTCAAAACATAAATTCAAATTCATAATTGAAAAGGTTATATTTTTCTAGTTTGAAAACATATTTTATAAGTTCAAAAATAATTTAATTTGAGCAAGTTATGAATTTAGCAAATTTAAATGATTTAAACAAGGTTTAAATTATTCAAGCAATTTTAATTATCCAAAACATGAAACAAAATTTATATTTGAAAAGGTGGTTTAAAATAGCATGGAAAACATATTTTATTTGTTGGTAAAACAATTTCAAATGATTTAATTAAGCATGTTACCAATTTAATTGCATTAAATAAGAGATGAAACAATTATTCAATTTAAATGTGGCAAACCAGAAAACAAAGTTGATATTCAAGTGTGGCATGTGATTTTGGATGAAATTCATGTTTTGAGTAATTAATTTGGAGCAACCATTTGAAAGTTATTAATTATGCCATTTAGTTTGTCATTTTTAAGAATTTATTAAATAACATTAATTTTAATTGTTCAAATTGCAAAACAAAGTTGATAATCAGAAAGGTGATTTCATTTTGAGTGGAAAACATATTTTGTTTGTTGAAATTGGAATTTAATTGAGCAAGTTATGAATTTTGCAATTTAAAAGGGTTAAGTAAGGTATTCGAATATTGCATAATTTTTATTTGCCCAAAACAGAGAACAAATGGCATATTTGGAAAATTCAGAGAATTTTGAGTGATATACATATTTTACTTTTCACATTTGGTTTTTGGATGACAAAGATATGGGCATTTGAGTTTTAGGGATTATTCTGTAAAAGGCAGGGGAGGGATTGTGATAGAAACTGCGTGTGGAAGTCCTCCGGTGCAAAACTGGAATGGCCAGGGGCCTGGATGCAAGATTACAGATCCAGATCTGGATCTAATACTTCTGTCACCGCTGGGCTAGCCAGCCGGAGACACTGACGAGCGGGCCCCGGGGCCACGCTGTCGCTGACGCGGATGGGGTGGAAGCGGAGGTAGCTTGGACGGTCACTGACGGGTGGACCTGGCAGTGAGGTGCGCGGAAAAGAAGAAAAAAGATGGAGGCTTTGCCTCACATAGGATTCGATCTCGTGAGCTGGGACGGGAGCGCGCGCATCCGTGACCACTGCGCCTCGGCTGGTTTCGTGATGGGTTACAGGTGCGATGGAATAAGAGGCAAACGTACTGTTGTTAACTAAAATTCGACACAGAGGTCGCTCTCTGAACCTGGCGGAAAGAACGGCGATCGCCGGCGGCTAAACATACGGCGCACGACGGCGGCGCAACCACTGCACACGGTGAGGAGGGAGAAGGGCTGGCGGGAGACGTGGCTCACCTCGAGGTGGCCGATGGCGCGAGGCGAAGCGTGGTGTCGACGCCGTGGCCGATCGGAGACGGTGGCGTCATGGCCTGCTCGCCGGCGGCTGTCCGTGGAGGCACGGGGTCGTCCTCGGGGTTGCAGAGGTAGAGGACCTCGCGGCAGCTCCGTTCCCGCGGTCGGCGGCCCGTGACCTCTACTCCTTCCCCGGCGCCGTGGCGTTCTACCTCCTCCGGCCATGGCATCTTGGTGGTGGCAGAGAATTATTCAGAGAGAGAGGGAGGGAGGTGGAGGCGATGGGAAGGTGGCGGCGGCGTGGAGAAGAGAGGGTTAGGGTTGGAGGCATCCTCGGCATCTTCTTGTAGAGGGGGAAAAGGAGCAGGGCACATGGGGGGAGTGGGTGGTGTTGCTGCTTTTTCTGTAGAGGAAAACGACAGGGAGGGGGGGATCGTACGGAGGTTGGGGTGAAGTGGCATGGGCTTGATGGGGTGGGCTGTGGGTTGTGGGCTGCATCTCACAGCTCACCCCTCTCTTTTCTTATTTATTTATTTATTTTTCTTATGCACATTTTTTTTTGGAAAGGATGAAAACGGAAATAGGAATAGAATTTGGGGGGGGGGGTTTATTATTTTTTTTATAACTGTGTTTATCTGATTTGCAAAACAGCAACAACAAGGTGGTTTAAAATATTTTCAACAATTTGAAATTTTTAATTGGATATTAAATTGTTAGGTGATTTTTTCAAATAGGGTTTGGTTTGGCAGTTTGGAAATAAACAAATTTTATTTAATAGGTTCAAGCAATTATGCAAACATTATTAAAGTTAATTTGTTTGCAAGATTTTAACTTTTAAACTCCCATTTGAAATATGCCAAATAGGATTAATTTGATTTGAATTTTGAAATTACCACTAGGGTTTTCAACAAAAGGGAAATTTTTTTATTAACAAGCCATTTGAATAAATCAACTTCAAACTTGTTTTTGAAAAACAAATGAGTGGTTTACTTGCAACTTTCAATTGGAATTTTTAGACAGGTGTGAAAGTTTAAAATTGGGTTTGAATTTTTCAGTGGTTTTGAAAACAGGATGCAAATGCATATGTGATGCATGTGATGCAATGCAGAAAAAAGAAAACAACCACTTTCTACTCAGGGTAACACCCCAGGTGTTACAAGCGGCTTGGTGGTGGGGGCTGTAGCATGCTCTTCCGCCATCGTGGACGGTGTGTCCGGGGCGATGATGGGAGAAGGTTGAGCGCCTCGGCTGGACACAACTTTGTGTTTCTTCAGCTTCTTCGGCTTTAGGTTGGAGGGAGGTAGGCTAAAAACCAAAAACCCGGAAAAAGTTAAAATTCCGAAGACGAAAGAAAAACTTCGACAAAAGAAAAATAACCCGGATGATCTAACCTGGAGGTGGTGACAGGAATTCCGTCAAGGTCGATAACTTCCTCAGAGGAAGAAATCTTCTTGCGCTTGCGCCCACCTGTAGAGGCGGTACGCAATGCATCCAACTCAGCTTCGGAGGCCAGCTCCGAGTCTGGAAGTTCAGCGATCTGTTGAAAATAAAAATCAGAGTTAGAAGCGAGAAAATCCGAGAAAGAATGTCAAAACTCTACCCAAATGACGGAAAAAATACCTTGGGAGCCGGATTGTTGGCCGTATACATTGGCCGACTCGCTTCGTATTGGTCGCGCGATGCGACCAACTGGTTCACGCGCCGTCGAAGATCCCTCACGGACCAGTCTTTGTTGGTTGTCCGCATTGGGTCGTTGGCACCCGTGTAGTCGCAAAGAAGGCGGCCACCGTGATTGGCCAACGGCTGGATCCGCCTATCCAACCAGCAAAGGACCGTGTCCATGCCGGTTAGAGGTGGATCGGAAGAGGTGAGCTTGGCGATGCGCCGCTTAATACTTAGAACATCAGGCGGCAAGACTTGGACGGCTTCCGTTCCCCAATTGTCTTGGGGAACAGCAGCAGTGTTTGAAAAAGGTGGAACCCCGATGGCCTTTTTTGGGAAAGTCACATCGGGATGGTAGAAGAAAGAACCCGTCCAAAATTTGACGGATTCCGATGTCTTGATATTGGGGAACCAATCTTCCCTAAATCTCCTAAGAGTAAAGGAGATGGTTCCGCAAGTCGGGAGTGCGCCCTCCGAAGAGTTCCGCTTAACCCCGAAACAATACATCTAGAAATCTAGCCTAGGTTCTATACCTAAGAAACCCTCGAACAGAGCCTGAAACCCGACCATATAGAGAATGGAGTTGGGTGGCAGGTTGTGAGTCTGGATGTTATAGTGGGAGAGGACTTGGAGGAAGAAGGCAGAAGGCGGCAATCCCATACCTCTTAAGAGATGGGAGGAAAGAAAAACCCGTTCGCCGTCGGATGGCAGGGGTTCGTTCTCATCTTCAGGGAGCCGCCATTTCCCTTTCAGGATCAATCCCTCCTTCTCCAGGTTTGGAAGGAGGGCTGGCGGAATACTGCAGGCAATCCAGTTGCCTGCAGTTTCCACCTCTTCATCCGCTCCGGCGGCGGCGGACGCAGCGGCTGCGGCAGCGGCGAGCTCGTCGCCGAGAAGCGTGATCTTCTCCTCCGCCGTCTCGGGAGCGAACGGCGGAGAAGGCGCGGAGCTCGTGTCCGCAAGATTCGCGGCGCCGGAAGGATCACCTCCGCTCGCCGCAGAAGCCGCGGTCTTTTCCGGCTCGCCGCCGGCGCGCGTCGGGGAGCCTAGCTCTGGATCTAGGTCGTTGATGATGTCTTCGATGGTGTGCGCGGCGGAGTGAGCGGGAGAAGGCGGTGAGGATGCCATTAGGTGGCGGCGCGTTTCGTCTCCGGTGATGCCCTGGGTGCGGTGTGCGCTCGGGAACGGTTCTTCGCTCGAGTGCTTGTGCGCAGCAATGGCGTGGAGAGTGAGAGAGCGGAAGGATTTCAGCGAGGACAAAGACGACTACTTATAGCCGGAAATCCGTCAAGATACGTGCCAACGGCTATTTTGACCGTTGGATGATCAACGCGTGTCACTCGCCGGAAAATCCGGGAAATGAAACGACAGGGTAATGATGGCTATCTCCTCGTTTCCCGTGAGAATCTGTCGGAGATACGTTACTGGGTTTCCCGCGTGAAACCCAAACGACCCTTACGTCAGCATGATTAAAGCGCTGACGTAGGAAGTTCCTTCTCCGCGAAGGATCGTGAGAGAAAAGTCGGATTTTCAAGATTCCGAGTTTCACGTTACCATCTCTTTTCAAAGAAGAATAAGAAGAATCAAAACTGCTGATAGAAATTTCTCGGACAAAGCACATTTGGCGAAAGGCGGCGAATCAGAGTTTTAATCCTTCTTGGGGGCTACTGTCGGATATATACCAAATAGGGGTATATCAGATGGTAGTCAAAGTGCCGGATTACCAGGGTGGCCCAAGCGGTAGTGGGCTGTAGTCCATTGGGCGGCCCAGTAACCCGACGCACAGAAGCCGGATTCTAGAAGGACCCGGATCACGGCCCACATGATCTGGCTTGGAGGAGAAGACGGATTCCTTACTTTCCAAGTTATAGTTACCGTAGTCTTCTAGGTTTCCTATTCTGTAAGCTCTAATCCGGCTATTATATAAGGCCGGACGGGAGATAAGTTTGATAACGAATAACAGAGAAGAAGATATAGGCTAACTCGCCGAGAAGTTGATCCTCTGCGAATAGTTAGATCCAAACCTCACATTGTAATTCTATATCCAGGCTTTAGTCCTGATTAGTGAGAAGTGCAGGAGTAGGCACGTCGTACTGTCGCGACGTACCGAACCTGGGTAAATCCTGTGTTCACTGTTCACCACGCGATCCCGTTACCCCACGTCTCTACCGTAGTCTCATGGCACCCCCGTCTATGAAAACTACTACGATGTCTCGACATGTGGGCATTACAACATAATACATAGACCGTAATCCAACTGCATCTATGACTAATAATCCACCCTCAGAACGTAATCCAAGCAGAATCCGGGTATTAAGTTGCAAGCAACAGATTATTGCATTAAGTAAAGTGCATAATGTAAACAATAAAATTATCCTTGGACAAAACGTTGTTGTTTTCTCCCTAATGACAACAGCATATCCCTCATCTGTCATGTTTCTGTCAATCGAGCACAGATGAATGGGAGGCATGAACCCACTATCGGACATAATTACTCCCTCTTGGAGTTACAAGCATCAACTTAGCCAGAGCATCTACTAGTAACAGAGAGCATGCAAGATCATAAATAACATGAACATGATAGATTGATAATCAACTTGACATAACATTCACTATTCATCGGATCCCAGCAGACACAACAATTAACATTACAGATAGATGATCTTGATCATGATAGGCAGCTCACAAGATCTAAACATGGTGACATAAAGAGGAGAAGACAACCATCTAGTTACTTCTATGGACCCGTAGTCAAAGGATGAACTACTCACGCATCACTCCGGAGGCAGACATGATGATATAGAGCCCTGTGGTGATGATTTCCCCTCCCGACAGGGTGTCGGGCGGAGCTTCAGAACCCTCCCGAACTAGGGTTGATGGTGACGGCGGCTGCGGAACTTTTCGTGGATGGAGGCTCGGCTGTTTAGGGTTTCTCCGAGAAGAAGTATAAATAGGCGAAAGGGCGATGTCGGTGGGCGTCCGAGGGGCCCATACCACGTGGCGGCGCGGCCAAGGGGGGCGCGCCGCCCTGTGGTGTGGCCACCTGGTGGCCCCCCTCCGAGTCTCCTCCAGACTCCGTGTAAGTGACAGAAAAATAGGACCCTTGGATTTCGTTTCGTCCAATTCAGAGAATATTTCTAGAACAATTTTTCTGAAACAAAAAACAGCAGAAAACAGGAACTGGCGTTGTGCCATCTTGTTAATAGGTTTGTCCCAGAAAATCTATAAAAATGCTATAAAATGTATAAAAAACATGTAGCAATTGGCATGAAAACAACATGGAACGTCGAAAATTATAGATACGTTTGAGACGTGTCATCGTGCTCGTCCTATTGGAATGTACAAAGGAGCCTCCGTTGCGTTGAAGACCAAGGTTGTGACCAAGATGGTGGATCAACAAGAAAAGTTTGAATATTGTGAAGTCTTGGCTCCGTTGAAAGATCAAGAGTATGGTCTCGTGCTTAATAACTTCATTTCTCTTGCCGTGCAAAGGTTTTGAATGAATACTCCAAGTCCAAGGTATATGTTGAGGAAAAAACCAAGTCAAGCTATGGCAAGAAAGAGACTCAAAAAGTGAGGGTTTGTTTCAATCTATGTATATGGAGAAAATCTTGTCACCTCTTAAAATTGGACCGGGAAGAGAATGCCAAGATTCAAATTGCTGAAATTATTTGTACCTGAGCATAGTGTGTTTCTCAAGGCTCCAGGCAGTTTGCTCCTTGTGTTTCTGATATACGGAGTATAAAAGAGCATATTTTTAAGCTAAAATAGAAATCGACGTTAGCTTAAATGTAATAAAATTGGCAACCGCTTGAAACGTAGTGTGGACGGTAGCTGGGTTCTCAACGACTCGTTCCTCTATCGTACCATTTCTTCTCAAGATTCAGTTGGTTCTCACAATACAATACTGCTATTGTCAGTATGGCATGGCCACATGAATCCGACAGAAATAATGAAGAGCAAAAGAGAGTATTTTGGTGAACATGTAAGCATAATTTGCCAAAAAAGAAAAGATACATTCTCTTGGTACTTGCAGTTCTATGAACACTACACATCATAGAAAATATTTCAGATAAAGCAGAAGTTTTTTTAAACCGTCGAACAAATCTGGCAAAAAAACGAAAATGACGAGCTTGGAACTATCAGTTATTTGTACACATAAGAAAGAAAAGAGAAGTAAAATTTCACCACAAGCATGTTGTGAGCTTGTAAAATACTCATGCAGCTATGATGAGACCTCACAAAGACAATACATGGATGAGCATACAATAGCATTTGTCCCAAGTACAGCCTGAACATCAGCAATACTAATTTCTCTTACTCTAATCTCCAGCGATCTTACTCCACAGCTACAAGTTACGTACCATTAGCCTACCATCAACCTACATTATTACATCACATCAATGTCAGGAAGAACAGTGCTTCAAGGTCAGCGCTATGTGCCCCTGGACACTGTCACTACGAGAGGTCCGCACTCCATCGTCTCCGTCATCTTGAGTCCCTTCACCACCTCCTGCATGCTTGGCCTCTTCCAGGGCTCCTCGGCGGTGCAGGCCAGGGCAATGGTGAGCACACGCACCATCTGCTCCAGCCACACGCCTGAGACCGGGAGGCAAGGATCAAACAGCTCGTTCCCCTTGCCGCGTGCCATCATCCATCGTACCCAGCCCACAAGGTTTCCACCTCCTTCCACATCTTCTTGCCCTGTGGGTGGCCGTCCTGTGAGCAGCTCTAGCATGACAACACCGAAGCTGTACACATCGCCTTTCATGCTGGACTTCATTGTCATGCCATACTCTGGGGGGATGTATCCAAATGTACCGGCAGTTTCGGTGCTGACATGGGTCTCGCATGAGCTGATTATCCTTGCAAGGCCAAAGTCAGAGACCCTCGGCTCGAAACTCTCATCCAACAGAATGTTGCTTGATTTCATGTCCCGGTGGATGATATGAGGCACAAATCCTTCATGGAGGAATGCAAGCCCACGGGCAGAACCAAGGCAGATCTTGAGACGGTCTGGCCATCCAAGTGCTTCCACTGCATCTGCTGAGTTCCTTAGCCATGTATCAAGGCTCCCATTCTCCATGTACTCGTAGATTAGGAACCGCTCGTCACCACAAACACAGTAGCCAAGTAGGGGAACAAGGTTCGGATGCTTCACCTTTCCAATGGTTTCCATCTCAGCTAGGAATTCACGATCACCTTGGAACTGACGGCCACCATGAAGCCTCTTGATCGCAACTCTACGGCCTTCAGGGAGTGCTGCCCTGTAGACAGTGCCGAAGCCACCGTCACCTATGATGTGCTTTTTACTGAAATTATTTGTGGCTTTCAGTATATCCTCTGTGGTGACCCTAAGCAATGAATGCTGAAATGTTGCGAGATTGATACTCAGAGGCTCCCGTGACTTCCTTCCTAGGAGTTCATCGCATGAGGTTGGTTCAATGGTAGCATTGGCCTTACTGGCAGATACAAAAAGCATTGATCTACTCCTCCATGGCTTCTTTCTCAGATAAACTACCAGAAGAACCAACACGATGATGGCCACAAGTGAAAGGGCACAAATGATCGCTAATCTTCGAGCTCGATGAGCCACCTTATGAACAATGCCATTCGTGGAACAAACACCTCCAGCTGCACAATCTGCTGAGCTGTACGTGCTAATGTGATTACCAGAGAAGTTGGCATATGTGAGGCCATATATATTGCAGATACCACAAGGGATGGAACCATAGAAATCATTGCTTGAGAGGTCAAGATAGTTCAAAAAACTGAGATTAGAGAGTGCTGGTGGTATGCTTCCAGTGAGGCTATTGTTGTGGATGTCAAGAGAAGACAGTTGTGTCCAGTTCAAGATAGACTCATCAAGGGTCCCTGAGAAATGGTTACTGCTTGAATTGAAGAACAGCAGTGAGCTCGAGGATTCTCTGTCCATGGGACAAGAAAATAGAATTTTTCCAGAGAGATTGTTGTTACTGACATCCAAACGGTTTAGGTATTTGTTGCACAGCAAAGACGGGGGTAGATTTCCAGTCAGTACATTACTGGACAAGTCTATTATTGAAATTTTGGGAAGAATTTGGCCTATCTCAGCAGGAATGGTGCCATATAGGTGGTTATTTGACAGCATGAGGCCTTGGAGTTGAACCAATGGTGCAGACCAAGGAAGCATCGGTCCGACTAATCCATTGAAAGACAGATTGATGGTTGTAAGATTTGTCAACTGACCAAGCTCTACAGGAATGGTCCCATTCATTAAATTGCCTTGCAGATTTAGCACCCTCAGCATAGAACACTTCATTATTGCTTTCGGAATCTGACCAGTCAATCGGTTGTACGAAAGATCAAGAAGGCCGTTATGCTGAACAAATTCCGCGTCAGGGTGAACTTCATTCTCAAATCCCACACAGATCTCAGCAGGAACAGCACCAGAGAGCTGGTTATAAGACAAAATCAAGCTATTGAGCATTGTCAAGTTAGATATGGCCTTCGGGATGTGCCCAGACAGATTATTAGAGCCCAGGTCCAGCGTGGTAAGGTCTCGGCAGTTGAAGAGCTCTATCGGTATGTTCCCAGATAATCCATTGCCATGTAGCGACAGAATTGTCAGATTGCGTAGAGAGCCGACAGACTGGGGGATGGGTCCTTCCAAATAGTTATTGTCTATCTGCAACATCTGCAAGCTGGACAGCCTACCAATGCTGTGAGGAATCTGGCCTGTAATCTGATTATTGCTGAGAGATATCTGCAGAAGAGTTGATGACTCGCACAGGGACTCAGGCAGCATTCCCGTGAAGTTGTTTAGGGACAACTCTAGAGTAACCAAAGGTAACTCAGCCAGGTACCCCGGTATCTCACCATGGAGATGGTTCCCTAGCAAATTCAGCTCAGTGAGATTTGTGCATCCTTTAAAAGTTTCCTCGATACTCCCAGTAAGATTGTTATCATGCAGTGTGAGCGAACGCAGGGAGTTTCCTTGACATATCTTGGCAGGGACAGAACCTGAGAGAAGGTTGGAATCTGCTGAGAAACTAACCAGATGCTGCAATGGCAGCAATGGCAAAGGTCCAGTGAAGAAGTTTTGAGACAGCGATATTGATCTTGCATTTTCCCAGTTCCTTATCCAATCTGGAATATGGCCTGATAGCTTGTTCTCTTGCACGGAAAAGGCCACAACAGCTTCCAGTTCTGCAAGTTCTTCAGGGAGAGTGCCAGTGAAGGCATTGAACGAGAGATTAATGAGAGTAAGCTTCTTGCAGTTGCTTAGTTCTTTCGGAATGCTCCCCTTGAGACCTGTGCTCTTTGCAATCAGCTGTGTTAGATTGCCAAGCTGACCGATAGGTGGTGGGAGTTCAGCGTTGAAGTTATTCTCTGATATGTCAAGTTCCTTCAAGCTTACAAGACCACCGATGGACCAGGGAATGGTACCTGTGAACTTGCACACAGGCAGTTGAAGTACTTCAAGCCACTTCAGGTTACCAACCTCTTCTGGAATGCTTCCGGTGAAAGCATTTTGTCCCAACATCAGCAGTTGCAGATTTTCCATGTCACCAATTTCCCTAGGTATTGGTCCCACAAAACTGTTTGAGGACAGATCTAGTGTCAAAAGATTCGCCAACGAGCTTATTCCAGAAAATATTAATCCACTAAGGTTATTCCGGCTTAGATCAAGATGCAAGAGTCGAGACAGATTACGAAAAGATGCTGGCATTGACCCATTCAGTGTGTTCATGTGAAGGTCGAGGAGCTCAAGGTTCTGCAGATTTCCCAGCTCTGTAGGAAGGCCACCAGAGACGGAATTCATAGATATAGACAGCTTAGTGAGGTTCTGCAGCTGACCTATTGCAGGGCTCAGTTGTCCATCTAATTGGTTTTTGTCCAGCAATATTTCTTTCAGCATCTTCAAGCTATATAAAGAAGCAGGCAGGGTCCCAGTAAGCTGGTTATTGCTCAAATCTAGGTACTGAAGATTCTGCAAATTCCCCAAGGTATCTGGAAGCTCGCCGGCGAACCCACACCCACTGAAGTTGAGCCCAACAAGAAACTTGAATGCCCCGATGCATGAGGGAAATGGGACATACAGTGGCACGGAGGACAAGTCTATGACCACAACATTATGCCCGGAACAAGTTATACCTGACCAGTTGCATGGGGGAATTTCTAAATCAAACCAGCTGCGAAGGAAGCCTTTTTCTTCAGCGATTGAGTGCCGCAGAGTGAGCAAAGTACTTATATCACTTGATTCAGACAGGACAGAGCTGGGGATGAAGAACAGAAGAAGAATGAGAACACATAAACTTTGAGATCCCATTGCTATTATGTTCTTCGGAATTGTGTAAAGTTCAATCTGCAGGAGGAGATTAAACATGTCAGTAGCAGCTTCCAAAGAACCACATAACATACAATATCTTAAAATTTTATTTTGTTCACTATGAATCTATGATGGCTCATAAAATGAGATACTCTAGGTGATGCGGACAAAAAGAAAATTTTACTTTTCCTTAGATTGTGATAAAAGAAAATTGAAGTAATAGTCAGGGTTTAATTTGTTTGGGACAGAATAGATGTTCAAGGCTTCAAGCCAGATGGCTGAGGATATGCTCTACAAAAGATTCGAGGTTTGACTATGGATATGTTTGTCTATGCTTTCAACAGGGCAAAAGGAGAAGAACCAGTAATGACTATTTATCATCCCCAGTGTAGTTCTCTGATTTCAGAATTTGAAATCCAATAATGTAGCTCCACCAAGATGAGCTTGTCAGTCAACATACATTGGGAATGAAATACCATACAATTGCTGGATGTATTTAGCACACGACAGAAACATATACCTTGCAAGTTATGGTCTTCTGAGTAGAATGTAGATGACCAGGAACCGAAGTTTCTATGCATACTCATTACTCGGTACATATCCTGCAACAAGTTAATACCGTGTCAGTATAGAACCTGTTAAAGTTTAATAATACTTGGAGGTAAAGATCAATCAAAAGAACATGTATACAGCTCAAGCAGGGACTTAAACTGATACCTTCTCAACCATGGTGCGCTTGCTGCTGGCAAGTGACAACAGTAATGCAGCAACGAAACTGAAATGAATCGGAAGTAATAGCTCCCCTCAGAAATACACCCTGAACTCCTGAAGGAAAAGAAAAGGCAGCAGTCAGCTTCCTGTAATTCCCAGCTCAAGGTATAAGAATGAGTGCACAAGCAAGCACGTCCTACTTCAATCAACGTTGCCAAAAAGGGTGAAGAACCACGATTTACAAATATTCTCACTTAGCGCCGCCCCGTAAGCATAGCCAAGAGACTCAGGACAATGCTGGTAGTCAAAGGAACAACACACTGTCATAACAGACCCAGGAAATGCAAAGGAGAAAGCAGTAACAGCCGCAGAAGTTACGGACACACCCTCCCTAAAGCCGGAGGCCATGAAACATCCATCCATCACAAAATTCACAAGTCACTCCATAGTTTTCTTTGAATAAAAATGGCTAATGCTACACGCTTCGAGTGCAGCTTTACATCAAATCAGATGACACAAGCTTGACCATACATAATCATAAATGCAGGCAGGCTCGCAGGGAGGAGGCCACCTCCTGCAGAGGAAGGAAAAGGCAACGGACCCCGGGGCACAAGAAAGCCTACTCCCACACACATCCCCTTCCCCACAAGATTCAGCAAGTGGCGACATATACGCAATCTGAACAAAGCACCGGTGGTGCCTACACCGCTGCGGATTAAATGACCAACAACCACGTCAAATCATGCCCCCGTTAAAAGAATCTACGAAGCCTCTGTCCTCCAGGCTCTCTGACCAGCAGCCATGAACAGAGAATAGGTTGGACTAAATCCAGGACGGCAATTGCTGCCAACGATACCGACTTCAGGGGGCTAAGTGCAAAAAGGAGTAGCTGGCGTTTCTGGCCCAATCTTACTGCCAATCTAATCAAAATGTATACATAGTAACTAGAGGATACCAAAAATGTTTGCGCCATTGATCCTGTCCCGAAACTGTAGGCGTGCGCCCAGCGGAGAAAATGTACATATAGTATGTTCTTATTCCTCCCTGGGATCTGGGCCATCATTTGGGAGTGATTTGTTTATTTTGTGATGGATGGCGACTGACCAACCGAGCACGACTAGTTGTATATACCTAAATGTATAAACTTGGACTGCATTCAAGTGTGCGCACAACTTGTGATACTCCTAACTGAGGGGGGGCAACAATTTTGTGAGAACAAACACCAGGAACGGATAAAAGCTCTGTAAGAAATCATCCAAAAATGGCAGGAAAAAGGTAGTTGCAGCTGGAATTAATCGGAAGACCATACTAATTAGCACCAAACGTAGCTCCGGCAACCGTAATCTCCTCCCCTTGTGAAGCTGCGACCTCGGATTCGAGATTTTCGTCCTAAACTAAAACCCCGGCCGCAGGAAACCGCTCCCGAAATGCAGCGGCGAATCGCTCCCGCGACGCCCCACCCCGCACCGCGCAAAGGAGCCAAAATCGAAATGCAGCTAGTGTGCACTGGAGGCGAGGGCGAAGATTGATTGGCTCACCCTGCTGGTAATCGCAGCGGGCTGGCGAGACGACGACGAGGAGGTACTGGAACTGGAACCAGAGGGGTCGGGCGTGCGGGCGGGCGGAGACGGGGCCGCGCCGTTCGCGCTCCTGCGGGGAATGCGGCGAGGGAGGGGCGTGAGAAGGGGGGCGAGAGAGGGAGAGCAGAAATACGAGGCGGAGGACGATCAAGTCGCGCCGACGTACGTACGCGCGCACGCACCTGGTGGGTGGGTCTCCCGCAATGTCGGCGCGGTGGCTCACCGGCGGCGGCGGCGGCGCGCGCGGACGGCGCCGTGGTCCTGCGGGTCCGGGAGGAGGGCGCGCACGAGAGAGGCGTGCGCGTTGAGCGGCGGCAGGCAGGCAAGGAGTGGGGGGAGAGCGTAGGCGGTCGCGGCGTCACGCAGTGGTGCGCTGGGGGTTTTGGGCGGAGGAGAGGGCCAGGGCAGGACGGAGGCGGTTTTGGGCAGCAGGGAGAAAAGCCAAAGGTGGCGTGTCTTCTACTGTTGTCTCTTGCCTCCCCTCCCGCCCCGCTCCCCGTCGCGCCTTTTCTTTTTCTTTTTCCTTTGAGTCCCTGTTGCTGTTGGCTTGTGCAAGTGCAACTTGGGTTAAGCTATGATAAGACGAGCAGTGTGATGGTTACTTCTTCAAACAGGTTTTCGCCCCGCTTTATAAATAAAGCAACCGACCACAACATCCATATAGGGATCCGAGACACGACAAAAATAAAGCTAGGGACACAGCAAAACAAAGCCCAAAGTGCACGAAAGCAAGAAAAAACACAAACACACACACTCGAAGCACGGGGCGGTGGGAGAGGTGTAAGCCTGGCAATCAGGTCAGGTTTGGTCGGGTCGACCTCTTCCAAACCCATGCCTATTTGTTAAACGGGCAAGGATCTCTGCCCATGACCCTGCCCATGGGCGCTGGGACATGCCCATGCCCGTCGGGTCGTCGACTCTATCGAGTAACCCATCGGGTTAAAGTTTTGATTTTCCGTAAATGGCATTCGATAAAATAAAGTTAGTAAATAATTATTCTAGTTAGTTTATATGTACAATAATGGGCCAAACCAAATGGTTATTGCTGCTAGTGATGTACGAGAGTTGAGTTGGCTAGCTGCTAGGTTTAGATACGTTACTTGTAGTGTATTTACACAAAATGTATGAACTATAATGTATATTTAAAATTTATATGATCATTAATATTAATCGGGCGACCCATCGGGTTGCCCATGGGTATAACCTTGTACCCATACCCTACCCATGACTAATCGGGTCACCCATGGGTCTTACCCATACCCTACCTATTCGGGTCAGGTGCCCATGGGCGGACGTAACCATGGGTCGAATTGTCGGGAGGTGGTGTGGGTGGAGAGGAGCCTCGAGCGCGAGCGACTCCTCAGGGTGGCGTGGAGGAAGCGAGGCGACGCGCGGCCACAAGAAGTCTGTCGATATAGTCATCTAGCCGCGCCCTGTCCCGCTGCCTACATAGCCAGAAATTTGAAAATAGAATCAGAGGCCCTCCTTAAGAAAATCATCTCAGTCACCATTTTGTTGCGAATGGTCCATAGAGACCACGTCATCGCCGCAAACACCATCCAGAAGAGGCGTCTGCCTCCCCCGGCCTGGTGTGCCCGGGCTTGGAGGAACTCGCCGAGGTCCGAGGCCTGCCACGCAGGCCTAAAGCCTCTCGGACAAAGTTCCATAAGAACCGGGCATCGGGACACACAAAGAAGATGTGTGTACTCGATTCTGGGACCCTAAAGAGGGCGCATAAGCCATCCCCAGGGCCGCGACGCTTGGCCACCTCAATCCCCGAGGGCAGCCTATCCCGAAGCAACGGCCAAATAAAAATCTTAATCTTCAGGGGAGTCGGGGCTTTCCATAAGGGAAACACCCAAGGTCTAGAAGGCCCAGTAAACTGGGCCTGGTACGCCGACCTAACCGAAAAGGACCCCGAGGGGTCCAAGGCCCAAGAGACATGGTCGAGGCCTTCTGGCAGGACACCGGGAAGGGCAGTCTGCAACACTGTCCATTCCGCAACCTCGGCCGGACCAAAGGTGCGTCGGAATACTAGGTCCCAAGTACCCTGCCGAAAAGCCGTAGCCACCACCACGGATGGGTCCGCACAAATAGCAAAGAGTCTCGGGAATTCCAACTGAAGCGGTCGTTCGCGAAGCCACTGGTCCAGCCAAAACCTGATACCCCTCCCATCACCCAAGGAGAACCGCACCCCTTTCCTAATATCCTGTTTGAGGGACTGGATAGATCTCCAGAAGAGAGATCCATCCTGTCTCTCACATGCTAGGACTGGTCGTCCCTGAAGGTATTTCGCTTTGATAAGCTGAAGCCATAACCCTCCATCATCCCTCAGAATGCGCCAGACCCATCTAAGCATGAGGACCGCATTCATCTTTACGGGAGTCCATAATACCTATGCCCCCCAAGTCCTTGGGGGCGCAAATATCTGCCCACTTCACCATGTGATATTTCTGTTGCCCTTTGTCATCCTGCCAGAAGAAGCGAGAAAGCTCCTTATCAAAGGACGCATGCACCCCTTTAGGGAGGGAATAAATACCCATCATATAGGATGGGATGCTAGAGAGACAGGACCCAATTAGCACGGACTTGCTCCCCTTAGAGGTGAACAGTCCGCACCAAGGTGCTGCCCTCCTCCTAACTTTCCCCAGCATGGGTTCCATGTCCCTAATAAGGATCCTCGATTCGCTTAGCGGGACCCCAGATAAGTAACTGGGAAGGTGGAAAACTTGCAATTAAGATTGTCCGCTATCCGATGTTGCTCGTCCGGAAGGAAGCCCAACACTACAACCTCACTCTTATCAAAGTTAATCTTGAGTCCACACATTGCCTCAAAACATAGTAATAAGAATTTGAGGTTGACAATATCCAGCTCTGAGCCCTCCACCATAATCATGGTGTCATCCGCATATTGGAGGTGGGTGATGCCACCTCCCGGGATGAGATGTCCTACCACTCCAGAGATGTGGCCAGTCACCTTAGCTTTATCTAGGATCATCGCGAGGGCGTCTACTGCTAGGTCAAAGAGGATGGGGGAAATAGGGTCCCCTTGCCTCACCCCACAGGAGGGCCAATGTCCCCATTAATGTTAATCGCGGTATTGCCACTCATGACGAGTTGCATAACCCACGAGGTGAACCGGTCGTCAAACCCTCGCCGTTGAAGGATCTGGCGAAGGAAAGACCAGTCCAGCCGGTCGTAGGCCTTCTGAAAGTCTAATTTCAGAAATACCCCTTTATGTCGTCGAACCTTCACCTCGTGGATGATCTCATGCAGCGCAAGGATCCCATCATGGATAAAATGTCCCTTGAGGAACGCGAACTGAAAGGGATGTGTAATGCGCTCGGCTACTGGCGCCAAACGCATTGCACAAACCTTAGAGAAGATCCTCATGATGACGTTTATAACTGTAATGGGCCTAAACTGACGGATATCCGTGGTCCCAGGCACTTTCGGGATCAGGGTTATCACCCCAAAATTCAGGCGAGATAGCACTAAGGTCCCAGTATAGAATTCCTGGAACATCGGCATGATGACCGGCTGAATAGTCTCCCAGAAATTCTGGAAGAACGATACCGGGAGGCCATCCGGGCCCGGTGCCGAACAGGTCTTCATCTCCATCACTGCCGCCCGAACCTCTTCAGGGAGAAAAGGGAGAAAAAGGCTCTCATTCTCCGCCGAGGTAACTAGGGCCTCCTGGGGCCACAAGGAGTGCGCGAGGGCAACCCCACTACGAGGGGAAGCCGTAAAAAGCTCCTTATAGAAGGAGTAAATATGGGCTGAGATGTCCTCGACCGCCTCCAATAAGGTGTCCCCCGCCCAAAGTAGCGGGATGGCACACCTCCGCCGCCTCCCATTTGCGATGACATGGAAGTACGCGGTATTGGATTCTCCCTTGAGAATCCAATTCTGGCGACTACGCTGTCGCCAGAAGACCTCCTCCCCCTTGTAGATCTCCATAAGGGAGGCCTCAAGGGTATATCTCTGACCCCACTCCTCCGCACTAAGCCCCCCTCCCCCCCCCCCCCCCCCCCCCCCCGCGCGGCCGCGGCCAAATCCAAAGTTTGAATCTGGCCCAGCAGGGAGGCTTTGTTTCTGCGGATCTCCGCCCCCTGTTGGCCCCCCAGCCACGCATAAATTGGCGAGAGGTCTTTGCACAGAAGTGCCAGACATCCACTGCGTTGTATCTACGTGGGGGGGGGGAGGCGGCCGCGGCGAGCCACTTCAGTCGAACTGTATCAACAAAACCATCTTGGCTCAGCCAGAAGTCCTCAAAGTCGAACCGATTCGGCCTAGGCGGTACCAATCCCCAGTCGAGAGAATCAGGGGGGCATGATCTGAGCCAACCCGCGTAATGGCCCGAAGGGAGCATAGCGGGAACGCAGCTTCCCAGTCCGCTGAGACCAGGACGCGGTCAAGCACTGAGCGGATCGGGACCGGCTGATTATTGGTCCAGGTATATCTTGCCCCAACCCGCTCAACCTCGATGAGCGCAAGATCCGCGATGAAATCGTTGAACATCCGCATTCGAGGGAAGTCGATATTGTCCGAACTCTTGTCGTCAGTTGAACGGATTAAATTAAAGTCCCCCTCTATGACGACCAGGGTGGAGCAACGCTCCACCTTAGCTTTGAGTTCCTCTAAGAACTCCGAGGACCCCCGGTGGTCTGCGGGGCCATATACAGTAATCACCTCCCACTGGAGGTCAGTCCGTCTATGGGAAGGGACATGCTCAGAAAGAACTCCCTGCGATCCATATCTTCCAACTAAAAGGTATCTTCCTTGCTACCAAGGAGGATCCCCCCCCGGATCGCCCCGTAGCCGGGAGCCACTGCCATGCAAACTTATGCCGGCTAAGACTCTCGAGTTCTGGGATTGAGAAGTCCTGACGAATGGTCTCTTGAATCCCCACTATATAGGGGTCTTGCTCCCTAATGTATTCCACTAGCTGACGTCGACGCCCATCCTGCCCGAACCCCCGCATGTTCCAGCCCAAGAGGTTGACACTCATTGGGGATCATCGGGGGGTGTCCCCTTACGGGGGACCTGTCGGGCCCTACCTGAGGTCGAGGGCCAGGATGTGGCCTTAGCAGGTCTCCCGCGCTTCCTCCGCGGAGGGGAGGAAACCACGGGAACCTCCACACTGGGGCGGAAAGGAGAGGCGACCCCGCCAGGCCCGTGTGCATCCTGCACAGGTTCAACGGGTGCCAAGGGATGTTGCGGGACCTGCTCAGATTGAGCACGGGCAGCTACAAGTTCCCCTTCATATATCTGCTTCGCTCTAAGAGCCTCAATCTGTTCCATCCGGGGGCCACGCTCCCCCCCCCGGAAAATCACACCATAATCATACGCCACCTGTGCCAAGTGCTCTAAGGGAACCGAATCGAGAACCGAGAACCTAGAACCAGAGGAGTGCGAAGGAGGGGTAGGTACAGACGGGGTAGGTCGAGACGTACCAGGCTCAAGACAGCGAGCCGCCTGTCAACGGGGCGCCACCTCGACCATCGACGGCACCACGACCTCGGCACCCGACCTGGCCCCAGCAAGGCAAGCACTCTGACGAGTCGTGGGCCCAGGCACGGGAGTGGCGGTGACGACCACGCTCGTGACACGAGAGTCCGGTGCAGGGGTCGCTGGCACCCAAGCCGGGGACCCCTAAGGTGGAGTAGGAGGGGTCCCTGGCGGGAGGGTGTAGCAAACAAGACTAGGCGAGCGTGGAGAGTCCGGTGCTGCCACCTCCATACTCGCTCCGTCGGAGTTGGCTGCCTCACCCAAGCCAGTGAGGGGTGACGGAGGCCCGAGCAGCGCGTCAGACACAAGGTTCGCCAGGTCTAGGGACCCCGGGCCCTCACAGAGGTTTGACCCATAATGTGAGAGTGCAAGCCCCAGAGACAGCTGCGCAACGTGGCGGGACACGTCCACCAATGTCAGCTTAGCCGGCGCACTCCTGGGAAGGGTGACCGGAGCTGGCAGAGTGGACAGAGGTGAAGAGACCTGGAAAGAAGCAACAGTAGAAGCAATCCCATCCCCACCTGGCTGAGGCGCCACAGGCATGGGCATCGTGGTCATAGTAGGAGACCCATCCTCCTGAGGCCCAAAGTCCGAGTCGTCCCCCGAGGAGTCATCCCCATCCTCCGAGGAACTGTGGTGGTGGGGGGACGGGGGACGCCGCGACGAAGGGGGAGGCGAACAGAATGGACCACCCTCCGCCTCCACCTCCACCGGGACTACTTTTCTATCTTTCAGATGTCGGGCTTTTTTACGTGACCCTCGAACCCAATGACATGGATTATTATGGTTATTTCAATCTCAGGCAAGTTCATCACTTACTCATATCCTTTGCAGTATCTCATAACGAACTATTTGCAAAAACCCTATCGTATTATCACCTACTCTCAAAAGAATGCATGATCCTATTTTTATAATAATATGACTAATTGAATGACTACCCGAGTGGTAGTGTTCCGTTTGGTGGGCGGATGGGACCATGGTAAGATGAATAGGTCAAAGAAAGGTTCCATCTGCATGGGAAAGTATTACCTAGGAATTAATCACAAATTCCGTCAAAACTCGGTGCGCCGTAAATACCGCGTTGACCATGGGTCTTCTATGGGGGGAGTAAATCAGCTGTGATCTTCTCTCGTTCTCATGTCAACGGGCTGCCAGAGACGTACGATGTAGGTCTTGCGGGACTACATGCACATGGGTGGGAGCCCTTATGTCCCATAGACTCTGGGGTCTATGAGTGTCTGCCAGGGGCGCCTAGGTCTCCATCGTGAGGGGTGGAATCAGGGGTTCAACCTGCTGGTGGAAATGGGTGGGCATGCGTTGTGCGGGGAAGCACGGTTTGGCTTGGACCAACAACCGGGCCCCACACCTGAGTGGGAGTGGACAGGATCTCGAGCCTGGTTGTGCAACATGGTATTGGTCGCCCATGGGTAAAGTAACGCACCTCTGCAGAGTGTAAAAGGATGTGGCATGTTACCCCCTGTTCCGGAAAGGAACTATGAATGCTACAGGAAAGGCAACTCCATGAAGTTCTAGTCCTCTGATGGTCTGGCCGGCATAGTTTTCAAAATTAAAAGTAACCTCTTGAAGAAAGATTTACAAAAACGTTGCATTAGCTTTTGACTCTTTCGAGTCTAAAGCTGTAGTTAGTGCATCAAACTACCCACTATATATCATGATCTTGCTGAGTAACGCTCGTTACTCATTCGTTCCCGTTTGACCCCTGCTTAGAGTTGAAGCCTATGGAAGTCATCATCGTGAAGCCATCGCTACCTCATGAAGCTAGGTAGAGTGATTTACTACTTAGTCGATAAAGCATCGTCATCACAACGCTGGTGGAGGAGAAGCTATCAAGGTGTAGATGGAGTCCATTCATGGATTTAGTTTCGTCGAAGCCATAGATTAGGGCTGACATCAGCCGTAGTAGAATAGTTCTGAGCTTGAGTTCTTCTCCAGCTTGGAACTTCGAATTGCTTATTTTGATGTTTCATTTGCAGGAGATCTTCTTGATTCATCAAAGAGATTCTCAAGATTTTGTAATGAAGTTTGTATCCTATAGCTTTGCTTCGACCCGCTGTGTTTCTGTTGTACCACTCTGAGAGATGTAATATTCACGGATAAGTCCTTATGTGAGTATTATGTCGTCGACTTGCGCACTACACATGCAATGGTGTGCTGGGTCATCACAGATGTTATCAGAGCGAAGCGACCTTAGGTTAAAACCTTTTAGGAGATCTGTAGGTTGGTAAAGACTATAGGAAGCCATCTTATCTAAACCACATTTCCTACAATTATGATGATCATCCACTTGAGAATGATACGATCATACTTGTATAGAATTTCTTACTCAACTTCAGTAAATCTACTTATCTATTTTCTTTATACCTAGGTATGAATAGTTGGAAGTCTAGCATGTATTAATTTTATTGAGAAAAAGGGTTCTGACGTAGTCAGAGATGAATAGGTTATAGTGATGATTACCCCATTCTATGAATGAATAGGATGGAGTAGAACATGGTGTAGAGTAAGCGTATAGGAGTCATCAAGAAGGGATATTTGAGAATCATGAAGAGTCATTATACCATGGTAACAACGGGGTATATACCATATCCTTAGTTATCAAGTCTAGATGTGAATCATTATAGTATAGCATAGAATTAGGAGAAGTCATATGCATGGATGGAAGCTACAATACTACTCCTAAGGTCTGGTCAACAACATGAAGGATCAACAGATGCCATGAGAAGTTTATCGTAATTAAGATGTAGGACTTTAGCTGAAATGGTACTTAGTCCTATATGGAACCAAGTTAGACAACAACTACTATAGGATCATAGGATTAGCATAGGATTAGTATGAGAGCGGTCTGAAATATCAGCCGATTGAAGTAACCACAAGAGCTCTGGAAGACCAGAAAGTCAAGAAGGAAGATGACACTGAAGACACTGATGGGAATGGACCACATTCACATCTTGTTTGGAGTTGGTGGGATACCTCATCAGCACATGGAGGTATACCACGAGTGATGTGAAGAAGATCACATGAGTAGTTATATCCTAGAAGGAAACATACAGAAGTTCGATAAATAAACTTATAGAGTCGTTCCGTAGAAGTCAAAACCCAAAGATGAAGAAGGACCATAGGAAGAAACCAATGGACTAAGTTATAGTCATCTGTAGGAAAAGTTAAAACTCGAGGAAACTCGAAGGTATTTTCACTAAATAGATTAGTCTAAATCAATGTACACTATGTTGTACTAGTTTCTTTGAGCAGTATTTCTCTTGAGACCACTAGATTCAACCAAATGGAAATCTAACCATAGACAATATCCAGTGTACTGGAATAATCTTATTGGTTATTCATCACCCTGTGGATATACCAAATGTTCTTCGGAAAGTTGTGAGAGATAGAAAACTAGACCTATTCATTGGAGAACGAAACTTGGTATCCACTATATGGTGGAAATACCACGTGTTCTTCGTGAGACCATTAGGAAGGTTTGAGGACAAAATAGAGTTGTCATAATAACATGAAAAGTATTAGATCATAGTGCAAGGCAGTGGAAGGTAAATCATCAAGACAAGAGGCTACACATGGCAAGGTCAACACAAGGAAACAATTGTGAAGAATCAATGGTCTACAGGAGTTCTCTCTACCATTTTTACGTGAGAGAGGTTGAACTTCGGGACGAAGTTCTTGTTAAGGGGGAGATACTGTAACATCCCAGTGTTTGGGAGGTTATAAGGATCTAAATATAATATGTGCATTTGCAAAGCATGCATCTAAAAATACGGGAAATTTTGGCGCGAAAGTTTAAACAAACCAAAGTGACCAATGCTTCACTTGACATGATGAAATAGGTCTAATTCATCTAGTCAAGAGTACATTTGGAGTGATCTTTATAACATAGTATCTCTACAAACCAAATCATCTGATAAGGCAAACCATAGTTGGTTATAACCAACACTAACCCTAAACAACCTTAACCACAAGTCTACAAGTGACTTTGGATAAATCACTAGGTATCTAGAACTCAAAGAGGGGTGAATATCCAGAGCACATAACTGATGATCATACTTTCACAAATGAGTAATGCATAATTGAACCATCTCATCAACAGAGATGTGATCTTCTATAAAACAACAACTCCCTAAGTTATCAATTCATTTCCACAACATCTCTATAAATCATCTCATAATTATCAGGTGAACCATCACAAGTAAATAACAAAGTTTCAATAGAACACAGATTATACAAACAAGTGTTAACTCAAAACCCACAAGTGGGAAATGACATAATAATTGTATTAACATATTTATAGAATATGTACATATATCATCAACCATAAAATAAGTACCTTAAAGAAGAAATAAATTTTATTAAACTACTATTAAACCTTGATCACCACATATGATATTTCCAAATCTCTATGTCTATATTATGCCTGACAAAGATTACAAGGGGAGAATATAAAGTAAAATCATGACACCAGAGAAAACAAATAACAACTATGACATAAGTCATTAAAACCCAATAAGCTTCACATGCTCATTGTCTCATTCATCTTATACCAGTGAGTATCTGAAATCTCAACACATCAATGAACCATTTGATCAACTTACTATTAAGTCATCATTCCATAAGCATTCCACACTCTATTCAAATCAACCTTCAACAAATAAAGTATCTCTGGATACAAGTATTGAGTAACAACAAATTATAAGCTCTATTAGAGGAAGTGAATTGAAAGCTAAGTAAACCAATCATGTATGAGACAAGTACCTATCCTATGGGAAACAAAATAAGAAGTATATGGAAGGATAATCAAAGCATGAACCAACTCTTAATCTAGATCTTGTTATGTTGTCTAGACCATTCTATCTTGTTTCCAATCCTCTCTAAGACATTCTGCAAGATAAGCAACCAACAAGAAAGGAGGAACTACCACAAGAAGATCACCAGGAAGATTCCTCAGAGTATTCTAGAAGTACTATTTCAATTTATCATAAGAGTACTTGGAAACTCCTATATCTTGATCTGATCTTAATTAACTCTTCTAGAATAGTGTGATATTCTAATGTTAGTATTATATAGAAGTAGTTTGGTAGCAAGAGTAGCCACCTTGTTAACAAATCACTTTTGTATACTCAAACAATTGAGTGTCATTCACAAACAAACATAAGATCATATAACCTAGTACATCCCAGCCAATTGTATATGATTAGTAATTTGGAGGGAAGTCTGGCCACTTGTTAACAAATTCTTCTTGTATGCATATGGAAAATGGATGTCCTAAAATAAACTCACATTCTTTTACAAGCATCTAAGTAAAATCCTTGATTGGAGTAATTGGATGTTTTCACCACAATGATGAGATAGTTGAGGTTGGAAACCAAGAGAGGAACCTACCTGCAATGGACAAAGGTGATAACAGAAGACTAGTGGCAACTAGAGAGAAGAACATCAAGCAACAGAAGACCACAAGAAGCAACACTGCCTCGGTAAGGGATCATAAGAAATTATCCAGTGAATCATTAGGATATAATAGAGAACCAATAACCTCTGTCAAGCTCATCAGAGATGATGAACTCATAATAATATCTTTAATGGAAACAATTATCAAGTATGAAATAATAACCAACCATTTCATCCACATGTCTTGATATGTGGAGGTTAATGGTAACATGCTTAATACCTTGTTTTCCATATCCTTTTCATATGTAAGACTAACACATGATAACAAAAATTCATCTACATATAACCATGTAAATGATTTCATGTTCTAAAACAACATGAGATAATATTCACATTTGGAAACTGGTGAAAAACAAACAAATAGGTTTCAAAGACACACATGTTTTCCACTTGGTAAAAACCCTAATTTATCAAATAAGGCTTACACCCACCTAAGTTAAATGTCAAACCAAAAATTGCTAAGAGTTTTAACTATGAAAATAACATAGTATTATAAACATAAAACAAGTTCCTTCACCCACTTAAATCATTTGGTGTGACATGGAATAAAATTCCATGTTAAATGATTTTCATAACGGTGCATAGAACCAGTACCAAATAGTTTTACTAAATTACTTTCTATAAGAAATTAAACTTGAAATTGTCCAATTAAGTTATATCACCTTGCTAAACCACATGTTCATTGTGTGCTCATGATAATCATGCTTAAAATAATTCTAAAGCCATTTAATCAATTAAATGGTGAGAAATAACAAAAATCACTTAATCTAGCACCCTAAATAAAAAATACAAATATTCCTCAAATTCACCAAAGCAAAACATGGTGAGGTTGCAAATTTGACGAGATTTCCAAATATAATTTTTAGGTTTACAAATTGCCCTGAAAACAAAGGTTTTCTCTCAGTTTTAGTAACAAAAGGATTTAGTTGTAATTTATAAAAACTTCCAGGTTTTTTTTGGAATTGTTTTAATTTCCTTTTCTTCAAGGCCAGAGACGTGTCACCGCCACCAACGTCGCACTGCCACCTCCTCTCGGCCGCCCTTCCGCTAGATAAGAGCCAGGAGAAGTCGTGCCCTCCTCACTCACTCTCTCTTCTCCCTCGCAGCTTCTCCCTGTCTCTCAAAACCGAGAGCAACCGATGGGTTCAACCTGCTGGTGGAAATGGGTGGGCATGCGTTGTGCGGAGAAGCACGGTTGGGCTTGGACCAACAACCGGGCCCCACACCTGAGTGGGAGTGGACAGGATCTCGAGCCTGGTTGTGCAACATGGTCTTGGTCGCCCATGGGTAAAGTAACGCACCTCTGCAGAGTGTAAAAGGATGTGGCATGTTACCACCTGTTCCGGGAAGGAACTGCGAACGCTACAGGAAAGGCAACTCCATGAAGTTCTAGTCCTATGATGGTCTGGCGGGCATAGTTTTCAGAATTAAAAGTAACCTCTTGAAGAAAAATTTACAAAAATATTACATTAGCTTATGACTCTTTCGAGTCTAAAGTTGTAGTTAGTGCATCAAACTACCCACTATATATCATGATCTTGCTGAGTAATTACTCATTCGTTCCCGTTTGACCCCTGCTTAGAGTTGAAGCCTATGGAAGTCGTCATCGTGAAGCCATCACTACCTCATGAAGCTAGATAGAGCGATCTACTACTTAGTCGATAAAGCATCGTCATCAACAACGCTGGTGGAGGAGAAGCTATCAAGGTGTAGATGGAGTCCATTCATGGATTTAGTTTCGTCGAAGCCATAGATTAGGGCTGACATCAGCCGTAGTAGATTAGTTCTGAGCTTGAGTTCTTCTCCAGCTTGGAGCTTCGAATTGCTTCTTTTGATGTTTCATTTGCAGGAGATCTTCTTGATTCATCAAAGAGATTCTCAAGATTTTGTAATGAAGTTTGTATCCTATAGCTTTGCTTGGACCCGCTGTGTTTCTTTTGTACCACTTTGAGAAATGTAATATTCACGGATAAGTCCTTCTGAGAGTATTATGTCGCCGACTTGCGCACTACACATGAAGTGGTGTGCTGGGTCATCACACCGCGGAAACTGCCGGTGGCGGTGCAAAGAACCGCGGGTCTGCACCACGCCAGTCATCCTCCCATGATGGCCAAGGGTCCCAACGGGATTCAGTCGCGTCCGGCCGACCACGGTTCCTGATCCGCCGCCGTCATGCCCTCGTCCTCCTCCAGCGGCTCCTCCTCCTCCACCGGCTGTCGCGGCAGAGGCTCCTCCTCCTCCACCGTCTCCTGCGGCAGCACGTTCTATGGAAGCGACATTGTTGTGGGCATGCAAACCGGCGTGGAGGATCGTGGGCGTGCAACCGGCTTAAAAGGGGTCTTGGCACCGTTTCCCGAGGCGAGGCGACACAACGGGACGCAAGGCGGCTGCAGACAGGCTACATGACGCGACGGGACGCGAGGCAACTCGAGGCACGCCTTCCAATGCGCACGTCCCCACCAGGGCCGCCACTTCCCCCACTATGCGCACGTCCCCACGACCGAGGAGGCCGCACACGGCAGCTATAAAATCTCTGCCCCTTCCCTCATCTCTGCGGCGATCATCCACCACTTCCCTTCCCTCATCTCCCCATCGATGGCGATAGCTCCAAGAGCCGGACGCGTGGCCCGTGTAGGACAAGGAGGTCGTGGAGGGCAGGTGGTAGTGCCGCCCGAGCAGGTCGCGGCGCCCGTGGAGGTCGAGCAGGAGTCCGACAACGACGGCGACGACGTCGGTGGAGATGCCCTCCCCGAGTTCTTCGTCTTGCTCCGGCAGCCATTGGGCAACTCCTTGAGGCTGCCAGATAGGATCGGCGTCTTGCTCGAATGCAGGGAGCCGGACTCCTTTACCCTGCAGCTGGAAGGGTGCCCCCATCGTTGCGTGGCCATCGTGTTCACGCACCACGGCCACCTGTTCCTCGGCAACGGTTGGGTTGCATTCACCCGCATGCACCAGATGCAGCAGGGTTTGATGCTCACCTTCCGCTACGCCGGGGCAGACAATTTGTGCATCAAGATATACGATGTCACTTGCTTCCGCCGCCCCTGCTGCACGGACGGCCAGGAGGAGGTCCACTCCGACGGCGACGAGTAGGGGCGCTACGTCGCCAGATTTTTTTTTTTAAAACCTTGTTTTAAATGAATGTGTTTGGCACATGCATTCGTCCAGCATATGCCCACAATGTGTTCGGTTTAACGCCTGCGAATTGCGGGTCATGTTTGGAGGGTGCCGGACACAAATTTGATGGGTGCCGGTGGAGATGCTGTAAATAAAGCAACCGGCACAACAGTCATACAGAGTACCAGGTACAACATCAACAGAAATAACAAATATTGGACAACAGCACAACAAAGCCCAAACAGGGAGAGAGAAAGAAAACAAGAAAGAGACGTAGAGGGGGTTTTGGGCAGAGGAGGGCCAGGGTGCAGGACAGGACGACAGCGGTTTTGGGCAGCAGGGAGAAAAGCCAAAGGTGGCGTGTCTTCTACTGTTGTCTCTTGCCTCCCCTCCCCGGCCCCCGGCTCCCCGTCGCGCCTTTTTTTTTCTTTTTCCTTCGAGTCCATGTTGGTTTGTGCAACTTGGGTTAAGAGGACTTCTACGGTACCCCCAATTAGATATAGACCGTCTATTTTTATGTATCTAATGGCTTGTATTAAATCATACTAGTGCAAAAAACATGAGTAGTATAAACCATAGTAGTCGACGTAAAATAGGCAATACTCCCGTTAAAAAGGAAGGCCCATTAGAAAAGGAAACCAATTAACAATAAAATCCTTAATCCCGTTAAATAGCAAGGTCCCGTCATCCCTGGAACAACTAATGCATAAGTCATGGCTAGTTCACGGCGTAGTAACAGTCAAAACTGAAGCCACCCGGCCGGCCGGCCGCCATGCGTGCATAAACTTCATTTGATATTGGTCTAATGCTTTGTCGTCATCGTCGTGCTCCAGTGCTCCACACAGACCAGCTGCCATGCGTAGTTAAAGTCTGTTCACAGATTGTTTTAAACCCTTGTTGCCGAGTTGCCTGACTACGTGAACTCGTCGTGCCTATGTGAACTCTACAGGAAGCAAGCCAGTTAGACAAAAGCAACTATTATAGGTCATGGAATCAAAAATCCGGATTTACTAACCATAATTGTAGGCTAAAATACGGGATATCTAGCGTCTCAATAAATGATCTCCTAATTAAATGTCCGAATTGTCTCTTTTAATCAACGGTTAGATTTGAAATCATACTAGTCACCTCTGACGAGCAGTAAAAGGTACCGTAGAATAGGCCTGGGTTAAGCTACGATGAGATGAGCAGTGTGGTGGTTACTTCTGGTATCATGTTTGACTGTTCATCGTCTCATCTGTTATCTCTTTTTTAAAACACGGTACAAAAGTAAAGCTTCTATACACACGCAAACACGCATCCCTATAAACACACACACTACATCTATGAGCAACTCCGAGAGGCTGAGCCGACGAGTCTTGAGATCGACGAAGTCACCACAGACGTTTCCCTGTCAACGGGAACGTCGCCTCTCACTGAGGTTTGAACTCTGATGGGCTAGGAGTACAACCACCATCCTAACTATCCAACCACATTTTGGTTCGCCCATCGATCGTTATCCTCGAAAGAGGCTTTTCGCACTGCTTTATAAATAAAGCAACCGGCACGGCAGTCGTAACATCAACAGAAATAACAAATGCTGAGACAACAGCATAACAAAGCCCAAAGAGGGAGAAAAAAAGAAAGAGACGGAGGGGGAGTGTGGGTAGACGCTGAAGAGGCGATGCGGCACGCGGGCACGAGAAGTCTGCATCGATCGTTATGCTAAATATTTCATGCAACACTCGTACCAAAACTGTTATATCTAGATATGGAAGAACCAGTTTCGCTGTCGACAAACATTTGCCTTGGAGGACACGAGCGTTTTAGGCAGAGCCCAAACTTCCAACATCACACATTCCAATATAATTTTGCTTATGTGGCACGTATTTAATGAAGAGAGAGATGCTTGTGGTAACTACTCCCTAGCTAAGTTACCGGAACATCACACACTCCAAGAAACAATGATTCTATAGCCTAATAAATGCATTGTTGCATGACACTACATACATGTAGGAACATAGTATAGGAAAGCGTGTAGGTTCCTATCTTATGTTACTCCAACCAGCCTCACGGATCGCTGGCACGCGTACGTTCATCTGTTCCGAAGTCAACTGCAGGTCTGCACGATCACGAGCGCTCGCAGGCAGTGGCCGGAGCTTGCAGGTGGCGGCTGCCATTGGCCGTCGCCATTAAATGTGTCCCGCTTTGAATCCGTGCAGCAACAAGGACGTGCCAAGCTAGGGGCCACCCGTGCACCGAGCGGCGATGGTGACGTAGTGTACGGGAGTTTGGTGCTGGGATTCAGGAGCTGAGTCGAGTAGCGGGGCCGACGGATGGGATGGTGTATCCACTGGTCTGGTCGAGTCGTGTCAGGCCCGGAATTCCCCGTCGGGTTTGGACTCTGGACTCGTCGCCACGAGTAAAGATGGGATGGGAGCGGGAGCATGCATGGCAGTGGCCAGCTGAGCTCAAAGCAGTGCCAGTGTCACGATTGGTCCACAACTCAGCGCACCAGTACAGTACGTCGCGGTGGCTGATCTCCTCTTTGGCATCTCATGATGGCACGGATGAGATGACACAAGCGATATCATGCATACGCGCAGGAAAAATGCGACCACCTTTCTGTTGATCTGTTCTCTTGCCTTCTCCTTTTTGAACGGAGCAAGCGAGCTTTTGTTTCTTTGACTGCCAAATGGATCGGTGCCATGATTGGTTGTTCGTTCCCTTGCTCCCCTCCCCTCCTGGGCGACGCGATGATTAGCGACGACGCCACATTTTACCCTCCCGCAGCAAATCAGGCAGGTAGCCATGCTGCATACCGGATGCACGCCCCGTCCCTCCTGTACGCAACACCCAGCTCCTCTACGCCTCCTCTACCTGAGCTAGCTAGCTACTGAGTAATGCGGAGGCTGCTTGCTTGAGCTCCACCTGTTTCGCCTCATCTCACTCCTCGTGCTATCTTCTCCGCCGTACCATTTCGATCGGCACTGCTGCCGGCAATTTTCGTTCGGCTTTCAGAAACGCCGGATCCACGGTCCACGCAGCATTTGGCTACGGGACAAGAGGCTTTCATCTTGTGGGGGTCTCCAAAAGCTGCGGCACGCAGGCAGGCTTGCGTTGCAACCGCAGGTGGAAAGGAGAATGAAAGGGGAAAGATGGGATAAGACAAAATGGCTTTTTTTTTGTGCAGGTTGCACGGTGACTGCGACATGGGGGCCCTTCCGGTAACCGCCATCACGGGCAAGGAGGGAGTGCCCTGGGTGGATGGAATCGAATCTGGCGCGGTGTCGCTTCTTTATCTCTCTGCGCCGTCTCCGGTGTCAGGCTATCAGCGCACCGCTGCATCCCTCTTGGCTCTGGGAGGGAGGAGAGGGGGCCAGCGCATCGCCCTGCCACTGGCAAGGGGTGGTGGCACCGCGCCCTCGGAAGAAACAGTCACGGCTCCTCTGCTGATATACTCTTCCGATATTTATTTGTTCAAACATGGACGTATGTATACGTTAAAACATGTACGAATATAAATATCTATATATACATAAATGGAAGTCAACTAGTCAAGTGTTTCGGAAAGGAAGGAGCGTGTACCGGGCCGATTATTTTGCGAAAAAGGCTTATTTCAGCATCAGATTCTGTCTTTTTTATAAAAGCCGCAAATATCGATTTTTCATGAAACGGTTTTGTGAACACATAGCAACTTAAGATCTATCCGTGTGCATTTTTTCTTATTTTAAAATGAGTTCAAATTGCATTTTAGATAAAGGGTGCGTGCACATGCACACGGGAGCCAAAACACCTCTTGCGCTGCAAAACTGGTATACAACCAAGTTTATTTTTAGATACTAACTACAATGCCAAACTCGGATAGACACAGCTAACTATAAATCTCTATATTTTTTTCTATAGAAATGGAGGTCCTACGCCTAGCCTCTGCACCAAAATGGTGCACACAGCCGGGTTTTTATTAATAATGAAAGCGAAACCACGAAGACTTTACAAAGAATTACAATGATCAACCGGAAACCACCTTCCTCGCGATCATCGTCACACCTGCAAACTCTTGATCAAGGGGGTGGTCAAAGTCGGAGCCGCATGCCCTGACCTAACACGCCAACGCACATCATCTAATCTGGCTGCTTCCACCAAGCCGCCCTCGGGCGGACTGGGAGCACATAACCGGTTCAGCAGGCCCGCAATATGCACCGATGCGCACACCCGGAAGCCGCTGCCTCCAACATCCGCCAAAACCCATTTTCTAGAGAGATCAATGCAGAAAGCTTGCAAATCCTGCCATCAACGCTGCCATGGCGCCAGCCAGCACCACCATCCTACGCACGTCCATCCTTCGGCGAGACTCTGCGGCGCCACGCCGCCTTCAACGAAGATGAAACGCCGCACCACCAACAAACCCCCTCCAGGTAGCCTGTGTTCCAAAAACGATCCCCAAGGGGGTAAACGACACCGAAGGTGCCACCATCATCCGATCTGGATAGACCAGATCTAGGGTATCCCCCGGAACACAGTGCTGGAAGCGGGTGATTAGCGGCGGCGACTACTTCAAGAAGGTGATGACACTCGCGAGTGTCGCAGTCGTCGGCATGAGCCCGGCTTGCACCGGCCACCGTCCTAGCCACCTAGATCGGCGGAGTGAGGTCACCACGGTGCCAATCTAGCCGCGGAGGAGTGGGCAAACGTGGACTTCCAAGGGGACGCCTTCAACAAGGTAACGGCGCCGTAGGCGTCGTCGTCGCCCACCACGACCGGAGTCGGGGCACGGCTTTCACCGGTAGCCGCACGTCCCCGCTCGAAGCACAGCCAGCTGGTCGACCTCCTCCAACGAAGAAGAAGGTCACCACCACCATGCCTAGGGCCGAAACCCCAGGCTCCTCGTGTTGCAGCTCAAATCCCCGAGCGGTTTACCGATGACGGGAAAAGATCGTACGCGTAGCAGATCGGAAGGTCCGATCCCGCCGCAGCCGGCCGTCCTCCACCATCGCCGCCGCACCACGACCATGTCGTCGTCGAGCCACGCCACCACCGCCGACCTGTCCGGAAGGAATCGCCGCCGCCCCACCAGATCTTGGGCCGAGGAACAGACCGCCGCCGCCACGCCACAAGGGCCTTGCCCTATGACGATCTCGGCGACGGCGGCGAAGGGGAGAGGAGGGCGGAGGGGGAGGGGTGGCTGGGAGGGGCGGATGGGGACTCCCTGGTGCGGGCGGTGCCGCCGCACGAGGGAGGGAAGGGTGAAAATTTATCTAATATATCTCTACTTTAACACCAAGAATTAAGTTCATCTGTTAATCTTCCTAGAGCTTGAGAGGGAGGGGGGAGGCAGGGTGCACCTCAACGGATGAACGGAGGTGTGTAAATTCGCACATTAATTTAAACACTGAGAACACATCATAGCTAGAGTCCTTTGCTACCAGATGGACGCTTGTGGATTTTGCTTTCACGTTTTCATTTTCCATTTTGCTTTGCTACCATTGCTTTGCGGATATACCAAAAGATCGTGGATGACTGTAAGCACAGCAGATCATTTTTATCAAGGCTTGGAACCAGTTCAATTGTGGTGACAATATATACACTGTAACCGACAACAACCATGCTCTCTTCTCTATCAGAGATGATAATTCGCAACAAAGCATGCCGTTCTTTCACAGATTGTTCGTCCGACACGTTCCCTTCTAAAAACGCATTTACATCACAAGGTGACAACTAACAGACAGCCATATAACCTTGCCAACTTTTCAAGTGATAATGGAGAGAAGCAGAAACCTATACACCTACAGAGTGGTAATGAAAGAAAAGAAAAAGGAACTCCTCTAAAGGGCACAGAAAAAGAATACACGATTGTTCAAAACTTGAAGCCATCCAAGTGTTGCTTCAATGGCAGCGTACACCAGCGGTGAAGAAGGATGAGCTTATAATTATCAATCCAATTGTATTTCTTGCAACTGTTCATGCTGCCCATTCATATCTTTCGTGATTGTATAGACTTTTGGCAGCAGCTCGCTGTCCTTTTTCGGCGAATCTGCCATCAGCTTGTCGTTTTCATTGGGTGATTCAACTGTCCATTCACTTTCCAGATTTTGTGTTACTCCCTGCTTCTCATCATCCATGTTGGGTGTTTCTTCCCTTTGATAGTGAGTGTCTGTAAGCTTGGCATCTGTGCTGTCACCAGCATCGTTCTGTTTTCCCTGCGAAGAACAGATGCTAATAGGTCAGTATATAACCTGGTAGCATGGAGGATTTGCTCGGAATTTTAAGTCTAACCATGAATTCACATTGCTTCCATTTGAAAATATCATAGTAGTTGAGATGATAGAAGTTTATATGTGTGCTATACACTAGATAGTACTCCGTAGTAGATATAGCTTTTATCTCAAGCACAGGACTATCTCCATTGTACACCAGCGATGAAGAGCGGCCATATACCAGGCATCTCATGTCTTTGTCTAAATGTCAGAATAAATTACCTTGCTCTTATCACGCCAACTCAGTGAAAATGGTCCAAGTAAATTTGTTCTTTTAGGCTGGATCTCCTGTGATGAATCTTCTTGGGCAGATGCTCTACAGGGGAATAAAAGGCCCAGTAAATACAAACATTTGAACACCACCATAACAGGGAATTATTTAGCTCTTCTTTTAGAAAGGAAAATAATTAACTCAAAATCATTATCACAGTAGTACACTTCGCTAATCTGGTGGTGGGGAATCAAACTTTTAATAACATAACTGCCATAATTGCACATTAGGAGCCTTAAATAGTCAGCACCAAATAAGTTCAGAACTTCAGATAGTATCAAAAATAAGATCTGTAAATCAATTTTGACGTGCTTCCAGGTTTAAGCAGAAGGCCACCAGGTACTACAAACATGTGAAATGCAATACCTTGGAGAAGGCAAAGGAGAAAATGCTTTCTGCTGGCTAGATTGGTATTGCAGTGTGGCCTCCAACATTGTTTCTGCCATTACAGCTCTGTTCTCCATTTGGGCAAGTGATGCCATAGATTCCTCGTACTTCTCCTGCACATGTGTGATCCTGGTGAGTGTATAATATATTAATGAGGAATATGGCAAGCATAGAGCTGAAGTGTGCCTGAGCCATCATGGCCACTTTTCCTCTGAGATTCCGTAGTATGTACCAAAATCCAATACAGCAATTTAAATCATGGTATAGCAAATCTACTACTCCCTCTGTTCGCTTTTATAAAGCCATTTCAATTTTGGCCACATACATCCTAAAACGAGTGACTCTAGACTCATTTTGTACACAGATTCACTCATTTTACTATGTATGTGGTCAAAAGTGAAATGGTAAGTAGTGTGCCTTATAAAAGCGAACAGAGTGAGTAGCTAATAGCAAAAGGTTTTGATCACGCACGAAAGAACCATCTTTTTAACTGCTTAGACGCCTTTTCCCTAAAATGATATCATCAAGTGTTATGCTACTTGTCACTTTACCAGAGTCGATGTTCTTCAAAACAACCAGGAGACTAGAGTTTATGCCAAAATCAATTAAAACCCCATGAAATCTGTAATTAAATTAGTAAACTCAGCATAAAAGTACCGGTAGCCTGGTATATTTGGTAATGGTACTAACCAAGTTGGCTGTAGAAACTGGCCAGCTTTCCTCTAATAGCCTGGTATTTTTGGCAAGAGTACTAACCAAGTTGCTTGGATATCTTCTGAGTGTAATATTGCAACTATTTTGGTATTCCGTGTTGTTAAAAATTGTGCCAAAATCTCTATTAACATAATGGGTTCATATTAATTACTAGACACTGATGCTACATTGTACATGACTGGGATTTCAGTTAGTTCTGGTGGAAATAAGTGATGCCTAAGAAAACCAGGGATGGTCTGTACAGACAATAGATCAAGTTGGCTCATTAACCTGCAGCACATTAGCAGCGTATCTCTGAGCAGCAGCATCCTGCTCAGCAGAAATGCGTGCTTCTTCTGCAAATTTCAGTTCTTGTTCCACACGCATCAGTACCTTCAATATGATTCCTTGTTAGTGAATATGTCATAGTAGAAACTAGAATGCTACATTTGGTGAAGCTATACCGACTCACGGTGTACCTGAAACATCGCTTGCTCCTGTTCCTGCTTGTCTGATAGGGTCTGCTTTAGTTCAGATAATTCATGTTCAAACTGCTCAGCCTAAAACAGAGATGTGGTTATTTGCACGATTATTTTCTTCCAAGAAAACCAAATGTAGCTCCTCAGATAAACTATGATAGACTGGCAGGGGTTATAATCTGGTGGATAGTTATTACAAAACTAAGTGCCTATACAGAAGTCTTGCAGAATTTCTATTTTGGTGAAACGGTTATTTAGATACAAAAGGTGCATATATTCTAGAAATTAGAAAAATGGAAATATAAGCTTTAACATACAGAACTAGGAATAAGCTATGTCTGCATAGTTGCATAGGCAACAATTTTGAGCTTTAAAGTTAAATATTACTGTGCAATCTGACTGTTGACATAATGACAAGTATATCTAGCTATACCTTTGCACTTAATTGCCGTCTATTATCTTGCTTAACCATTTCCATCAATGCTGTCTCTAGTTCATCAGCTCTGAATAGCAAAAGGAACAGAAATCATTAAAAAGGAACACTTACACTAAGCAGAAGATATTCCACTGCCATGAATACGCCCTGAACAAGTCATATAAAATCTTTGCAGAAAAGAAACAAGCTATATAGAGGCATGTTGCATTTCAATGAACTAAGAACAATAGGTAGCACGTCACAGCAGTCAATAATTTACTCTTATTACATCTAAATACTTGTGAAAGAAATCACAAGTGCGTGTTGAAGTATATGTGGATTGTCCAACCTTCTCCATCAGTTCGGACTTTTGGTTCTACTGGTTGGTGCATGAACTTAATATGGTATCACAAGTTCACAACAGAGGTCTTGGGTTCAAGTCTCACTTTTCGCAATTCATATAAAAAATTGTTTGCCCTCTTTCTGTCCACGTTTCTTATTGAGCCACACGTGAGAGGGTGTGTTGAAATATATAATTATGTGGATTGTCCAACCTTCTCCATCAGTTTGGACTTTTATTTCTACTTGTTGGTGCATGAAACTTAATAATAGTGTTCACAGGAGGCAGGTAGATAACTAGGTCAGGACTTCTTTTCTTGAACCTACAACTAGGTCAAACTGATATGAATAAAGTAGTCATGTTAAGTGTGTCCACGTACACGTCTCTCGCGTACTGATCACAACAAGGCTCTAGACACTCTCCATCTCTTGCAATTAGGTATGTTGTGGACAGGTGATACGTGTTAAAAAGCTACGCCGCTATGTACGTATGTGGGAATGACAGTCAAGGAATTTTGCCGAAGAGTCCACATATAGCTAAAAAAATATTCCACACTGTGGAAATTATCTAGAGATAGACCATTCAATTGTGCGCACACGATCATGCAAGCATGCATTGACAACGTCATTTTGGTTTTGTGAGAAATAACAATTTGGTAGTTATGACAGGTTGGTGTAGATACAATCAAATGCCATAATCAACCAAGTCTTGCATCAGTAAGCAAAAAAGGTTGGTGCAGATACAATCAAATGACATAATCAACCGAGTCTTGCAACAGTAAGCAAACAATAAGAATGAAAATAACTAGAAATAGTCAGATTCCAGCTTGCTTGTAGCTGAAACAAGGTTAATGAAGTTTCAATGGTTATGCTGTGAGATTCCCGTGGTTTACCAGTTTCAGAACATGTTACTGCAGAAAACTGGACCCCCAAACATCATTACGAAACCAGTAATATTTACTTAAACAATCGGAAATATCTTAAAAGTGGATTGATCATAGAAGATTGTTCCTTCCAGCAACCTAGAACAAACTACAATCATGAAACTTGGAAACTAGATCGGACATGGCTAAGAAGGATTATTTCAGCAACCTGCGACAAAATGCAACCATGAACATGCAGAAATTTACCTGAGAACAGCTGATCTTCTCTCCTCTAGCAATCGGCATAACTCAAACTTCAGCCAGGTGACCTGCAATAATACAACTAACCCAAATTAGCGAATTACAGCAACCATGTGAGTTGTTGAGTTAATACTAAAAGTAGAATAGAACCGATGGGGTCACAGGTTGCAAGAGTACAGTAGTAAAGCTTGGATTATATGATTGAGATGGCTACCTGGTCCTTCGGATCCGGCAACGATTCAATCTCAGAACTGACTGTCAGGCCACCATACATATCATCCATGTCTCCAGAATCACCCTCTTGGTCAACATCCCCATCTGCAACATCACTCATTTGGTCTGCTGAATCATTTATTGATACCAGCGCTTCAGGCTCACGTTTGAAATTATAGAGCTTTGATACAAGACCGCTGTCCTTGAAGACACCTAGACCTTTTGCCCTTTCTTCCATTGAAGATAAAACAGATGGCCGGTGTTTGTTCCTCAGATCTTGCAATCCTGTTTCATTTACAGACTGATATCCCATGCGAGCTGTCAGGACAAGCTGGCTGCTGTCAAAAGTCGAACCAGCTAAAGACTGCAAAAGGGTAACTGCATCACCAGCATCTTTTGTTGTCACAAGTGCAGGGCCTGCAATTAGCGCAACAAGTCAAGCATCAGTCTCAATTCAGTTCATGAGATGTATTTTTTGGTGTATCTTTGAAATATTATCATATTCTTTTTCGGAAAGTACGACAAATCAAAAGTGTGCTTGGTACCGTAAAACTCCAGTAGTGCAAGGGCTGTCCGGAACAGCATGACACGATTCCCATCAAACAGAAGCACATCCCAAACACGAAGGACTGAAATGTTCAAGCATTACATAGCAATATCAATTTGTGTCATTTGTTTAACACAAAGCAAATGCATGAGGCTTTTACACCAGACAGTGCTTATGCACAGGTGACCAACAATAAACATAACTGATTATCAGAAACCACAGTATTCAGCTACGAAGCACCGATACTCCAAAACACAACGTGTCCCCGCACCGTACGTTCCCGATACGCGTATCCGGCCGATACGCGCCGATACGCGTGTCCCCCGCGTGTCCCAGTTTTTCCGAATTAAAAGAAAAGAAAAAAAATCTGATACGCGGCGAGGACACGGGAGAAGCCCATCCGGTCGAAGCGCACTAACCCTAACCGCACAGCCCCAGCGTGCTCTGTCCCTCCATTCCTTCCTTGGATGGGCACTGCATCGGCCGCCGCTGCCTGTAGTCGACCTCACGCGCCGCCGCTGCCTGGAGTTGACCTCACGCGCCGCCGCTGCCTAGAGTCGACCTCACGCGCCGCCGCTGCCTAGAGTCGACCTCACGCGCCGCCATCGCGTGAAATCGCGCCGCCGTCGCTGGATTCGTCTTGCACCTCCCGGATTCGCCCATCTATGCCGCCTGGAGTGTAGAGTCGTCTCCATCCCTGTCCGTCGCCACTAACGAGGTAAATTCCTCCCACCCTTTGTGCTTAGTGGCTGTTGTGGTTGATGTGCTGCTCTGCTGGCTTTCTATTGTGATTGAACTCTTGACATGCCGCTGCGTGCTTGGTTGTTGATGACGTGATGATATGTTCTTGCTGGTTCTAGGGAGTGACTCAGCACTCTCAGCGAGACATCTACATGTCATCTGCCGGCAGAGGCATGACAGGCAGCCAGTCTTCAGTTGGTGGAAGTTTGAGCAACCAGATAGAGTGTGGAAATTGATAGTCTTTCAGTCATTGTGGACTTGAAAAGGAAACAAATGGGGCAGTATCCTGATCTGATCTCACTATTACGTGTTATTTTATTTATTATATATATATAGTCGACGTATCGCCGTATTGCTGTTTTCTGAAATTGCCGTATCCCGTATCGCCGTATCCGTATCGCCGTGTCCGTCTTGCCGTATCGGTGCTTCGTAGGTATTCAGGGTTCCTATGTACCCCACAGCCATCAATTGTGATGCGAAAAACATGATTACTGACGTTTTCACACTTTTTAGGAAGAGCCGAGGGCTCGCTTAACCAACCTCTACCTGACGTCCTCCTTATAAAAATCACATGGATTTGTGTTATCTACTTTTTCTTTGACTTTATTGTCATCTGCTTTCACTCTAACACAAACATGTTGCAATAAATATAATAGTTACATCAGATTGGTGTTGTTCACTAGGAGTGATGATGGCTTGGACTTAATCACGAGATGTCAATGAGCTGTGTTCCTCATAGAGTTAGCTAGGGTAGACTACTAGAAAATGCGCTTTTAGAAGCAGTGACTGTTGAAAAAACATAAGTTAACACTAACCACTCTCCCAGGGAAGCACATTGGTGAAAATGGATAGGAACCACGGTCCAGTAACCCATGCAACTTCAAGGCCAAGGTAGTCCAGGTGATTTGCTGCATTGAAAAGCATGTTAAGCCATGAAGTTTTCAATTTTTGCAGTTATTAACTAGATGAGCCTAGTCGCACCAATAATGTATTCTATTTGCAATAAGTTGCTAACCTAATTTCGGGAATTTCTCATGGACTAGCTCCTCTAAAACAAGCTGATCCACCTGAATGGATATCAAACATTAATTTTACATAGGCAGTTATCGAACTTGAAGTTTCAAGCACTTGCATATGCAAGCTTTGCAAAACTAGAAGTACCTGTGACTCAATCATTTCTTCAGAAAAGTACCCATCAAAGTAGTCATCAATAATTCCTACCAATGTCCTGTTATACCATCAAGAGATTCAATATATTAGTCAATTGAGTTATCTTGAGATCTTAGGGTCTGCAACCCTAAACCCAGATAACAGTAGAACAAATGGTCATGGTGGTCGTACCAAAATGCGTTTTCTTCTGGCATCAATAGAAGTAAGAGTCCAGCAAAGAAGTTCATCGCCTACAGTATTATTCAACAGAGAATTTGTTGCTATGAGAAAATTTTAAAAATGTCCAAGCATATTACATTTGTCTATTATATTACTGTAAGACCAGAATTTTTATTAAGAAAAACTTCTACAGTCACATGCATCATTTATTGGAAACATTGAGTAGTAATTTTTGGGTTCAGTAGTGGGGTATGCGACTTGGAATACAACAACTTTACTTCAAATGTGGTTCAGAAGCTCAAGAGAAAAGATAACCAGGACCATGAAGAAAATAGCGTGGGGTGGCATTAATGGATACACTTACCTGACAATAACCAACTGTTGGATTGTGCCTAGCATAAGCCAGAAGCAAGCGTCTCAAGGCATTTCTTCCATCCTCATCTAACGCAGGATGACCTGGAAAAGTCCTAGGCAAGTCCTATAAGAGACCACATGTGTCAGTTTGGATTCTATTAGCATCCCCAGATGTAAATTATTAACGAAAAGGATAATACTTCTCCATGACATTGAAGACAAACGTTTACCTTCTCTATTTGCCCTTTACACTTTTCAGAGGAAAATGCTGAAAATACTTCAGGTTTTTCATTGACACCTTCTGAGGCTGAAGAATCTGAACGTCTGTTATCTTCTAGTTCACCTTCGGAAGCAAGCAGACAATTGTAGTACCCTTTTACTCTACGAGCTTCAACACCAACAAAAGCTTGCCACAGCTGTCATCACAGAAGCAAGGGAAGGGACTGCTGAATGAGCCGAGTAAATCTAAAATTAGAGACATAAATCGAAAAGCTACAAGAAACAGGCCGTACCTCTCCTCTCAGAGCCATCGGCAGTCCACCATGGACAAGGCACTCCAACTGTTCCTTCAAAGAGTAAGTTTCTTCTTGACTCATGTTGCCAATTTCAGCATTCACGGTATCACCTGAATGCGCTTCTTGGCTAGGGTCGACCTTATCTGCATCATAGAACTCATCATCCGAGTCCCCCGAAACCTTGGACTCTTCAACCGTCACAGGATGGGTGGATTCCTCAGGTCGCAACCTGACAGCAGATGAATGCTTCTTCTCAACACGCAGACCCATCATCTGCTCGATGTTGCCCAGGGACGGCCGAATCGGCTTCCATGATTCAATCTTATGCGCACTCTTCTGACGCAACAATTCAGAACTTCCAGTCCCAACATTCTCCTCGACAGAAACTACAGCTTCAGCTTCGTCCACAGACAGTGAAACCGTCGCGTCGTGTCCCGACGATTCGGTCCGCCTCTCCAGGAAACTCTTCCATCTATCAGATCTCTCCTCTTCCTCCTCCTGCAAGAATGTGTTCAGCTCGTCAAGGCCAGACAATGCATACAATCATCCGGGCGCTTTATTGCATACAGTACCTTGTAGATGCCTGCATACTCCTTGTAACGCTGCAAGTGTTGGGGCCGCACAGCGAAGCCATAGGCATCCCTGGTTCAAATCACACAACATAAGGAAGGAAATACTGGCATTGTTTACTAAGAAATACTGTAAAATATGACGCTGCCGCAATTCAATTGCAGAATCATGGACTTGGAACAGCGCTAAACTTGTTGCGACACTTCCACGGAATCCCAGATCTTATCGAAAAGGCAAACACCACTAAACTCCGCAATTCACCCAATGCCCCCCCAACCAAGGTATCGGCGGGCATAAAACCTTGGCCTCGGACGATATGGGGAGGGATCTAGACTAGACACCCACCCGGCGCTCAGCCACTCGGCGACACTCAAACAGTCCTCATCAGTCCAAAAGCATTATAGTGCCCAATTTCGCACGGCATTACCACAAAATTCAGCAAAAGGACATCCTTCCGACTGGACGCTGCGCGCGGCGCCGAATCGAGATCCCCGGCAAAGGAAGCGTGTGGAATCGAAGCTTGCGGAGCGCGGAAATCTCGTAACGGAATGAAGTGGAGGGACGAGGAAGGCGCGAGATCCTCGGTTTAACGCCCACGTAGACGCCAAAATTCGGGCGATGCGAGTTTGGGCGTCAGAACAAAACGCGCGCCCCGAGAATCCCGAGGAGAAGCCTCGGTGACGGCGGAGACAGCCACGCGCAGGGGGAGGGGGGGAGCGGGAGCGGGAGCAGGGAACGAACCGCTTGTGCTCGAAGGCGATGAACGGGAGGCTCTTGGGCTTCATCTCCTCCTCGCACTGCGGCGGCGGCGACGGCGGCGGGGAGTGGAGTGGAGCGGGAGCAGCAGTGGCGGTGGCTTTGATCTGGTCCCGGGGTGGGAGGAAGGAGACGAGATGTGACGCGACTAGAGTGAGAAACGGTGGGGACTGGACTGGGGAACGTCCGGCCTCGTGGTTGGCGCCGCGCGTTCTCGCTTTTGCCTTGGCCGACGACACGGGGAAACGGAGGTTGGTTCACTGGTCTGTCATGACTTGTGTCCGCCGCGAAACCGAGGCCGAGATCCCGATCCTCCGTGCACGGGGTCCTGTTGTCCGGCTGCCCGTGTGTGTGGCAGAGCTCTTTCTTTTCTACCGACAGTGTGGCAGGGTTGAATTCTTCGATTTGACACCGCCGCGCTCCGTCTTTAAACAGCTCCATTGACTATGCGGACTTGCCGAGTTGGTAAGGTCTTTTTCTACAGCGCGGAAAGGAATGGAATTACGCCAAGTGGTTGGTTAAATGTTTGTCTTTGTTCGCTCAACTTGTCAATTCACATAGAGACTGATAGTACAGGGAGGGGCGAAATGCTGTTAGGCTGGTGCCAATGGGGGCTATAGGCGGGGCGATAGCGCCCAAGGCGAGACGAGAGGCGGGTGATAGTCGGGCGAGACAGTAGCGGCGGGCGACGGATCCACCCATGGGGCACTAGCACCCACGGTTTACTTTTAAAATAGAATTGCTCCTTTGTGAGAGTTCCAAAAAATTGTCCCTCGGAGGCTCGAACTCTGTTTGTCTAGGTCAACCACTTCTCTGGTATTGCTTTGCTCGTCGTTCCGTCTTTTCACAACTATTACGATACTAATAACCTTATTTGTCGCTGTAAGATACGGTAACATGGGTTCTTCGTCTTTTGGTGATGCCAAAATCGAAACTTTCATCAAGGTTTCTTTTAACTGGGTTAATGCTTTGTCCGTCTCTTCTGTCCATTTAAATTTGTCGGATTTCTTCAACAATTTGTATAATGACAGAGTTTTGTCTATTAGCCGGTTTATAAACCTGTTGACTGCGGCTGCAGAACCCGTTAATCTTTGTACATCTTTCAAGCACGGAGGCTTTGAGATGTTCAAGATTGCATTGATTGTTTCCGGGTTTATTTCTATTTCTCTATGAGAAACGATAAAACCGAGAAGTTTTTCTAAGGGGACCCCGAATACGCACTTTAATGGATTCAACTTCATTTTATAAGTGCGCAAATTTTCGAAAGTTTCTCGTAGATCTTCAAGGAGTGTATCCTTTTCCTTGGAAACGACAGCAATATCATCTACGTAAATGTGTACGTTTTTTGCCAATCTAACTATGCAAACAACGTTGCATGCAACGCTGGTATGTTTCACCTGCATTCTTCAAGCCAAAAGGCATGGTTATGTAGTAGTATGTTTCATAAGGTGTTATGAAAGAGGTTTTGATTTGATCTTCTTCTTTCATGCGTATTTGATGGTACCCGGAATAAGCATCCAAAAAGCATAAAAGTTCAGAGCCAGCAGTGACATCTATTATTTGATCGATTCGCGGTAACGCGAACCTATCTTTTGGACACAATTTGTTGAAGCCGGTGTAATCTATACACATGCTAAAAACAATATTGTCTTTCTTCGGGAATAATACTGGGTTCGCAGACCAATCAGTATGTATAACTTCTCGGATAAAATCATCTGCTAAAAGCCGGATAATTTCCTTGCCAATAGCCTTCCTTCTTCTTCCGTCAAATCGACGGAGACCTTATTTGACGGGTTTTGATCCTGGAATCACCTTGAGTTGATGCTCAGCAAGTTTCTGGGTACACCCGGCATGTCCGCATGACACCAGGCAAAAATATCCCAGTTCTCACGGAGGAACTTGACGAGCGCGCTTTCCTATTTGTCGGTCATCCCGGTTCCCACTACGACAAACTTTGTCAGATCTTTGGGATTTAGGATAACCTGTCTTGTATTCTCTGATGCTTTGAAGCTATCTGCCGGTTTCCGGCTTTCTTTTCATGCCGACATTTCTGTCGGCGATACTTCCTTTGCTAGCTCTTTCAATTCCTCATTTGCTATCACTTGTCCGGCGCAAAGGGCGTTTCCTTTTTCCAGCTCGTTTGCCAATTTGAAGTCTCCTGATATGATGATTACTCCTCCTTTTGGCCCTGGCATCTTCAGCTTGTTATAGATATAACATGATCTTGCCATGAATTTGGTGAAAGCTGGATGTCCGAATATTGCATGGTATACACTTTCAAACGGCACCACCTCGAAGGAGATTTTTTCCTAACGGAAGTGCTCTCTTTCTTCGAAGGTTACGTCTAGGGAAATTTCTCCTAGGGAATGTGCTTGTCTGCCCGGAACAATGCCGTGGAAACGTATGTTGCTGTGATTGAGCTGGGTCTTGGAGATTCGCAGATGCTTCAGTGTATCCAGGTACATAATGTTGATACTGGATCGTCCATCCATCAGCACTCTATTTAGCCTAGTGTTTTGAACAATAGGGCTTACGATTAGAGATTGTGTGTCGGGTTCTAGGATATTTCCGGGATGATCAGACTGATCCCAGGTAATTAGCGTATTTGAATAATTCAAGAACTTGGGAGTTGGTGTACCAATCGCGTTTATTTCTCGAAGTATCCGATTCGCCTGTTTTGCTGAGGGAGTTGCCAGGAAAGTTAGATTGCATTCTCCATCAACTCTCGGGAATTTTGGCTCGCCTTTCCGCTGTTGTTCCAAGATTTTTTTCTTCAGTGTCCGATTGACTGTCCGATTGACTGTCTTCTTTTTCACCTTCTGGCTTTTGTTTGGAAAACTTCCTCTTGGAGTTCTTCCCCTTTTTCCCGGATCCTACAGTACCTTTCATATGCTTATTAAGCCGGCATTGCGCGTTGGTATGGGTAGGTTTCCCAAATTGTGAATGGTGGACATAGTTTTGCGACTTAATCTTTTCCCGCTCTTCCTTTGAGTAGGAGATATGTTATGTGCTTCTTCCCTTCCATTTGCTGCCATTATCCTTTTCAAAGGCTAAGTTAACTTCTTTGGTCTTTGGTTTTGCTTCTGGGGTAGCTTTTTTCTCAGAACGAGGCGTTTTTTTTTGCCTGAGCCAAAGCATCAATATTTCCACCTCTCGCTCTGATGTCGTCTTCAGCCGCCGCGTGCTCATTTGTGGTGGTAAGCATAGATCCGAGATATTTGTGCTCCTTTGAACCAACCATGAACGGTACAAGAACGGGTTTTAAGCCATTGATGAAAGCATGCATTGCTTGCACATCACTTACTCCAGAATAGTTGTTTTTCATTGATGTCCATCTTGAGATAAAGTCGACATACGGCTCGTATTCAAACTAGACGCAACGGTTTAGCTGGTTGATGCTCTTAGGGCGTTTGTATGTTCCCCAAAAATGTTGAGTGAATACTCTAGACGTATCATCCCAGCTGTCCACGGTTCTTGACGGAAGCCTGTTGATCCAATCTCTGGCTCCATCCAGCAACATTAGGGGGAGGAATATCACTGCCTCTAGATATGTCCCTTTGTTAATTTGGACGGCAGTATAGTAGTCTTAAAGCCAGGTATCCGGATTTTACTGTCAGTATACTTTTGGTATGTTGGACCAACTTTGGCAAAGCCAGATTATAGAGTTATTCTCCGGATCCTGTGAGTGAAACACTTAGGTCCAAAGTATAGATCATCTCTTTTCGCCTTATCGGCGTGAACGGAATATCTGCTGGCTGAATGGATATAGGGGGATATGCTCCTTTCTAGACCATTGTTGCGCGAGTGCGCTTTTTCGGGATTATACCTATTTCGTCTGTTGTCATGTCCTTGGGAATAAGGTGGAGTTCTACTCCTTGGCCTTTCTTTGTTCCTAGAAGGAGTACGGGATCTCTCACGCCTGTGAGGAGTGTCGTATCTTACGGATTTTTCAGCTGGGCGTCTCGGAGGCGACATTGCTTTTCCGTCTTTCCGGTTTTGTTCTTCCCGATCTCGGGGATTATTTCCGCCTTTTGGCAGATGGGATCATGTTCTGGACGTGCATCATTATGATCTGGAATTTTCTTGTCCTTTCTCGGATCTCCCTTCTTCTCCTTAGAATTGTCTGAATCTCCAGGTTCGCTAGGTCCGGGTGCTCCAATGGCACATGTGGCAGTTTTACATAGGGCCGAGTCATCGTGCAACTTCCCTGATCTTGCATGTCCTCGTTGTTGCTGTTGCAATGCCTTTACTAAGAAAGCATACACCCCTTGAAGCTTTTCGTCGTTGGAGTACAGATCATCGTTAAGGATGGTGAACGCGGCCTCCGCGTTTTCGGCTGCGGTTTTGTATATGCGTTCGCCCTTGGCATTAGTGTTGTTTACTTGTCTTTGCCAAGAAGGGTTTTGGAACCTTTCTTTTGGTGGCAATACTTCCGGCCTTGCGATTCTGGGTAACCGTGTCGGTTTTATGCCAGATCTATTTCTTCTTTCGTGCTCCTCTATTTCTTCCTGCTGCAACTTAATGCTAGCCTGGGTTTTTAAGAGGTTTTCCCGAGTTCTGAATAGATGTTGCTGCTGCCGCTGTAGAGCTTGTCGCCTGGCTTCCAGCACTTCAGGGGGTTTGTCACGTCCCACTGGGGTTTGAATTAAATCGAGTTCGTCATGTTCTGACATTAGTGGGTCAGGGATTTCCTTAGTTTTCTTCTCCACTGGCTTGACTCCGCTTCCTCCTCTTACCTTCAGGTTTTGATTAGCAATGTGTGCCAATTTCTTCCTCTGGAGTTTATACTGGAGTTTCTTGGCAGTCTTCTTTTTCTTCTTGGAAGAGGGAGGTTTTTTACCAGGTTCATCTTCTATCAATTCCTTGACATCAGGGTAAGTTGGGCTGGTTTCACCATCCTCTCTTTCCTCATCTGACGGAGGTGTTTTGGGGTCTTCATCATCTCCGCCATCTATGTTTTCAGCCGGTTTTGCCATAAGCACTTCATGGAAGCCCCCTTGCATAGATTTGACCTTTCTTTCGAAAGCGTCTTCATCTTCGTCCCAGAATCTAAATCTTCGGATCCAGGTTCCGACTCTAATCTCGCCTCTAGGGCGGCTAAAACAGAGTCGGCTTCTGAGTTCGTCGTCTCATTGACGGGTGTCGGATCTTCCACTTCAACTGTGGGATTGTTTTCATCTTCCTCTTCCACGGGATTGCTTTCATCCGTGTTTTCAGCGACCTCATACTGCACCATACCAATAAAGTGAGATCTGATTGCAGGCATCTCCGAAGAGACGGCAATTTCAGCGGGGTATTGGCGATCTGAGAAAAATCCTGCATCATAGTTTTCTTCAACTGTGTATAGGGCGGGTGGAATGAATTTACTTCCACCACATAATTCCATTGCCTCTGCAGTTAATCCGATAAAGATGTTTGCAAATCCAATCGGTAAAACGCGGGCACTTAGCAGATGATTCCGTGCTGGCATGTACGATCCATTGTCGAGGAAGCGCCTGACATCCTTGTCGAATTCCAAGCTTTCAACAGTTATGGTACTGTCGTTTCCGCCGAGTATCCCCGATCGAAACATAACGCCTGACGTTGCTGGCCCCATGGTGGGTGCCAACTGTTGAGACATCGTAGTAGAGTTCATAGACGAGGGTGCCATGAGACTACTGGTAGAGACGTGGGGGACGTGGTAGTACGACAACCAGGAACACCAAATTTACCCAGGTTCGGTACGTCACAACTAGGAGGCGTTCCTACTCATGCAATCTCACTAAATCAGGCCTGAAGCCTGAAGTATACAAAGTACATTGTGAGTAGGGTTTCGCTGACTCGACGAGGATCAACTTCTCGATGAGTTGGCTTCTAGCTAATTGTGTGTGTATTCTCTCCCATCCGGCTTTATATAGATAGCTAGGTTAGGGATTACAGAAAGGAAACCTAGAAGACTACGGTAAGCATCTAACTTGGAAAGCAAGAATCCGCCTTCTACTCGAAGCCGCACCACTTTGGGTCGTGGTCTGGGTTCTTCTAGAATCCGGCTTCTGTGCGTCAGCTTACTGGGCCGCCTAATGGACTGTGATCCATTACCAAAGGCCACCCTGGCAATCCGGCTCTTTAGGACAATGTCGGATATACCCCTATCAGTATATATCCGACATCTGCCATGTTCTCTTGACCTTACTCGATTATCAGTACTGAATATTTGAGCAGCGGAGGTACAATGAATTTTAGAGATGAGATTTGAGAGGAAGAGAGATCGCCTCCTCACACATACATCTATTTAACGGTAGGGAACCCTCCTTTGTTGAGTTGGGCTAGGCCAACTCGTCGCGCTCAACTTGTCAATTCACATAAAGACTGGGAGGGGCGAAATGTTGTTACGACCTTACTCGATTATCCAGTAGCGGAGGTACAATGGATTTCAGAGAGGAGATTCGAACCCGCCTTTGCTGAGTTGGGATGGGCCAATACAATGGATTTCAGAGAGGATATTTGAGCCCGCCTTTGCTGAGTTGGGCTGAGCCAACTCGCTTGTTCGCGCTTCTGTTACTCCTTCTCGGCCTAGGCCGTGACATGTCTTCCCCCTTGAGCGTTGGCTTGACCCCGAGCCAGGGCATCGGGAAAAGCCTGGTGCATCGCCGCCGCGCCTTCCCAGCTCGTCGTCAGAGGGGATGTGTTGTCCTAGACGACGTGCACTTGTTGGACTGCCACCGCTCCGTGTTGGATCAGTCGTACCGCCATCACTTCTGTCGGCTGAGTACGGTGAAAGAAACCAAGTAGAAAGATTGTCGCTGCGAAGACTGGGATGGGAAGCGTGGGCATATTGACAAAGCGGGATCCAAGGCGTCGCCCGTCCCAGCGTGTAAGAGTGGCAGGCAGACCGGGGGCAACAAATCGGCCCCCTGTCGGCCTCGTCCTTTGTGCCTTCCAGCGATGTGGAGCCCCCGTCGGTCAATAAGTACGGAACCTTCCTCGCGGCCGAGCGGGGCCTGGACGGGGTGGAGGCTGCACAGGCGACACAGGCGGTGTCGCTCTCCCTCTCGGATCATCCCCCCTCCTCTCCTCCGGCGGCGGTGATTTCCCCTGTGCTCGGGAACCCCCTCCCGCCTCCGTCTGGCCCGGCGGCTACTCCTTCAAGATGGGCTTCGAACCCGTCTGCAATGCGTGACAAGGAAAGACGCAGCAAGGCCAAGATCGATCATCCCGCAAAGGTGTTAGCAGGCTCCCTCGCATGTTTCCCCCACCCGGACTTCTCGGGGGACTCCGCTCAGGGCCTAGGTATGGTGCAGACGTTGTCCGCTCCAGTGGCTAAGGGGTTGCGCAACAAGGCGGTGCTTGTGCTCCCCGCGTGCAAGAGTGCTCGCGGTGCGAGTCTTACCGAAGGGTCGGTTCTCGACCGTGCCATCAACCGCGTCGCAACCGTTAACTCCCGAGGTGCGCTCTCAACTGCAAGTTACTTAGCACAGCATGTTCTTTCTGATGAACGCATGGCTAAGGTTGCTAAGGATAGTTGCATTTGCTTCCCTCCGGATCTGGGTCCCCCGGCGGCGACTCTCTCTCTATCTTCCATGCGGCTGAGCTGGCTCAAGCGAAACTAGCTCTCGCACGTGATCTTATTGCCGCCAAGCAGGCGGGGGCGTTAGACTTAGAGCGTAGAAAGGCTGAGGTCCGCGCCATTGTGGAGGTTCCCTCGCCTGCCTCACCTGTTCCCGTTGACGTTGCGTTGGGGGAGAGGCCCTACTGTGACACCTTGGTCACGGCAACCCCAGAGGTAGGGACCTCGGGGCCTATCAAGCGCCCCCGCCGCAGCAAAGGTGCCCCTCCACCATCGAGAACGCCGTACGAGCGCAAGGCTAAGCAGGTCCGCCCTTCCGTGGGCTCTACTTCCACCCGCCAAGCACGGGTTCACATCGGGGTGTCTTAATGCGGTGGATGTTTCTGAACATCCGCGGTTTTGGGGTGCCGGGGCGCCGAACCATGATTAAGGATTTTCTCCGGTTGCATGGAATAGACGTGGTATGCCTCCATGAAACGATCAAACAGGAGTTTTCGGACTCTGAGCTCCGCGGCCTGGAAGGAGGGAGTTATTCTTTTGGAACTCGCTTCCGGTGACAGGTCAATCTGGGGGTATGCTGCTCGGAGTCAAAGATTGCATCTTTGAGGTGGGTAACATGGACAGGGATCGCTTTTTTCTCAAAGTGCAGGTGTCGCACATAGTATCTCATGAAAAGTTTGAGTTAATTAACGTGTACGTCCCTGCAGACCACTCGCTCTCAGCTATCTTCCTTGAGGAACTCTCTGCAAAGATCTCATGTTGTACCCTCCCTATGATGGTCTAGGGTAGACCTTTTTAATTCCCACATTGCTAACTGGGATATGTTGGAGCTCGAGAGAGCGGGCAGGAGATATACGTGGACAAAAAGAGACTCAACCCTGTCAGATGTGTACTGGATAGGGTGTTTATCTCTTTGGCGCTTCAACCTGTTTTCCCGCTTTGTTCCTTGGTGGTCGAGACCAGTCTTGGCTCAGACCACACACCTCTAATTTTGGACTCTCGGGAGAGCACCATTATTCGCAGCAATAGGTTCTTCTTTGAATCTGGGTGGTTTGAACTACCTCACTTCAATGAGCTTCTGCTGGCCTCTTGGGAGAGGTTGAGTGCGAAGGTGGGGGCAGAGACATCGTTGACTGGTGGAATTTTATGAGTGGCGGTCTCACACAAAACGCTTCGTGGGTGGAGCAGAAACTTTGGGAAGGAGGCTAGGGAGAAAAAAGCTTCCCTCCTAGAACAGATCAAGGGCATTGATCTTAGGGATGACACCACGGGGCTAGATGACGATGAATGGGCTTTTCGTTTCCACCTGGAAGATCAACTTGTCCACATTTATAGAATGGAAGAGGAGTTCTAGAGACAAAGGGACAGAGTTAAATGGGCGTTAGAGGGGGACGCTAACACAGCCTATTTCCATGCCGTCGCTAATGGGAAGCGTAGAAAGTGTAACATTTTTCCCTCGCCACCCCCTCGGGGGTCATCTCAGGGAAACGTGCGCTTCAAGAGCACATCTATGACTTCTACAGGGAGCTTCTTGGTTCCACCTCACCGCGCCACTGTGTCCTAGACCGGGACACATGGGCGGGGGCCCAACTAGTCTATGACGAGGTTAACGAGGAATTGTGTCGCACGTTCTCCGAGGACGAATTGGAGGCAGTTGTTAAGGACATGAAATCGGACACTGCTCCTGGCCCGGATGGTTTCCCGGCCTCCTTCTTCAAGAATTGTTGGGCGTATGTCAAACACGGGGGTTTTCATATCCTAAACGATTTCATGCTAGGTCGTATTGACATATCCAGACTTAACTTTGGGGTTCTATCCTTGATTCATAAGGTGTTGTGGGCCGACCGCATTACTCAATTTCGACCGATTGCACCGATTAACGTGATCTTAAAAACCATCTCCAAGGCCCTCGCCTCAAAACTTGACCCGGTGGCTAACAAGACCATTAGTCAGAATCAGACAACATTCATTAAAGGGAGATTCATTCTGGATGGTGCGTTGGCCCTCCACGAGATAGTGCTTCAAGGATATGTCCGGCCTTAAGACCAATTATCACAAGAGCGAAGTGTTGGTCCTTAACCAGCCCCCGGAAACTCAGGCCAAGGTCGCTAGGCTTCTCAATTGCAAGCTAGGGAAGTTCCCCTTCTCCTATCTTCGGCTTCCCATCTCGGAATCGAAACTCACAAAGGATCAGTGGGCTTTCCTGGTTCAGAAGTTAGCAGCCAGGGTAGAACCCTGGGTTGGAAGATTTTTGTCCTTGGGAGGACGTTTGATCCTCTCCAATGCGTGCCTTGACAACATTCCCATGTACTCTATGGGCATGTTTCTTCTTACAAGGGGGGTCCACGAGAAACTTGATTCCCGACGTGCTAGATTCTTTTGGAAAGGTGCGGGTCCGAACCGCAAGTACCACATGCTCAGTTGGCCGGCGGTGTGTCGACCAATAGAATCTGGGGGGCTTGGGCTTATCAACTCCCATAACATGAATGAGGCCCTTCTGATCAAGTGGATATAGAAGCTTTACCAGATGGAATGCTCTATTTGGGCGGTGATCCTTCGGAATAAATACTCCCCGTCCGGTGATATCTTCGCCTCCTCCCCAAGGGGAGGGTCGCAGTTCTATAAAAGCATGCACAAGGTTAAACACCTATTTAAGGCCGGGGCCAAGCACCGTGTGCGCAACGGTGTTTGTACTAACTTCTGGTTGGACTAGTGGCAGGGGGAGGGCCCCCCTTGGACAGAAATTTCCTCTTCTCTTTACCATATGGGGGAGCCGGAGGCCTCGGTGGCCCGAGTGCTCGATGTGGGATGCCGCTTTCTGAAATTGCAAACGCGCTTAAATCATCTTGTTTTGGTGTTTGTTAACAACACATGTATTGTTAAGGGTGTTGATGTATTTCAGGGCTAAATCAACATATTTGATATGGTGGTGTGATGTTGCAAAAAGGAGCAAGTCATCAGGAGTTCTGGCTGCTGGAGTTTTTCTCCAGGTCCGGAGTCTCCGGTGTCCCAGACCGGAGTCTCCGGTGTGGAGATTTCTTCTTCGCAATTTCTCTGGGCTCGCTGGTGTCGCGCACTGCATCCACACCGGAGTCTTACCGAAGACTGTCCGGAGTCTCCGGTGTGGAAGCTACCTCTCAAGAAACGGCTAAGGAGTTGCTGGTGTCGCGTGCTGTACTCGCACCGGAGACTTATCGGAGTCTCCGGTGTGACTGGGATTTATTAATCCGCTCGACCCCAGACACCCTCTGAGCCAATCCGCAGCGCCAAGACCGGAGTCTCCGGTCCCCCTGACCGGAGTCTCCGGACTGAAGTTTTCTGGAGGATTCCAAGTGCTGCCCAGTTGGTGTCGCCTGCTGTGTCCAGTCCGCAGGGACACCAGAGACTGTCCGGAGTCTCCGGACTGGTGCTCTGCGAAAAAGGTCAGACCGGAGTCTCCGGCCTTTACACCGGAGTCTCCGGTGTGAAACTGTCAGATTTGCTCCAACGGCTCTTAGACTTTATGAGGGGTATAAATACCCCCTCCCCTCCACCTACCTCAAGTCAGCTCGTCCAGAATTAAAGTCACCATTGTTGGATCTCCCCCACCTTGCTAGATCTCCCAATCCATCCACCCAAAAGCCTTGATATTTGGAGGATTTAAGGAGAAGGCCCTGATCTACGTCTTCACCAACCGGATTTCATCTCCCCTCTCTTTTGCTTGAGGGGTCTTTGCCTAGGGTTTCCTCTTGTGGAGAACCTAGGCTTCTTGTTACTCTTGGTGATTTGTGAGTGTTGGGAGCCCCCAATTAAGTTGTGGGTGTGTGCCCCAAACTTGTTTCTAAAGGACTCGATCCCCGCCTCAAAGGGGTTCAATAGTGGAAGGTGAACTAGGCCTTTGTGGCAGAAGTTCATCGGAGAATAGGGTGAGGCCTTTGTGGCGTTGAGTAGGCCTTCGTGGCGAGATCACACCCCTCCAACGAGACGTACTCCCTTAACAAGGAGGAACTCGGGAATACATCGTGTCTCCGCGTCCCCCATCGGTTACCTCGTTCCCTTATCCTTACTTGTTGTACTTGTTTCATTAATTGTTGTACTAGTTGCATTTATTGCTATCCTTGCCATATAGGTAAATTCACCTTAGTTGCATTATCTAGAGAATTTACCTTTGTGTCAAGCCTAAACCGAAAGAAAAATTAAAATTGGTCGTAGCACCTATTCACCCCCCTCTAGGTGCCCATACTTTACTTTCAATTGGTATCAGAGCCTCGGCTCTTCTATCGGGCTTAACCGCCTAAGAGTGTTAGTATGGGAGACGATTTGGATGCCGCAACATCCGGCGGCAAGGTGACCATGGATGATCTCAATGCTTTGAGAAATTCATTGACCTCATCCATAGACACCAAATTTGATGAGTTGCGTCAACTGATGGCACAAGTCCTCAAAGCCAAAGGACCTGAGGTAGTCGAATCATCTCTTCTGGATACTACTCCGGAGGTCGCCAAGAAAGGGGTAGATGGTGATCCATCTAAAAATGCTTCCGCCGAACAATCCGCTAAGAAGGGCGCGGGTAGAGAGGAAGGATATCACTCTGTTGATGGTAGATATTCTCCCAATCCCCCGTCCCTCATCCTCATATAATCCCTAGGGGAGATCCACCTAAAATTGATGCTTTTTATTTTTGTGAATGGCAATACTACATGGAGACTCACTTGAATTCTTCTTGTATAGATCTTTGGAGGATCACTCGTGACAGATACAAGCCATTTGATCCCAAGAATCTCACAAGAAGAGAAGCCGTAGATTGCCAACTAAACTACACCGCTTTGTCCATTCTCCAACAAGCCGTGGGTCCTAACCACATGCCGCATCTTCAACATTTCTCCACCGCCAAAGAGACATGGGATTCTCTAGTCATCATGTTCATTGGCAATGAGAGCATGCAAAGAAATAGATATGACGCCTTGACCAATGAGGCCGAAGGATTTTATATGCGTGATGGAGAAGATCATGTTGACATGTATCGAAGACTCAAAACTCTTGCCACCGCCTTCTCAAGTGTTGGTGCCACGTACGTGGACGATGTTTGGATCAAGAGAAAGTACATGATTGCCATTATGCCATTTGAGGGCGCGGATTTGAAGAGAATTCAAGGAAGACATGATTTCTCCTCCATGACCTCAACTCAAGTGATGCAAGAAATGTGCTCCTATAAGGTGCAAACCATGAATGCTCTTGACAACCGTGCTAGGGCCATTGGGATGCACCAAGGAGCGTCCGTTGCTTTGAAGGCCAAGGCTTTGTCAAGAGAGGTTGAGAATGAAGAAGATGGAGAAGAGGCATTGCCTCCCTTGAAGGAACAAGACTATGATCCCGTTCTAAAGGATCTCATTGCTCTTACCGTGCAAAAGTTTTGGAACAATCCCCCCAAGGGCAAGAAATTTGTTGAGGAGAAGACCAAGTCTCGTTATGGAAATGATGGGGCTCAAAAAGTTAGATCTTGCTTCAATTGCCAAGACAAGCATCACTTCATTGCGGAGTGCCCCTGTGAGAATAGAGAGCTCCATAGTGGCAAGCTCATTCGCAAGGACAAGTCCAAGGTTGAGTACAAGAAACCTCATTTCAAGAAGAAACCCTTCAACAAGAAATCTCCCACCAAGTTTGTGCTCTTGACTCAAGAGGAGTATGATTCCGGGAGTGATGAAGAAGAAGAAACCACTAGTGAAATGGCCGCTCTAGCTATTGCTACCATTACATCATCTTCATCCCTCTTTGAATCCCCCAATGAAGATCTTCCTCAACGCAATGCCAAGTGCTTCATGGCTAAGGCCACGGAGGTATCATCTTCTCCCAACTCTAAGACCCCTAGTGAACTAGAACATCTTGCTAGTCTTAGAGAAGAAGATGAAAGGGTCTCCTTGGACCGTTTTATGTCTAACATTCAAGGGGAGACCAAGAAGTACTTTGAGCATCTCATGAGGCAATTGGGAGAGGCACAAGAGGCCCTTGAGAAGAAAGGTGAGGTTGAGAGAAGGGATGCAGATGAAATTGCATCCCTCTCAATGACTCTTGAAGAAGAGCACGATGGTAGAATTTCTCTAGAGGATGAACTTGAATCTATTGAATTAACTCATAATGAACTTGTCTCTAAAATCACTAAGGAACGTGATCTTGCCATTGCTAAATATAAAAAGGCTAAAAAGGATAAAGTCGAGTTTGGGGTCGGTCATGGTAAACTAACCGAGGAGTTTGAAAAGCTAACCAAGTCTCACAAAGCTTGGGAAAGCCAACACTCATCCCTCAAAGAGTTGCATGAACAACTTCAAACTCAACTTACTCAACCTAACAATCCTAGCACCTCTACTTATTATTGTGATCATGCAAATATTATTTAGGAAAATGCTAGGTTGAAGGATGAGCTAGCAAGGCTCAAGGGCAAAGGCCCTCAAGTTGAGAAGGCAGTGATTCCTACCCCACAAGTGGTTTCCCCTAGCTCTAATCTGGTCATTGCTAGACCACAATTGAGTGCTCCAAGGCAACAAGTGGGTAAGCAAGGTCTTGGCTATGTAGCCAAGAAGAAGAACAAGAAGAAGAAGAACCAAAATGGTGCTTCGGGTGGTATTGTGATTAGGGACAACACTACTCGTAGCACACCCGCACAAGCAAACAATGTTGCCTCGAGTAGTAGTGTCATGAGGGACAACACTACTCGTAGCACCTCCGCGGGAACTAACAATCCACACCATTTCTTATATGTTGATTATTATGGTGTTGTGAAAGCTAAATATGTTGGTCCTATTGAGGGTTTCATTGACTATACTATTTGGGTTCCAAAGACCCTTGTTGCTAACATGAAGGGACCCATCTCGGGTCCTAACTCTAGTCAATGATCTCTTGCAGGGCTATGCTTCCGGTGGGACTAGATGGATACTTGATAGTGGATGCACTAAGCATATGACCGGAAGCAAAGAACTAGTGACGGAGTTGCGGCCAAATGACATCCAAGCAACCGTCACTTATGGAGACTCGTCCTTTTCTAAGGTATCCGGGTTTGGCAAGGTTGTGGTGGCTCCCGATATCACTATCGTGAACGTCATGCTTGTCGAATCCCTTGGTTACAATTTACTTTCCTTCCGCTCTCTTGGAAAGATGGGTTTTTCCGTCTTTTTCGATGGTGATATTGTGGTCCTTTTGAGGAGCAAGACTCTTGACGTCGCTCACGTGGGACATGTTGAAAATGAGTTGTTCGTGGTGGACTTTTCAAAGTCAACCAACTCTCAAGCAATGTGTATTTTCGGGAAGGCGGACATGGGATGGTTGTGGCATCGCCGCTTGTCCCATGTCAACATGAGAACTTTGCAAAGTCTTCACAAAGGTGGCCTTATTATTGGACTAAAATAAAATGTTTCCTTTTCAAAGGATCGCGTTTGTAGGTCGTGTGTTGAAGGAAAGATGCATGACAAGGTGCACAAGGCCAAGACTATTATTTCATCAAAGAGGATCTTGGAGCTTCTCCATGTTGATCTCTTTGGTGCCGTGCCCGAGGCAAGTCTTGGCGGCAAAAAGTATTGCTTGGTGATTGTCGGTGATTATTCAAGATACACTTGGGTTTATTTCTTCAAGTGCAAGAGTGATACTCAACAAACCATCATCAACTTCTCCAACCAAGTGCAACGTCAACACAATGTGCAAATCATGGCTATAAGGAGTGATAATGGTTTGGAGTTCAAGAACTATACATTGAATGAATTCCTTAGTGAAGAGGGCATTCGTCATCAATACTCTGCCACTTACACTCCTCAACAAAATGGTGTTGCCGAAAGGAAGAATCACACTCTCTTGGATATGGCAAGGACCATGTTGGCGGAGTACACTTCTCCCCAATATTTATGGGCCGAGGCCATATCCACCGCATGCCACTCCTCCAACCGCCTCTACATCCGCAAAGGCTTGGACAAGACTCCATATGAGATCCTCACCGGCAACAAGCCCAACGTCTCCTACTTCCGTGTATTCGGTTGTAAGTGCTTCTATTTGATCAAGGGTGTTAGGTTTTCTAAATTTCAATCCAAAACTATTGAGGGTATATTCGTTGGCTACGGTGCCGAATCCCACACTTATAGAGTCTATGACAAAGCCTCATGGATTGTCATAGAATCTTGTAGTGTGGCTTTCGAGGAAAATGATGGCTCCCAAGTGGCGCAATTTCATGTTTCTAATGTAGATGTTGAAATACCTCAAGAAGCCATAAGAAGGATGGGTGTGGGACTTTTCCGCCCCATTGAGGGACACCTTATGGCGACTCGAGAAGGACTATGCTCTACACAAGTGGAGCCCTCCTCTACAATAGAAGAACAAGCCAAGGAGCCAACTATTACACCTAACCAAGAACATGTTCAAGACCCTCCTCTCATTGACCAAGTGACTCCGCAAGTCGTACCCACTCCTCTCACTAATGCGAGTCAAGGTCAAGGCCAAGATCAACCATCCTCTTCATCCTCTCGTCAATTTGAAGCAAGTGTTGAAGATATTGTTGTTGTTGATGATGATGATGATGATCAAGTCCAAGTTGGTCAAGATGGGGACCCAGATGATCAAGTGATCCCTCCTCGCAATAATGAGGAGATCGAAGCCCGTCGCTTCAAAAGGATAAGAAGAGCATTGAAGCATATTGATGCCCAAGACAACAAGGTCTTGGAGGATATTCAAGATAGAAGATCCACAAGAAAGGAATTGGCAAACTTTAGTGAGCATCAAGCTCATATCTCTATGGTGGAACCGAAGAAAGTTTTTGAAGCTCTTGAGGACTCCGATTGGGTTGAAGCAATGCATGATGAGCTCAATAACTTTGAGCACAACAAAGTTTGGAGATTAGTTGAGAAGCCCAAAGATTGCCACAATGTTATTGGCACTAAGTGGATTTTCAAGAACAAGCAAGATGAGCATGGAATTGTCATAAGGAACAAGGCTAGATTGGTTGCTCAAGGCTACACTCAAGTTGAAGGAATTGACTTTGATGAAACCTACGCACCCGTGGCTCGCCTTGAGTCCGTCCGTATCCTCCTTGCTTATGCTTATTCTCACAATTTCAAATTGCAACAAATGGATGTGAAAAGTGCTTTCTTGAACGGTCCACTCAAAGAGGAAGTATATGTGAAGCAACCTCCCGGGTTCGAGAATCTTAACTTTCATAACCATGTCTACAAACTTGACAAAGCTCTCTATGGTCTCAAACAAGCACCTCGTGCTTGGTACGAGCACCTTAGAGAATTGTTAGATGACCGTGGTTTCGAAGTTGGGAAGATCGACCCCACTCTCTTCACCAAGAGAGTAAAAGGAGGGCTTTTCATATGCCAACTCTATGTGGACGATATTATCTTTGGCTCAACTAACCAAGCTTTCAATAATGAGTTCTCTAAGCTTATGGCTGACAGGTTCGAGATGTCTATGATGGGAGAGCTTAAATTCTTCCTTGGCTTTGAGATCAAGCAATTGGCCCGTGGGACTTTCATTTCTCAAGCCAAGTATACCCAAGACATGATCAAGAGGTTTAACTTCCAAGATGCTAAGATCAAGACTTCCCCTATGCAAGTCAAGTGTCACCTATCATGTAATCCAAAGGGGAGTAAGGATGTGGATCAAAAGTTATATCGTTCTATGATTGGTTCTTTGCTCTATCTTTGTGCATCTAGGCCCGATATAGTTTTGAGTGTAGGTGTGTGTGCAAGGTATCAAGCGTCCCCTAAGGATAGCCATTTGATGGCGGTCCATAGGATCTTTCGTTATTTGGTTCATACCCCAAGATTTTGTTTGTGGTACCCAAAGGGGGCACAATTTTCTCTCAATGGCTACACGGATTCCGATTGGGCGGGTGATCAAGATGATAGGAAGTATACTTCCGGGGCTTGCCAATTTCTTGGTAGGTCCCTAGTGAGTTGGTCCTCCAAGAAGCAAAAATGCATATCACTCTCCACCGCCGAAGCCGAGTATGCTGCCGCCGCAAGTGCTTGCACTCAGTTGTTATGGATGAGGCAAACTCTTAAGGAATATGGAGTTCATTTGAATAAAGTGCCTCTTTTGTGTGACAATGAAAGTGCCATCAAGATTGCATACAATCCGGTGCAACATAGCACATTGAGATTTGCCACCACTTCATCCGTGACCATGTGGCAAGAGGGGATATTGCACTATCTTATGTGCCCACCAAGGACAATCTTGCGGATATTTTCACGAAGCCACTTGATGATGCAAGATTATTGTTCTTTAGGAATGAACTAAATGTGATTGATTCAAGGAGTTTGACTTGAAGATCTTGCACACACACCCCTATAGATGAAACGTATTCGAGTTTAGATGTAGGCATGTACATAGGGGGAGTGTTATCCTAACACATTGGTTCTCCCTCCCCCCATTATGCCCAAAGCAAAAAAAAATCATTGTTATCTCTCTTTTTCTAATGTTGAATTGTGAGCTTCAATGTTGAGTAATGGCAATGCCCCCAAGATATATCTTCGCGGTTGCATACCATGAACTCTTACATGGTGGCCTAGGCCACCAACCTCTTCTTTGAAGAGTTGGTTCTTATTTGTGGGTTTTTGGCATTTTTGGAGGATGTACTCAAAATTTTCTATTCTTGTGTTTCCTCGGTGTTCTTGAGTACAAGTTCCCTCCCTGTTGATGCTCTTATCTTTCTCTTTCCAAAACCTACCTTTAAAACAAGTTTTATTGACTCTTGCATCTCATGTTCTCTTTGGGGAGGTTTTTCTGGCAAAGGTGCGGAGACTCCGGTCTACCACACCGGAGACTCCGGCCAGTCCGGAGACTCTGGTGTTAAGACCGGAGACTCCGGTGTGTGGTTCGCAGTATATAATCTAGGGGCTGAGGGAAGTTAGGGTTTCATTCCCCACTTCCCCCATGCCCCCCCCCAACGACTTCCTGCGCCGCCGCCATCGCCAGGAGCACCTCCCCGGCCGTTTCCCAGCGCCGGGAACCATCTCCCCCGCCTCCCCTTGCCTCTCCCATCTGTGGGAGGCACAATGACCGACCAGGATGACAAGGGTACCACTTCTCCACTCCGTTTTGATTGTTCTTGATCTAGATCTAAGGGTCTAGGTAGTTTTTTTTGGAGAAGTTGCACCTGCTGTTGGTAGCATCACCTTGGCTAGTTGAACCAGTGTAGGAACTTCTAGAATCATCTGTAGAAACACTTGTGTTAGATTCACATCCTCAGTTGATGACCAGTCCGGAGACTCCGGTGTGCCAGGCCGGAGACTCCGATGTCAGTCCGGAGACTCCGGTCTGCCAGACCGGAGACTCTGGTGTGAATCTTCCAGAACTGTTCTCAAATGCTTCTGTCTTGTTCCTGCACTACTTTTGGACATGAATGCTCATATTGTTCTCTCTGTTGTGGTGTTTCTGGTTTTGTGTATGCTTTCAGGAAAAAGGGTGAAGTCAAAGTCCTCAAACCCCAACAAGTGTGCCTACCGTGCTCACACCCGCAACTACCTTGTCACCGATGAAGCCACGGGTCTATATGGTCAGAAGAACACCTTTGAGAATGAGATGCGTCAGAAAAAGAAGCATGAGGCTAGGCTGAAGTCCGAAGTGGCGAAGAAGGCCAGGTTTGACAGGATCACCTCTGTGGCCTCCATGAGCAAGAAGGAGTACAGGATCATGCGGGCTCGTCCTTTCTTCACTATGGCCCGCACTGCTGAGTCTGCTTATTATTGGAGGAGGGAGTCTGAGTTGATCATGTAGGAGATTTACACCCAGTTCAAGCAGCCCGTTTGTCCGCAGAAAGTTCTGGACTTAGAGGCTCTCGGCAGTTCTCAGTACTTTGAAGAGGCTATCTGGATCACGAGGAAACTGGGCCTTGAGCATCTTGTGGGCATTAAGCAGAACTACAATGCCTATATGATTCAGCAGTTCTTTTCCACTGTCACTTTTGATGAAGATGATGCTGTCACTTTGAGGTGGATGTCTGGGACTATTGAGTGTGAGTCCTCTATGAGACGCTTTGCTGAGCTTCTTGACTATCCTTGGGGAGAAGGGAGTGGCCACCGCATGCACATGCACGGAGTGGATTATGACAAGAAGCGCATGGCTCCGATGTATGAGAAGCTCTCCAGCACCGGCACTGCTAAGGATCTCAGGAGGGTATACAACATCTGTCTTCGCCTCTTTCGTTGCAACATTGCTCCCAAGGCCGGGAATGTAGATGTTATTCATGGAGGACTTGTGAACCTTCTCTACCAGGCCTTCTAGTGTCACCTTGCTGGCCCTCATGGAGAGGGTTTCGAGATTGATGTTATGCACTTCATCAAGGAGGAGATATACTCATTTATGATCGAGATCAAGAAAGTGCCCGTGTATGCTCCTTATGTGATGAGACTCATCCTTTATCAGCTTCCTGGTTTGGCTACCGAGACTGAGCACCCTGTGGGCTCTCTCCAGATTCTGTCCTCTCACCTTCCTGATGGTGACACTCACATGGGGGACGCTGAGGCGCCTCCTCGATCTAGGAGGAAGAATGCTGATCCTCCCACTCGCCGCTCTAGCAGGGAGGAGACTCAGGATGAGATGAAGAAGCTTACTTGGTTCCAGCGTAAGATTTTGTGCATGACTGTCGCGGTTCACAAGGAGAACCATGTGGCCTATAAGGAGAGGCGTGAGCTGAAGAAGATGATCTCCAAGCTGCATGACCATGCTGGACTTGGAGCTACTCCTCCTATGGGTACCCCTCCCACTACTCCACCCACTCCTCCCACCGCTTCTGTGACTATGTCATATGAGGAGTGGAACACTGATCAGTTTCCGTGGGGTGACTTTGAGGATATCACCTCGGCTCCTTCTTCCTCGACCCACCGTGCTAGGGCTCCTGAGCGTGAGGAAGAACATGTTGATGATCAGCCTGAGGATGATGATGAGGACCTTGGGTTCTTCAACTCTAGTTCTGATGCTGAGGATGATGATGAGGGAAATGATGAGGGATATGAAGGTGATGATGATGAGGATGAGGAGGCCATGGACCCGGTGGATGATGAATACGATGACTACGAGGACGATGACTGAGCCCTTGGATCGTGTAGTGCTCTTTGCCCTTTTGGTGTCTCGATGCCAAAGGGGGAGAAGTAGCTTTGTCTTCTCCACTTTGCATGGGTTGCTTTGCTTTATTTGCTTCGGAACACAAGTCTTTGAACTTGATTTGCCTTTTATGGCTTGTGTTCCCGTTATCTTAGTCGCTTTACTTTATTAGTGAACAATGGTTGTGTTTTATGTGTGAGACCTCGTGGTGAAGCTATCATTTTATATTATTATTCATTGTGCTTTATCTATTGTCTCTCTACATGTTTGTATTATTGTTCACTAATGGTTGCTCTAGAGGGCTTTGTTTGTAAAATATAGGGGGAGCTCACTTTGTGAGTGCTCTATCTTTTTCAAACATAGCCTAGCTGTGATTTTATTGCAAATATGTGTGTTGTCATCAAACACCAAAAAGGGGGAGATTGAAAGTGCAAACACGCTTAAATCATCTTGTTTTGGTGTTTGTTAACAACACATGTATTGTTAAGGGTGTTGATGTATTTCAGGGCTAAATCAACATATTTGATATGGTGGTGTGATGTTGCAAAAAGGAGCAAGTCGTCAGGAGTTCTGGCTGCTGGAGTTTTTCTCCAGGCCGGAGTCTCCGGTCTCCCAGACCGGAGTCTCCGGTGTGGAGATTTTGTCGTGGGATAATCACGGCAGACGTTACCGGGGGTAACTTATCTTGGGGCAAGACGACACTGGTGTTTGGGAGAGGGTTTAGCTCAGAGGAAAACATGATGATATGCGATCTGGTGGCCGGCAAGCAAGTCACCGGGTCTCCGATCTCGATATATTAATCTCAACTCTCGTGTTACACTGGATACTCGATACCTAGCGATATTGCTCGAACTCTTGGCCCCTGAACCTAACCTAGGGGCCGGCTTATAAAGCATCCGGATCCCTGGCCTGTTCTCCAAGGCGTACCCTGAGTCCTACCCGGACACTGCTTACAAAACCCTAAGCTTTCTTACCGGAACCCACAATCCGGGTTACCAGGCCTACGATTTTGGGCCTTCTAGAAGCTCCTTTATCCTAACCGGATCTTTACGCAGCATCCTTTGGGCCGAGTTACACCTTGGCGTTGGGCTACCGGGTTATCATCCCTCCATCAGTAGTCCCCAGAATAGCCTGGGCTTCACGGGATCCTCCTTGAAGCGCTTGCTATTCCCTGTAAAAATATCAAACATACAAGTCCATAGAGGCCGGGCTAAGGTGCTTTGATAAATAGCCAGGCCTAACTCCAAGGTGGCCATGTAATAACCCGGCTTTCTCTAGGTCCTTCTTTACTTTTTCCGGGTCAACGCCCTGATAAGAATGTCAAAGATCCGGCTTACTTTACTCGATAATTGATCCTGATATCGCGGAGAAGATCTCCTCCTTATCTCTGTCCGGATATCTCGTCCAGCACTTAAAGCATATCTCACCAAATCCAGGTAGGTATCCGTTATTCCGAAATCTCCGGCTCCCGCCCGTTGGACTAGGTTTATCCGCCCGCACCTTATAAATAGGTGCCCAGGAGATAACCTAACCCTCCAACGGTTCATTCCAGCTCCTCCTCTTTCCTCATCTCTCGTGCTTGCGCAACACCACCACGAGAACCTCAAGCCCCCCACCGGAGCAAAACCGCCACCGGCTACGTTCATCTTCGAGCCGCTCCGCGCCGCCGCCGAGCTCCGCCGCCACACCCTCGTCTGGCCCGCCGGGAGTTGCGAAGGGACATTTAGACTGCGCTATTCGCCACCGTCGCGTGCTACTCCAATCCCCTCCAGTAAGTTCCTTGTATCCATCAATTCAACCTCGCAATTTATCGATTTACTCTAGATTGGATCTAGGTCAACCCGCGGGCAATTTTTCTTGTCGCGCCGGATTAGGTCACTTAGATGCTTGCTAATTCCTCCAATAGCTTGATTGACGGTCACACACCACTCTCCTATCATCATTAACCATTAATTTCTCCGTAGAATCGCCCGCAAGTTTTCCAATCTAGATCCATTTCGTCCCAATTTTCCGCGCATGTCATTGACACCCGGAAAATCCTCTTCTTCCGGTTCTTTTGCTTGCAGTAGATACATGGGCAATCATCCGTCTTCCTCAAACACCTTTGAATACGTAAGTACCCCATAGTTTGTATAATGATGCTTGATACCCGGATAACTTGTAACCTTGCCTTCTAGAATGACACCCGGATAATTCTTAACTTCCATGCTTTCTTGATACCACTCGCAAATACTCGGATAGCTCATGGTTTCCGAGTCTTACTTCTTGCACCTTTTTGCCTTGTGTTTTGCAGGTTGATCCCATGGCTCCCAAAAGGCAAGGGAAGCAGCCCGCCAAGGCCAAGACCTCCAACTCCATATCCGCCAACTGGGCGCGATCCACGGTCACGAAGGCTAAGTTAGAAGAGCTGGCCGAGTTAGGGATTCTCCCTTCTCAAAAAGATATCCATTGGAGGGTGCCGGGTGATGAGACCCGGCCCACGCCTGTCGACGACGAGGTAATCTGCTTCGTCGAACACGTGACCTGGGGGTTCCGTCCTCTGGGTCACCCCTTCTTTCGAGATGTTCTGAGCCACTATGGCCTCCGGGTATTTGACATAGGGCCTAACTCTATGTTGAATATTTCCCATTTCATTGTTTTATCCGAGTCATACTTGTGCACTCCGCCAAGTTTGGCTCTCTTTATCGAACTCTTCCAGTGCAAGCCGTGCCGCGAAAGCGGTGACGGAGCACTTCTCACTTGCGGCGGGGTATCCATCCAACGCCGTAAGAACTCACCAATGCCAACCCTTAATCTGAATTCCCATGTTAAGCACTGGCAATTATCCTTCTTTTACTGCCACGACACCTCCCCACCCGGCGAGAAGAAACTGCCGGGTTACTCGGAGGGCCTCCTCGACATTTCCGAGAAATTCAACGCTTTCGCCCCTGACTCGGACAGGGAGGCAATCCAGCCCCTTCTCTCAAAAATATCTGTCTTATCCGCCCAAGGTCTCCTTGGGCTCAATCTGGTCAAGACATGGGTGGATTTCCGGATCCAACCCAACTCTATCCGCACTAAGCTGATGTGCGATTACTCGGGGCATACCACGGACGCGCTCCGGTATTCCTCCAAGAACTATCCAGCCGGCGACGCCAACAAAACCATCAAGGGCTTCTTGATGGAAAAGTTGGAAGTGATCAAGAACATCGCCGGGTTGCCGCCATTCACCCGGAAAAATCCGGCCCCAGCGGTAAGACCCGATACGTGTAACCTTATTCACACGCCTTTGACTTGATACAACTACCGATTCTCACCTTCCTGTTTTTATCTCAGGCTGATGACGCTTTCTGGAATGTTGAAACCTCTCCTACTACCGGAGACCCGGAGGAAGAAGACGAGCCGGCTGACAATGATGAGGGTATTTATCCGAATCTTGTGTCATCTTCACTTGCATAGATTTCCTCTCATTTAACTTTTTCCATCGATACATACTCGGCTTGCAGGGCTGGAGGACGAAGACGAGAAGGATGAGGAGGACCCGGAGGCCACCGAGTCCGATCAAGAAATAACAGTCGGGGCCAAGAGGAAGGCCAGAGGAGTGGTGTCCAAGGTTCCTTATTCCACCATGTCTTCCGAACCCTACTCTTTTGATAACATGCACAGACTTAACCAACAGCTATCCAACTCATCGCACTTGAAGGACTCTCTCCAGACCAAGCGTAGGGTGACCCGGAGTTCACCGGGCGATGATCCCCTAAACCCGGGTATGTCCACCTCGCCTAACCGCCGGGCCGGTACTCCTCCTCCTCGCCCCTCCAAATCTCCTCAGCGTCACCCCTCCCCCAACCATCCTTTGGCCGGGCAGCTCCGGGTTCCGCTATCAACTACTATGACAATCTCATCGGCTTCCAGCAGTGAACTCCCGCCGGATTACACTGTGAACACCGGGTAAGTCTTTGCTACATGATACCCTTACATACCTGATAACTTTCAACTACTCTTGATACCTGCTTCTCTCCTTTTTCCTTAGCGCCCAAGTCACACTTAGTGACCCGGAGAACATGGAAACAGATAACCGGGGGACGAAGGGGCCGGCTGATGATGTAGACGCCGCGACAGGCGGTGAGGCTGGAGACGGCCAGGGACAAGGCCCCTTTGGTGACCCGGCTCACCAGGAAGCCGGGTCTCCAAAGTCATCCGAGGACGTGGATGAGGAGATTGAGATCCAAGAGACGAGGACGGGTTCCCCAAACCCGGAGACCCAGACGGTCCGGGTCTCGACCCCAAAGTCAGGGAAAATTCTTCATCCAGACGATCAAGCTGCCGGCTCTTCTGGCGTCAGGCCCGAAGACATGACATTCTCCCAAATGCTTAGTGCCCTTCACACCTTGAGGGCCGATGAAGAGAATATCCTGGAAGCTTTGATAGCAAAACATGAGGTAAATCCGAATAACATTGCTTGTATCCTTATCTAGTCCCCAAGTTCCGGGTGAATTTCTTGATAATTTGCTTGGAACTTCATAGTGTGTCCGACTAATTTTTTCCTGTATCTCCACTCAGGCTTTCGTGACCCAGTCTAAGAAGAAATTGGCTAAGGCCACCAAGCTCATTGGAAAGGAGGTGGCTCTGCGTGAGGCGGCCGAGGCTGAGGCCAGGAGGAGTGGAAAGATCACGAGAAAGTATAGGAGGAGGGCTCATGCAGCCGAAGATAATCTAATGAACCTTTCTGTTCAGATTGCTGATACGTATCGCGCTTTGATCGGTATGATTCTTGGCATAATATTCATAATCCGAGTTATCCTTCTGATAAATAGCCGGGTTTCCTTACTCGTGTTCTCATTTCTTTCTGCAGGTCCGGATGAAGTAATGCCGGACGAAGATGATATTGCCAGGCTGAAAACCATCAAGAACGTTATCCGGCAGCTATGTGCCGGAACCAAATGGATCCTTCAAGAATTACGGTGGCCGGGTGTTGGGCATGTCGACCTGAAGAGAATGCTGGACGCCTGCTCCACTATTCCCGAGTGGATTTGGCATTGGAAGCGCTCGTCCTGCCGGGTTGGAGTAACCCGGGGGCTTGCGCTGGCTAAAGCTTATTTCCCTAAGCTCGAGCCAGCCAAGCTTATGGGCGGGTTTCCGGAATTCAACCATGATGGGTCCAAGTTTTCCGCGAAGGATTTCAAGGCCATCCAGAAGGAAGTCCGTTACCCGGCCAGCGTGATTGCTGACGGCTTGGATGTCAATTCCATTGTCCCTGCATATGATGCTGATGGTGAAGCGGTTAAGTCGGACCTTCCCAAGCCGTACGATATGCTAGGCCGATGGAAGGAGGAAGCTGCCAAGTTGAGGGAGGAAGCCGCAAAGAAGAAGGCTGAAGCCGATTCTGCGCCTGCTACCTCTACACCCGTCGTCCCTCCTCCTGCGCGAGCCGGCACTGCTGCAGATCCGGGTACTGCTGCTACCAAGGGTAATAGCAAGGGCAAGGAGAAGATGGACGCTGCAGCCCAGAATGCCGAGTGATACCTGCTACCTGATGCCGTTTCGTATGCGTCAATCGGCCAATGGGCCGTTTAAACAGTCATTTTTTGATGATGCGCCTGTGCACCTTTGATACTAGTACCGAAATTTGTAATGCACCTTAAGTTCTTGATACACCTTATGCTTCTTCTGAACGTTTGAATTTATCTACTTTTGAGCCCACTTGTTCTTGATATCCGACTTTCTTTATGGTTCCTTTTGTGAGACTCGGTTTCCGAGTTTCATGGGTTTTGACAAGCGGACTTTTCTCTAAGTCCCCAAGTCCCCCAGACTCGGATGTTTTGGGTTTTTTTGAGTTTTAGCAACTGAGCAACCTTTTCTTATTCAAAATCCTCTGTCCCCAAGACCCGAAATTCCGAGTCTGGGATGTGTGGTCTTTCCAAGAGAACAAGTTGTTTGCTGCTAAGCCCCAACCCAGAGCCGTTTCACATAGGTATTGAAGTTATGCTTGATAAACGTTGAGTTTCCGGCTGTTAGCCCTGTACTCTGCATAACTTGTGGTTTGGATGACCCCTTTGACTATCTTGTACTGTAAGCCGGCTTTCGCGTGGATATCATGTTGTTACGTCTATACGAAAACAGGGTCAGGCAAGTCCCATTGGGCTTCATGGCTGATTGTAATCGCAAGCGAGCAAATCATGCCACTTTAGTGCGAGTCACATCGAGCTTAAGTAAGAAAAGTCAAGAAAATTTGGCTCCTTTGTCCGGTTATAAGATTGCAGCCGTACTCGTTTGCGAGTAATCGACCCTTATAACTCATAGGCATCAAGGCCGGGTCATTGAGTTTGTAACTGTGCTACTCGAGCAATCAGCCCCCAAGACCTAAATATATGCAACATACCAAGAGTGAAGAACATACGAATAACCACCTCTTTATTTGATATGAGAAAGTTAGGTCAGCAGGCCGCCTCATTAAAAACCCATCCAGTCCCCAAGGGTGCCCTAGATAGGAAAAGAGTGCGTCTGAAACCTGCTGCCTGTTACATCGTGCAATTCCACTTGCCAATATAGTCTATACTAAGTATAGTAGGGACGTAGCTGAGCCACGTTCCATGGTATGTCTCTTTCTTGCATAGATGAAGTGGTATGAGCGGTGTCGTTAACTGTAGCCGACTCTTCCCTTGCGTCTATCAAGTAATATGATCCGTTGTGCAGATTCCGACTTATGATAAATGGTCCTTCCCATGGAGGTGATAACTTGTGTTTTCCTTCGTTTGACTGTACCAGGCGTAGAACCAGGTCTCCTTCCTGAAAGACCCGGGTTTTCACGCGCCGGCTATGATACCTCCGTAAGTCTTGCTGATATATGGTTGACCTTTCCAGTGCTTGTTCCCTTTGCTCTTCTAACATATCTACGGCGTCCTGCCGGGTCTTCTCGTTCTCTACCTCGACGTAAGCCGAGACTCGAGGTGAGTCATGGATGATATCACTCGGCAACACCGCCTCTGCACCATAAACCATGAAAAACAGTGTCATCTGAGTGGATCTGTTAGGTGTTGTGTTGATACCCCAAACGACTGCAGGTAATTCTTCAACCCATGCACCAGCAGCTCTGACACACGGAACTCGCAATTGTGGCTTTAATCCACTAAGCAATTCTTGATTTGCCCTCTCCACTTGTCCATTAGCCTGTGGATGGGCCACTGAAGCTACGTCAAGCCGGATTCCATTGTTACCACAAAATTTCTCCATCTCGCCAAGGGGCATATTGGTTCCATTGTCGGTAATTATGCTATGGGGATACCCGAACCGATAGATAATCCTTTTCAGGAACTTGACTGCCGTAATTGCTTCACAGTTGGTAACTGGCATAACCTCAACCCACTTGGTAAACTTGTCAATGGCCACCAAGAGGTGCGTCTTTTTGCAAGGTGACATGTGAAAGGGGCCAACCATGTCCATACCCCAAGCAGCAAACGGCCAAGTTAACGGGATAGTTCGTAGTTCCATAGCCGGCACATGGGTTTGGCGAGCGTACCTTTGACATCCGTCACACCTTGCCACCAAGCGCTCCGCGTCTACTAGGGCCGTGAGCCAGAAAAAACCATGTCGATAAGCTTTGGCCACAAGAGATCTTGTGGATGCATGATGCCCACAATCACCTTCATGGATTTCCTTGAGGATCTGTCGGCCTTCTTCTGGTGCTACACAGCGCAAAAAGACTCCTGCTGCACTTCTCTTGTATAACTCTCCATTGATGATAGAATATCCTTTTGCTCGCCTCAGAATTTGTCTTGCTAATACTTCCTGCTGTGGTAACTCGCCCCGTGATAGGTAAGCCAAGAACGGCTCTGTCCACTCGGGAACAGCACGCAGTGTGGCCACGAGTTCCAAATCCGGGTCTTGATTTGCCAGTTCTTCCTCAGACTCGGTTTTAACTGACGGTCGTCATAGTTCATCCAGGAAAACATTAGGTGGAACCGGCTCTCTGCGCGAGCCGAGTCTGGCGAGTGCATCTGCGGCCTCATTTTTTCTTTTGTCTATGTGCTCCACCTCGTACCCGGAGAAACACCCGGCAACTCTATCAACCTCTCCGCGGTATGCTGCCATAGTTGCATCTTTTCTATCCCAAGTTCCTGAGACCTGCTGTTCCACAAGGTCCGAATCTCCGAAGCATCGTATCCTCTTGATATTCATCTCCTTGGCTACCTTTAAGCCGTGCAATAAGGCCTCATACTCGGCCACGTTGTTGGAACAATCAAAGTGAATCTGCAGTACATAGCTCAACTTGTCTCCTTTGGGTGATGTTAGCACCACTCCAGCTCCTGACCCCTCGTATTGCTTGGAGCCATCAAAGTGCATGATCCAAGACTCGGAGTTTGGAGCCATGGTCGGCATGCATGTGTGTGTCCAATCATTAATAAAATCGACTAGAGCTTGAGATTTGATTGCGGACCTTGGCTCGTAATTGATATGATAATCCCCCATCTCGATCGCCCACTTGGCTATTGTTCCTGTTGCATCCGAGTTTCTGATGATATCCGACATTGGTATCGAACTAACCACTGTTATGGGGTGTTCCTGGAAATACGGCTTCAGTTTTCGGCTGGCCATAAAGACCCCGAAAACCAGCTTTTGCCAATGCGGATAGCGCTGCTTTGCCTCTGATAATACTTCGCTGACGTAATAGACCGGTCTCTGAACCGGGTAACCTTTCCCATCCTCTTTACGTTCCACAACAACTACCGCACTAACGGCTCGGGGTCCAGCTGCTACATATAGCAGCATAGGCTCTTTAGGGCCCGGGGCCGCTAGGACTGGTACTTCAGATAACTGCTTCTTTAGTGCCTCGAACGCCTCATCCGCCTCCTGATCCCACACGAATTTATCGGACTTCTTCAAGAGCCGGTACAAGGGTATTGCTTTTTCTCCGAGTCTGGATATAAATCGGCTCAAGGCTGCTACACAGTCTGTGAGCTTTTGAACATGCTTCAAATTTTCCGGCTTTTTCAGACTTTGGATAGCTTTGATTTTATCCGGGTTTGCCTCAATTCCTCTCTCGGAAACGATAAAGCCGAGTTATTTTCCAGCCGGAACTCCGAACACGCACTTTGTCGGGTTAAGCTTCATCTGATACCTCCTCAAGTTCTTGAACGTTTCCTTTAGATCATCGATAAATGTCTCCGCCTTCCTGGTCTTGATAACCACATCATCCACATAAGCGTGGACGTTGCGTCCAATTTGGTCCTCGAAGCACTTCTGAATACACCGTTGATAAGTTGCGCCAGCGTTCTTCAACCCAAATGTCATGGTCTTGTAACAGAAGGCCCCAAAAGGGGTTATAAATGATGTTTTCTCCCAATCCTCCCTCTTGAGCTTGATCTGATGATACCCGGAATATGCGTCTAGAAAGCATAATAGGTCACTTCCAGCCACTGCGTCTATGATCTGATCTATCCTCGGTAGCGCGAACGGATCCTTTGGGCAATGCTTGTTAAGACTCGTGTAATCAATGCACATCCTCCACTCATTGGTCTTTTTCATTACGAGAACCGGATTCGCTAACCAGTCCAGGTGAAATACTTCCATGATAAAGCCGGCTGTTAGCAAGCGAGCAATTTCTTCTCCTATTGCTTTCCTTCTTTCCTCGTTCATCTTCCTCAAGCCCCGCTTCACAGGCCTGGACTTGGGATCTACGTGCAAACTGTGCTCTGCCAATTCTGTGGGGATACCCGGCATGTCGCTAGGCGTCCAGGCGAACACATCCACATTTGAACGGATAAACTCCACAAGTGCCTTCTCCTGCTTGCTGTCCAAGTTAGACCCTATAGCAAACTGCTTAGAGGGATCGCCTTCAACAAAAGCTATCATCTTGGTATCCTGCGCTGCTTTGAATTTTGCTCTCTCATCTTCAGTATTCGGCCTCTTCAATGCCGTCCTGTCATCCGGGTCTACTTGAGACCGGTAATACTTGAGTTCCTCTTTTCTGCAAGCCTGCTCAGCCATTACTGAATCTCCTTCATCGCACTCAGCCGCTATATCCCGGCTTCCATGTATGGTGATGGTCTTCTTAGGACCCGGGATTTTTAGCTGTAGATACACGTAACACGGCCTAGCCATGAATTTAGCATAAGCCGGCCTTCCGAACAGCGCGTGATAAGGACTGCGCAACTTGACCACCTCGAAAGTGAGCCACTCAACTCGATAATTGTCCTTTGACTCTCCAAAAGCTACCTCCAATGCGATTTTTCCCTCGGGGCACGCTGAGTGACCCGGCACTATCCCATGAAAAATTGTTGAGCTTTTCTGTAGCTGAGACTCCTTGAGACCCATGCGTAAAAAGGTTTCCCAATATAAGATATTGATGCTACTTCCACCGTCCATTAGGACCTTTTTCAACTCATAACCATTAACTTGTGGTGCGACTACCAACGCCAAGACTCCCGGGTGTTCTATTCTTTCCGGGTGATCTCTTCTGCTCCATGTCACATCCTGTTCTGACCATCTTAGGTATCCCGGAACAGCCGAGGAAACCGAGTTTACCGCTCGTTTCAATGTCTTTTTATCCCTGCTAGAAGTTCCTGTAGTATGCACATGATATTGTCCTCTTAAATCGTAAGTACGTACCATGCCGATGAAGATGCTGATCCGGCCGATTGTCACGATGGATCCGGATTCGAGGTGATCCGACTCTGGCCCCCAGCCGGAATCGTCCACCATCTTCTCTCCTTCGCGGTCGGTGTAGATCTCGCTGATGAAAAGATTCTCCATGCTCTTCCGAGCTTCTCCCGTGATGTAAACACCTTTGGACGCGAGCCCCATGGTGGGCGCCAACTGTCGTGGGATAATCACGGCAGACGTTACCGGGGGTAACTTATCTTGGGGCAAGACGACACTGGTGTTTGGGAGAGGGTTTAGCTCAGAGGAAAACATGATGATATGCGATCTGGTGGCCGGCAAGCAAGTCGCCGGGTCTCCGATCTCGATATATTAATCTCAACTCTCGTGTTACACTGGATACTCGATACCTAGCGATATTGCTCGAACTCTTGGCCCCTGAACCTAACCTAGGGGCCGGCTTATAAAGCATCCGGATCCCTGGCCTGTTCTCCAAGGCGTACCCTGAGTCCTACCCGGACACTGCTTACAAAACCCTAAGCTTCCTTACCGGAACCCACAATCCGGGTTACCAGGCCTACGATCTTGGGCCTTCTAGAAGCTCCTTTATCCTAACCGGATCTTTACGCAGCGTCCTTTGGGCCGAGTTACACCTTGGCGTTGGGCTACCGGGTTATCATCCCTCCATCAGATTTATTCTTTGCAATTTCTCTGGGCTCGCTCGTGTCGCGCACTGCATCCACACCGGAGTCTTACCGGAGACTGTCCGGAGTCTCCGGTGTGGAAGCTACCTCTCAAGAAACGGCTAATGAGTTGCTGGTGTCGAGTGTTGTATCGCACCGGAGACTTACCCGGAGTCTTACCGGAGTCTCCGGTGTGACTGGGATTTATTAATCCGCTCGACCCCAGACACCCTCTGAGCCAATCCGCAGCGCCAAGACCGGAGTCTCCGGTCCCCATGACCGGAGTCTCCGGATTGAAATTTTCTGGAGGATTCCAAGTGCTGCCCAGTTGGTGTCGCCTGCTGTGTCCAGTCCGGAGTCTCCGGACCGGTGCTCTGCGAAAAAGGTCAGATCGGAGTCTCCGGCCTTTACACCGGAGTCACCGGTGTGAAACTGACAGATTTGCTCCAACGGCTCTTAGACTTTATGAGGGGTATAAATACCCCCTCCCCTCCACCTACCTCAAGTCAGCTCGTCCAGAATTTAAGTCACCATTGTTGGAGATCCCCCACCTTGCTAGATCTACGAATCCATCCACCCAAAAGCCTTGATCTTTGGAGGATTGAAGGAGAAGGCCCCGATCTACGTCTTCACCAACCGGATTTCATTTCCCCTCTCTTTTTCTTGAGGGATCTTTGCCTAGGGTTTCCTCTTGTGGAGAACCTAGTCTTCTTGCTACTCTTGGTGATTTGTGAGTGTTGGCATCCCCCAATTAAGTTGTGGGTGTGTGCCCCAAACTTGTTTCTAAATGACTCGATCCCCGCCTCAAAGGGGTTCAATAGTGGAAGGTGAACTAGGCCTTTGTGGCAGAAGTTCATCGGAGAATAGGGTGAGGCCTTTGTGGCGTTGAGTAGGCCTTCGTGGCGAGCTCACACCCCTCCAACGAGACGTACTCCCTTAACAAGGAGGAACTCGGGAATACATCGTGTCTCCGCGTCCCCCATCAGTTACCTCGTTCCCTTATCCTTACTTGTTGTACTTGTTGCATTAATTGTTGTACTAGTTGCATTTATTGCTATCCTTGCCATATAGGTAAATTCACCTTAGTTGCATTATCTAGAGAATTTACCTTTGTGTCAAGCCTAAACCTAAAGAAAAATTAAAATTGGTCGTAGCACCTATTCACCCCCCCTCTAGGTGCCCATACTTTACTTTCACTTCCTTTGTTCGCTTGACCAGCTGGGGCTCCTGCAATGGGAGGAGCTCGGCGCAATCATAACCTCCACTTCTCTCTCCACTGATCCTAACGAGATCTCCTGGTCTCTAGAGCAATCGGACTGCTTCTCAGTGAAGTCGATGTATGCTCACCTGCAAGGGGCGACGGTGGCTCTTGTTAGGGACATCTGGAAAGCCAAACTTCCGCTTAAGATCAAGGTGTTCGCTTGGCAGCTCGCCCTTGAGAGACTTCCTTTGGGTATCAACTTGGTCATTAGAGCGGGGCCCTCGGATGGGTGTTGTGTGCTATTCGGAGCCCCTGAATCCGAGGACCATATTTTCTTCAGCTTCTCTCTGTCTCTCTTTGTGTGGGTAGTCCTTCGCCAGGCTCTAGGGAGAGCCTGTGCCCTGCAAGCTTCACGCAATTCCACTCTATTCTTACCTTGCTTTCAGGCAAACCGCGTAGATTAGCGTGGGTGTTTTTTATCGCGCAATCATGGGCTCTGTGGAATGTTAGAAGCAAACTTGCTATTGAAGGAAAATGCATTAGGAAGCCTGCTGGTATCGTTTTCAAATCTCTGCTTTTTATACAGCTGTGGACCCCATCCCTGATGACCGGGGACAGAGATGATGCACGTAGGCTGGTGGATGAACTCAAGAAGATCCACTCCGCCTGCCTCCTTTGTGCTTCCCCACCTTGATGTCCCCTGCTCGCCTCTGGTGGTTGTGTGTTCTCACCTCCGACGAGGTTGTCTTTCCTTAGCTTCATGTCATGTTCTCTGTTCCTTTTTTTCTCCTGTTTGTGTGTGTGGCTAAGCTGTATGCCTCAGCTTATGTAATCGCCGACTCTGTGAACTCTCTCGTTTTGTTAATTCAAAGCCGGACATATGCCTTTTATCTAAAAAGATTGCTGCTGCATCACTGACTTGCTGCTGTGGAGGCAAATGGCGCTTCAGTTGAGACACGTGCACAACATTGTGGATGCGAGTGCCCTCCCGAAGAGCAAGCTTGTATGCCACCGCGCCTACTCAAGGCAATACTCGCTACGGTCTATAGAATTTGAATGCCAACTTCTAGGTGCTGCGAAGGGCAATGGAAGTGTGGACATATGGCTGAAGCATCAGGTACACCATGTCCCAACCTCAAAGGTTCGTCCCATCATGTGTTTGTCAGCCTGTCGATACATGCGAGCCTGGGCAAGCAACGGTTGTTGTTGCAGCAGGCCCATAGTTTCTTCCCTTTCCCTGATCAAGAACTTGGAGGGTTGAATGACTCTTTCTCTCTACGAAGCCCGATACTTGGAGTGGCACTCGGAACATATGTGCTAGAGATGTGTCGCGGACAAGCTGGAGTTGAAAAAATTTAAACACCTTCAGTCTTGCTACAAGCCATGTTGGTTTTCTTTGATGTAACCGGTTGTTGGACTCAAAACTTTTCAACCAATAAATCATCGAGTGAAATGAAATCAGGCTTATGCTTCACATGGACTTTCTCTTTATCTCGACCAGCTCCAAACATCGCCAAAATTAATCAGATACTTATTGCTATAGAAAAAAAATAAGAAAGACAAACATGTGAAAAAAGAAATCATCGTGACTAGAAAGAAAAATATTCACACGGCGAAGGCAAAACACAAAAGAAAATATATCACACACATATACACATACACAAAAATATTACATAAGTAGTTAATTAGGATAGATCCATGGGTATAGTCATCGAAACTATTATATATACAAATCAAATCGTCTTACAGACCCAACAAACATAACTAAAACTAACAACATAGCAGAAACTCCTTTCCAACCAACCACCAACCATCTCCACACCACCTTCCCCTGCTGATTTTCAATTCGGGGATGAACGTTTGCTAGACAATATAGAATTATTTCTATCCTTTAGCGCCAACATTCTTGTCACCAGCGTTCAACGGTCCAGCTATGCGCACAACGTTCGACGATACGAAATCTGCATGGTACAAATCCCTCAGCGAAAAAACAAAAAAAAAGGAAGAAATCAACAAAACTGAAAACAAAGGAAATAGTTACCACCACTGAATTGGAAGCAAATGTAACATACGATAATGTAATAAAAATTTAAATTAACACTACAAAAAATATCATGAATATTTACAAAAGCTGTACTGGTAAAAGTGCAGTGTGCACAAAGAAAAGTTACCAGTGCAACATATGAGGAAAACATATAACCAGAACCACAAATTGGAGTTACCACATTATATGTGAAAGAAAAATACGAAAATCAGATTTCGAATAAAGTTACCAAGCATACTACTATAATGTTACCAAGAAGTGTAAACTAATAGATACAATGCATGCTAGTATAAAAGTTTATCAGGCACCGTAAACTAAAGTCACCATACATAGAAGTATAAAGTTTTCAGGAACTATAGACTAGAGTTACGATGCATCATACAATAAAAATAAATTACAAGCACATATAAGATTTAAAAAAGTAAACTTATTCAATTAGAGAGATAGCTTACCGGGCATAGAAGGAGGCGCGTATGACATGGGGAGAACATCCTCAAGTTCAATAATGATCTTGATAATACTGGTACAATCACTATTTGCACTTTCATCTTCGGTGGGGGATGGGGCAAGAGACCGTTGAGGAGAGACATTGCGTGCAGCGTTGTCTACGGTGCCAAACTGACTTCAAAAAATTCCATTTAGAAAGATTAATGTGAGGGAAGGGCACGTTTGCAGCGCGGGGATCATCGTTCATTGCAGCTTCCTCATTTGTTTTGTTATTCAGATCATCATCCAGCCCTAAGCCTCTAGGGGTTTTGGTATCAGCAGCATCAGTAGAAGCCATGGATGGTTCACCCATATCATGCACAATCTTGGAAGTTGCCGTAGCTGGTGGGAACATCAAACTGGTAGAGAAAAAGTCACCATTCTTTGCAGCCTCTTCATCAATTTTTCTGTGTTGCCGCATACACACCCAAGAACCCCGACATTTGAGTGGGTGGATAAGATGGTATTGGGGAACAACATCAATATCTGCTTGAGGAGAGATGTGCGAACAACATCAGCCAACATAGGAGCCATAGTAACATGGACAGTACCGCTAGCGGGGGGGCATCAACTTGCTTTGATTGCATGTCCGAAACCAACTCGGGGGAACATGGATGTGTGTCGAATCCACTAGTTGAACCAGCAACCTCATTGCTCGTAAGAGTTGCATCTACATCAGCCATTGGGCTCGGCATTTGTAAAACTTGCTCAGAACCAACAGCTCGCATGACGCTCACAGGAGAAGGGGCTCGGGATGTAGTATTGGCTTCAAAGTGGGCACTGGTAATGCATACACAACAGAAGTGGTATGGACTCCTACAGAATCAAGAGTTGTAGGGGCAATTTTATCGCCAACCGGTGAACCTACACGTATGAACTCCTTCAAAAACATGAACTAGGATGGCTATCTATCAGCAGATGAAGGATCAATATCTCGCCCATCATGTGCATTATCAACTCCTTCTGCAACTGGAGAAGAATTGCATGTCTTGTCATGAGTCGCATCCGATCCACCGGCTGGGCTCGCATGTACATCCATTTCAACAACGATGGATTGGTTCTATTCCGGTGAATCTTCATCCATCTCAACAAATGATGTTGAACCAGACCTTGGAGGAGCGTGCTAGGCCCTAAGGTGAGAGGAAAACCTCGTAGGTCTGACAATATCACTTTTGGAAGACTTCCTGCTTAAAAACAGTAAAAAAAAGTTATTAGACAAAGTTATAACACCATATAGATAACAAGTTACGACCTGGTGAATATTGTACTTATCATGCAAATAACACTAAAATTACCAAGCTAGAGAAAAAAAATATACCAAAGGGCTAATTTGCACTAAAAATAATTGTGAATGCCCTAATTTGCAGCAGGAAATGATTGTACAAAAAGTTAAATGTACTTTGTACTGAAGTTACCATGCACTTTATAATAGAGTTACCACCCAAAATGAACTAAAGTTACCACATACTTTGTACTATATTTACCATCTACTTTATAATAAAGTTACCAACAACAACTAAAAAAAGGCTGAATTCAAATTTTGCTTTATCAAACAAAGTTATAACACCATATAGATAACAAGTTACCACCTGGTGAATACTATAGTTATCACACAGTAACACTACAATTACCAATCTAGAGAAAAATATACTAAAGGGATAGTTTTCACTAAAAATGATTGTAACTACCATCTAATTTGCAACAGAAAATGATTGTACTAAAAGTTAAATGTTGAACAGATAGTATAAACACCTAGAGGGGGGGTGAATAGGTGCTACTTCTAAATTTTAATACCTTTTCGATTTAGGCTTCACACAAAGGTAAATTCTCTATATATGCAACTACGGTGAATTTACCTATACGACAAGAGCAACACTAAGCAAGATAAAAACACAAAGTAAAGGTAAAGGATAGAAGTAACTGATAACGGAAGCACACGGAGATAAGGATGTATTCCCTAGTTCTTCCTTTTGAGGGGATTACGCCTCGTTGGAGGGGTGTGAGTTTCACCATGAAGGCCTACTCAACGCCACAAAGGCATCACCCTGTTCTCGGATGAACTTCGCCACAAAGGCCTAGTTCACATTCCACTATTGACTCCCTTCGAGGCGGAAAGCGGTGCCTTTATAATGAGCTTCCCACAACTGAATTGGGGGCTCCCAAGAACACCAACAATTTTACCACCATGAAGGCCTACTCAATGCCACAAAGGCATCATCCTGTTCTCGGATGAACTTCGCCACAAAGTCCTAGTTCACATTCCACTATTGACTCCCTTCGAGGCGGAAAGCGGTGCCTTTACAATGAGCTTCTCACAATTGAATTGGGGGCTCCCAAGAACACCAACAATTTTACTACAATCATAAGTGAGCAATAATGAGGTCTAGTTTTTCCTTGTGGGAAACCTAGACTAGAATACCTCAAGTGAATGAGGGGAAAATGAAGAACGTGTTGATGAAGATGTAGATCGGGGCCTTCTCATTCAATCCTCCGAAGATCAATGAATTTGGGTGGAGGGATTGAAAGATCTAGCAAGGTTGGTGAGCTAAATTAATACAGCAATGAATTCTAGGCGAGCTAGCTAGAGGAAGAACAAGGGGGGGGGGTATTTATACCTATTTCCCAAAATTTAGCCATTTGACACCTTTCTACGAATGTCACACTCGAGACTCCAACCTAAAGGCCGGAGATACGGTCTAACAAAATCTCTGGTAAGTTTCCGCATGGCCGGAATCTTTACGAAACACCGGAGACTGCGGACACTCTCCGGACAGATGTCTGTGGGTGACACCACTTCGTCTTCGTGTTGGAAAAGTCTTGAAAGCGGAGATTCCGGCCTTCTCATGTTGGAGACTCCACATAATATCCGTACACTTTTCGTCTTGATTCTAGTGGGTGACACCACTTGCTTCTTGTTCAAGGAAATGCTTTGAGTCCGGAGACTCCGGCTGGGCCATAAACTCCATGCAATCTTCGGACACAATCCGGAGTGGGTTCTGTGGGTGACACCACATTTCTTCTCGTTGTAAAATCTTGAGTCTGGAGACTCCGGTCTGAAACCCCGGAGGCTTCGGCGTGGAGAGAAATTCCAGCACTTCTAGTTCTCTTTGTTCCTTTTTGGGAAACAATCCACCTTTAATAAAATTATCGATAGACCCTATAAAATCAACAAACATGTTAAAATAATACTAATGTTGTTAACAAAGACACAAAACAAGATTTTGGCAGGATATGCCCTTTCAATCTCCCCTCTTTTGGTGTTTGATGACAACACACATATTTGTAATGATAACCGTTGCTAGACATAGGTCTAGAGAATATAGGCGGGCTCCCCCTTGATATGCGCACCAAGATGGAACACAATAACAAGGTCCTAAACTCCCCCTATATTTTACAAACTCACATCATAAGCAAAAATGTAATGAACAATACAATTGCATAGGTAAGTGATGTCTACACACGCTTCTATTCTTGTAGACAGTGTTGAGCCTCCAAGTGCAGAGGTTTGTGGAACAACAACAAGTTTCCCTTAAGTGGATTACCCAAGGTTTATCAAACTCAAGGAGGAAGAGTTCAAAGGTATCCCTCTCAAGCAACCCTGCAATTACAATACAAGAAGTCTCTTGTGTCCTCAACACACCTAATATAATTGTCAGTTGTATAGGTGCACTAGTTTGGCGAAGAGAGAGTGAAATACAAGTAATATGGATGCTCATAAGTGATAATAGCAATCTGAAATAAAAATGGCAGCAAGCAAACAAGTAGCAGAACTAATTGTAACCGGTGTATCAATGCTTAGAAACAAGGCCTAGGGATCATACTTTCACTAGTGGGCACTCTCAACAATTATCACATAATTGAATGCATAAATATCCCTCTTCACAATGCTACTACGAACCACTCTCCGATGGAATAATAAACACCAATTCATTGCGTAGGGTTGTAACAACACTCCTCAAAGTCTCATTCCCATGTCCAGTTAACCCCACGATGTCACTATGAGCGCCCTAGAAAATACTAGACAAACACCGCAATTTCATAGGGTCATCCAACACAAGATATAAATATCATGCTAAACCACACGCTGCACACACTGTCACCTCTACACCGCGATAAAAGTGTTTACGGAGATCTCATAACAAAACCACTCGAGTAGCATAACAGATGAAGAGTAACATCTACTAATTAACCTAGATTACAAAGCTCACAATCACATAAATATCACACCATGGGAGAGAGAGATGAGACACATAGCTACCCGAGAGCCCTCTGCCCCGAGGGAGAACTACTCCCTCCTCATCATAGGAGACAACAACGGCGATGAAGATGGCGGTGGAGTCGATGGAGATGGTTCCGGGGGCACTTCCCCGTCCTGGCAGGGAGCCGGAACAGTGATTTATGTCCCCAAAACTTGTCGGCGGCGGAGGTGGAGCTACGGATGTTTTTGGTTGAAAAGGCCTATTTTTCTAGGGTTTATGCATCGAGGAGTATATATGGGCGAAAGGGCGATGGCGGTGGATGGCCAGGGGGCCCACACCACCTGGTGGCGCGGCCAGGGGGACCCACGCCACCCTATGGTGTGGCCACCCAGTGGGCCCCCACCGGGGCTCTTCGGGACTTCCTGGACCCTCTGGGACTTCTAAGACTTCTAGCTTTTGAATTTTCCAATTCCGAGAATATTTCCAGAACAACTTTTCTAAAACTAAAAACAACAGAAAACAAGGAATTGGCTCTGTGGCATCTTGTCAATAGGTTAGTCCGGGAAATCGATAAAAATGACATAAAGTGTATAACAAACATGTGGCAAGTAACATGAAAACAACATGGAACATCAGAAATTAGGGATACTTTTATGACATATCAACATCCCCAAGCTTAGTTCCTACTCGTCCTCGAGTAGGTAAACGATAAAAACACATAATTTCTAAGGTGACATGCTACCAACATAACTTTGATCATCATAATGTAAAATTATATCTAAGCTGAGATCACATAACTTAAGTACAAACATGATAAATAGAACTTTAATAATAAAGCATAGCAATCACTTTGCATCATGAGAAGTAACTCAAATAAAAGATCATGAATAACAATGCAAATAAAGATATACGTTTGTTTCAAGTATAGAGAAAGCATGGCAAAGTGATATTTCGCAAGTCCTTCAGAGTGGGGCAAAACATAAATGCCAGGACACCTTCAAAGTTTCAGGAGGAGGACTAGAACAAATAATTAGAGAACAATCAATATCACATCATGAATCAATTAATAATCTTTCTAGGACAAATGCACATAAAACTCAGAATGGCAAAAAATGGTCTCTCAACTGTGCATAAAGTTAGAAGATGGAGAATCGACATAAAAGGAAAAGAAAGGCCCTTCGAACAGGGGAGCATGGATCACTCATGTTCTAGAGATTTTATTTTATTAATATAGTTATTAAAAGTTTGACACTCCTTCCATCCATCTTACACAAACCATGGCTAACCGAATCCTCGGGTGCCTGCCAACAATCACATACCATGGAGGAGTGTCTATATTTTGGGAGATGTATGCTAATGTCAACGAATGGTAAACAGAAAATACAGTACGTCACAAGCCAACTAGATTTCACAACAGAGGATCCCATGTGAAGGACACAACTGGTGTAGAAGGTCATCCCTCTTTCCGTTTTGTCTACACAATTATGCTTTGACTCATAAATCAGGGGAAAAAACAGTGAAGAGATTTTGTCTGTATTAATTTGGGGATGGGCACCCCGCTGCCAGCTCTTCTATCAATTGAATAAGAGGATGAAGCCACTAGTACATGGTGTGAAATCCAATCAACAAGTGAAATAAAGATTCTCTATTTACGTCCTCATGAGCAAAAACAGGAACACAAGGCAGGAATAATTTTGAACATTATAAAGGTAACACATGAGAAATTTACTTGGAGTGGCAGTTAAATACCACATGTAGGTAGGTATGGTGGACACAATGGGAAAACTTTGATTTTAGAGAGTTGGATGCACGAGTAGAATTCCATACTCAGTACAGGTGGAGGCTAGCAGAAGACTGGGAGCGACAAATCAAGAGAGCATAAGAGCCATAATTATGCATAGCGAAATAAACATCATCAATCAAAGCATAAGTGGTACCACAAATTTTAAAACTAAATGATCATAGAGTCTATTAGTGAATGGTTCATATTCATAAACATGGTGCGAGCATGCGCGAAGTCAACCAAATAAAACATTCAAAAGAGAATACCACAAATTTATGCTTCAAAGTGGCAAGAACAACTCATGATTCTTTTAATGGCACATTAAACACTCTCAGCTATTTGAGGTTAATCATGTTAATCAATAACCACAAGGATTTAAAACTAAAATAACATCTAGCATGATATAAAAAGTTGTAGCCACAGTCTATACACGCTTCTACTTGCACCGTTAAAAATTCTACTTCAACCAGCAGTTTCTTTTCCCAACAAGCACCATACAAAATATGTTTTAACAAAAATTCTCTACATGCTATAGAAACAAAACATGATATTACTCAAATAACACTAATAAAACTAACATATCTGAATAAGAGATGCAATGAAAACAAAAGTTGAACAGGAATTTTCGCAGTAACTAGAATAAAAACTAAGAACACTAGCATATCAAGTATTCAAACGAAAAACCAGAGCGTGCCTCTCTCCCAAACAAGGATGCTAGGTACCATGATAATACTGTAGAATGGAAAACGAAAGAAAACAAAATAAAAACAAACAGACGGTCCGAGTAAACTTCATATGATGTGACCGAATAAAAATATAGTTTCACGAGAAGTGACCTGATAGATAGTTGATGAAGAAGGGGATGCCTTAGGAATCCCCAATATTAGATGATTGAGTCTTATAAAAATATTCTTGGATGGACCACGGGGGCATCCCCAATCTTTGACCTTGCACTCTTCTTGATCACATATATCACCTCTTCTCTTGACACTTGAAAAACTTCCTTCACACCATACTCAAATAGTAATTCGCATTAGAGGGTTAGTGAAACAAATAAAAACCCATGGGTTCTGTATGGAACAAGTGCCATTGATAATTCTAAACATTAAATACAGCCACTAATGTTTCGTGAAGCAAAGAAGTCCACTTGACATCGCAAAAGAGCCAATGCAAGAAAAATGGCAGAATCTATGAAAACCAGAACAGCCTGTAAAGGCGAATTTTTTCTAGGCACTTACGTTTCTCAAATAGAAAAACTTAAAGTACAAAAAAGTTGCGTAATTAGCCTAGGAATAGGAACAAAAAATTTCAGATCATTCTGATCTTCCTAGATTTTTCACGGATTTTTACGGTGGACAGCGGAAATCTGTTTTCTACGCAGAAATCCGAAAATGAACTGAAACTCTCGTCAGAAACTTTACTTGGCACTACTAAAACATGAAAATAAAGTAGAAAGGATTTTCTACAGAAATATAAAACATCTTGACTAAAGGAAAACAGAGGAAAACAAAGAAAAAAAATAAAACCATGGGTTATCTCCCAAGAAGTGCTTTTCTTTAACTCCTTTTAGCTAGGAATGATAATTTGAGAAGATGCTCACATAAGAATTATGAATTTAAGAAAAAGAGAGAATCAAGAAGCAAATGTAAAACAAATTTAAGTCTAACCCAATTTCTATGAAAAAGAGTCTTGTATAAGAACAAGTCAATAAAGCACAAAGTGGCTAGCATAGGAAGACAAAATAAGTTACTAAAGTTGCCTATTTGCCTATTGCAAATGTTGTACAAAATCATTACTAAAGTTGCCACAATGAGGGTGGAGCCCTTCATGGATAAGCTAATTTCTAAGTGCCAGACTGCTTTTATTAAAGGTAGAAATATCATGTATGGTGTTATGTCACTCCATGAAATTCTTCATGAGGCAAAAAGGAAAAAAACATCAGGGAGTGGTGTTCAAGACTGACTTTGAAAAAGCATACGATAAGGTTGACTGGGCCTATCTGCTTCATTGTGTGACTCTTAAGGGGTTTAGCCCTCTGTGGAGGAGACTGATTGAATACATTGTTAAGGATGGTACTCTGTGTGTCAAAATTAATAACACCAGGGGCCGAGATTTTGGTAGTCACAGGGGTGTTAGGCAGGGAGATCCTTTTTCTCCTTTCCTGTTCAATCTTGTAGCTGAAGGGATTGCCAAGCTCATTCAGCAAGCCCAGGAGATTGGTCTAATTGTTGGTTTGGTCCCTAACCTGGTTGATAAAGGGGTGGCCATTTTCCAGTACGCTGATGATACTCTCTTAATGATACGGGATGATATGAATCAGGCCAGACAGCTTAAGATGATTCTTTATTTGTTTGAGGCTATGTCAGGTTTGAAAATCAATTTCATGAAGAGTGAGCTATTCATGATCTTGGAGGATTCGGATAAGAGTATCTTGTATTCTGATATGTTGAACTGTCAGATTGGACACTGGCCTATGAAATACCTGGGGGTGCATGTTTGTGGTTCTAGGATTTTAGTTGCTGACTTAAAACCTTTGGTGGAAAAACTGAGTAAAAGGTTGGATGGTTGGGCTGTCAATAACTCATCTATTGGTGGAATATTAATCTTGATTCAGTCGTCTTTGAGTAGCATCCCTATCTACCATATATCTATGTACTTGCTTCCTTCATCTTGTTTGGAAGAAATGACCAAAATCATTAGGAGATTTTTTTGGCAAGGGACCAATTCCAAAAAGAAGTATTACTTGGTGAGATGGAATTTGATTAACAAACCTAAGACTAAAGGGGGGTTGGGTATCAAAGATCTTAAGTTATTCAACATCAGTCTCCTGTGCAAATGGTGGTGGAGGTTGGAGATGGAAGAAGGAATTTGGCAGTCCTTGGTTAAAGGGAAATATGGAATTAAGCATGGAATTTCGAGGATTAAGCTTAGACAGTAGGACTCCCCTATGTGGAAGGATCTTCTAAAAGTTAAACATTGGTATCTTCAATGTAGATTCAAGGTGGTTTGTGGTGGAAGAGAAACTGATTTTTGGCAGGATCAATGGTGTGGTCCACTTCCTTTTTGTGAGAGATTTCCTAACCTGTTTGATGTTTGCAATCTCCAGGTGTGCACAGTTAGAGAGATGGCCGATAGGAACTGGCAGTTGGATTTTAAGAGATGGTTGAGTGTTCCTATGCAACAACAGGCTTCTGTTCTGCGTAGTCTTCTTATGACTGTTGCCTTGGGAGAGGGTCCTGATAGACCTAAGTGGAAACTCACAAAATCAGGAAAATTCACTGTTAAATGCATGTATATTAGACCGTCTTCCTCTAATGTGGACAGATCTTTTTTGCATCTTTGGAAAGCTAAAATTCCTCTGAAAATCAAAGTATGGCTTTGGTTAATCTGGCATAATTCAATTGCCACAAAGGATAACATGAAAAAGAGGAAGTGGAAAGGGGATTTCTCTTGCAGTTTCTGTAATGTTTTTGAAACTATTAATCATTTGTTTTTCTCCTGTCCTGCTGCTGGTTACATGTGGACTGTGATTTCTTCTGTGATTGGTGCCTTCAATAGACCTTCCAATTTTACTCAATACTTCTGGTGGATTTCTGATTTTTCCCCAAACCAATTGAATCTTCATGTTGTTGGAATTGCTGCCTTTTGCTGGGCAATTTGGAAAACTAGGAATAGGGCTTGTTTTGATAAGAAGTTCATCTCATCACCCGTGGAGTTGATTTGTTATCTTTGTGCATTTCTTCGTTACTGGGCAGGTCTGCAAGCCCCTGGAGATAGGACCACCTTGGAGGAGGGAGCAAGGATGATCCAGGATGGTGCTCTACATCAACATGCCTAGAACCAAGCCAGGTTGCGCAGGACAATTGCTTCAGATGCTGCTTCTGATGAAGATTTGGATGTCGTTCGTTGATTATCTTAGTTTACTCTGCTCAACTAGGTCGTTGCCTGCCTGCACGCAGTACGTTTGTAATCTGCATTACTTTGTCTTACCCCGGTGCGCTCTGTCTTTAGCGCTTTTGAAACATTTGCTGGTTTGGTTTATGGACTTTCTGTTGACAAGATTGGAAGGTGGTTTCCTTTTCCTTCCTTTCGAGGGACTGGTAACGTGTCCTTCACTTGTCTCAGGCAGTTGTTTTTCTTTTCTTTCTTTCAAGTTTGTTGTAAATAAGACCTCTGTTTTGTTGTCTTTCGATAATGGAACCCGGCTCTAGTCGTTTGGAAAAAAAGGAAGACAAAATAAGTTCAACTTCAGAAATTTCATAATAAAGAGGGGAAACTTGATATTTTTAGATGCATAGGACTATGTTTCCCTCTGTCATAGTAACTTTCAGTAGCATCATGAATGAAATTAACAATATAACTATCACAAGAAACATTCTTATCATGAGCCACATGCATAAAAGAATTATTACTCTCCACATAAGCATAGTGATTCTTATTAATAGCGGTGGGAGAAAATTCAACAAAATAGCTATCATTATCATTCTCGTCACCATAATCATAAAATATAGGAGGCATATTGCAATCACAATTAATTTTCTCCTCAATAGTAGGTGGACTGAAAATATCATATTTATCATTGTAATCATCATAAAGAACTCCAACATGATAGACAAGTTGTATATTAGGGAGATGGTTTTGGGTAATCCCTCCATAACCATGACTAGTTTCATAAGGATAATTGTAATCATAGCCTATGTTATAGCATCTTTTATAATAGTTATCAAAGACTAGGGGCATAGTATCATCATAAGCAATATCATCATTTTTACTAGAAAGAGATGTATCAAGCATATAATCATGAGTAGCAAAAGGATTTTCAAACACATCATCCACAAGCTCAGAGCTTTCTATATCATCATTGGAAGGAACATGGATGGTACTAATAGTACAACAATTATCATCATTTTCAGAATTGGTACCAAAGAGATTTTCAATATTATAAGCAGTATCATCATTGTCCCACTCATGATCATCAAATTCAGTAGTAGGCATAAAATAATCATCTTCAATAGTTCCTACAGACTTAACATCACAATAATAACCAATATAACAATCATCATCTTCAATATTAATTTTCGAATCATACTCACTTGGAATAACCATGCTTATGGGAAGGTACCATATCCTCTCCCTTTTTCCTCCTCCTCCTCTTCTTCTTCTTATCTATAGGAGGGAGAGGCTTGAAAGGAAGCTTCTCTACATACCCTGGTTTATTGTCAAAAACAATAGAAAGAACTTTGTAGGATTCCTCCTCTTCATTAATAAGATGAAAACAAATATTAGCCCTGTCATATTTTGGTAAAGTCTCCTCTTCTATATTATTTTGTATGTAAGTATTTGTGTGGCAATTATTAACACAATAAAGATGACAACCATGCAGGACACTATTCATATCAAGAGCACTCATATCTACCAAAGAAGTTTTTCTTGATAACTCTTCACACCCCAAAAATAATGTAAGTTCATCATGCTGATTAGGAGTGATCATGTCATCACAATACAAACTTCCACTATTCGAATAGCTATTACAGCCCGAGCATTGAAAATTGAAATGACCCACTTTACAGCAAAGTTCACAAATAAAAGGATAGAGGGCACAAACTTCTTTACCAAGATCATCTAAAGCCCTGTCATACTTTCTAGTTTTTACATTCCTATGATGGATGCAATATTCTTCTTCGGTTTGCTTCTTTTTCACAAGGTATAAGTGCTCCACAAAAATTAATATGCTTATAAGAAATAGTACTTTCAGAAGTTTGAGCATGTTCATTGCAATCATTAATAACAGTTTCATTTTTCATGCAAGTGTCTTTAAAAGGTTAATGATCTATGTGCCCATTTTATTTAGGAACATTAATATAAGAAGCAAAGAATCTATACCAACCAATAATCATTTGAGGATCAAGACCATATTTAGCACTAAGCTCTTGAAAATCAGCAGTTTCAGTGAAAGACTTAATGCAATTATACTCATAGTTTATACCTGATTATTTACCTTTGTCTATATTACAACCTTCATTGTTGGTTTCAATTGTTTCAAGAAGATACCATTTAACTTCAACCTTCTTACTTGAGAAAGAACCCTCTGAACATTCATCTAGATAATCTGTAATGTCCTGAAAGCCTTGCATAAAAATTAGTAACAATTATTTCCTTAGGAAGCTCATGGTTAGGACATTTAAGTATTAATATTTTTAGTCTACCCCAAGCTTGAGAAATGCTTTCTCCATCACGAGCCCAAAAATTATAAATATAATTCCTATCTAAATACAGTTCATGAGAAGAATAAAATTTAGAATAAAATAGAGATTCAAGATCCTTCCACTACAAATGATGAGGATCATCTAGAAGCTCATACCACTCCCTTGCTTTGTCCTTAAGTGACAAAGAGAAAAGCCTCCTCTTAACTTGGCCCATTGAAATACCTGCACTCTTGAACAACCCGCATAATTCATGTATAAAGAGTAAATGATCACGAGGATGGACAGTTCCATCTCCAAAATAGCAGTTATTCGTGACATGTTCAACAATTTTCATAGGCATTTTTAAAGGAACACTTTCGGCAGGAGGATTTAAAATATCACAAGCATCATTAGATTTATCACATATGGGAGATAAAGTATCGTCAGAGCAAATTTTCTCTTCTAGAGCTGGGGAACTAAAAAGTTTAGAAAAACTATGTTCCCCAAGCTTAGACTTTTCCATAGCATTATCAATAATGGTGTTCAAAGAATTCATACTAATAACATTGCTACTAGCATGAAAATAAAGCTCCATAGCTTTTTTTAATTTTATCTTCAAACACTTCATGTCCTAACTCAAGATAAAGATTATAAAGCTCTCTCATATTTTTGTTGTTTTCCATTAAGCTTAACTAGTAAAAATAAAAACAAGAAACAAAAAGATATAATTGAAGAATCTAAAGGAAATAACTTCGAGCACTCACAGAGGATGTGAGTACCTTTTACCTTTTCTCCCCGGCAACAGTGCCAGAAGATAGCTTGATGTCTACACACGCTTCTATTCTCGTAGACAGTGTTGGGCCTCCAAGTGTAGAGGTTTGTAGAACAGCATCAAGTTTCCCTTAAGTGGATTACCCAAGGTTTATAGAACTCAGGGAGGAAGAGGTCAAAGGTATCCCTCTCAAGCAATCCTGAAATTACAATACAAGAAGTCTCTTGTGTCCCTAACAGACCTAATACAATCAGTTGTATAGGTGCACTAGTTCGGCGAAGAGAGAGTGAAATACAAGTAATATGATGCGTATAAGTGATAATAGCAATCTGAAATAAAAATGGCATCAGGCAAACTTGTAGCAGAACTGATTGTAAACGGTGTATCGATGCTTAGAAACAAGGCCTAGGGATCATACTTTCACTAGTGGACACTCTCAACAATGATAACATAATTGAATGCATAAATATCTCTCTTCACTATGCTACTCCAAACCACTCTCCAGTCGAATAACAAACACCAATTCATTGTGTAGGGCTATAACAACACTCCTCAAAGTCTCATTCGTGTGTATAGTTAACCCCCCGCTGTCACTATGAGCTCCCTAGAAGGTACTAGAAAAACACCACAATTTCATATGGGCATCCAACACAAGATATAAATATCATGCCAAACCACACGGTGCACACACTGTCACATTTACACCGTGATCAAAGCGTTTACAGAGATCTCATAACAAAACCACTCGAGTAGCATAATAGATGAAGAGTAACATCTACTAATTCAACTATATTACAAAGCTCACGATCACATAAAGATCACACAATGGGAGAGAGAGATGAGACACATAGCTACTGGTAGAGCCCTTAGCCCCGAGGGAGAACTACTCCCTCCTCATCATAGGAGACATCAACAATGATGAAGATAGTGGTGGAGTCGATGGAGATGGCTCCGGGGGCACTTCCCCGTCCCGGCAGAGTGCCTGAACAGAGATTTCTGTCCCCCGAAACTTGTCGGCGGTGGAGGCGGAGCTATGGATGTTTTTGGTGAAAAAGGCATGTTTTTCTAAAGTTTATGCATCAGGGAGTATATATGGGCAAAAGGGCGATGGCGGTGGGTGGCCAGGGGGCCCACACCACCTGGTGGTTCGGCTAGGGGGACCCGCGCCACCCTATGGTGTGGCCACCCTGTGGCCCCCCACCGGGGCTCTTCGGGACTTCCTGGACCCTCCGGGACTTCTAAGACTTCTGGATTTTGAATTTTCGAATTCCGAGAATATTTCTATAACAAATTTTCTAAAACTAAAAATAATAGAAAACATGGAACTGGCTCTGTGACATCTTGTCAATAGGTTAGTCCGGAAAATTAATAAAAATGACATAAAGTGTATAGCAAACATGTGGCAAATAACATGAAAACAACATTGAACATCAGAAATTAGGGATACATTTATGACGTATCAGTAAGTAAGAGAAGTAAGGCAAGAGAGGTTTAGCGCAAACATACATAGCCTCACAAACATAGTCTTGCCACACACAACCACAAAGTTCAACACTGGAGAAGTTCAAGTGCAAATAAGATAAAAGGATACACAAGATATAAAAGGAAAATCAAGTTCGAAAGCTTGTTCTCCGAGCAACCCATGCAAATCTTGTGTAGCCTAAATAGCAACTTCTCCCCCTTTAGCATCGAGACACCAAAAAGGAGAAAAGAGAAACTACACGCAACCTAAAGGATCAATCCTCCTCCTTCTCAGATTCCTCGTCCTCCTGATCATCTTCTTCCTCATCACCTGAAGAATCATACTGTTCTTCTTCTCGAGCTTGTTTTTTTCAGTCATGGGAGCCTTGCCTCGATCGCGAGAAGAGGACGGAGCTGAAGTAAACTCATCAAAATCACCCCAAGGGAAGGAAGCGGTGTTCCACTCGTTGTAAGACATGGTGTGAGACTCGGCAGTAGGCTCAAGAGGAGGGGTACGCACAATGCCAACATGTTCCTGAAGACCTTTGAGCATCTTCTTCATTTCCCTCCTTTCCTCGTATGCCTCATGGTTCTCCTTGTGGACTGCAATGGTCATGCGATGAATGTTGCGCTGGAAGTCTGGAACCATGTCAGCTACTTTTTCGCAGCTTGAACCTCAGCCTTTCCTTGAAGACGAGAGGATCAACAATCTTCCTCCTAGACCCCGGGGCATGAGTCTCGAACATAGAGAGGTCCTCCTATTCTTCATCATCCTGATAGGCAACACGTCATGCGGTGTGAATTTGAAGAATCTAAAGAGTACCAATCTTGTGCATTGTTCCAATGTCCAGTAAAGGAACTCTATCAAGAATGAGCTTAATCACATAGGGAGCATACACATGCATCTTTTTCTTCTCAGTCATGTCATGATAGATTGCTTCCTTGATGACGTCCATGACATCCATCTCAAAGCCCTCGCAATCTTCTCCAGCTTGATGACACCTGAAGGCATGATGTGGAAGGTTCACAAGGCCACCACGGATGGCATCCACATTGCGAGTTTGAGGAGCAATGTTGCATCTGAACAGGCGGAGGAGAACATTGTAGACACGCTTGAGATCTTTGTTTTTTCCAACACTTTCCATTTTTTTCATAGATAGGAGCCAACCTCCTGTTGTTGTAGGCCACACCATCCATCGTTTTACCCATATTGTCACCATGGAGAGGATAGTCAAGAAACTCTGAAAGCCTCAAAATGGAAGACCCGCGTTTGATGCGCCATGTCATCCATGTCAAATAGATGTCCGCACCAAAAGTGACAATAGAAAAAAAAACGGCTGAAAAAATTTGATACACGACATTCTTTCATGCGAGGACTTCGATGGTCTGATCTGGGAAGAGGTGAAGTTTTGTTGAATGGAAACAAGCTTGTCGAGACCAAGTTTCTTTGTCACCCAAACAACTTCCCTGAAATAAGATTTGCTACCCAGAGTGTCTAGTGTTCTTAGTTAGGTTCACGGGAAGGGGCGCCATAAGCCTGATGGTAGAGTCGTGGGTGGAAACGTAGGGAGTAAACGGAGACACAATGACATAGTTTACCCAGGTTCGGTACCTCGCAACTAAGGCGACATTCCTACTGCTGCAATCTCACTAAATCAGGGCTGAAGCCTAAAGTTCACAAGTACAATGTGAGTCTAGGGTTTCGCTACCTTGGCGAGGTTGTACTCTCGGCGATCTAACTTCTAGCTTTTGCCTTTACGGTTGCTCCAGGCCGACTTTATATAGATAGCCGGACTAGGTCTTAACGGGAAGGAAACCTTGAAGTCTAGGAAAGTGTTCCTATTCTTGAAAAGTAAGACATCCGACTTCTTCTCCAAGCCGTATCACGTATTGGGATGTACTACGGGTTCTTCTAGAATTCGTCTTCCCGTGCGCCAGCTTACTGGGCCGCCCAACGAAATTTGTTCCATTACCTGCAGACCATCCCAATAATCCGGCCTTTTTCCAATGCCGGATATACCCCCTTTTGGCATATATCTGACAGTAGCCCCCAAGCAGAATTAAGAGCTCCATTCTTCCTCTTTCCCTGAAAGTCATGCATTCAGAGAAGTCGTCCTTCAGTCTTGAATCTTTTTTTCAACACAATTTTTATGCCAAATCCTTCTTTCCTGAATCCGGCATCTGTTTTACAAAAAATCGTTCAAAAGGAACCTATGACGTAAGCGAAAAAGTCATGCTTACGTCACCGCTGCTTGGTTTGAGCCAAAGATTGAAAAACGAATCTCTGCCAGATTTGGCGCAAGAAACAAGGAGATCAGGCATTACTGCGCGAGCTTGCCGTATCCCAGATTTACAGCGGGACACGCGGCATGCATCCAACGGCTAATTTAGCTGTTGGAGCCATATTGACGCCGGAAATGGTTATAAATCCATTCATTCCCCCTCCCGTTTCACCTTCGTGCTCCCACTCCCGCGACTCCCCCGACAGAAACACTCGAGAGCTTCTGCGCAAGTTCATACTGAGAGAAGAGAGAGAGAGGTTCTTCTTCGGTGGTGTGAAACAATCGGTGGCTCCGGCTCCCGTCTAGAAAATATTTTTCCCATGATGGACACCAGGGATCTTTCTCAGGCGCTCGTGCCTACCGGAGACACGCTTCGGACTGCGCCCATCGTGAACCCCGCGACTGCGCGTACATCAACGGAAATTCCATCGATGGAGGCATCTCCTCCGATGGCTATCTCGAGCGCGTCCACGACAACACCATATATCCTAGCGGGTGTGTCGGCGGGGGGAATCCTAGCGACCCTGCCAGATCTACGACACCTCCTCCTGCTACTACTCTGCTGCATCTGGTCCCCGAATCGGGGGGCGAGGAGAACGTTGCTCGCACCGGCGAGGACACAGAGGGCGACGTTACCGGCGGAGGCGAGGAAGAAGAAGGTTCGGAGGACGACAATTGGAGCCTCTTCACCACTTGTATAGCCCTTCTCCAAAGCATGGAGAAGGATGGCTTCATACTCAAGGGAAAATGGCGACTGGAGAACGAAGACAAAGAGCCAAAGCCCAAAGACGGAGAAAGGGTGGTTCTGGCTTCCCATATTCTTCGAGGTATGGGTTTCCCGCCTTCTGCCTTTTTCCTTCAAATTCTCCACCATTACGGCGTTCAGCCACATAATCTTTCCCCAAATTTCATCCTTTACATAGCCGGCTTTCAGGATTTGTTCGAGGGTTACCTAGAGATAGAACCTAGGTTAGATTTCTTTCAGCATTGCTTCTACATGAAGCGTAATGCTTTTGATGGCCTTCTGCCCGTTTGCGAAACCATTTCCTTCAACCTACGCCGTGGCAGGGAGGAGTGGTTCCCCAAGATAAAAAACAGCGAATCCGTCAAATTTTGGACGGGTTCTTTCTTTTATCACCATGATATCATGTATCCTAAAAAGTATAGAGGCATTCCGGTTTTCGAAAATTATGCCGCCTCTCCCAAGGAAAACTGGGCTCTGGACGTCATTGAGGTTCTACCTCCAGACCTTCTAAGGATAAAAAGGTGGATCTCCAAAATGGCTGCTTCATCCCCTCCTCTTACGGCGAATGGACACTGTTTTGTGTTGGCTTGAACGGCGGATCCAGCCTCTCGCCTTTTGTGACGACCACCTTCTCTGTGAATACACGGGCCCCGAAGACACCATGCGGGTTACTTCAATAGTAATGTCGGAGAAAATCTTCCGTAAGAGGGTGAACCACTTGGTGGCTACCCGTGGTCAGTAGATGGAAAGGTTTCCAATGTACGACGCAGAAAACGCTCCTCCCAAGGTAATGCATACTTATTCGCCTTCGAATGCATTTATACTTTATATTTATGAACGTATTCTAATTACTTATTCATACTTTTGTAGATTGACACTCTTCTAGAGTATCAACTTGTCTCTGCCGAGGAGGAGGCAGCGCTTAAATCCTGCTTTGCGGCGGCCGGTGGCAGGAAGCGCAAGAAATCTGACACCTCCGCTGAAGTCATCGACCTTAACGGTGTTCCCGTCGCCACGTCCAGGTTTATTTTTTCACGATTTCCTCTTTTCTAGCACAAGTTTCTTCATCTCTTGTCTTTAATTATGTCTTACTTCTTTCCAGCCTTTCCCCTGCTTCTCTAAGGGGAAAAGGACGGATGAAACATAAGGTTGTTTATCGCAGGGGAGCCAAGCCTTCCCTTGCCATCGCCTTGGATAATACAATGGCGGATGCTACTGGAGAGCATTCCTCCCCTCTGGAAGAGTCGGACTTCCTCCCCCCCAACCAGCCCAGCCACCCTGATGCATCCACTCCGGATGAGCAGAAAAGGGCGACGCAACAAGAAGAAGGAGGGTCGTCTCTCATCAAAATTGACGAGGACGTTCCGTCTTTTGACCATAAATTCAAGGTAAAGCAGGAAGCATGCTTTGACGAGGAAGGGTACATGCACGCATGGGCGAAAAATACAATTCGTCAAATCCCCCCTGATCCGTCCTTGGCAACAAAGTGGTTTAATTATCCAGAATAACTACACTTTCTCTCCTCGGCAGGTCATTCAAGACGATATTCATCAAGGGGGTCTCCTTCTCAGAATATAGTAAGGATTTCGCCAAAATGCTTTCAGGCCTCCAAAAGATGAGCCATGTATACTTCCATCCCCCAAGTATTTATATCGAAGCATACCTTTTGCATTAATACTTTTCAGGATATTGTCTTCTTCTTTTGGGTTTACACACGTTTTCTTTCCGTGTGCTTTAGGAAACTGCTGAAAGCATTAACCTGGAGGTGCTCTGCAAACGTTGTGTGAAAAATAAGGAGGTGAAATCCCTCCTTCGAATCACAGAGGAAAAAGAATCCAAGATTGCGGAGCTTCACAAGCAATTCAAGAAGAATGCATGTAAGCGTACTTATTTCCTCCTTGTTTGCTTTTTACCTTGCGAGTTTTTTAATACTTTCGCGTTTAAGGTTTTATCCATTTTTTTAACCTGGCTTGCTGAAGCGAAACAAGACGTTGTGGATGAAGGCAATGCTCAACAACTCCGCAACGCGAGAACATGGGAATTCATAAGATAAACGTGAAGATCCGGAAGGAGTTTGTCAAAAGCCGAAAGGCTCTGGAAATTTCCGAGTCTCGGCTTAAGGCTCAGAGCAAAAATAACAGCTCCACCATCTGGGATTTGGAGGCTGCTCTTCACGATCACCTAGAGGAAATCTCCTAAATCAACAAACATATCCGTGGTAGGACTTTTAGCTTTAGCGGTTATTCGTTCAGTTTCAAACATAATGCTTTTATTCTGAGTTTTTCCTAACGTCTGTCTTTCTGTACTTTATAGCAGAAGGCGACTCCTCTTCTCGGATTGATCGCATCTGGGATTTTGTCGTTTTAGTCGAGAACATGAAGAAAGCCGGAAGGAAGCTTGCCAGCAAGTGCCTCCGGACAAAAAAGATGAATATTCCGACATTGGGCAACTCCCGGCAGCCTTTGCCGAGGTTATTGCCCGACGGGAGTCTTGGATTAAGTGTGTCGCCCGCGGTGGAGTGCGCATGGCCCTTGGGATTATGCAAATGCACTATCCCACCATGAAGACTTGGCGCATCATCACCGTCATCCCTCAGCAGTATACTAATGCTCAGAGGGCGAAAATTTTCGAATCTGTCAAGGGTTGTGCCTCCAAAATCGCTCGGATGGTCTTCACCATCACTTTCTATCCGGAGGAAGAAATTCCATCAACTCCGGGAATCCGAGTGATAGTGATGAAGACAATGACGACTTCGTGGATGTCGTCTAAATCCAGGCCATGTGGATGCCAGAAGGCGAAAGAATGCATTACTGTTTTCCATGTAAAATCAGCTATGTAATGCATTCTAAATGCCTTCTTTTCTATAAACAATCAAGCCTTTTGGGATATTTCATCTTTGCAAGTTATTATGTCTCCTCTTACTTAAGTTCTCTGGTTTGTATGCTTGAACTTTTCTTAGTGTTTGAGCGGTATGAAAGTATGAGATCTTCAAGCCGAGTAACCAGACGAAAAGCCAATCATATTTTACTCGGAGTCATGAGTCACACGCTTTGGCGTTTCAACTTACTAATCCAGTGACCCAACAGACAAACAATAAGATTCTACTTATGTAAATGAGAAGCTAAAAAGCATGAACTCTAGGTACACAGGAAAAATATGGTGTTTTGTAGCCTTTTAGGCTAAAAGCATTCGGTTTTGTTAACTCTGAGCATGCAAGAAAAATTCGGGTTAACATTGAAGAAGATTGAAAGATCAAATGGAACAAGAGACGACAGAAGATGCTTTAATGATGAAAGACAGAAAAATAATTTGCATGCATTTTTGACAAACTTTATTTCATGATCTCAATAATGTTTACATAGAATTGGACTAGGTATAGAAAGGGCGTAACTGCTGGATGCTCCAGGGCCACTTTGTCTCTCCTTGCTAATATATATGCTTCTTTTCCTCTTTCGATTCTAATTTTTTGTCTCATCTTCATCATCCCGAATATCTACAAGGTAGCATGACCCATTTTTCATAGCCTTGCTAATGACGAATGGTCCCTCCCAAACTAGGGATTTTTTGGGTTTTCTTTCTTGCACCCATCTCATCACTTAGTCACCTTGTTTGAAAGAACGATGCTTGATTTTTTTGGGTATGATATCGCCGTAAACCTTGCTGATAAATGGCACATCTTTGCAACATAAGTTTTCGTTCATCTTCTAGAAGATCGACGACATCCTGTCGTGCACTTTTCGCATCCACCTCAACGTATGCCTGCACTCTAGGTCTAGCATGGATCATGTCCGTTGGAAGCACTTCTTCTGCTCCATAAACCAGGAAAAAAAGGCGTCTGCCCCGTTGATCTATTTGGCGTTGTGAGTATGCTCCAAAGCACGGAAGGTAACTCTTCTACCCATGCTTCAGCTGCTCTATGAAGAGGTGATTTGAGTCGTGGTCGTATTCCTTGCAATATTGAGCTATTCATGCGTTCAACCTGGCCATTGGATTCTGGATGTGCCACTAATGTTAGATCAAGGAGGGTTCCTATTTGCCAGAAATATTTTTCCAGCTCACCAATTGCAAAGTTTGTCCTGTTATCCGTGGTTATGCCATGTGGCACGCCCTATCTCATGACTATGTCTATGACAAAATTTCTGGCAGTCACACCGTCAACCTTTTTTATGGGTTTAGCCTCCACCCACTTGGTATACTTATCTACTGCAATGAGTAGATGAGTAAATCCGCCTCTTGCAGTTTTGAATGGCCCCATCATATCTAGCCCCGAGACAGCAAACGACGAAGTAATGAGAATAGTTGAGTTCTTAAGCCGACATATTTGTCTTCTTGGCGTAATACTGGCATCTAGTACATGTATTAACTATGTGCTCCGCATCTTTCTTGGCCGCAAGCCAGAAAAACCTTGCTCCGATTTTTTTTTTTGACAATGCTTTTGGATTGAGCATGATGTCCGCAATCTTCGGCATGGGTTTCTTATAGGATTTTCCAACGCTGGAAAATTCCGTATGTACTGCGTTTATACAGGTAACCATTAATTACGTGTATCCTTTGCATCACGCTTGATCTGCCTTTGCAAGACTTCATCATCTCGGTCCGAGAATTTCTGATCAACTAAGAAATTCAGGTATGGTACCGTCCAATCAGAGATTACGAGCAGTACTTCAATTGACTCGGAAATTAAGGGATAGTCAACATCTCCACCTTTAATGAATGGTTCGTACAAATATTGGACGAAAACATCGGGTGGTAATGTTTTTACCCTTTCCAAGCTCATTCGGCTAAAGCATCCGCATTCCAGTTGTCTTCCCGCTTTACATGGCTTACCACAAATCCTAGGAAGCATATGGCGAATTCGTCGATAGTTCTCCGGTACTCCGCCATTATGGGGCTTTTAGCATCCCTTGTCTGGTTAAGATGGTGTTGTACTAAAATCAAACTCGATAGCATAGTATGCATTTGACGCCTATTTCCTTTGCAATGTGCAAGCCATGAAGTAGTGTCTCATACTCTGCCACATTGTTACTGGCATTAAAGTGAATTTGCAGCACATCCTCCTTTTTATCGCCTTTTGGAGATTTCGGCACCACACCTGCACCGACGCCTTCTTTCATTTTGGATCTGTCAAAATGCATGATCCAATATTCCGACTCTAGCATTGGTGTGTTTTCCATGGCTTCTGTCCAATCGGCTATAAAGTCTGCCAACACCTAGGATTTAATTGCTGTCCGAGGTTGGTACTTCATGTCGAATGCAGCAAGCTCATTGCCCCATTTGGCGACTCTGACTGTTGCATCCGCATTGTTTATGACATCCCCTAGTGGTGCTTTTCTTACCACTTTTATGGAATGCCCTTAGAAAAAATGATGAAGTTTTTGTGATGCGAAAAATACACCATATGCCAGTTTTTGATAGTTGGATATCTTTGCTTTGATTCCGAGAACACTTCACTGATGTAGTATACCGGATATTGGTCTGGAATGCTTTGCTCATCCTTCTTCCTTTGCACAATTATCACTGCGCTAATAACCCTGTTTGTTGTTGCTAGATATAGTAACATTGGTTCTTCCTCCTTTGGGGGTGCCAAAGTCGGAGCTTTCGTTAAAGTTCCCTTTAGCTGGATTAACGCCTTTTCTGCTTATTTTCTCCTCACAAACTTGTCGGATTTCTTCAACCATTTGCATAATGACAAAACTCTATCACCTAGCCGGCTTATGAATCTGCTTATGGCGGTTGCGAAACCCGTTAATCTCTGGACGTCTTTTACGAATTTAGGCCTTTTATGTTCAGGATTGCTTTGATCTTTTTCGGCTTTGCTTTGAGTCCTCTATGGGAATCGATGAAACCTAGAAGTTTTCCTAAGAGAAGCCCGAATACACACTTTAATGGATTTAACTTTATTTTATAAGTGCGCATATTATCGAAGGTTCCTCATAAATCTTCAAGGAGCGTCTGCTTTTACTTGGAAATGACGGCAATATCATCCACGTAAACATGGATGTTATCACCTATTTGATCATGCAAGCATCTTTGCATGCAACGCTGGCATGTGGTTCCGGCATTCTTTAGGCCAAAAGGCATGGTTATGTAATAACACGTTCCATAGGGCGTTATGAAAGAGGTTTTAATTTGGTCCTCTTCCTTCAAGCGTATTTCATGATATACGAAATAAGCATCCAAAAAGCATAAAACCTCAGAGCCAGCAGTGACATCTATTATTTTATCGATACGCGGTAAGACGAACCTACCTTTTGGACACAATTTGTTCAAGCCAGTATAATTATACACATCCTAAGGGTAGTTGTGTCTTTCTTCGGGACTAATATCGGATTAGTAGACCAATCGGTATGAATAACTTCCCGCGTAAAATCAGGTGCTAAAAGCCGGATTAGTTCCTTGCCAATAGTCTTCCGTCTTCTTCCATCAAAACGCTGAAGACCTTGTTTGACGGGTTTTTATCCTGGAATAACCTTCAATTGGTGCTCAGCAAGTTCCCAGGGTACACGTGGCATATCAGCAGTACACCAGGAAAAAATGTCCCCGTTCTCATGGAGGAACTTGATGATCTTGCTTTCCTATTTTTCAGTCATTCCGATTCCCACAACGACGTACTTAGTCGGCTCTTTGGGATTCAGGATAACCTGCTTTGTGTTCTCAGATGCGTCGGAGCTGTCAGTCGGCTTTTGGCTTTCTTTTCCTGTCGGCATTTCTGTCGGTGATACCTCCTTTGTCAGCTCTTTTAGTTCCTCTGCAATGACCTGCTCAGCTCAAAGGGTGTTTCCCAGCTTTAGGTCATTTGCAAGCGCGAAATCCCCCTTAATGGTGATTACTCTGCCTTTTTGGCCCGGGCATCTTAAGCTTGTTGTAGATGTAGCATGACCTAGCCATGCATTTGACGAAAGCCCGCCGTCGCATGGTATACACTTTCGAACGGTACTAATTCAAACAAAATCATCTCCTAGCGGAAGTGATCCACCTTTGAAAGTTACTTCTACGGAAATTTCTCCTAGGAAGATCCTTGTATGCTAGGAACAATGCCGTGAAAACGTACATTGCTATGATTGAGATGGGTTTGTGACAAGTGGAATTTCTTCAGAGTACTCAAATACATAATGTTAATGCTTGACCCTTTGTCCATCAGCACTCTCCTGAGCCTAGTGTTTTGCACTATAGGGCTTACTATGAGGGTGTGTGTGCCGGGTTCCAGGATATTGCAAGGATGATCAGAGTGATCGCAGGTAATTTTCGTTTTTGCATACTTGAGGTACTTTGGGGTTGGTGGAATGAATGCATTAATGTCTCGCCATGAACGCTTCACTTTCTTGGCTGATGGTGTCGCAAGGAAAGTTAGATTACATTCTACTTTGACCCTTGGAAACTTGGGTTCTCCTTCCCACTGTTGCTCCTGGATTTTGTCATTATGTCGGACTTGCTTTCGTCTTTTTCAGCTTCTGGTTTTTGCTTGTTGAATTTCCTCTTGGAATTCTTCCATTTTTCTCCTAGCTCCAGCGTTGCTCTTCATGTGCTTATTAAGCCGGCATTGCTGGTTTGTATGGTTTGGCTTTCCAAACTGCACGTGATGTACGCAAGGTTCCCCTATAATCTTTTCCCGCTCTTCCTTAGAGTAGGATATGGGTTCCCTGCCTTCCGTGCTTTTTCCTTTCCACTTGCTGGAGCTGTCTTTGCCAAAGGCGGCATTTACTTCTTTGGGATTTTCTTGTCCTTCTGGAGTAGCCTTCTTATCAGAGTGAGACGTCCTTTTAGCTTATAAAAGCGTGTCATTTTTTCGGCCTCTTGCTCTAATGTCGTCTTTGGCCGTTGCATGCTCATTGGCGGTCGTTAGCATAGACCCTAGATCTTTATGCATTTTTTATCCAACCATGAATAATATAAGGCCGGGTTTGAGAGCATTAACAAAACCATGCATTGCTTGAACGTCACTTACTCCAGAGGAGCCGTTCTTCATTGCAGTCCATCTAGAAATAAATTAGACATACGACTTGTTTTCGTATTGAACGCAACAGTTTAACTGGTTAATACTTTTTGGGCGCTTGTATGTACCTAGAAAGCGCTGAGAAAAAATATATCCATATCCTCCCAGTTGTACACCGTTCTTGATGGTAGTCCGTTAATCTAGTCGCGTGCTCCATGCAACAACATCAGAGGCAGAAACTTTACAGCTTCAAAATCTGCCCCTTTGTTGATCCGGACGGCAGTATAGTAATGTGAGAGTCATGTATCCGGGTTTAGGCTTCAGGTATACTTTTGATAAGTTGGCCCAACTTTGGCAAAGCCAGCTTGTAGGTCAATATTACGGATGCTATCAGTGACTTTGGACCAAAATATAAGTCATCTCTTTCCGCCATATTAGCGTGTGTGGAATACCTTCCGACTGAGTGGACTGAGAGGGATCTACTTCTGATTATCCCACTGTGGCGTGAATAGGCTTGTCTAGGTTCATCCCTGTGTCTTCCGGCATCCCGGCCTCTGGAATAAGGCGAAGTTCTACTACTGACTCGTTCCTTGTTCCATGGTGGGGTTCGGGATCTCTTACGCATGTGAGGGTGTTCATATGTTCCGTCTTTATCGCTCTGGTTCCTCGGAGGCGGCATTTCTTTTTTGACTTTCTCTACTTGAGTTTGGCGGTGATTGTTGTTGTCATCCTTTGGTTTTTGTCTTCCCGATCTTTCTTTAATTTGTGTTTTTGCATTATCTTTGCCCTTTGGCAGATGAGACCCTGTCCTGGACGCTACATCCCTGTTATCTCAAGTTTTCTTGTCCTTCTTGGGATCTTCATTCTTTCCCATTGAACTTCCTAAATCTCCAGGTGCGCTTGGGTCAGGTGTTGTGGCTACACACGTGGTAGTTTTGCACAAGGTGGAATTATCATGCAGTTTGCCGGAATGCGCTTATCCTCGCTGTTGCTGTTGTAAGGATTTTATTAGGAAATCATACGCTCCCTGAAGCTTTTTGTATTTGGAGTAGAGGTCGGCATTGAGGACAGCAAACACCGATTCTTCATTGTCACCAACAGTTTTGTAGATGAGTTCACCCTTAGCATTTGTGTTGTTGACCTGGCTTTGCCAAGACGGGTTTTCAAACCGCTTTTTGGATGACAGTTCTTCCGGCTTTGCAATTCCGGGAAACCTTGTAGGTTTAATTCCATATCTGTTTCAGCGCTCATATTCCTCGATTTCTTCCTGTTGCTCTTTGACGGCAGCCTGGGTTTTCAAGAGGTTTTTCTGAGTCCGGAATCGATGTTGTTATTGCCGCATTATGGCTTGCCTCCTTTCTTCCAGCACTTCCGGTGGTTCGTCTCTTGCTACCGAGGTTTGAATTAGATCGAGTTCGTCCTGTTCCAATATTTAGGGAACTGACACTACATCGATCAGCTTCTTTGTCTTCTCCGTCTTTTTTGTGCCACTGCTACCGCCAACTTCCAGGTTTTGGTTGGCTATGTCAGCCAATTTCTCCAATTTTTTCTTCTGAGTTTTGATGAATAGCTTCTTGGCGGCTTTCTTCTTTTTCTAGGAGGATGGAGATTTTTTTGGAGGTTCATCTTCCGTCAACTCCTTAACATCAGGATATGCTGGGCGTTCCTCTCCATCTTCTTGTTCTCCATTTTCCTTATCACCTGGTGGAGGTGTTTTGGGATATGCTCCCCCTTCTTCCTCAATATCCGAATTTTCAGTCGGTTTAGCCATGATTACTTCGTGAAAGCTTACCTGCATAGATTTGATTTTTCTTTCAAAATCATCTCCATCATCATCGATATCTGAGTTTCCACATGCAGATCCGGTTTCAGAATCCATCTTTGCTTCAATCTCCACTAGAATAGATTCGGCTTCCGAGTTTGTCGCCTGATTGGCAGATTCCGGATCATCCACCTTTTCGGTGGGATCAACGTTTCCTTCCTTTTCCATGGGATTTTCATATTTCGTGTTTTCGACGATCTCTAATTGCATCATGCCAACAAAGTGCGATCTGGGAGTAGGCATCTCCTAAGAGGTAGTGAACCCAATCATGCTTTGGTGGTACGCAGATAGTAAATCTTGGTCTGCCCCAACGTATGAATAAGGCAGATCCGAGGTAAATCCGACGTCAAAGCCATCTTCTGTTGGGCATAGGGCGGGTGGGATAAATTTACTTCCACCAAAGAAACCCATTGCTTCCATCATTAAACCTATGAAAACGTTTGCAAATCCAATAGGATGGACACAAGTACTTACCAGGTGATTCTGTGCCGGCAAATAGGATCCATTCTCGATGAAGCGTCCTATGTTTCCGTCGAATCCTAGTCTTCCAACAGTTATTGTAACCGCCGAGTATCCCCGCTCGGAACGTGACTCTCGTTGCCACTGGCCCCACGGTGGGTGCCAATTGTCAAGTGTTCTTAGTTAGATTCATGCCAAGGGGTGCCATAAGCCTGATGGTAGAGTCGTGGGTGGAAACGTAGGGAGTAACCGTAGACAAATACATAGTTTACCCAGGTTCAGTATGTTGCAATTAAGACGGCGTTCCTACTCCTGCAATCTCACTAAATCAAGGCTGAAGCCTGAAGTATACAAAGTACAATGTGAGTTTAGGGTTTTGCTATCTCGGCGAGGTTGTAATCTCGGAAATCTAACTTCTAGCTTCTGCCTTTACGACTTCTTCCGCCCGGCTTTATATAGATATCCAGACTATGGCTTACAGGAAGGATACCTTGAAGTCTACCGAAAGTATTCCTATACTTGGAAAGTAAGACATACGTATTCTTCTCTAAGCCGGATCACGTATTGGGCCGTGATCCGAGTTCTTCTAGAACCCGTCTTCCTATGCGTCAGCTTACTGTGCCTCCTAATGGACTTTGTTCCATTACCTGCAGGCCAACCCGATAATTCGGCCTTTGGCCAATGCTGGATATACCCCCTTTTGGCATATATCTGACATAGAGCCTCTAAGTTGAGAACCGTTTTCTCACATACTTTATGATGTAGTGTGTCATAGATCTTAGTCTGGATCAGCCCATGTTCCTTCCTCCAATAGTTAGGGTTCTAAGAAGTGCGAGCCATGGTGAAGAAGGTGATGGAGGGATGATAACCCGGTATGCTAACGTTGAGGCGTAACTCGGCCCAAAGGACGCTGCACAAGATCCGGCTTAAGGAAAAGGAGTTTCTAGAAGGCCCAAGAGTGTAGGCCTTGTAACCCGGTTAGTGGGTTCCAATAGGGAAACTTAGGGTTTGTAAGCAGTGTCCGGGTAGGATTCCGAGTATGCCTTGGACGGTAGGCCAAGGGGTCCGGATATTATATAAGCCGGCCCCTAGGGTTAGATCGACAAGACATCATACAATCGCGAGATATTCGAGTATCCTTTGTAACACGAGAGTTGAGATAATATATTCAGATCGGAGACTCGGTGACTTGATTGCCGGCTACCAGATCGTGTATCACCATGGTTTCCCTTGAGCTAGACCCTCTCCCAAACATCAGAGTCGAATTGCCCCAAGACAAGTTACCCCCTGTAACGTCTGCCGTGATTATCCCACGACAGTTGGCGCCCACCGTGGGGCCTACGTCCAAGGGTGTTTACATCACGGGAGAAGCTCGGGAGAACATGAAGAACCTCGTCATCGGCGAGATCTACACCAACCCCGACGGAGAGAAGATGGTGGACGATTTTGGCTGGGGGCCAGAGTCGGATCTACTCGAATCCGGATCTGTTGTGACAATCGGCCGGGTCAACGTTTTCATCGGCATGGTACGTGCGTCCGGTTGAATCCTTGACGATTTTGGATTTGATTCTGTGTCAGGAGAGGCCACCCACGTTCAGTCGGATGGAGAAGAATCGGTCGGAACGATGGATCCGATAGAAGAGCCCACCACAAAGAGGGAACAGCCGGAGGAGCCGGCATGGACCCCGCGTGGCCGGGTCATAAGAGAGGATGATACCGAGTCTATCTTGCACCTGCTGGAGGACCGGTACGAGGAAGATAGCTGTGATGAGGAGGAGTATGAGTCTTCGCCAAGCATTGCGCGCCAGGTCGCGGTCTACACGGCCCCTGCAACTAATCTCAATCAGGGGAACGTGACTATGGCCGCGGTCGGAGCGGCGCAAGCATTGCCCCAGCAGCAAAATCCGGCTGACGGAAATCCGGTCCTGACCCGGGTTGACGGAGAGTCGGCTTCAGTCACCAGCCGAGCGGCAGATAGCGAGCTGCAGGCAAATATGTTTGGGTTCCTGGCTAACATAACGCCAGGGGCGGGTCCTTCGAATCCGCAACACCCGGCCTTGTTCAATAACTATATTGTCTTGGATCCAACAGTGTTAGCTACTGTGATAACCCCGGAAAACGCCGCGGCACGTGCCAGGGACTTGGAGGTAGCACGCCGCGCGCTGGAGCAACAAAGAAGGGATGTGGAAGTAGAAAAGCAAGGGGTAGCCACACGTCAACGCGAACTGGACGCGCTGGAAAACCGGCTCCGGGCTGAGACAAGCAGGGTGCATCAGAGATACCAGACAAGATTACCGGCGATGGGCGGATTTATAAACCCTAACGCACTATTCATCACACCCCAGGATCAGCCGATTCCGGTTGTGAATCAGGAAACTGCGCATCAACCGGCAACTGGAGCAGGACAACCGGCAAACGTGCAGGCCGGGTTACCCACACTGCAGACTGGGGCCCTGTCGGCAACACGGCACCACCACCACCACCATCACGATTTTGTACGCCACCAGGTCACTTCAATAACCCCATGGATAACGTATATGCCGCAACGTTAGCATTGAATCAGATCCCCGTAAGAGAGTCACCCCATGCGGAGCAGACCCGGCGGGCGATCGATTTGTTGCATACGGCAGTGGCTCAGCAGGTTAATTACCCGGATAATAGGAGTGGAATGCATGGAACACCTTATATCAGCCAGCAACATGGCAATGCCGGCAATATGCAAACAAGTTTAGCGCGACGGAGGGCAGAGCAGCAGCAAATGCCGCCTCCTCCCCGCGTGCAAGCAGCACCAGCATTATCAGCATCACAAGCTATTGTGGATAGTTCCAGAGCCAGGAGAGCCACGGCCGGGTCTGCGGTGCACGGACCAGCAGTAGCGCCACGTCCAGCCGTACCCCCCGCAGGATCGCATGTTTCCCGGGTGAGGCCAGTACCGACTAATCTCGCTGGGCCCAAGTGTCTGACGGATAACATCAGGGCTGAGCCTTACCCGGATAAATTCAAGGAACCGGGTAAAGTAGTGAATTATGAGCCGACTATGGATCCAGAAACATGGTTGAGCAGTTACGAGATGGCTATGTCGATTCGCAACGCATCTGAAAATCTTCAAGCCAAGTTCATGTATTTAATGATGTCGGAAGGAGCAGCAAAGTTGTGGTTCAACAATTTACCGGAAGGATCTATCAAGTCGTGGGGTGAGTTGAAAACTGCGTTTATCAAGCATTTTCACAGAACATGCAGGAAGTTGTTTACTATCGACGATCTAGAACGGTGTGTGCAAAAGAAGGGAGAATCAGCGCGCAGCTGGGTGCGCCGGGTTATGGAGATATTGCATTCATCTACAGACATTCAGCCGAAGGACGCGTTGCAAGCTATGGCCAAGACATGCAAGTATACGCCTTTAGTGCAAAAGTTAACTCGCATGAAATCCAGTCGGAATGCTTCAGAGGTTACGATGGGAGAACTAATGGATGCGTGCAACAAACATGCTGCTACGGATACCACGGAAGAGGATGTTGATGACAAGAAAGCAAAAACAAATACGGGAAATAATGGAAGAACCGGCAATGGATCTACGCCGGGTTACCATGGAGGTAACAATGGGAACAACCAGAACAAACGCCCGTTCGAGGGGAATTCCGAGTTTGTCGCCAGCACAGAAGCCGGGTCTTCAAGGCCCAGAGCAGAAGGAAATTTCAACGCAGGAAATCATAACAGAGGAAATTATCAAGGGTCACCAAGGCCGGGTAACAACTGGGATATCTTCAGAATAGCATGCCCGAAACACAGCAGGAACGGAAGGCCGGCTAACCACTCATTAGAGCAATGTGCGGATTTGCAGAGATGGAAGAACGAGGAAGTGAACAAGGCTATGCGAGGTGCAGGCCGGGGAGGAGGACGGGGTCCGGGTGGAAACCCGGGCAACGGCCCACCCCCAGCAGGTAACCCAGGAGTTGGAAATCCAGGTAATAACCAGGGAGGTGCTGGAGGTTTCCAAGCCAACCCCAAGCAGTTGGGCCAGTACCACGTTCACACCACAGGAACTTCTAACAAGGATAGAAAGATACTAAAAAAGGCAGTAAACTCGGTTTCCTCGGCTGTCCCGAGATACCTAAGGTGGTCGGAGCAAGATGTAACGTGGAGCAGAAGAGATCACCCGGAAAGGATAGAACACCCGGGAGTCCTAGCATTGGTGGTTGCGCCACAGGTTAATGGTTACGAGCTGAAAAAAGGTCTTAATGGACGGTGGAAGCAGCATCAACATCCTATATTGGGAAAATTTCTTACGCATGGGTCTCAAGGAGTCTCAACTACAGAAAAGTTCGACAGTTTTTCACGGGATCGTGCCGGGTCACTCAGCGTGCCCTGAAGGAAAGATTACCTTGGAGGTTTCTTTCGGAGAATCAAAAGATAATTTTCGGGTGGAGTGGCTCACGTTCGAAGTGGTGAAGTTGCGCAGTCCTTATCACGCGCTATTTGGGAGGCCGGCTTACGCCAAGTTCATGGCCAGGCCATGTTACGTGTACCTACAGCTAAAATTCCCGGGTCCTAAGCAGACCATCACCATACATGGAAGCCGGGATATAGCGGATGAGTGTGACGAAGGAGATGCGGCAATGGCAGAACAAGCCTGTAGAAAGGAGGAGCTCAAGTATTACCGGTCTCAAGTAAACCCGGATGACAGGACAGCGCTGAAGAGGCCTAACACTGAGGATGAGAGAGCAAAATTCAAAGCAGCACAAGATACCAAGATGGTGGACTTTGTCGAAGGTGATCCCTCCAAGCAATTTGCCATAGGATCTAACCTGGATGATGAGCAGGAAAAAGCACTTGTGGAGTTTATTCGTTCAAATCAGGATGTGTTTGCTTGGACGCCTAGCGATATGCCGGGTATCCCTACAGAGCTGGCAGAGCACAGTTTGCACGTTGATCCCAAATCCAGGCCCGTGAAGCAGGGACTGAGAAAGATGAATGAGGAAAGAAGAAGAGCTATAGGAGAAGAAATCGCTCGGCTGTTGACAGCCGGCTTTATCATGGAAGTATTTCACCCGGACTGGTTGGCAAATCCGGTACTCGTGATGAAAAAGACTAACGAGTGGAGGATGTGCATCGATTATACGAGTCTCAACAAGCATTGCCCAAAGGATCCGTTTGCACTTCCAAGGATAGATCAGATCATAGATGCAGTGGCCGGAAGTGACCTATTGTGTTTCCTGGATGCTTATTCCGGGTATCATCAGATCAAGCTCAAGAAGGAAGATTGGGAGAAAACATCATTCATAACCCCCTTTGGGGCCTTTTGTTACAAAACCATGACTTTTGGACTAAAGAACGCCGGCGCAACCTATCAGCGGTGCATTCAGAAGTGCTTTGAGGACCAAATTGGACGCAACGTTCATGCTTACGTGGATGACGTGGTGATCAAGACCAGAAAAGCAGAGACATTTATTGATGATCTGAAGGAAACGTTCAAGAACCTGAGAAGATACCAGATGAAACTCAACCCGACAAAGTGTGTATTTGGGGTCCCAGCAGGGAAGTTACTCGGTTTTATTATTTCAGAGAGAGGGATTGAAGCAAACCCGGATAAAATCAAAGCTATCCAGAGTCTGAAAAAGCCGGAAAACCTGAAGCATGTTCAGAAGCTTACGGGGTGCGTAGCAACGCTGAGCCGGTTTATATCAAGACTCGGAGAGAAGGCAATACCCTTGTACCGGCTCTTGAGGAAATCTGATAAATTCGTTTGGGACCAAGAAGCGGATGAGGCGTTCGAGGCACTAAAGAAGCAGCTATCTGAGGCACCAGTCCTAGCAGCCCCGGGCCCTAAAGATCCCATGTTACTATACGTCGCAGCCGGTCCCCGGGCGGTTAGTGCAGTGGTTGTTGTTGAGCGCAAGGAGGATGGAAAAGATCACCCGGTTCAGAGGCCGGTTTATTATGTCAACGAGGTGTTATCAGAAGCAAAGCAGCGCTACCCACATTGGCAGAAGCTGGTTTTCGGGGTCTTCATGGCCAGCCGGAAATTGAAACCGTATTTTCAGGAACACCCCATAACAGTGGTTAGCTCTATACCAATGTCGGATATCATCAGAAACTCGGATGCAACAGGTAGAATAGCCAAGTGGGCGATCGAAATGGGAGATTATCACATCAACTACGAGCCTAGGTCAGCTATCAAATCTCAAGCTCTAGTTGATTTCATTAATGATTGGACTCACACAGGCATGCCCACAATGACTCCAAGTTCCGAGTCTTGGATAATGCACTTTGATGGTTCCAAGCAATACGAGGGATCAGGAGCTGGAGTGGTGCTCACATCACCCAAAGGAGACAAGTTGAGCTACGTGTTGCAGATTCACTTTGATTGTTCCAACAACGTGGCCGAGTATGAGGCATTGTTGCACGGATTGAAGATAGACAAGGAGATGAACATTAAGAGGATACGGTGCTATGGAGATTCGGACCTTGTGGTACAGCAGGTCTCGGGAACTTGGGATAGAAAAGATGCAACTATGGCAGCATACCGCAGAGAGGTGGACAGGGTTGCCGGGTGTTTTTCCGGGTACGAGGTGGAGCATATAGATAGAAGAAAAAACGAGGCAGCAGATGCACTCGCCAGACTCGGCTCGCGCAGAGAGCCGGTACCACCCAATGTGTTCCTGGACGAGCTATGGCGGCCATCAGTTAAAACCGAGTCTGAGGAAGAACCGGCTAACAAAGACCTAGATTTGGAGCTCGTGGCCACAATACGCACTGTTCCCGAGTGGACAGAGCCGTTTCTGGCTTACCTATCACGGGGCGAGTTACCACAACAAGAGGTACTAGCAAGGCAAATTCTGAGGCGAGCAAAAGGGTATTCCATCATCAATGGGGAGTTATATAAAAGGAGTGCTGCAGGAGTATTTTTGCGCTGTGTGGCACCAGAAGAAGGTCGGCAAATCCTGAAAGAGATCCACGAAGGCGACTGTGGGAATCACGCATCCACAAGGTCCCTTGTGGCCAAAGCATATAGGCACGGTTTCTTCTGGCTCACAGCCTTAGCAGATGCGGAACGCTTGGTGGCAAGGTGCGATGGATGTCAAAGGTACGCCCGCCAAATCCATGTGCCGGCTATGGAGTTGCAAACAATTCCTTTGACCTGGCCTTTTGCCGTTTGGGTTATGGACATGGTTGGCCCCTTTCACATGTCACCTTGCAAAAAGACACATCTCCTGGTGGCTATCGATAAATTTACCAAGTGGGTTGAAGTTATGCCAGTTACCAATTGTGAAGCGATTACGGCAGTTAAGTTCCTGAAAAGGATCATCTACCGGTTCGGGTATCCTCACAGTATAATTACCGACAATGGAACCAACATGTCCCTTGGTGAGATGGAGAAATTCTGTGGCAACAACGGAATCCGGCTTGACATAGCTTCCGTAGCTCATCCACAAGCCAATGGACAAGTGGAGAGGGCAAATCAGGAGTTACTTCGTGGATTAAAGCCACGATTGCGAGTCCCATGTATCAAAGCTGCTGGAGCATGGGTTGAGGAGTTACCCTCAGTGGTTTGGGGTATCAACACTACACCTAACAGATCTACTCAGATGACACCGTTTTTCATGGTTTATGGTGCAGAAGCGGTGCTGCCGAGTGATATCATCCAAGACTCGCCTCGAGTATCGGCTTACGTTGAGGTGGAGAACGAGAAGACCCGGCAGGACGCCGTGGATATGTTAGAAGAACACAGGGAACAAGCTTTGGAGAGATCAGCCATATACCAGCAGGATCTGAGGAGATATCACAGCCGGAGAGTCAAAACCCGGGTCTTCTAGGAAGGAGACCTGGTCCTGCGCCTGGTACAGTCAAAGGAAGGAAAACACAAGTTATCCCCGCCATGGGAGGGACCGTTCATCATAAGCCGGAACCTGCACAACGGATCATATTACTTGGTAGATGCAAGGGAAGAGTCGGCTACTGTTAATGACACCGCTCACACCACTTCATCTATGCAAGAGAGAGAAAGACCTTGGAACGTAGCTCAGCTGCGTCCCTACTATACCTAGTTTAGGCTAGATTCACAAGTGGAATTACACGATGTAACAGGCAGCAGGTTTCATACGCACTCTTTTCCTATCCAGGGTACCTAAGGGGACTGGAGGGTTTTTAATGAGGCGGCTTGCTGACCTAACTTTTCTCATATCAATAAAGAGATGGTTAAACAATTTATTGTTTCCTTTTTGTGTGTTCTTATCAAGTCTTTTATATTTCTTTTGTGTTCTTATTTTCCTTCCAGGTAAGTGTTATTCATTGCTTTTAGTATATTAGTTTTTTCTAGTAAATTGCATATATATAGGTCTTGGGGGCTGATTGCTTGAATAGCACAGTTGCAAACTCAAAGACCCGGCCATGATGCCAATGAGTTATAAGGGCCGATTACTTGTAATAAGTACGGCTGCAAGCTTATAACCGGACAAAGGAGTCAAACTTTCTTGACTTTTCTTGCTTAAGCTTGATGTGACTCACACTAAGTGGGATGCTTTGCTAGCGTATGATTACAATCAGTCATGATGCCTAATGGGACTTGCCTGACCCTGTCTTCGTACAGCTGTAGCAACATTGATTATCCACGCGAAAGCCGGCTTACAGTAGAAGAAGGTCAAAAGGGTCATCTAAACCACAAGTTATGCAGAGTACAAGGTTAATAGCTGGAAACTCAAGGTATATTAAGCATAACTTCAAACCCTATGTGAAATGGCTCTAGGTTTTGGGCTTAGCAGTAACAATTTGTTCCTTTCGAAAGACCCAAACACCCTAGACTCGGAATTTCGGGCCTTGGGACTTGGGAATTTGAAAACAGAAACAAATTATCCAGCTATTCAGCTCCAAAACCCAAAAATCCGAGTCTTGGGGACTTGGGGACTTAGAAAAAAGTCCACTAGTCAAAACCCATGAGACCCGGAAACCGAGTCTCACAAGAAGAACCACAGCAGTAAGTCAGAAAAACAGGGATGAAAAAGCCCAAAGTCAAGAAATATCAAATTCAAGCAAAAGGCCAGAAGGGCCACGAAATATATTAAGGTATTAAAACGTATTACAAGCCAGGATAGTAGTATCATAAAGCGCACATGCGCGCTATCAAAAGAATAATTGTTTTAAAAAGGCCCATTGGCCGGATAAAGTCCCTGAGACGGCTGCCGATAAAAAGTTCACTCGGCATCTTGGGCCGAGTCGTCCATCTTGCCCTTGCCCTTGGCAGCCGGGTCTTGCTCCTTGCCTTGTTCTTCAGCATTCTTGGTGGCAGCAGCACCCGGGTCAGCAGTAGTGCCGGCCCGTGCGGGAGGAGGAACGACTGGCGTGGAGGTAGCAGGCGCAGAATCGGCCTCAGCCTTCTTCTTCGCGGCCTCTTCTCTCGCCTGAGCAGCCTCCGCCTTCCATCGGGCCAGCATATCATATGGTTTGGGAAGATCCGACTTAACTGCCTTGTCATGAGCATCATATGCTGGGGTAATCGAACTGACATCCAAACCATCGGCAATTATGATGGCCGAGTGACGAACCTCCTTTTGAATAGCCTTGAAGTTCTTCACTGAGAACCTGGAGCCGTCATGGTTGAACTCTGGAAACCCGCCTACGAGCTTGGCCGGCTCAAGTTTCGGAAAATATGCCTTAGCCAGCGCAAGCCCCCGGGTTACTCCAACCCGGCAGGATGAGCGTTTCCAGTGCTCAATCCACTCAGGGATAGTGGAGCACGCGTACAGCAGCGCCTTCAGGTTACCATGCCCAACACCCGACCACTTCAGATCCTGGAGAATCCATTTGGTTCCGGCACAGAGTTGCCGGATCGTGCTCTTGATGGTTTTCAGCTTTGTGATATCATCTTCATCCGGAGTCACATCATCCGGACCTGCAGAAAATAGAAAAAAGCAGTGAGTAAGGAAATCCGACTATTTATCAGAATGAGAATCCGGATTATAATTATTAAGTTAGGATTAGTTACCAGCCAAAGCACGATATGTGTCGGCAATCTGAACGGAAAGCTTGGTCAGTTCATCTTCTGCTGCATGAGCCCTCTTTCTATATTTCCTTGCGATTTTCCCTGTCCTCTTAGCATCAGCTTCAGCCGACTCACGTAGAGTTGCCTCCTTCTCGAGGAGTTTGGTGGCCTTCGCCAATGCTTTCTCCGAGTGGGTCACGAAGGCCTGTGGGGAAACACAAGGAAGGGTTAGCCGGATAAAAGCAAACTACCAGTTGGATACACTATGAAAGCTCCAAGCAAATTATCAATAAGTTCACTTGGAACTTGGGGACTAGACAAATATACATGCAATATTACTCGGATTTACCTCATGTTTGGCTATCAGGGCTTCAAGGACATTTTCTTCGTCAGCCCTCAAGGTGTGCAGGGCGTCGAGCATCTGGGTGAAGGTCATGTCCTCGGGCTTAACACCGGAAGAGCCGGCGGCCTGATCACTCGGAGGGCGAATCTTCTCCGACTTTGGGGTCGAAACCCGGGTTGCCTGGGTGTCCGGATTGGGAGTTCCCATCCTTGTGTCCAGGATCTCGACATCGTCGTCCTCAGCTTCTTCAGATGGCTTGGGAGACCCGGCTTCCTGCCGGGCCGAGTCAGTCAGGGGGTCTTGTTCTTGGTTCTCTTCACCACCACCGCCAGTCGCGGCGTCCATATCGTCAACCGACCCCTCCGTCTCCCGGTTGTCTGTGTCCATGTTATCCGGATCACTGATCGAGACCTGGGTGCTAAGGAAAGAAAATAGAAGTGATTAGCAGCAAAAATTGAAGGTTATCAAAAGGACTAGTATATTGCTTAGCCGGAAATATAACTTACCCGGCATTCACCACGAAATCTGCAGGAAGTTTGCTGCTAGACGCGGATGAGGCTGTCACAGAATCCGAGAGTGAGACCTGGAGCTGTCCGGCTAATGGATGATTGGGGGAAGGGTGTCTTTGAGGTGAGTTGGAGGGATGAGATGGAGAAGTACCAGTACGACGAGCCGGGGACGTGGGAATACCCGGGTTGAGGGGATCATCACCCGGGGAATTCCGGGTTACCCTGCGCTTGGTCGGAGGCGGATCCTTCAAGTGTGGCGAATTGGATAACTGACGGTTAAGTTCGCGCATATTATCAAAAGAAGAGGGTTTGGAGGACATGGAAGAGTAGGGAACCTTGAAGACGACCCCCCGGGTTTTCCTCTCGGCTCCGACCTCGACTTCCGGCTCAGCCTCGCTTTTGTCACTCTGAGTTTCTTCCGGGTCTCCCTAGTCATCCTTGTCATCCTTATTATCCATCCCTGGAAGGCACAGATACACGGTCGGAAAAAGAGAGAAAATGGGAAAGCAAAGTAACAGAGGTTAAGGTGATTGAAATCCGGGTGATACCTTCGTCAGTGTCAGCCGGTTCTTCTTCTTCCTCCGGGTTCCCGGAGTTGGGAGGGGTCTCGATATTCAAGAAAGCATTATCAGCCTGAGATAAAGGCATAAAAGTGAGGTTAGTAGTTGTATCAAGTCAAAGTACAAGAATAAGTGGATAAGTGTCGGATTTTACCGCTGGAGCCGGGTTATCCGGGGTGAACGGCGCTAACCCGACTATATTTTTGATCACCTCCAGCTTCTCAGTCAGGAAGCTCTTGATGGTCTTGTTGGTATCCCCAGCCCGGTAATTCCTTGAAGAATAACGGAGCGCATCCGTGACGTGCCCCGAGTACTCGCACATCAGCTTGGGGCGAATAGAGTTGGGCTGAATCCGGAAATCTACCCAAGTCTTAACCAAGTTAAGCCCAGCAAGACCATGGGCGAAAAGGACGGCTATCTTGGCCAGGTGGGGCTGGATGGATTCTCTTTCCGACTCAGAGGCGAAAGCGTTAAAGGTGTCAGAAAGCATAGGCGAGTTTTTACGGCGTTGGATGGAAACTCCACCGCAGGCCAAAGGGCCCCGTCACCGCTTTCGCGGCACGGTTTGCATTGGAAAAGTTCGATAAACAAAGCCAGATTTGGCGGGATGCACAAGTAGGACTCACAAAGGACTATGAAGTGGGTTATGTTCAACATAGAGTTAGGCCCTATGTCGAATACCCGGAGGCCATAGTGGCTGAGGACTTCACGGAAAAAAGAGTGACCCGGGGGGCGAAACCCCCGGATCACGTGCTCAACAAAGCAGATTACCTCATTGGGGTTGGGGGTGGGCCGGGTCTCGTCACCCGGTACTCTCCATTGGATCTCCTTCTGAGGAGGGAGAACGCCAGACTCGGCGAGCTCTTCTAGCTTGGCTTGGGTCACGGAAGACCGTGCCCAGTTGGCGGAGATGGATTGGGTCGCCCTTGGCTTGGCCGGCTGTTTGCCCTTGTTCTTTGGAGCCATTTGCTCGGTCTGCAAAATACAGGGCAAAGAGTACGAAACATTAAGACTCGAGAATTATGAGTTATCCGAGTATACGCAAGCGGTATCAGTAAGAAGCATATAAATTATGAGTTATCCGAGTATCAACAGGCAGTATCGATAAGCAGTACGGAAACTACGAGTTATCCGACTATCAACGGACAGTTATGGAAATTATCGGTAATCCTAGTATCAGTGGACCATTATGAAAAGGAGTTGATTGTCTGGTTAACTAGTGAAAATAGAAGATCCGGAAATAGAGCATTGTCCGGGTATCGAAGAACAGCCGCGGAAATCTTAAACGGACTGCATCTAGATTGGAAAATTCCCGAAGAAATTCGTGGAGAAACTTATGATTGCAAGTAATAGGAGAGTGAGATTAGATCTATTATTGAGCGATTAAGCAAGCTAGGATGAAGTTGAGTGACCTAATTTGGTGTGGAGCAAGAAACTAGCCCGCGGGCAAACCTAGATCCAATCTAGATCAAACGGAAGGTTTGGAGCTGAAATCAATGGAGATAGGAAGCTCACCGGTGCGGATTGGAGGGTGGCGCGACGGCGGCAGATGGCACAGCTGTGGTGCCCCTTTGGAACCCCCGGCGGGCAGCTTGCGGGCGCGGTGGCAGAGCTTGACGGCGGAACGGCGCGAGCGGAGGCGGAGCGTAGACGGCGGCTTGCTTCCGGTCGCTCTCCGGTGGGCTCCGTGGCGGCGCAACGACGAGCTCGAGCAAAGGGGCGTCACTGGAGGTAGAAGGCGAGATGGGTGAGAGAGGAGAAGTGGAAATGAGCCGTTAGGTTTAGGTCACCCCCTAGGCACCTATTTATAGGTGCGGGTGGGGAAACCTAGACTAGGGGGCGGGATCAGGGATACCCGCCCGGAAATTTTGGGATATGCGTTAAGTGCCCGTGCGTGATATCCGGAAAAGAGCGGAAGCGAATCTCTTCCGCGATATCCGGGCCAGTTAACAAACGAAATTAGCCGGATCTCCTGCGTTTTTCTCGGAGTATTGACCCGGGAAAATGAAGGTGGATCTGGAGAAAGCCGGGTTATTATATGGACCACCAGTGGAGTTAGGCCTAGCTGTTTATCAAAGCAACCTAACCCGGCCTCTATGAACTTGTGTGTTTGTTATCTTTGCAGGGAATAGCATGCGTTTCAAGGAGGATCCCGTGAAGCCCAAGCTATTCTGGGGACTACTGATGGAGGGATGATAACCCGGTATGCTAACGTTGAGGCGTAACTCGGCCCAAAGGACGCTGCACAAGATCCGGCTTAAGGAAAAGGAGTTTCTAGAAGGCCCAAGAGTGTAGGCCTCGTAACCCGGTTAGTGGGTTCCAATAGGGAAACTTAGGGTTTGTAAGCAGTGTCCGGGTAGGATTCCGAGTATGCCTTGGACGGTAGGCCAGGGGGTCCGGATATTATATAAGCCGGCCCCTAGGGTTAGATCGACAAGACATCATACAATCGCGAGATATTCGAGTATCCTTTGTAACACGAGAGTTGAGATAATATATTCAGATCGGAGACTCGGCGACTTGATTGCCGGCTACCAGATCGTGTATCACCATGGTTTCCCTTGAGCTAGACCCTCTCCCAAACACCAGAGTCGAATTTCCCCAAGACAAGTTACCCCAGGTAACGTCTGCCGTGATTATCCCATGACAGAAGGGATGCACCCTCATATCCCTAAACTTACTTTTTCCTAAGCTTTTCAATGTGCTAATACAGTCAAAGAGACCCTTCTCCGCTACTTCCTTCATCTGATGCTCAGCCTCAGCTTCCTCTCTAGCATGCGCATTATTAATTGCCCTGCGATGTGCCACATCCCTAGTCTCTAGATGAGTGATCAGATAGTTCTAAGATTGACCACGGTACGGACGTTGTTTTCTTGGCTTGATGTGGGGGTTGGAGAAGGAGGGCTTGGTCCTTTTCCCTAGAAATAATCAAAAGCAAGAACAAATAGCAGGGGATAAGCATGCATGCCCAAGAAAACAAAGGAGAAACCATCACGATATTCTGGGCATAAATTAGGTGAATCTACACCAGAGTCTCCGGTCTCAGGGGCGAATCTCCGGTCCAAAGGACCGGAATCTCCGACCCTGCGACTGGACTCGGATGTAGATTCACAAACTTGGTACCCACTATGTCTAGATGATTTCTAGAGTGTAAATTTTTGCCTAGGAAGATATCTACCATGAAGGACAAGAGAATACATCTCAAAACCACCTAGGTCAACCCTAGAGAGAGGGGGATATGAGGATACACGAATCCTACATGGTGCTCCAAGTAGGCGAGGAAAATCCCCCCTACGGATAGGTGGGAGGGCCTAGCGACGGTGGAATTCGGCAACGACGGGTGGCGCTCGGATGGAGACCTTGGAGAGCGGCGGTGGCACAAGAAGAGTTTGGGGGTCAGGGGTCAAAAGGAAGTTTCAAGCAACTCCTCACCCCCGATGCCCTTTTTCACTCTGCGGAAACCACCCATACCAGAGTCTCAAGCCTAAACCCCGGAGTCTCCGACGTACCAGAGATTCCGTGTTTAGGGTGTGAATTCTGGATAGACCGGAGTCTCCGGTGTGGAACATCGGAGTCCTCGGCCCCAACTTTCCAGGAATCACAAATTTTTGTATGGGACATGCATGTGGCTTTAGAACATTGGTTTTTAGGGATTTTGGCTTGGGATAGAGACACAAACTGAATGTTTTTTCACACTCAAATCTTGAAAGATCCAATCAGGTAAGGCCAAGAATGAGTGTTTTTTTCTGTAAAACCACCAACTCAAAAGATATCCAATAAAATCCAAATAACAACCAAATGAAACCAACTATTCAACAAGAATAGGTTGGTGGCCTAGGTGACCATGTAAGATAGTATGGTATGACGTTGCGAAGATGTATCTTGGGTGCATTGCCAATTCTCAACATTTTAGCTCACAATTCAACATTAGAAAAAGAGATATATAAATGAATTTTTACTTTGGGCATATTAGTGGGGAAAGGGAGAACCCAATGTGCTAGGATAGCACCCCCTTATATCCATGCCTACATCGAAACCCAAACAGATAGTGAACTATAGGCGTGTGTGCAAGATCTTCAAGTCAAACTCCTTGAATCGATGATATCTAGCTCATTTCTCAAAAACATGAATCTTGAATCATCTAGAGGCTTCGTGAATATGTCCGTGAAATTATCCTTGGTTGGGACATAGGCTAGCTCAATATCACCTCTTGTCACATGATCCCGGATTAAATGATGATGAATTTCAATATGCTTCGTCCTTGCGTGTTGCACAGGGTTGTAGGCGACCTTGATGGCACTCTAATTTCCACATAAGAGGGACACCTTGTCCAAATTAACATCATACTCTTTGAGGGTTTGCCTCATCCATAGAAATTTGGTGCAAGCACTAGAGGCCTCTACATACTCGGCTTCGGCGGTGGTGAGAGATATACAGTTTTAATCCTTAATAGACCAACTCACCAAAGACCTACCAAGGAATTGGCAAGCCCTGGAAGTCGATTTCCTACCATCCTGACCACCGGCCCAAACCAATTTTGTGTACCTGCTACGCCCTGATGGTGCTAGAAATTCTTGTGGCTATGGATGATGTGTTGGGAACCCAAAGAGGAGGGTCTGATGAGTGTAGCGGTAAGAATTTCCCTCGGTTAAGAACCAAGGTTATCAATCCAGTAGGATAAATAGGATCTTCAGAAGGTTGATGCCACTAACGGTGGTAATGGTGCCTCACCGGTGTCAGCAACAACGCGGAACCTGCACACAACACAACCAAAATAATTTGTCCCAACGGTACAGTGAGGTTGTCAACCTCACCGGTCTTGCTGAAAACAAAGATTAGACGTATAGTGTGTAAAATGGTGTATGCTTGCAGTAAGTAAAGAAAGCAAGAATATGTAGTGGTTTGTTTAACATTGTAAGAAAATAGAACGGGGTTCATAGGTTCGCTAGTGGTGTCTCTCCATAAAAGATAGCATGTTGGGTGAACAAATTACAGCTAGACAATTGACAAATAGAGGTTGCACCGTAGTGCACATTCATGACATGATGACTACTATGATATTTAGTGCGGGCATGAAAACAATATACATAGACCGTAATCCAACTACATCTATGATTAATAATCCACCCTCCGGTTATCATCCGAACCCCCTTAGGTATTAAGTTGCAAGCAACAGATAATCGCATTAAGCAATGTGTGTAGTGTAAGCACTGATGTACACGCGGGCACTCACACCGTTGTTTTGTCCCTAGTGGCAACAACACATCCTCCCCCGTCACGTTTCTGTCACTCGAGCACAGGCGAAAAGAAGGCATGAACCCACTATCGAGCATAAATACTCCCTCTTGGAGTCACTAGCAACTACTTGGCCAGAGCAACCACTAGCAACGGAAAGCATGCAAGATCACAAATAACATATACAATAAAGACTATAATCAACTTGGCATCAGTTCAATATTCATCGGATCCCAACAAACACAGCACATAGAATTACATAAGAACAATCTCGATCATGTTAGGCAGCTCACGAGATCTAAACATTGAGGCATAGGAGGAGAAGACAACCATCTAGCTACTGCTATGGACCCGTAGTCCAAGGATGGACTACTCACGCATCACTCTGGAGGAAGGCATGGTGATGAAGAGGCCTCCGGTGATGATCTCCTCTCTGGCAGGGTGCCGGGAGACAACTTCAGAACCCCCTGATCTAGGGTTGATGACGACAGCGGCTGCAGAACTTTTCGGGGATATTTGATCAAGTGTCTAGGGTTTTTCTTCGGAGGGGAATAAATAGGCGAAAGGGCAAAGTCGGTGGAGCCCTGGGGGCCCCACCCCCCCCCCCCCCGCGCGGCCAAGAGGGGCGCCGCCCTATGGTGTGCCCCCCTTGGCCCCTCTCCGGGTCTCTTCGGGACTCCATGGAACCTTCGGGAATTCTAAGACTTCCGTGCTTCGAATTTTCCAATTACGAGAATATTTCCAGAACAACTTTTCAGAAACTAAAAGCCGCAGAAAACAGGGAACTAGCTCTGTGGCATCTTGTCATTAGGTTAGTCCAGAAAATCGATAAATATGACATAAAGAAGGGAGAAAACACGTATGAATAGGCAGAATATCATCATGGAACATGAGAAATTATACATACGTTGGAGACGTATCAAGCATCCCCAAGCTTAGTTCCTACTCGTTCTCGAGTAGGTAAACGATAAAAACACAGTATTCTCTGAGGTGAATTCTACTAACATAAACTTGACCATTATAATGTAAAAGCATATGTAAGCTGAGATCATAGAACTTTAAACACAAACATGATAAATAGAACTTTAATAATAAAGCATAGCAATCACTTTGCATCATGAGAAGTAACTCAAATAAAAGATCATGAATAATAATACATTGAAAGTTATACGTTTGTTTCAAGTATAAAGAAAGCATGGCAAGGTGCTATTTCGCTAGTCCTTAAGAGCGGGACACAACATAAATGCCAGGACACCTTCCAATTTCATGAGGAAGACTAGAACGATTAGTTGGAGAACAAAAAATAACACTTCATGAATCAACTAATGATGTTTATGGGACAAATGCACATAAAACTCAGAATGGCAAAAATGCTCTTCGCGGAGGGACGCAGGGATCAACTCATGTGCTAGAGCTTTTATTTTATTAAACAGAGGTATTAAAAGTTTGACACTCCTCCCATCCATCTTTCACAAACCATGGCTAACCGAATCCTCGGGTGCCTGCCAACAATCACATACCATGGAGGAGTGTCCATATTTTAGGAGAGGTGTATGCTAATGTCAACGAACGGTAAATAGAAAATACAGCACGTCCCAAGCCAACTAGATTTCACAAAAGCGGCTCCCATGTGAAGGACGCATCTGGGTAGAAGGTCATCCCTCTTTCTCTTTTGTTTACACAATTATGCTTTGACTGATAATTCAGGAGCAAAAATAGTGAAGAGAATTTGTTTGCATTAATTTGGGGTTGGGAACCCTGCTGCCAGCTCTTCTATCAATTGGATAAGCGGATGAATCCAGTAGTCCAGGGTGTGAAATCCAATCAACATGAGCAAAAACATGAACACAAAACAAGAGTAATTTTGAAAGTTTTAAAGGTAGCACATGAGCAATTTACTTGGAGTGGCAGTTAAATACCACATATTGGTAGGTATGGTGGACACAATGGAAAAACTTTGGTTTTAGGGAGTTGGATGCATGAGTAGAGTTCATACTCAGTATAGGTGGAGGCTAGCAAAAGACTGGGAGCGACGAATAAGGAGAGCATAGGAGCCATAATCATGCATAGAGACATAAACATCATAAATCAAAGCATAAGTTGCACCACAAATTCAAAATCTAAGTGGCCATGGAGGCTATTCGTGACTGGTTCATAGTCATAAACATGGTGTGAGCATGCGCCAAGTCAACCAAATAAAACATTCAAAGGAGAATACCACAAATTTATGCTTTATTATGACAAAAACAACTCATGATTCTTTCAATGGCATATTAAACATTCTCCGCTATTTGAGGCTATTCATGATACTCAATAACCACAAGGATTTAACACTAAAATAACATTTTGCATGGCATGAAAAAGTTCTACCCACAATCTATAGAAGCTTCTACGCGCACTGTTATAAATTCTACCTCAAGCAGCAGTTTCTTTTCCCAACAAGCACCATACAATATATGTTATAACGAAAATACTCTACATCATACAGCAAGAAAACATGATAGTACTCACATAACACTACTAAAACTAACAACTCTGATAAGAGATGCATGCAAAATAGGAGCTAAATAAATGCAGCAGCCAGACAAAGATTAAGAATACAAAGTATTCCCACGAAAAAGTGGAGCGTGTCACTCTCCAATAAAAGAATGCCGGGGTCTAACCAAGATTATTGCAAACAAAAAAAATAAACTCAAATAAAAAATAAAATACGCTCCAAGTAAAGCACATAAGATGTGACTGAATAAAAATATAGTTTCACTACAAGTGACCTGATAATTTGTCGATGAAGAAGAGGATGACTTGGGCATCCCCAATCTTAGATAAATCATATCATCCTCTTCTCTTGACCTTTGAAAACTTCCTTCATACCAAACTTCTCACAATCTTCATTAGCAACGTTAGTGCAATCGAAATAATAAATTCACATGGTTCAGTTTGAACAAAATCCTAACACTCATAAACACATTAGCTAATGTCACAGCTTCTTTTAAAACTATTTTTCTCAAAAGAACACCAAAAGAAAGAGATTAAAATGCAAATGCAATTATTGGCAGAAATCTGTCAAAACAAGATAGTACGTAAAGATGATTTTTTTCGAAAATCTTCTGTTGCTAAAATCAAAAAGGGTTCAACTAAGAAAAGTTGCGTATATAGCCCAGGATTGTGCGCAAAACAACTCAGGTCATTTCGAATATTCTGGGATATTATACGAATTTAACAGTGGACATCAGAAATCTGCTTCCTGCGCAGAAATCCGAAATATAGTCTCAACTTTGCACTAGAGGCTTTAGTTGACTCAACAAAAACACAAAAGAAAAAAACAGAGGGGTTGCTAAGGAAATAGAAAACACCAAGGTGCAAAGCACACAGAAAGAAACGATGGAAAACGTGTTGAAAACGGAGAAATAAAACGGGTTGTCTCCCGATAGCGCTTTTCTTTAACTCCTTTCAGCTAGGCATAGAAAGCAACTCAAGTATTTTCAAGTGAGGAAGCATCAAAATTAAGCTTGGAAAATCTCCTCAACAATGAATTGTATTTCATCTATAGAAGTTTTAGATGTCCCTTTATGAACACTTTTAGGCACACTACTTTCATCAAATGGGTTTGAAGGAACAATCTAATCAAAATTCTTTTCTAGAGTTTCATGCATTCCTACCAATTTAACGGGTATTGGTTTTTAATTTCCTTATTGTTGGCTTTACCTGGTGTGCTATTAACATCTACACATGAGCCTGTCATCTCAAATTGGTTAAAAACTTTTCTAGCCTTAATGGCAACATCACAAAATACTTTAAACAAAGTTTCTAGGATACACTCTCTTTTTCGCTTTCCTTAATGTTATCAAGGTTGAGGAACATTTGTTGTATTATGGGATTAAGGTTAACAAACCTAGCTTCCAGCATACGAACTAGAGATGCTGGAGCAAGTTCAGCTAAGGATCTATCCTCAAATTCTTTGTGCTTACTAACATAATTAAACAACTCTCCAATATTATCTTTCCCAATTATATCACCGCTACCTATTGGTACGTCTTTCAAGGTAAACTTGGGTAGAATCATGATTAGAGATTAAACTAAGAACATAAAAGCAAAAAATAACAGCTATAAAGTAAACTAATTTTTTGTCTGTTTTTGATAAGAAGCAAAATAAGACAAAAATAAAAACAAGACAATAAACAAAATAAAAAGGTTGAGAGTGAGAGACTTCCCCTGCCAGAAGACTTCTTTCTCCCCAGCAATGGCGCCAGATATTCTTTTGCTACGCCCTGATAGTGCCAGGAATTCTTGTGGCTATGGATGGCGTGTTGGGAACCCAAAGAGGAGGGTGTGATGAGTGTAGCGGTAAGAATTTCCCTCAGTTAAGAACCAAGGTTATCAATCCAGTAGGAGAAATAGGATCTTCGGACGGTTGATACCACTAACGGTGATGAGACGCCTCACTGGTGTCAGCAACAACGCGGAACATGCACACAACACAACCAAAATACTTTGTCCCAACGGTACAGTGAGGTTGTCAACCTCATCGGTCTTGCTGAAAACAAAGATTAGACGTATAGTATGGAAAATGGTGTATGCTTGCAGTAAGTAAAGAAAGCGGGAAATTGTAGTGGTTTGTTTAATAGTGTAAGAAAAATGGACCGGGGTTCATAGGTTCACTAGTGGTGTCTCTCCATAAAAGATAACATGCTGGGTGAACAAACTACAACTGGGAAATTGACCTATAGAGGTTGCACCGTAGTGCACATTCATGACATGATGACTACTATGATATTTAGTGCGGGCATTACAACAATATACATAGACCGTAATCCAACTGCATCTATGACTAATAATCCACCGTCAGGTTATCGTCCGAACCCCCTTAGGTATTAAGTTGCAAGCAACAGATAATCGCATAAAGCAATGTGTGTAATGTATGAAATGATTGTACACGCGGGCACTCACACTGCTGTTTTCTCCCTAGCGGCAACAACGCATCCTCCCCCGTCACATTTCTATCACTCGAGCATAGGCGAAAAGAAGGAATGAACCCACTATCGAGCATAAATACTCCCTCCTGGAGTCACTAGCAACTACTTGGCCAGAGCAACCACTAGCAATGGAAAGGATGCAAGATCACAAATAACATATGCAATAAAGACTATAATAAATTTGGAATAAGTTCAATATTCATCGGATCCCAGCAAACACAGCACATAGAATTACATAAGAACAATCTCGATCATGTTACGCAGCTCAGGAGATCTAAACATTGAGGCATAGGAGGAGAAGACAACCATCTAGCTACTGCTATGGACCCGTAGTCCAAGGATGAACTACTCACGCATCACTCCGGAGGCAGGCATGGTGATGAAGAGGCCTCCGGTGATGATATCCTCTCCGGCAGGGTGCCGGGAGACAGCTTCAGAGCCCCCTTGATCTAGGGTTGACGACGACGGTGGCTGCAGAACTTTTCGGGGATATTTGATCAGGTGTCTAGGGTTTTCCTTCGGAGGGGGATGAATAGGCGAAAGGGCAAAGGCGGTGGAGCCCTGGGGGCCCCACACCACCCCCGGCGTGGCCAAGGGGGGCCGCGCCTCCCTATGTTGTTGGCCCCATGTGGCCCCTCTCTGGGTCTCTTCGGAACTCCGTGGAGCCTTCAAGAATTCTTAAGACTTTCTGGCTTCAAATTTTCCAATTCAGAGAATATTTCCAGAACAACTTTTCTGAAACTAAAAACAACAGAAAACAGGGAACTAGCTCTGTGGCATCTTGTCAATAGGTTAGTCCAGAAAATCGATAAAAATGACATAAACAAGGATAAAACATGTAGCAATTGGCATACTATCATCATGGAACATCAGAAATTATAGATACATTGGAGACGTATCAGTACCCACTGAGAGAAAATTGTGCCCCATTTGGGTACCACAAACCAAACCTTGAGGTATGAACCAAATACCGAAAGATCCTATGGACCGACACCAAATGGGTTTCCTTAGGATCCGCTTGATACCTTGCACACACTCCTACACTCAACACAATATCAGGCCTAGATGCACAAAGATAAAGCAAAGAACCAATCATAGAATGATACAACTTTTGGTCCACATCTTTACCATACAGATTGTGCTTGATATAGCATTTAGTTTGCATTGGGGAGACCTTCTCTTTAGCACCTTGGAAGTTGAAACTATTGAGCATGTCTCGAGTATACCTGGCTTGAGAGATGAAACTTCCTCTAGCCAATTGCTTGATCTCAAAGCCAAGAAATAATCTCAACTCTCCCATCATAGACATCTCAAACATGTCAGTCATAAGCTTTGAAAATTCATCATTGAAAGCTTGATTAGTTGAGCCAAAGATAATATCATCAACATGTAGTTGGCATATGAAAAGCTCTCCTTTAACCCTTTTTGTGAAAAGGATGAGATCGATTTGCCCAAAATCAAATCCACGGTCTTTCAAAAACTCTCTAAGGTGCTCATACCACACACGTGGTGCTTGTTTAAGTCCATAGAGCGCCTTATAGAGCTTGTAGACATGGTTAGGGAAGTTGGAGTTCACAAAACCCGGTGGTTACTTAACATATGCCAACCCTTTCAAGGGACCATTTAGAAAAGCATGTTTGACATCCATTTGTTGCAATTTAAAGTTGTGAGAAGAAGCATATGCACGAAGTATACAGATGGACTCAAGGCAAGCCACGAGAGCATAGGTTTCAATAAATTCGATGCTTTCAACTTGGGACAACCCTTGAGCTAACAATCTTGCCTTGTTCCTTATGAAAATTCCATGCTCATCTTGCTTGTTCTTGAATATCCATTTGGTGTCTATAACATTGCAGCAATCTTTGGGCTTCTCAACTAGATTTCACACTTTATTGCGCTCAAAGTTATTGATCTCATCATGCATAGCTTCCAACCAATCCGAGTCCTCAAGAGCCTCAAACACTTTCTTTGGTTTCACCATGTATTTGTGAGATTGGTATTCACTAAAGCTGTCAAACTGAGCTCTTGTGGACCTTTTGCCTCTCACATCACTCAACACCTTATCATTAGAGAAACGAATTCGCTTCAAGGATCTAGCCACCCTTGCATGCACGATGGGCTTTGATCTCCTCATTATTGCAAGGAGGAATCACTTGATCATTTGGGTCCCCATCTTGACTGGAATGTTTTCCTTGATCTTCATTAAGGCTTGCTTCAACTTGTTATGAAGAAGGTTGATCTTGGCTTTGACCTTGGCTAGCTTGTATGATAGGAGTGTTTGGTTCTTGCATAGGAACTTGGTCAACAAGATAAGGGTCTTGAACTTGTTCTTGGGTTGGTGCGCCACTTGCTCCATTGGCATGTTCTTTTAATGTAGACGAGGTCTCCACTTGAGTAGAGCATAGCCATTCTCAAGCCGCCACAAGGTGTCCCTCAATGAGGCGAAAAAAATACAACGCCCATTCTTCATATGGCTTCTTGAGGAATTTCAACATCTACATCGGAAACACGATATTTTGCCATTTGGGAGCCATCTTTTCTTGGAACGCCACACTACTAGATTCAATGATAATCCGTGATGCCTTGTCAAAGAGACTCTATAAGAGTGGGATTTAGCACCATAACCAACAAATGTACCCTCAATAGTTGTGTCTTGGAATTTAGACAAACGAACTCATGTTACCAAATAGAAACACTTACAACCGAAGACACAGAAGTAGGAGATATTTGGTTTGTTGCCGGTGAGTATCTGATGCATGTAAAATGCATAGATGAATTTTGCATATTTTCACATGGTTTTCTATTACATATTGCATCATATAAGGGTATAATTCAATGTTTTATAGTATTTTGGGGTTAAATTACAAAGTCCCCCAACTTTTATGGAATTAACCCTGCCTGTCAGAAACCCCGTTTTCTATATTTTTGACGTTTCAGGAGGCAAACTTCCGCGAAATCACCTGAAAATCTGCGGGGTCATTTTCTTGGAAGGAGAAGACTTGCGAGCGAAGGATCCACGAGAATTGGGCAAGGAGGCCCAAAAGAGGACCCTCCACGCGGACAGATTCCTTGGCCGTGTGAGAGGCCCCCTTTTGGCCCCTGTGGCCCCAATTCCTTCCATCTTCGACTTACCGACTCCGTCTTGACCTAAAACCGACTATAAAAAGGGTCCCCCATACCCTTACGGAGGGGAGCGCCGCCGAAACACCAAAACAGAGACCTGGAGTTCCAGACTGGAGGGGGAAAACTCCGGCGGGGCGCCGCCGGTGTGATCTCCTACCCCTCCAACGTCATCTCCATCGACATCTCCATGAAGAGGGAGTAGTCCACCCCAGGGCTATGGGTTCGTGGAAGTAGCACTTGTATCTCTCTCTCTATGTGCTTCACTAATTATATCCGTATGAGCTGCCTCACATGATTACGGGCACCGTTGTAATTCCTATGTTGTGGATCTTTTCTATGAGTTATTGAATCTGAGATTGCAATTGTTTCTCTTGAGTTATTTGAGTAGATGTATCTTATGTACCCCGTTCTTATTTGCTAGCTTTGATCAATCTAGTTCTTGAGAGCGTGTGTGGGGTGATGGATGCATTAGTTGGAGTAACGGGGGGGGGGGGGGGGTGGCTAGTGCTGTGAAAGTGACAGAAGTTCAGCGATCCACTTAGAATTTGTTAAACCATTCTTAGTTACCTCACTAGGGATAAAAAGGAGTACCTTGTTACCGGGGATTTGAAGTGACACTAATCAATCTCCATGACTAGATCTAGCAAGTTCTTACTTCAACTTCATGTCACATTGCTTAAAGCTATACTCTGGTTTTTCCTTAATTATCGAGGTGTTATGATTTATTTTGCATCTTGGTGGAGTATAAGAGGGATCAATATGACCGTAGAGATCTCTATGCTAGGACGTGATGCCCATATGAAAGTACTCAATGTTCAACATGTTATTGTAATCTCACATGTAATTCTTTATGTCCACCGTCTACCACTTTATTTGAGAGAATGCAAGTGTGAAACCATGAACCCCGGTCCTATTTTAATTATAAGAAAACACTCTAGTTACTTTGCTGCAATTTACTTTACTTGCACTTTACTTTACTTGCATCTCCAATTCGAATTTACGTTATCTCCATCACCACTTGCATCACAAAAATACAAAAACAATCCATTGCATATTTATTTTCTTATTTGCATTTAGTAGTAGATTTAATTATTGCACATTTACTTTCAGTTTTGCATTGCAATTTAGAAGTCTCACACCTTGTGCTTGACAACCACTTGGTGAGGTTGAGGGCACAAAATTCTCTACTTGTTTGCAGGATCCTGGAGGAAGCTTGGAAGACAACTGCTGAAATACTGGCTCCCCAAGAGTTCGATATAAACCCTCGAGTCATCCTCGTGGGGAAGAAGGCTTGCCACTAGCTACACACTCTACACTTGGAGTCTCAACCTAGCCATCAAGCGTTTTTCTGGCGCCGTTGTCGGGGAGCCATAGGTGAAGGAGTTGTCCAAGGGAGCTCACAAGAAGACTTCATCACCAACAAGGTGTGCAAACACCTAAGCTTGGGGAGGTTGCACCTACATGAGTACCGTCCTTTCTATCTCCACCTTCTTTCAAGTAGATTGTTTTGTTTCTTGTCTTGTTTTTGTTTTTGTTTTGTTTTTGTTCTTGTTTTTGTTTTGTATTGCATATTTTATTTTAGTTTGCATTTTAGTTTTGCATTTAGTTATCTAGTTTATTTTAGTATTTCGAATTTGCCTAGTTACTTAACTTTTCAGTTTTGCATAAAAAATTAAAAACTACATAAAAACTGTTAAAATGGGTGATAGAACTAAATTAAGTGACTACACAAATACACCCAATGACCAATTCATTGCTAGGCCAATTACTACACCTGAAATACAAGCTGAAAGCTATGAAGTAAGTCCTAGTTTATTTAATTTAATTACTAGAGAGCAATTTGGTGGTAGTGCTATGGAGGATGCCTCTATGCATCTTCATGATTTCATGGAAATATGTGATATGCAAAAAATTAAAAATGTGGAAAGTAGTGTTTTAAAACTGAAATTATTTCCTTTTTCACTTAGAGGAAAGGCTAAAGAATGGTTACTTTCACTACCTACAGCTAGTATAAAGTCTTGGGATGATTTAAAAGAAGCTTTCATTAAGAAATATTATCCTCCTGTTAAAATTTTGCAAAATAGGAATAATATCCTCTCATTTAGGCAAAATGATAATGAACATGTAGCCATGGCATGGGATAGAATTAAATTAATGCTTAGAACATGCCCATCACATGGAGTAAATGAATGGACCATACTACACTCTTTTTATAATGGTCTAAACTACATGTCTAGAAATATACTTGATTCTGCTGCTGGAGGTGCCTTTATGAGTAAAACTGTAGGAGAGGCTAAGAGCATATTAGAAAGCATATTGCAAAATTATAGTCAATGGAATACTGAAAGAGCACCCAATCTCACTAACAAAATAAACTCAATTGAAGAAACCAATGATTTGTCTTCTAAAATGGACACTATTCTTGCTTTTATTAATAAACAAAATATGGAGAATGTGCCTTTGCAGGAGCTAGTTGGTATAATTCTGAAAGTGTGGATGTTAATTTTGTTAGGAATTATGGTAGCAATGGTTTTGGTAATGCTTACAATTCATATAGTAAACCTCCTTATGTGCCAAATAAACCTTTTGTTCCATATCCTAATGATAATGAAAATAAGTGGAAGCCTTCTAGTGAAATTTCTGAATCTAATAAATTGCTTATGGAACAAGTTGCTAGTCACAATGCTATGATACATGAGTTAAATAATTCTATTGCATCCATTAGTAGTGATATTAAAGGATTGCAACTTCAATCTTCGAATTTAGATAAAGCATTGTCAAAATTAGCTGATAATCAAGCAACTCTATTAAGCATGTCAGCAGGAAAGCCACAAGCACAACCTAGTGTAGGAATGAATTCTATTACTATTGCTGCTCCTATTATTTAAAATATTGATCATATTTCTAAGAATACAAGTGAGCATGTCCCTACTAGCTTAGAAGAAACTTTGAATGAAATAGTGAAGTATCCTGAATATTTACTTCCATATATGTCTTATCTTGCTAGCAAAGATGAAATTAGTCCTCATGAATCAAGCATGCTAGCTAAATTAGAGAGTAAAGTAGAGGAAATTATGATGCTTACTGAAACTAAGGATCCATTTCTTGATTTAGAAAAAAGTAGCTTGCAAGAACTTATTGCTAGTCTACAAAAATTTGCTAGTGATCCCACTATAAATGTTAATCAACCTGGCTTTGGATCTTATATTGCTAATCATGTCTTGCAAGAAAAAATTTCTAGGTACAAGAATTAGGCCATGATACCTCCTAAGCTTGGGGATGCATGGATCCCCAAGGTGCTAGTTTCAATTGGAAAAGAAATTCACCATGCTATGTTAGATCTAGGTTCTAGTGTATCGGTACTCTCTAAAGAATTATATGAATTGCTAGAACTAGAAAATTTAGAGAAGTGCTCAAGTGAATTTGTCCTTTCTGATAACTCTACTAAACATGTTGCAGGACAAGTAAAAGATGTTATGATTGAATTGTACATGACTTTTGTACCCGTTGATTTCATTATTATGGATATGGGGGATAAATCCCCTAGTCCTATTATTTTGGGTAGACCTTTTCTTCGTACTACAGGTGCAATCATAGACTCCAAGGAAGGGAATGTCAAATTTCAGTTCCCTCACAAGAAAAGCATGGAGCACTTCCCAAGGAAGAGGGGCACGCTGAAGAACAAGCTCCCTCATGAGCTTTATCCCTCTTGATTATCAAGTAAGTAAAGCCTAGCTATATGGCTATAAAGAAAGCGCTTTACGGGAGGCAACCCGGTTGTTTTTGTTTGGATTTTCCTAGTGTACTCTTGCTGTCTCAAGAGATTAGTTTTTTTGTTTTAATTCTGGAGTTTTCAATAAAGAGTCAAGTCAAACCCATTTGGACTTATAAGTTGCTATCCTAGTGCATGAAATTTATGGTTCAGTACGAGTCTGCTCACCGTATGATTTTACGTTTTTTATTGGTATGTCGGATTGAGCTAATGTTTTAGTATGTTCTGAAACTTTTTGTCCTCTATAATCACAAAAATTGGCTTAATTTTTTTGACGAGTCTAGCTTAGGGAAAAACGTTCGTTTTGTTGCTGTTGCTTTTCTGGACAGATTCTGCCTTCTTTTGTTTTATGCACTCTTTGGGCTTGGGAATCGAATTTCCATGATTCTTTCAAGAAAGAGAGTGAACATACAACATAATGAACCTTATTGTATATCTACTGGAGCATTTTATTTGGAATTTTGCACAGCAAGCATGTGATTTGTTTGTCCTTGCTAATCTCACCCCACAGAAAAAGAATGGGAGAAACATGTTTTGTGAAGTTTTTTTCACATGGAATAGAGGATCTGCACCTCAAGACATCCAAGAATGGTGAAATCCATAAGCTTGGGGATGTGATGAACACCCCACTGGAGCTACACTCTTTTGGTTAGCACACGTCTACTTTCTATTTTTCTAAGCAAAGCATTTATCGTAGAGACTTGAAGCGTCTAGTTTTTGTTTTTATTTTTGTTTTGATAAGACCACCACCATCATTTTATATGAGATTGAGCTACTGGATTTTGGGGTTGGAATGTATTGGATGCTAGTATTATGACTTGGAATAGGGATGCCATGGTTGATTTGAAGAGTTACATATGTTTGCATGATTTATAGGCTTTTTATGTATAGAAATTTGCAATAATGTTGTCTTGAGCTATCTCTTATTCATGTCCTTGATGTTAATTGCTGGTTTATTTAGTTTGTCATGAAATGAGTAGTTCTATGGACATATGCATGCATAGTATCTGGTCAACTATCTCCCTCTTGCTAGCCCAAAAATTTAAAAATTCCAACAAGTAAAAACTTGTTTCCAACACTCCTTAGCCAAGTATTTCCAGTGAGTCCACCATATCTTCCAAATAGCTTCATTGCTATTCCGAGTATGTTCACCATGTTATTGTGTTATTTATGTTCTAAATTAAGATATTCACTTTATTAATTGTCATGGGTTGAACTTGGGATAGGACTCTCACGAACTTTTGAAGGCACACTTTACTTTTTATGCATCTAATAACATTACCCAATAATGGGAGCCACAAGTTTTGCGTTTGACAAGTGTGTGGTTGGGAGCTAGCTATAAACGTGTATCACCGGAAAGCTTTCAACATTGCACAAAAAAATTTACATTTGGTTGATATCATGTACTTTTGTTTTTGGACTCCTGCCATGCTGAAATGAAATAGAGGAATAGTAAGTTTTGATGAGTAAGTATCTATATTACTATAGAAACGCATTGGGCCGCTAACCCAAGTCATGCTTTATCATGGTGGAAATTTACTTACAGCTTGAGTGACTCTACAACACATCCTATAATAAAATAAGAAGCTATGCATAATAGTGAATGAAAATAAAAAGTATGATGAGTCTACTCCGTTTGTTCATCTTGTCATTGTAACATGGGCTTGTTTCCATGTCATGGGGCAAGAGGTACCTCTTTGCGGTTCTCTATGATGTCATTAATACTTATTATGATTGCACAAAGCTTATTTGGAATCTTAAGTTGAGTAATCATGGAGTAGGTTCACACTCACGGGACATGAAGCTTTCAACCACCTTGTCATTCTCATTACTTCAATACTCACAATTTTAAGACGCTAGTGATAAAGGGGCAATGAGAGTCCTAGATCAATGGATACCACATTTCAATTAGTAATTTTAGTTGAATAATTTAGAGGCTAAATAAGACTTGATCATGTTTTACCTCTACTCAATTTTCTCCAAAGTGTCCACCATATTTTCTATTCTTCATTATGCTATTCTTTGACCAATATAGGATTTTATTTTTCATTTTGTGTATGCATTTGGTCCATAGTGCTTTCATTTCATTATACACTTTGTGAAATTTCATGAAGCATCTTTGCTTGCATATTTGATATTTGTTACAACATGAATTGTATATTGCTACTCATTTCTAGTATTAATCATTTGACTATATGTAGCATTAATAATCCTCCTTGATATCCCATGATTGTTTCAATATGCAAAACCCATCTTAGTTTTATCACCTTCATACTGGAGGACGAGCATGGGTTAAGCTTGGGGATGTTGATGCATGTAAAATGCATAGATGAATTTTGCATATTTTCACATGGTTTTCTATTACATATTGCATCATATAAGGGTATAATTCAATGTTTTATAGTATTTTGGGGTTAAATTACAAAGTCCCCCAACTTTTATGGAATTAACCCTGCCTGTCAGAAACCCCGTTTTCTATATTTTTGACGTTTCAGGGGGCAAACTTCCGCGAAATCACCTGAAAATCTGCGGGGGTCATATTCTTGGAAGGAGAAGACTTGTGGGCGAAGGATCCACGAGAATTGGGAAAGGAGGCCCAAAAGAGGACCCTCCACACGGCCAGATTCCTTGGCCGCGTGAGAGGCCTCCTTTTGGCCCCTATGGCCCCAATTCCTTCCATCTTCGACTTACCAACTCCGTCTTGACCTAAAACCGACTATAAAAAGGGTCCCCCGTACCCTTACGGAGGGGAGCGCCGCCGAAACACCAAAACAAAGACCTGGAGTTCCAGATTGGAGGGGGAAAACTCCGGCGGGGCGCCGCCGGTGTGATCTCCTACCCCTCCAACGTCATCTCCATCGACATCTCCATGAAGAGGGAGTAGTCCACCCCAGGGCTATGGGTTTGTGGAAGTAGCACTTGTATCTCTCTCTCTATGTGCTTCACTAATTAGATCCGTATGAGCTGCCTCACATGATTACGGGCACCGTTGTAATTCCTATGTGGTGGATCTTTTCTATGAGTTATTGAATCTGAGATTGCAATTGTTTCTCTTGAGTTATTTGAGTAGATGTATCTTATGTACCCCGTTATTATTTGCTAGCTTTGATCAATCTAGTTCTTGAGAGTGTGTGTGGGGTGATGGGTGCATTAGTTGGAGTAACGAGGGGGGGGGGTGGCTAGTGCTGTGAAAGTGACAGAAGTTCAGCGATCCACTTAGATTTTGTTAAACCTTTCTTAGTTACCTCACTAGGGATAAAAAGGAGTACCTTGTTACCGGGGATTTGAAGTGACACTAATCAATCTCCATGACTAGATCTAGCAAGTTCTTACTTCAACTTCATGTCACATTGCTTAAAGCTATACTCTGGTTTTTCCTTAATTATCGAGGTGTTATGATTTATTTCGCATCTTGGTGGAGTATAAGAGGGATCAATATGACCGTAGAGATCTCTATGCTAGGACGTGATGACCATATGAAAGTACTCAATGTTAAACATGTTATTGTAATCTCACATGTAATTCTTTATGTCCACCGTCTACCACTTTATTTGAGAGAATGCAAGTGTGAAACCATGAACCCCGGTCCTATTTTAATTATAAGAAAACACTCTAGTTACTTTGCTGCAATTTACTTTACTTGCACTTTACTTTACTTGCATCTCCAATTCGAATTTACATTATCTCCATCACCACTTGCATCACAAAAATACAAAAACAATCCATTGCACATTTATTTTCTCATTTGCATTTAGTAGTAGATTTAATTATTGCACATTTACTTTCAGTTTTGCATTGCAATTTAGAAGTCTCACACCTTGTGCTTGACAACCAATTGGTGAGATTGAGGGCACAAAATTCTCTACTTGTTTGCAGGATCCTGGAGGAAGCTTGGAAGACAACTGCTGAAATACTGGCTCCCCAAGAGTTCGATATAAACCCTTGAGTCACCCTCGTGGGGAAGAAGGCTTGCCATTAGCTACACACTCTGCACTTGGAGTCTCAACCTAGCCATCAGTATCTCACATGGAGTATTCATTAATCCCTTGCGAATGTAGAGCCGGTTAGATGAGTGAAACGCGGTGGATATGGATTTGTCCCAAAGATATTGGGGAGACTTAAACTCTGCCAACGTGGTCCTTTCCATATCCAAGAGAGTTTCGTTCTTCCTTTTGGCTACACCATTTTATTGAGGGGTATATGCAGCGGAATATTGATGACGAATACCCTCTTCACTAAGGAACTCATTAAGGGTGTAGTTCTTGAACCCGGAGCCATTTTCACTCCTAATAGCCATGATGGGAATATTGTGTTGACGATGAACTTGATTGGAGAAGTCTATGGAGGCTTGTTAAGTCTCAGTCTTCAACTTGCAGAAACAGACCCATGAGTATCTTGAGTAGTCATCAACAATCATCAAGCAATACTTCTTGCCTCCAAGACTTGCCTCGAGCACATGCAGAGAATCATGCATATTTCCTTCAACACAAGCCCTACATACATGATCTTTGGGAAAGGAAACATTTTATTTTAGTCCGAGGATGTGGACACCCTCATGAAGGCTTTGCAAAGTTCTCATAATACATGGGATAAGAGGTCATGCCACAACCACCCCATGTCAACCTTACCAAAGAGACACATCATTTGAGTGTTGGTTAACTCCAAAAATTCTACCACATACAACTCATTTTGTACATGCCCAACGTAAGAAACATCGAGAGTCTTGATCCACAAGATTACCATGATGTCAGGTTCAAAGAATACGAAAAATCCATCTTCCCTAAAGAATGAACTGAAATTAAATTGAAACCATGGGAATCGACAAGCATGGAATTTTCAAGGGTGCTATTAGGATCAGCAACCACCTTGCCGAAACCCTTTACCTCATATTTTGATTTATCTCCATAAGTGACGGTTGCTTGATTTATATTTGGTATCAACTCCGTCATAAGTTCCTTGCTTCCGGTCATATGACTTGTTGGGGAAACAGGTAAAGGGGAGCCTTACCAGCCACTAATATAAGCCGGATATCGTCCAGAAGAATGAATGCTACCTAATCCGGGTTATAACTGGTGGATCCAGGTTACATCAAAGAAGAACTGGGTTATTGTGAGCATAACCCGGACTAGATAAAGAGACTGGCCCAAGGCCCGGGAAGGAAGACATGGAGGCCCGGAAACCCAAAGGACATCCCAAGGCCGGTAAGGAAGATCCGGGTCATGATGAGAACCGGAACGAGGTAGCTAAGAGCCAGAAGGGATTAAGACTCCAAGGACGGGCATGACCCGGACTCTCCTTGTAACCAAGAGGTCTCATCCACTATACAAGGTGAGACCCTAGGACGTAGAAAGACAAGTTCTAAGTTGATAGCCAAGAGCTCGAGACATCGAGAGCCATAATCGCCCTTTGTAATCGAGACCTTGTTCCCCGATAGTAAGAAGGCAGGAGTAGGTTTTTCCTCTATTTTTTCCCTCAATAGAGGGGCCGAACCTGGGTAAACTTGTGTCTCTCGTTTCCGCTTCAACCCTTTCGAAATTTCGCTTAGAAGCAATGGCATCGCGATCTAGTTCTCGTATGAGGACACTTGCCGTGACATAACCACGACAGTTGGCGCTCAGGGTGCAAGTGTAACCGTACGCGGGAGCCCGCTTATGCGCGGCATCAGCCCGCGACAGATAAGTGGGACGCCCGCGGCAGCCCGCAAAAACTGCTCGCGCATATGCGGCGCCCGCATGTGCCCACATGTACAGAAACAGAGTCTAATTAGACTGCAATGACTAATAGAGCTTTCTGACCACGGCCACGCTGATCGGCTTCATCTCCTGACGAAGAGCTCCTTGCACAAGCACACATGCAGGACGGTTTGGACCATTGGATACTTGTACTGTTGTACAGGCTCGCCGGTGTGAACGAACCACTAAGGCCGGCCGGTGAGGTGAGGCATTGGTCCAGGCGGAGCGCCTCCTAGTCGGCACTCCATATGCATGGCATGCATCCTAAGGCATACGGGTACTACATCACACGCCCTTCAGGTAGGTGCCGTCTTGGAGAACGTCGGCGGCGGCGCAGAACTTGTAGTCGAGCTGCACCAGCGGCAACAACCTCTTGTTCTCGTGCAGCACTGTAGACTGGGCTCTCGAGGTGCTCATTGCCGTAGGTGGACGGCTTGACGACGCCGGCCTCCGGTCGAATAGCAACGACCTCAAGGTTCTTCGCCAGGTGAGCGCGGATGCCACCATGTCGGCCTGGTGTGGAGAGAACGCCTCCCAAAGGGAGGTCGTACTTGTCGTTCATGGCTTGGCATCACCATGGCCGAGCTCTCAAAGGACAGTGGCGCGCCGGTGGCCGTGTACCCGCTTCACCATGTGGAGCTCATGAGTCATGGCGGCACACAAGTAGTACGTGATTACGTACCAAGCTCACGGCTTAGGCTAACTCTGTACCTAATAGAATGGAGGAACAGTTTATGTGGGATAAGTGGGTACTGCTGTTGTTGTTGGATCGAATTCACTCGCTCACTAGATCGTGGAGACGATGGCAAGAGCGAAGAAGAAGACACAGACAAAGTTTTGTGCAGCGTGCAACTGACTGCGTTTTCTGTTTTACTTCTGAATATAAGGATACAAAAGAAACGGTACCAACTGAATGGCCCGACAATCTAGCCACAACGGCCACTACTGAGCATGCCATCCCATACTCCACCAGTCGCGCTAGAGATCCTAAGTTTGTGGAAAGAATAAATCAACTATCCTACTTATCCGTGGTCAATCACAAACGATCGAGCCCCGGTAATTATTTAACTGAAACTGAAGTTCAGTTTCAGGCTAACTCGACACCTCCTGCCGCGGTAGAAAAAACCTTCAATTCCTCTGCCGTGGCAGCAAAATCGATCTCTTTCTCTGCCGCGGTACACTAACTGAACCAAGTGCTTCTGTTAGGCAAATGCAGGATTAAATCCAACATTTCACCCCCTTAATCTTGCACTTTGATCACTCCTAGCTTGCTCCTCATCTCCACAAATCGTGTTCTTCCCAGTGCTTTGGTGAGAACATCTGCTAGCTGTTCATCAGTGCGCACATGATCGACTTCCAGCTTTCCATCCTCGATGCACTGTCGAATGTGATGGAACTTTATGTCTATGTGCTTGCTGCGATCGTGATGAACTGGATTTTTGCTGAGAGCGATCGCTGACTTGTTGTCTATCAGCAGCTTGAACTTCTCCGTTGATTTTCCGATCAAGTCACCAAGCAGGCTACTCAGCCATTCTCCTTGGCTAGTACCTGAAGCTGCTGCAACATACTCCGCCTCGCAAGAGGACATGGCGACAACCCTCTGCTTCTGCGAAGACCAGGTGATCACACTGCTGCCAAGGAAAAACACCACGCCTGACGTACTCTTGCGATCATTCACATCGCCTGCCAGATCACTGTCTGTATATCCAACGAGTCTGGGTGTTCCTTCTCCTTTCCGATAGCAGCAGCCATACTCGAGTGTGCCACGGACATACCTCAGTATCTGCTTCACCAGAGCCCAGTGCTTGACACTTGGCGATTCCATGAACCTACTGGCCACGCCCACTGACAGTGCAATATCAGGGCGTGTATTGACCAAGTATCTGAGGCATCCAATGACTCCACGATACTCTGTGACGTCCATCTTTCGAGCCCCATCTTCTTTCGACACCTTCAATCTTGTTTCCATTGGAGTGTGGCACGGATTGCATTCTCCCATCCCAGCTCTCTCCAGGATTTTTTCTGCATATGCCCGTTGACAGAGAGTGATCACTCCTCCTTCCTGTTTCACCTCAATGCCAAGGTAATACGACAGTGGACCAAGATCACTCATCTTGAAAAGGCTCTGCATTTGTTCCTTGAACTTCATGATCTCACCAGTATCCGTGCCCGTGATGATCAAATCATCCACGTACACTCCCACCAGCAAGTAGTCTTGGTCGTCACCCCGACGATAGACCGCATGTTCAATTGGACTGCGTGTGAAACCAAGATCAGAAAGGGAAGAATCCAGTTTAGCATACCATGCCCGAGGCGCCTGTCTGAGTCCATACAGCGCCTTGCTCAGTTTCAGTACTGAATTTGGATTCTCCTTGTCGACGTAGCCTGGCGGTTGCTGCACATACACCACCTCTGCAATCTCTCCATTCAGAAAGGCGGATTTCACATCCATGTGATGGACTTCCCAGCCGCCATGTGCTGCCAGAGCGAGCAGTACCCGGACTGTTTCCAAACGAGCGACGGGCGCGAACACTTCATCAAAGTCCACCCCCTGGCGCTGTGCATACCCTTTTGCGACTAATCTGGCCTTGTGCTTCACGATGTTTCCTGATGGATCCCTTTTTAGCTTGAAGACCCACTTCAGTCCAATCGCCCGGTGACCAGACGGGAGCGTGCACAGCTTCCATGTGTCGTTCTCCATAATGCAGTCGAGCTCCTCCTCCATTGCCTTGCTCCACGCCGGCGAGCTCAGTGCCTTGTCTATGTTTGCAGGCTCCTCTGCTGCAATCAGGTGTAGCACCTCTGGATCCTCCTCTTCTGACTCAAGATCCAAGGCCGCTCCTGTCGCGCTCTGAATGTCTGTCTGCACGACAGTGGTGTCGTAGACGTTGGATACCCTGCGATAGCGGCGTGGCCCTTCTCCGTTGTCAGCTGCGTCGAGGGCACTGTCGTGAGACAACGGTGTGCACCACTTCACTGCAGGAGATTCACTCGCCTCTGGAGTCACTGAAGCTGATGCCGCTGGTGTGCATGGCGTGCCCTGCGTGTGTGGTGACCACGAGCGTGCAGCACTGTCATGGCAGTGGCCTCCTCCGTCATCTTCCACGCTTCCGCCTTCATCCAGTGTATAGGTAACCGTGAAGGTGGACGGCACGGGCTCGCCTCGAGCATTGTCCTGCTCCGACCAAGCCCAGCTGCGCTGTTCTTCAAATGCCACGTCACGGGTGACGTAGAGCTTCTTCTCCACCGGATCATAGACTCGATATGCTTTCGAGCCCTCCTCATATCCCACGAACACGGTGAGGATGGAGCGATCGGTGAGCTTTGCGACGCCAGGCCCAACCTTCTTCATGTGAGCAACACATCCGAATGTCCGCAGATGCTCAACAGTGGGCTTCCTCTTATGCCACGCTTCATATGGAGTGATTCCCTTTAGACACCGGGTGGGCGCACGATTCAGCACGTATACTGCACTCTTAACAGCTTCTCCCCAGAAAAGAGCAGGCATCCCCATGGATTTTAGCATGCACCGAGCCATCTCGACGATCGTCTGATTCCTTCTCTCGACGACGCCATTCTGCTGCGGTGAATACGGTGCAGTGGTGAAGTGCTCGATCCCCTCAGCATCGCAGTAGGCCTTGAACTCAGCTGAGTTGAACTCACCACCCCGATCTGAACGAAAAGCCCGCAGCTTGCACTTCTGCTTCGTCTCGGCTAGTTTCTGCACTCGTTTGAAACGAGCGAAAGCTTCGTCTTTTGTCTTGAGCAGCTCCAGCCACATATACCTGGTGCTGTCATCCACAACGAGCAGAAAATACTGGCATCCACCTGCAGTAGCTGGTTTGATTGGGCCACAGAGGTCTGTATGAACGAGATCGAAGCCCTGTTCTGACCTGTACTTGCTTGCCTGCGGGAACGAGACTCTGTGCTGCTTGCCGATGGTGCATCCGTCGCAGATGGCGTCCACGTGATCCACCTGCGGCATCCCCCGTACCATGCCCCGCCTGGACATGGAGTTGACGGCGCGGAAGTGCAGGTGGCCAAGCCTAGCGTGCCACAGCCACGCGGGATCGTCCCCTTTTGACAGCAGACAGACAGGGACGGCGATATTCAGTCGCAGGACGTACAGTCTGTTGCTCGTCCTTCTGACGCGCACCATCAATTGATCCTGCTGATCGTAGATGGTCAGATGGCCACGCTTGATGATGGTTTCGCAGCCTATCTCATCCAGCTGCCCAATCGACAGTATGCTGGTGCGCAGCTTGGGGATGTAGTAGACGCGGGAGAGCACTCTCTGATGTCCGTCAGTGCGACAGAACAGAACATTGCCCTGCCCGCAGATCTCAACCGTGGATCCGTCTCCGAATTTCACGGTGCCTCTGATCCCCTCATCGAGAGTGACGAAGGCGTTCTTCAGGCAGGTCATGTGGCTACTGGCTCCCGTGTCGAGGTGCCAGACGCCGCCGTCCGCGGCCAGAGGCACGACCCGTTCCTCGTTGAGGAAGATGACGTGGCGATCTTCAGGGAGAGCAGCTACTGTGCGCGGCGTGGGTACGGTGATCACGCCGTCGTTGCAGCCCGTCTCCTCCACAGAGGCCAGGTAGAGTGCTGGCTGCTCCACCTCGGCATCCGCCAGGTGTGCTGCTTCCACCGGCGCAGCTTCACCCTTCTTTTCGCGGTCGCGCTGGGCCTTACGGCATTCCTTTGCCCAGTGGCCAGGCTTCCCGCAATAACGACAGTTGCCGGGCTTCCGCGTGCTGGACGCGTCGCCGCCCTGGCCTGCCTTGCCACTGCTCTGCTGCTGCTTGGCCTTGCCGTTCCCCTTCGCCGCGGACGACGCCTGGCCCTGCTTCTGACGCGCACTCCATTCTTCAGCCGTGAGAAGCAGTTTCCCGCCGGAGTCCTGCTCCGCCTCGCCGCGTCCATCTGAGACTGAAAGACGGCCGCAGAGCTCCTCGATCGACATCTGCCTCAGATCAAGAAGGGTTTCTATGGAGCACGCCATCTGAGCATACCTGCCAGGCACGATCCGCAGGAATTTCTGCACGGCATCGAGCTCTGTGATCGTATCACCGAGCGATTGCAGCTCCGTCACCACGCCGGAGAGACGCAGGGAAAAATCTTCAATGGCCTCACCGCTGCGGAACGCGAGGTTCTCGAATTCCTTGCGCAGACGCTGTCGGCGGGCCTCGCGGACGCGATCCACACCCACACGCATCGTCTTGATGGCCTCCCACGCCGCTCTGGCGTTGTCCTTCGCGGCGAGCACCGGCACCATCTCTGGTGGAACAGAGCGCAGGATTGCGCCCAGTGCTTGCCGCTCATGCCGATCATCTTCATCATCGGCGATGCCAGGGTCGATCGCATCCCAAAGACGCGCCCCCTGCAGCTGCACCCTCATCAGAATAGCCCACTCCGTATAATTCGTACGGGTGAGCATCGGGAGATGCATCGCGCCGCCGCCGCCACCGCTCTCCCGCACAACCTCCCGAACCACGATCTCGCGGGCGCCGCTGCCCTCGCCACGCCGGACGAGGCTGCGACCACGGCTGCTGCTGCGATCTTTCAGTGGTGGAGTTGCGGATTTCGCGGGCCCCTTTGAACCTGATCTCGAACGCGAGCGTGCGTCCGCAGGCTTGTCGTCGGCCATGGCGATGGATCTCTCTCAGGCTCTGATACCAAATGTTGTTGTTGGATCGAATTCACTCGCTCACTAGATCGTGGAGACGATGGCAAGAGCGAAGAAGAAGACACAGACAAGGTTTTGTGCAGCGTGCAACTGACTGCGTTTTCTGTTTTACTTCTGAATATAAGGATACAAAAGAAACGGTACCAACTGAATGGCCCGACAATCTAGCCACAACGGCCACTACTGAGCATGCCATCCCATACTCCACCAGTCGCGCTAGAGATCCTAAGTTTGTGGAAAGAATAAATCAACTATCCTACTTATCCGTGGTCAATCACAAACGATCGAGCCCCGGTAATTATTTAACTGAAACTGAAGTTCAGTTTCAGGCTAACTCGACACCTCCTGCCGCGGTAGAAAAAACCTTCAATTCCTCTGCCGTGGCAGCAAAATCGATCTCTTTCTCTGCCGCGGTACACTAACTGAACCAAGTGCTTCTGTTAGGCAAATGCAGGATTAAATCCAACAACTGCGGGCAGCCCGCAAAGTCCCACTTAAATTTTTCTCCAGCCCGTGGGCGTCCACTTACGATATTAAGCGGGGCGGGCCATGCGGCGCCGCGGACGTCCTGTGTCCACTTGCACTCTGAGTTGGCGCCCACCGTGGGGCCTGCTCGCGGAAGCGTCATCTTTTCGGAAGGAGAACTACCTGGGCTCGAGAAGCTCGCAATAGGCCGGCGGGGAATTATTACAATCATGACACATGGGGCCCTGAGTTCGCCTCTGTGGAGTCAGGACTTCACGTCTCCTTCGGAGAGATCCATGTCTTCATTGGGTACGTCGGGACAGCAGTTTCAGAACTGGACAAACTATCAGATTCAGCGTCTGAGAAGACCATGGCGGTAGATTCCGATGGGGAGTCCTCAGTTGGGAACAATAATGATCACGATGAAACGGGCTTGATCCACCAGCTCTTTGAAGACCGGTTAGGAGGAGACCCAGATTTGGATATGCAAGGTTTTGCTGAGGCAACTTATCACGCCGCTGTCTACATGGCTGGTCCCACGCGGCCAACCGAGCCTAGATATGACTCGGAAGGAAACCTGATTACAAACGAGACTTCAACCTGAAATCCGGTTCTCGGAGCACCAGGCATTACGGGCACAGCACCAACCGGGCCAACGGTAGCCCCGGGAGGACCAATGGTGACACCTCCAACAGGACGCGGGGCTACCAGCTCCAGGCCAGGGGAAGCAGTGATCGACCTAACCGGACCTGCATCATATAAACCAAGGCTTGAATTGATGACCGTGATGGATTCATTAAATCAGATTCTGGCAACGCCGATCACCCCTGAAAACCTGGCGCAGCATAACGCGGAGATAGAAAGACTCCGACAGGAAATAACACATGCCCGTCAAGAGATCGAGACAGAAGCAACCTGCATAAACAAAGCTCGGTTGGAATTTCTGGAGGAAGCTACACGTTTGGAAAGGGAAGGAATTCGCCTCACTTTCAGGCAAAGGGAGCTCGACTCAGTACAGAATAGACGTCACAGTACTCGTCTAAACAACGAGTTCGGGGTGGGGCTCGAGCCCACTAATCTCCAGAATTTATTTACACCTCCCGCTGGGAACCCGGCAGCTAGTAACCTGGCTGGCCCAGGTCGCCACATGAACCCGCCGCGCTATCCCTGTTCTGGCTCATCCAACGCGTTTCCAGCCACCCATCTAGCTGCACGGTAGCCCAAATCCAGTGCCAACTCCAGCGCAACCCTTGCAAGAAAGGTTTCATACACCACCGGATCACTTTAATAATCTGATGGATAACATTTGGGCAGCAACTACTAGTCTGGCGCAGATCCCAGTTGACCCCAATAACCCTATGGCCGTTGAGGCTCACAGGGCTATTGAGATGTTGCAAACAGCAGTGGTTAAGCAGTTGAATTACAGTAACCACGACAGGATACACTCGACCCCCTATCACAGTAGGACAACTTTGCCGAGGAGTCGCCATGGAAATTCTCCAGCCCCGGCAGGATCTAGCAACGCTAACCGACAGCAGCCTAACCCACCCAGGCAAGCAGTATCTTATGTGCCCGGAGTCCTAAATACAGGACATAGGCTTGCAGAACCAGAAAACAGGAATCCAGGTCATATTCAAAACCCGGTTCAAATCACGGTCTCAAACCCAGCTCGGGCCGGGTCTCGGAGAATTGGAATTCAATGTCTTGGTCCTGCAATCAGGAACGAGAGAATACCAGCCGATTTCAAAGGACCCCGTCGAGTTGTGAATTATACGCCTGACATGGAGCCTGCAGACTGGGTAGAGGGATATGAGATGGCCATGGAGATACTAGAAGTAAGCGACGTGGTGTGCGCACGATACTTAAGCGTGATGCTGGAAGGGCCTGCGAAGTCTTGGTTGAAAAACTTACCCGCAAACTCGATCAATAGGTGGAAGCAGTTGAAGGACCAGTTCATCAAAAAAATTCAAGGGACCTGCAAGCGGCCGACGACCATTACTGACCTAGAAAATTGTGTCCGGAAGGAAGGGGAGTCTGCTCAGCACTGGTCTCGACGTGTCGTAGAAATCATACATTCATCGGTCGGACATACCGCTCAGCAAGCAGTCATAAAATTGGAGCGGAATTGCAGATTTGATCCGTTGAAGCATAAGCTGGGGCGCATCAAGCGATATGTAAATGATATGAGCGAATTAATGGATGCAATGACCAAGTATGCAAAATCTGACAAAATCAAGAATGCAGACTCTGACGATGAGAAGTCTGCTAAAGCAAAGAAAGCTGGAAACAAGGGTAGCCAGAACCCGAATCAGAGTAGCTGCAACACCCAGAACTTGAATAATAACAAGCGCAAAAATGGGGAAGGGATCTCAGATTTAGTGGCTAACACAAATACAGGTTACAAAAATCAGCGTCAGGGGAATAACTTCAGAGGAAATCAAAATTTTCGACCTAACAGTTTTGCTCAGGCTCTGAAAGGACCATGCCCCAGACATAGCAAAAATAGAAAGTTAGCAAATCATTCCTGGGAAAATTGCTTCATTATGCAAGGTTTCAGGCCTAGAGGTAACAATAACTATGGAACAGGAAGCAATGTAGGAGGTTGTTCCGGCAACATGGGAGCTGGGCACCCGGGACCTAGCAATCCAGGACCCGGAAACCAGAATCCGGGTCACCCTGGTCAGGATAACCTGGGAAACACTCAAGGCGGCGGTCACCAAGGAGAAAATTCCGGTTTTCAAACAAACCCGAAACAATTAAGTTCCAATACCATGTGTTTACTACAAGTTCATGCAGGAGGGAACGCAAGGTGCAGAAACGTGCAGTCAATACGGTAGCTCCTGCTGTCCCTAGATGGCTTAATTGATCAGAGCAGCCCATAACCTCGAGTCGGGCAGATCATCCTCCTAGAATTGAAAGTCCGAGCAGTCAGACTCTCGTTGTGGCTCCGCAAGTTGGAGGTTGTAAGTTGGACAAAGTGTTGATGGATGGAGGAAGCAGTATAAACATACTCTATTACGACACGTTCAAAAGGATGAGCCTGCAAGAGAAACAACTCCAACCATCATCAACTGTTTTCGATGGGATTGTACCTGGAAAGTCCGCACAACCTATTGGGAAAACATACCTTGAGGTTGCTTTTGGATTATTTGAAAATTACAGGACGGAGATGCTGGCGTTTGAGGTGGTAAAATTCAAAAGTCCGTATCATGCTTTGTTTGGATGACCATCTTATGCAAAATTCATGGCAAGGCCTTGCTACGTCTACCTCAAGCTAAAGATGCCAGGACCCAACGGAAACATAACTGTCAATGGGGACAGAGACATAGCCCCGGAATACGAGGAAGGTGATGCAACATATGCAGAGACTGCGTGTGCAGAAGAAGAGTTGAAACTGTATAAGTCACAAGTTGATCCAGAAGATATGACCTCGCTCAAAAAGCCATCAGCCGAGTCTAAGTTAATAAATTCCAATCTGCACAAGACACCAAGTTGGTGGACTTTACCCCCGGGGACTCGTCTAAGCAGTTCAACGTGGGGGCTCATATGAGAGAAAAATAGGAATGCACGCTCATCAAGTTCCTCCGTGAGAATTGGGACATCTTTGCATGGAAACCTTCTGACATGCCAGGTGTCCCAAGGGAACTTGCTGAGAACAGTCTAAGTGTGGATCCTAACCTGAAACCTATTCGTCAATTCCTCTGTCGTTTTAATGATGAGAGAAGAAAGGCAATTGGAGAGGAGATAGCAAGGTTACTTGCTGCAGGGTTCATAGTTGAGGTGTTACACCCAAAGTGGTTAGCCAATCCAGTCCTGGTTCTCAAGAAAAAAGGAACTTGGAGGATGTGCATCGACTACACAGACCTGAACAAAGCATGCCCTAAGGACCCGTTCGCTTTACCGCGTATCGATCAGATTATAGACTCTACGGCTTGTTGTGAATTGCTATGTTTCCTGGATGCATACTCAGGTTATCACCAAATCAAAATGAAGGAAGAGGATCAAGAGAAGACGTCCTTTATTACTCTGTTTGGAGCTTTCTGTTACACATCAATGCCTTTGGGGTTAAAAAATGCAGGAGCAACTTATCAGAGATGTATTCAAAACTGTTTGGAAAGTCAGATTGGGCGAAACATGCATGCTTATGTGGATGACATAGTGGTAAAATCCCAGAAAGGTGACACTTTGATCTCAGACCTAGAAGAGACGTTTGCCAGCTTACGCAAATACCAGATGAAACTTAACCCAACAAAATGCGTTTTTGGAGTGCCAGCTGGAAAGTTACTGGGTTTCATTATTTCAAAGAGAGGTACTGAAGCAAACCTGGAAAAAATCCAGGCTATACATACCCTAAAGAAGCCGGCTTCCCTGAAGGACGTTCAGAAGCTTACAGGTTGTGTCGCTGCCTTAAGCCGGTTTATAAGCAGGTTAGGCGAAAAAGCTATACCTTTGTATCAACTCTTGAAGAAACTGACACCTTCGTATGGAATCAAGAGGCGGATGATGCTTTGGAGTCTTTGAAAAAACAACTTTATAATGCACCAATCTTGGATGCGCCTGAGAAAAAGGAACCAATGTTATTATACATAGCATCCAATAACAGGGCAGTCAGTGCGGTCGTAGTTGTGGAGCGTAATATGGAAGGAAAGGAGGGTCTTGTCCAGCGCCCGGTTTACTATGCCAGCGAGGTCTTGACAGAGTCCAAGCAACGTTACCCGCATTGGCAGAAGTTAGTTTTTGGGGTATTCATGGCCAGTCGCAAGCTGAAACATTACTTTCAGGAACATCCCATTACTGTGGTCAGTTCAGCACCCTTGTCAAATATTATTTAGAACAGAGAAGCAGCAGGGAGAGTTGCAAAATGGGATATTGAGATGGGGCCATATCACATCAAATATGAGCCCAGGACCACAATAAAGTCTCAGGCCTTGATCGAATTTATAAATGACTGGACACAATTACAGGTTCCACCGGATAAGCCTGATACAAAATACTGGACTATGCATTTTGACAGGTCTCGACAACTGGAAGGTTCAGGAGCTGGTGTGGCGTTAACATCCCCAAGAGGTGACAAATTTCGCTATGTCTTACAAATTTCATTCAAGTGCACTAATAATGCAGCAGAGTATGAAGCTTTACTTCATGGACTTCGAATTGCAAAGGAGATGAGCGTAACCCAAATTCGATGTTTGGGTGATTCAGTCCTTGTTTCTCAACAAGTCACAGGAACCTAGGATTCTAAAGACCCAGTTATGGCAGCTTATAGGCGAGCAGTTACCCAGCTAGCCGGATATTTTCAGGGATATCAGGTTGATCACATTGATCGACGTCTTAATGAGGTAGCTGATGCACTAGCTCGTTTGGGTTCCCAGAAGAAAAAAGTTCCACCTAATGTTTTCCTGGACGAACTTCATAATCCGTCGGTCAAGATTCCAACGGAGGAAGACCTAGCAAACCCAGACCCGGAATCAGAATTGATAGCAGTTTTGCATACCAGGCCAGAGTGGACTGAACCATACCTAGCATACCTTACGAGAGGCGAACTTCCGCAGGACGATGTTATTGCTCGACAGGTTATCAGAAGGTCAAAATCATATACAGTTATCAATGGTGAGTTACATAAGAGAAGTGTAATTGGGATCTTCCAGCGGGGCGTTTCTCCAGAAGAAGGATGTCAGATCCTGAGGGAAATTCATTCAGGAGATTGTGGCCATCATGCAAGTTCAAGATCTTTGGTTAAAAAAGCTTTTAGACATAGTTTTTTCTGGCTTACCGCAAATGCTGACGCGGAAAACATAGTGGAAACCTGTGAAGGATGTCAAAGATATGCAAGGCCGGATCACGCACCAGCTCAGGATTTGCGTATGATTCCCATAACATGGCCTTTCGCGGTCCGAGGACTTGATATGGTAGGACCTTTCAAAAGGTCATCAAATAAAAAGACTCATCTTCTGGTGGCAGTGAATAAGTTTACAAAGTGGGTAGAAGTAGAACCAATCAGCAAACATGACGCGGTTACAACAGTCAAGTTCTTAAAAAGGTTGATTTTCAGATTTGGTTACCCACACAACATTATAACAGACAATGGAACAAATTTTTCAGAGGGGGAAATGCAGAAGTTTTGTGAACAAAACCATATACGACTCGACCTTGCTTCGGTAGCACATCCACAGTCCAATGGACAGGCAGAACGAGCTAACCAGGAATTACTCAAAGGTATCAAACCTAGACTCCAAGTACCACTGGAAAAGACTGCGGGGTTCTGGGTCGACGAGTTACCAGCCGTCTTATGGAGCATACGAACTACTCCAAACAGATCAACAGGTTATACACCATTTTTTATGGTCTATGGAGTTGAAGCAGTTTTGCCAAGTGATATTTGTCATGATTCACCACAAGTGTCTGATTATCTGGAGACTCAGAACGAGTTAGCTCGTCACGACTCGCTTGATGCTTTAGAAGAAGCACGCGATCTCGCAGCATCCAGGTCAGCCATATATCAGCAGGACCTGCGTCGCTATCATAGCCGCAGAGTTAAAACTCGAAGTTTTCAAGAAGGGGACTTAGTGTTATGCTTGATCCAAAAGAAGGATGGGATGCACAAGCTAAGTCCTCCATGGGAGGGGCCATTTGTAGTAAGTAATAAACTACACAATGGGTCATATTACCTCATTGATATGCGTGATGCTGATAAATCACGAACATCTGAGGATGAAACTGGAAGACCATGGAACATAGCCCAGTTGAGGCCATATTATACATATGATCATTGTAATCACTATGTTATGATTGGCAATAAAAGGTAGACTTAGACAAAATCCGAGTTATTGGCATTTGTCTAATAAATTTATCATTACAGTAAAACATCTTTTTTCATGATTACTTGGGGGCTGATGCTAGAGCACAGTCTATATCTCAAGAATCTGGCAAACGCCAAAATATATTGGTTATACTTGCCTGCCAGCTAGTGGTTACACGCCAATTTATGACCTAGATGTTTATATGTCGTAGGATGGGAAAGACAGATGCCATGGGATGGCTTAAGGTTTGGGGCCGATGGACGCTGTAGGTATTCGGGGAGGGATCGCACAGCGAGTAGCCGCACTCAAGAACACTGCAAACAGAACAATCTACCCAGGTTCGGAGCCCTACTGTGGAGGTAACACCCCTACTCCTGCCTATCTCTCTGTATGTATAATATCCGAGTAGCCATAGTACAATGTTGCCTCTCAGCCGAGTAGCCACTCTGCTGCTCTCTCTAGCTCTAGTGCTGGCTCTTGCAATAAATGCGATCCGGGCCAACGTCCCTCGCGCAGGAGGGGGCAGGGCACCTTATATACTGGTGCCCAGCCGAGTAAACAAAGAACAAAAGGTACAACTGATGGGACTTCACCATTGTGATGCGGAGCATGCTTCCGGGTTCTCGCGCTGACGCCAAGCGAGAAGTCGCCGCGCCGTACGGCTGACAAGACTTGTCCACCCTGTCAGCCTCACAGTGTAGGCCCCATCCTGTCTTGTCCCCTATGTCAATGACAAGAGAAGACAGGTGCCCACCTCCCTGCATCCACGCCGCGTCGTTGATGATCACATACCTAGTAAGTTGCCGCACGCCTGTACGGCTGCGGGATACGCGGGATCTCGTCAGAACGGCTCCATTTACTTCTGGCCCGAGTAGGATTGCTCTCCATCTACTTAGACCATAACTTCTCTATTCGGATGAGTACAATCTTCCTCAATATCTTCTCTTGGCCTTCAGTGAGTATCACCGGATAGAACCTACCGGGTAGTGGGTACCCAGGTAGCCGTCTACCTGGTCAACTGCACTTTGACCTTTGCTTTACCACTTGCCTTACCCCTACTCGGGGGTAGCCCCCGACATTAGTCCCCGAAGCTGGTAGAGTCCAGCAAACTTGTTCGTAGGGCCCTGCCAGCTTAAACCAAATTTGTCTTCATGAAAGAATTCGGCCGAGTTGCAGCTCAACTCGGACCAATACCTCCTACTCAAATCTCCCCAACTGTGTTTATGAGAGAAACTCTTTGAAGCCGAGTAGAGTACCCTCTGCAAGGTGCTTCCGAGTACCTTCACTTAGCCAAATTTCTAGCACGCTCCCGCTCGATCTCTATGAAATCCATCTTCTCGTGTCACCGTGAGGCACGTGTCATGCACCAGTGACCCCGACGCCTCGGTGCCAGTGCTGCCGCAGGACACGCGCCAGTCAATGCGCCTAGGGCCCACAGCCCGTTAGGTCACGTCGAACGGGTACTAGAGAGCCCACGATCCAGGACGTGGGATTAACTGCGCCCGTTACGCGCACATATCGCGATGTGTGCGTTTCTAACGGGCAGTTAATCCACACCGCACGATCTCAGGCCACGATCGATCCAGTAGTAACTGCAGCTCGCGGAGGAATAAATACCTCCGCGCCGCCCTCTTCGTCTCTTTCCTGCTCACTTTCCCCCGTCTCTGCTCCCTCTCTGCCTCCGCCGTCGAGCACAGCACCGCCGCAACCACGCAGCGCCACCGCTCCACGCACTGAGAGAGAGCGAGAGATAGCCGCACCTCCGTCTTCTCCGCCAGATTCAACCTCAACGAACACTCGCCGCTCCTTCCGCATCCGCGCCGCCATGTTTCTTGAGAGCGCCGCCGCGGCCGAGCACGAGAACGAGATGACCGCTGCCCGAACAGGTTGGGAGGGCTTGGATGTCACCGCCGCTGATTGCGAGTGGCTGGTGAACACCCGCAGAGTCCCTCTCGGCGTGATCTGCAGGCCTCCCGGTGACGAGCTCGTCCCCGCACCGGAGGCTGGCAAGTACGTCGTCTTTCTCTTACACTTCAAGCGGGACTTAGGCCTCCCAATCTCCCAATTCTTCGCCGACTTCCTCCGCCACTTCGGCCTCCAGCCACACCATCTCCCTCCTAACGCCATCGTCATGCTATCCGCCCACGCCACCGTGTGTGAGGCTTTCCTAGGCGTCTACCCGACGGTCCAGACCTGGGCCCGGTATTTCTATCTCCGCCAGCAGAATGTTCCTGACCCTGGCAACCGGCATGCTCCTCACGTCATGACCCAGACGGGTAGCGCGATGATGCTGTAACGCAAGACCGGGCACCATCCGCGGGTTCTCGGATTGGAAACCGTGCGCAAGTGGCAGCACGGTTTCCTCTACGTGAAGAATGTGGTTGTTGAGAAGGGAAAACCGGCGGTAGACCGAATAGGGCTCCCAGCATTTTGCAACGTGCTGCCCACCGGGCAGAACTGGGGGTACCATCCTAAAAATACAGTACCTGACGTCGTTGAAGTCGAGAAGCGCCTGATACAACTTGTGAAGGAAGGACTCCTGCAGGATGACCCGATCGCCTGTTGGATGTCCCGCCGAGTGCTCCCGCTCCAGGATCGAGTACACAAGATGTGCTACATGGGAGGCCCTCGGGACTGCACCAGGACCACCACCTTCGAGCTCAGCAAGGTAGAGGTGGTCCTTTGGGCGAGGTCCATCATGAAGACCATGCTGACCGACAACTGGGCATACGGCTTCGTGACGTATAGCCGCACCAAACGTATCCCCAAGGTTAGCTTTCTACTGTGTATGCCTTGTGTTTGCATCTTGAAACCGAACAGGTTGATTCTCAGCTTGGTATGCTTAATGTTTGCATGCTGCTCCGAGTAAGTCCACTTAGCCTATTATGCTTTGTGTTTGTATGCTAAACCGAGTAGTACCACTTAGCTTGATATGCTTTGTGTTTGCCTGCTAAACCGAGTAGTACCACTTAGCTTGATATGCTTTGTGTTTGCATGCTAAATCGAGTAGTACCACTTAGCTTGATAGGCTTTGTGTTTGCATGCTAAGCCGAGTAGTACCACTTAGCTTGATATGCTTTGTGTTTGCATGCTAAACTGAGTAGTACCACTTAGCTTTATATGCTTTGTGTTTGCATGCTATACCGAGTAGTATCACTTAGCTTGATATGCTTTGTGTTTGCACGCTAAACCGAGTAGTACCACTTAGCTTGATATGCTTTGTGTTTGCATGCTAAACCGAGTAGTACCACTTAGCTTGATAGGCTTTGTGTTTGCATGCTAAGCCGAGTAGTACCACTTAGCTTGATATGCTTTGTGTTTGCATGCTAAACTGAGTAGTACCACTTAGCTTTATATGCTTTGTGTTTGCATGCTATACCGAGTAGTATCACTTAGCTTGATATGCTTTGTGTTTGCACGCTAAACCGAGTAGTACCACTTAGCTTTATATGATTTGTGTTTGCATGCTATACCGAGTAGTATTCCTACTCTGCTAAAACTCAACTCACTGTTCCCTATGCTTGTATCTGCAGCATATCGCTCGTCCGAGGACCGAGGACAGCGAGATCTTCGATGCCAACTGGAAACCCGATAGGACAGAGGATGACGTCAACGCGTACGACATCCAGGACACTCTCTGCGTTCCACGCGCCGGCCAGGAAGGTAAGGCCCGTGTAGATGCCGCTATTCGGGATTGGTCCGAAGATGAAGAAGGTGACCGAGTTCACCTCTCTGCTCGCTTAACCAAATGCTTTGATTCCTTTTCCTTGCTTGTTATAAATCTTTCATTCTTCTATCCACAGAGGAGCCCGAGCTGGATGAAGGGGAGGAACCCCTAGTTGTGGATCCGCTATCCGTGGCTGCTCCGACCACCCGGAAGAGGGCCGGCAGCGATGCGCAGGCACCCCCTGGCAAGAGGACCAAGAAGAAGCCAACAGTCAAAGCCACCGCCTCCTGCAAGAGAAAAGCCCCCACCATATACAGGTAAGTGCCTTCTGAGTAAACTTTGATTCATTGCCGTTTTCCTTTCTTGGTTTCCTTCTGATTCTGTGCTTTTCTCGCGTGTTCCTCTTCAGCGAAGCACTCGATGCTGATGCCACCACTGCATCAGTTCCTAAGATGGGGACAGCCCCGCCCCAAGAGCAGCCCGTGGAGCTCTCTGATGGTGATGAAGGCCAAGAGGCGCGGGGTAGGGCTCGTGCGCCCTCCCCAGTGATAGAAGTGCAAGATCCTGGCACCGAGAACCTTGGCGCTGGGAATGAAACAGATCTCGGCTCTGAGCAGCCGCAACCAGACGCGCAGCCAGCTGCCCAGAGCACCGACAACCCCGAGAGACCGCTAACTCCTCCGGCTGCATCAGCCGACGAGAACACTGAACGTGCTGCCGAGCAGCAGCAAGAAGACGCCATCCTGGAGCGCCCAGAGCCCGATGCAGAACGACAGCCAGAAGACAATGCTGTAGAGTAGCGCGACCCCGCCGCCGAGCGGCGGGTGGAGGACAACGCCGCCAAAAGGCCTGATGCCGCTGCCGAGCCGCGGGTGGAGAGCACTGTCGTGGAGCCGCCACGCCAAGCACAAGTGCAACCAGATGTTGCACCGACTAGCCGGCCACTTGTGCCGCCTACTCAGCAGGCAACTCCACCCACCAAGCAAGTGCCGCCACCATCCCGACAATCGCCTGCACCAGTTCGCCAACCGCCTCCCTCTTCCCAGCAAGTACCTCCGCCCAACACCAGGAAATCCACCAAGTCCGGCGCGGAGCCAACCCGACTGCAACCAAAACGCGTTGCCGCACAGACTGGGCAGCAGTTGCCGCTCTCCAAGCCGCAAGGCGGACAATCTGGGAAGCTGGTCAAGAGCACCCAGCTGACGCTCACTCAGAATAGGACACCACGCACCCCAAGCGCCAACCTGGTTTTCTCCGGGGTCACCGTTGGTCCTGTCGAGAAGCTGAGTGCTGGTGCTGGCGCCAGCGTGCAGCGCAAGTATCCTGAGTATTGGACAGATCTTCAGCAGCGCCACCAAATCCAGCTGTCTAAGGAGGATGAGCGGCTAGCTACTCTCAAAGAGCGCAAAGCCGTGGGCCTCTCCAACTCCAAGGGAAAGAAAGATTCCTTGGTCATCGAGGAGCTCACTCCCCGCGGCAAGGACGACGAGGTGCTTCCCGAAGAAGGCATCGCAGCCATCTTGGATCGGGTAGGCCACGTCGAGAAGGCCTGGGATAGCAAGGCGCACGGCAACACCGCCTGGGATGGTGCCGAGTTGGGCAAGCTCGACCATTATCGGACAGACTGAAACAAGGCCGATATTGGTCCTGTTGGCATGTCCGTGGCCAGCCCCTGCAGCACTTTGGCTGGAAAGCTGTTTGTCCTGCGCAAGAACATCGAGGACATTGAGCAAAGCTATGTGGTAAGTGTTTATTCCTTTTCTGAATTTTCCGAGTTGCCAGTTTCTTTCTTTCTCTTCTCTTCTCTTAGCCATTCCCCAGTCCCCGAGATTCGGGCCGAGTAGGTGAAACTCCACCGAGTTGAAATCTACTTGGGCCAAATCTTCCAAAAAATTTATACTCTTCCCTTCTTCTCTGCAGGATAGCGTCCAGAAGAGGACAAACTTTTTCCGTGAGCTTCTCTGGAATCACCGCCAAGCCAGAGATCGGAACCAAGCTCTGGAGGCTGACAAGAAAGACAGGGATGCTATGGAGCAGCAGGCCCTAGAACGCACTCTCTAGCTCTCTGAGATGGAAAGTAAGCTTTTAGCATCTTGGTTTGTGCGTTTTGTAATTACGCCCGTTTTTTGCTTTTTGCTCAATTACTGTCTTCTCTGCAGGCGAGCTCAAGGCTCTGGTGGATAGGCAGCGAGACTGCGAGGTTTTCACTGCCTCTGTGTAGAGTAAAATCTCTACTTTGGAAGGTGAGCTTCCCTCTTTCTTCTCTGCATTTGCATTTTCCTACATGGCTACCCTGCTGATAGTGTTGTTCTTCTCGCAGAAGAATATAAAAGTTTTCGGGAGCAACACCTGCACTGCCTCACCCCTGCTGAGGCACAACAGCAAGTGCAGGACCGAGAAGTGGAGCTGGAGAAAGAGCGCACAGTCGAAAGGGCGGAGTACGAGAAACTCCAAGTTGATCTCAAAGACGCCCTCCAGACTGCAATCAACCATGTCCGCGAGAAGCAGGAGATCGAGACATCAGCTACCGCCGAGAAGCGGGCACTTGAACTGGAAATCCAGATGCTGAAGGACCAGAACTCCGCTCTCGAGGCTCAAATCTGCGAATCGCGCCGCCTCCAGGACAAGCATATCACCGAAGAGATCGACCAGAAGAACAAGCTGGGGACCATTGTTCTTGAAATGGAATGTGAGTTGCCGCTACCCACTATCTTGTTTGTCATTTTCCTTTCTGTCTTCTTCTATTATGTTTCCTCTCTTCTCGGTCATTGTTTCTGATTCAACTTAGGTCCTTCTGATCTAGATGTCTTCCCGGAACTCCGCTCTGCTGCTCAAACTGCTGTGGGCAAGGCAAGAAAAGCCAGGGCAGCAGCCAGTCTCAGCGTTGATGATGGGTCTAGCATATCTGACCTCCTTACCAACTTGAAGACACAGGTGCACTCCCTCAAGGGCTTCGGCACCTCCATGGTGTCCACTGCTATCAAGTTGCACACCCTATTCTGGCCCGGAAAGGACGTCCCGGAAACATTCCGCGGAATTGCTGAGCACTTGGATGAAGTCAAGGTGGAGCTCAAGAAATGGCGTGCTTCCGCAGCTCGAGCGGGAGCTGATGAGCTGCTGCACTTCATTCTGTCCTGGTACGAGAACTTGGATCTCAACAGGATCAGAACCCGCCGCAACGACTCCAAGTGGACCAAAAGTCCTGATTGCGTGGCACGCCGAAAAGAGGTGGCTTACGAGATCGCCTCTTATGCTGATACGAGCACCTACATCGACGGCCTCACCGAGCCTGACACGGATGTCGATGAAGAGGAGGATGATGAAAACCTGGCCGAGTTCGAGGAGGGTGCTGAGGAGGATGACGAAGACCTGGCCGAGTTCGAGCAGGAGCAGGAGGAGACCGAGCAGCAAGGCACAGCAGAGGACTCCGGGTTGGGAGCCAACCCAGAGATCGAGCAGCCGCAGCCCGCCATGCAGGAGGCCACCATCACCACCGAGATGGTGATTGAAGACCCAACTCCTGAGTTAGGCGCGACTGGGGCTGCGCCATCCGGTACCTATCCTCTGCCCAGCATCAAGCCACTCCAGCCTCCAACACTGCAACGGAGCGAACCTCCACTACTCCAACTTCCACAACTACTGCTTTCGAGCCAACTGCGCCTATCAACACCAATGCGGACACCACTGCTTCTACCGCTGTCTGATTCCTGCATGTCTTATCTCCAAACACTTATCAGATCCCCGGGATGCCGGGTGCAAATGTAATCGATACAATTATGTCCTTTGCTACTCAGTTTTTATTTGTTCATCACTTAGCAATTCTGGCTTAATGCCGGATTGCGTTATTATGCAAGTCCCCGAGTTGCATTTTCTATCCACTCATTCCTTTTGTCTTAGTTCTTACCTGCCACTTGTGGCTTTTTTGGTAGTCGAGTCACAAGATTTCAAAGTTTGAGTTTCAGTAACTTAGCCACTTAGAAAATTGTATGGTAACGCTGCCCACCACTTAGCCTAAATGAGAAAACAGTAAAGAACACCCTACTCGGGTGCCACACTTTTCTTTTCCTTAGCGATTTTTCGTGTGCTTATTGACCTATGGCTTGTTCTCTTGCTTGCCATGAAGCCGGGTTGCGGACAGCAGCAGAGTCGAAGAGTTGGCCCTTGGGTTTAAACACACTACTAGATATGCGCACGAAATTCTAAGTATAGCATCCGAGTAGACAAATTAAGACACAGTAAAAAGACATGGAGAAATTTTGGACAAGGGCGTTCCCCGAGTTTGAATTCGGAGTGCCGACTAGAATTTTAACTCGGTTGAAGAGATACATACAAAGTTTGCTCATGAGTGAAAACGACGGAGTAGAGCTACATTCCAGGGGCGCTTGGATTCCTCTCCTGCTCTATCCGGTCTGTTCTTCTGGGTGCATGTGCGTCAACTAGATAGTATGCATCATCGTGCAGGGCCTTACTCACAATGAAAGGCCCTTCCCACGGAGGGGATAGCTTATGCATCCCGGCTGTGCGTTGCACGAGCCTAAGGACCATGTCTCCTTCTCGGAAAACCCGTGGGTTCAATTTCCGGCTATGATAGCGCCTCAGGCTTTGCTGATATATGGCCGAACGTGACAGAGTTAACTCTCTTGCTTCTTCTAGCAGGTCAACGTCATTTTCTCGAGCATCTCGGGCTTCTTTTTCCGTATAGAGTGTTACCCTTGGTGAGTCATGCTCTAGGTCAGTGGGCAACACGGCCTCAGCTCCATATACCGGGAAGAATGGTGTGTATCCGGTTGATCGGTTAGGGTACTCCTTAGACTCCACAATACCGTCGGTAACTCGTCCAGCCAACAACCAGGGGTTCGCTGTAATGGCTCAATCAGCCTTGGCTTTATGCCGGATAGAACCATGCCATTTGCTCTTTCGACTTGTCCATTGGAAGCTGGATGCGCAACTGATGCCACATCTAGTCGGATGCGCTTCTCCTTGCAAAATCTTGCAAAGGCCCCCTCAGCAAAGTTTGTGCCATTGTTAGTGATGATGCTGTGCGGGTAGCCGTATCTCAAAATAAGATCCTTCAGGAAACTCACGGCTATGACTCCATCACACTTCCGAATAGGCTTCACCTCAATCCACTTGGTGAATTTATCAACCATGACCAAAATGTGAGTCATGTTGCCTCTAGCCGGCTTGAAAGGGCCTACCATGTCCAAGCACCAAACAACAAATGGCCAAGTGATGGGAATGGTATTCAACTCAGATGCTGACATATGAATCTTGCTTGCAAATCTTTGGCACCCATTGCACTTTCTTACAATATCTTTAGCTTGTCTCAAGGCAGTGAGCCAAAAGAAACCATGCCGGAAAGCCTTGTTAACCAGAGCCCGAGAAGAGGCGTGATGCCCACATTCTCCTTGATGTATCTCTATGAGAATTTCTTCTCCTTCTTCTGGCACAACACAGCGTTGCAGCACACCAGTTGGGCTTCTTCTGTGTAACTCCTTGTTGATGATTGTGTAACCCTTGGAACTTCTCTGTATCTGGCGGGCTGTGACCTCGTCACTCGGCAGGGTGCCATCCCTTAGGAAGGACAATATTGGCACATCCCAACCCGGCGTGGGCCGAACAGGGAACATAGGTTCATCTATCTCCATAAGATCTGCCACCATTACTTGCTGCGAGTTAGGGCGAGGCCCCGAGTCCCCGAGTACTCGGAAATGACCCCCTCGATGAATGCGACAGTCCCCGAGTTAGGAGGGGCAGTCCCCGGGTTGCAGGCGCCAGTCCCCGGGTTCTGTTTGGCAGCCTCCCAATCAATCTCCATAGGAACAACTTCAGAATCTGGCAGTGATGGAATGAAGATAGACTCCGAGTTGGGAGATGGCTTGATAGATGGCTTTCTCAAATGCTCCAAGGCAATCCCAGGCGGGATAAACTGCCGAGAAGATCCCAACTTGGATAGAGTATACGCAGCATCATTATCAGCTCGATGTATGTGATGAAATTCACAACCATCGAAAAATCCCGTCATGGTTTGCACTAGAAACCGGTAGGAGCCCATGTTGGCAACCAAGGCATCCCAAGTGCCGGATACTTGTTGCACCAGTAAGTCCGAGTCGCCGTAGTAGACGATGCGCTGCACCCCAATCTCCTTTGCTACTCTCAAGCCGTGTACTACTGCCTCATATTCGGCCACATTATTGGATGCTTTGAAGTGTATCTGCAACACGTACTTGAGTTGATCATGCTTGGGTGACGTAAGCACTACGCCAGCACCCAGTCCTTCTTTCACCTTGGTGAAAGTGCAATATGGTCAACTAGAGGGGGGGTGAATAGGTGACCTACAAATTTTAATTCTTTTTCATTTTTAATGGGGCTTTTAAGAAAGTAAATGCTTGATTACCTAAATGTGCAACTAAGTGAAAACCCTAGGTGATACAAAGCAAGTAGCAGCGGAAATACGGAACGGTACAAGATGACAACAAGTGAAAGCACGGAGACAAGGATATGTTTCCCGTAGTTCCTTCTTAAAAGAAGTACGTCTACGTTGGAGAGGTGGGGAGCCACCTAGGCGCTCCTCAATAGCACGGATGTGCACACCTTGTTCTCCTTGAGCTTCTCCGGTGAGGGAGTGTCGCACCCTGGGTTTCTAGAGGATACTCCTCGCACGAACTGGAAGTCAGGTGCTTGGATTATGGGGCATAACTGCTCCCACGTCCCAGCTTCCTGGTAGGCCTGCGCTTATGCGCGACAACACAAGCCCTGCTTCCACCGTCGAGGTAAACTATCCGCTAGGAACCTAAAGGCACTACTGTCGACGTACTTCATAATCAAACACGCACGGTACGTCAACAGCTTGGTACGAATGATAACACAGAATGTCTCTAAGACACAAAAGAATGAAATAAGGGCAACTGGCCTTCACTAAGGCAGAAAATATCGAATACAGTCATCCAGAGGACACATGTCCCAACATATCCTCCATTACAACAGCGGAAGCAATCAAAGGGTCTGAGTACAGACAAATCCATGGCTTAAGAAGCCTGAGAACATAAAGGAAAACGAAGCCCATCCACGAAGGTCTGGATCCTGCCCTGGTCCAGCTAACTACTCGTCTGCAGCGTCATCGAACTCCACAAAGTAGCCATCCTGGGAAGCATCGTAGTCGTAGTAGAACTCTGCGTAAACCACAGCCCCAACGGGGTCAGTACATCCAAGTACTGGCAAGCAAGACTCACAGTTCATCACGGAGTTACCCGTCAACACAAGCATAGATGCTTGGGATCAACGGAAGAAAGGGGTGATATAAAAGTTGCTGCTGGCTGCACTAACCAACTACAGAAATATCTACAAGTTCCGGCTAACAGAAAAGATAAGATCGAGGATTGTAACCAACTGAAAGATAACTTCAAACAAACCCATCCTGGATCTCGCCCCTTATCCAAAGAAGCAATCCGAGGATAACTCACACAGTTGTGATAAGGTGAATCAAGTTATTGTGTGAATAACCTATTACTAGTCAAATTATTGATCATTGGGTGAAACATGGTTGATCATTATGTTGAAGTTGTCCTGAGTACTTGTTAGCCAGTACTTTCACCAAGTAATCCATAACCGCGGAAAACACGGCTTCTCGAGAAGATTATCCCTGCAGGGTTGCACCAATTTGGCCGTACACTCATGAATATCCCGCCAGATGGGATGCCTCCCACCAAGCGGGGCACTCAACACAACCAACCATTCCTCGCATCAAGCCCAAAGCACCTTGGGCGCACGGCTAATCAAGCCCAGAAGAAAATGGACCATCATAGCACTCTAAGACCGTGTCCCCCTATATGCCGACTACGAAAGTTCCACCCTGCGCTGGGCTCGCAAAAACATGCATGCGGCAAATGGAAAACACGAACTAAATGAGGCGATTTGGACGAGATGCGAATCAGGTCAAGTTGAGGGGGGCGCCCATACTCGCTTCCCAAATGCGGGTAGTGCGCTCATCATGGATCAGTAGACAAGACCCTTTTCCTATTAGGGTCGACACTAGCAGGCTCCAAAACCACTCATGGGCCTCCTGCCGGTGCCTTATCATCAAGTTATTATTACCATTAGCAATTAACAGGATTGATTGATTAATAACGAGCCCCGGTACAGGATAATAAGATAGTAACAGTAGTAACTAACAACAGACTCGAGTAAAAGCAACCCTAAGCATGCTAGGTAAGAACAGGCACAAGCAAAGGCTGTAGGTATGGAGATGCTGGCAATATCATGGCTCAAGGTATCATGTGATGGGTTCGGAGAACAAGCAACGATACATAGGGCTAGCAATAGTAGACAACAGATAGTATCAACAGCAAGTGTGGAAAAGAACTCGATGATTCATGTGAGTGATAACTTGCCTGGCAGCTCAGCCTCGTACTGGGCTAGGTCCTGAGAAGTGGTGTCGTAAGGATCGTCGGTCTCAACGTAGTCGTCGTCTAACCGAGAAGAAGCAAACAAACAAAACAGGTATGTAAACAAACATTGACATGGCATTGTGCACAATCAACTATGATGCATGACAATTTAATAGATGCAACAAAATAACCTATTTGATATGATAACACAATTTAAATGGACTGATATGCAACTGTGAGTTGCATATGACAAGCCCATGGAATTTGGTTAGTTTATTTGTTTTCCAACTAATCAACAGGTGATAATGGATTAGCATGATGCATGCAAAAGGAAAACAGCAAAATAACAACATTAGAACCAAATTACAATAGGTTGTAGCAATTTAAAAGTTTGTTATTAATTTTGGAAAATTTTGGGTGCATTAGAGGTACCACACATGTAGTTGTTGTTTTCAACCATTTAAAATGTTCAAAACAAATAACAAAGTTGATATTTGAAAAGAACATCAAATTCTGGTTGGATTACATGTTTCACAATTTGAAATTGGACTTTGGATTATTTAGTTATGAATTAAACAAAATTAAACAATTTTTAATTGAATTAAACATGATTTAAATAGATTGGGCAATTTAAATCGTTCAAACCAGAAAACAAAATTTATATTTGAGTAGAGCATTCAAAAAGGTGTGAAAAACATATTTTATTTGAATTATTTGAAAACAGTATGAATTAGTTATGAATTATTTCAAATTGCATTTGAATTATTTGGATTTGAATTTAAATTGCATTTTGAAAATTCAAAACAGAACACAAATTGCATATTTGGATAGATTAGGAAATTTGGATCAGAATAGACATCAAGTTTATATTTATTGGATTTATGAAATAGAAGATAATGAATTTTAAAGTTTGTGCTTTATTCTGCCATTTTAAAAGAAATAAAAATAACAGAATTGCGTTTTTTACTTTTGTTACCGTGCAGGTTTATACCCACTGCCACTGCTCTGCGGGGCCAGGCCAGCGTGGCAGCCACGCAGGCGCCAGCGTGGACAAGGGGGATAAACCAGCAAAAAGGGGCGCGGTGCGCCGAGGGGGATTCGACCTCGCGACCACTGCTACGCGCGCAAGGGGACGCACCAACTGCGCTGCGATTCGATTCTGACAGAGAGGGTTTGCGTGGGAGGATAAGATTCCACGCTGCGTTAACTGAATTTTCTGCTGCAGCGTTTCTGAACCTGACGACCGAAAGCTTGATCGGCAGAACGCCGGCTGCTCGCCGCGGCTGCGCGTTGCGGTGGCTAGCCCGTGTGCTTGTGCTACTGGGGGATGGACTAGGCGTGTTCGGTGCGTTTGCAGGGAGAAAGAAAGACGAGGGGAAGGCGACGGAGATCACCGGGATGCTCACCGTGGGACTGCAGCTGCTCGTCGGAGAAACGAGGACGGCGGCGAGCTTCTGGATCCCCTCAAGCCCCACCCGAGTGTCGGTGATGAAGGTGGATAAGGGGCCTTCCAATTCCCGCGCCTAGACACCGAAAATAGCCATCGGAGACGGCGCACGCGGCCGGGATTCAGAGAAGCGCGGCGAGTTTCAGAGAGGATGGCGGGGTTCAGAGAGGAAAGGCTGTGGCTTGGGGGGGGAGAGAAAGGAGGTTGGCGGCGATGGAGGGAAGTAGGGCTAGGGTTTGCGTGGCCGGAGGGGCCGCGGTGGTTATATGGTCTCGAGGGAGGTGTACGGCGGCAATCGGGAGCTCCTGGAGGCGATCGGATGGTGGCGCAGCGATCGTACTCTTCTGACGTCAGGAAGAAGAAAGACGAAAGCGACGTGGAGGTGTTAACGGGCCAGAGGGAAAACGGGCTGGGCCCTTAGCTGCTGCGCTGCTCTCCCCTCTGCTGCTTTGTTTTATTTTTTTTTTTTACACTGTTTTGTTTTTTTTGGTAGTTGAGCCAATTGGCAACAAAACAAAGGCTTGTTTAAGAAAATTTTAGAATAAAAATTAGGATAGCTTTATTAGTGGGAAACAACCTTTTGGTAGATTTTGTTTTTCCAAAAATTTATGTTTTGTTTGTTGTTTAAAATTAACCAACTTAATTGGAAAATGCAATATTAATTAATATTGGTAAAACAAAACATTTTCCATAGGGTTTTCCCCTAGGGTTTTTAAAGGGGTTTAAGAAATTATGGATACCAATTAGTTATGAACTTCATGGCTCCAAAAGATTAAAGGTTTGGAGAGTTGGTTTGAAATTGGAAATGATTTGGAATTAATTATTTTAATTGAGTAATTGATTTAAGCAACAACTTCATGGATGAATTACAATGGATTGTTTGGAAACAAAAGAGGTTTTCAAATTGCAATTCTTTGTTTGAAAGAAAGTAACAGACAAGGGTGAAAACAATAATTGAAAACAAGTTTGAAATTCATATGAAAACAATGCAAACAGAAATGAAAATGAGAATGATGCCATGATGCATTGCATAAATTAAACAAATAAATAAAAACAACTAAGGTTTTCATACTTGGATGTTACAAAACGCCCCCCCTTGAAGGAATCGCGCCCCGAGATTCCCTACTGAGAAATGAACAGGTCCGGATACTTCTTGCGAAGATCCTCTTCGGTCTCCCACGTTGCCTCTTTATCAGAATGATGCGACCATTGGACTTTCAAGAACTTGGTGCTCTTGTTGCGAGTCTTACGCTCGGTCTCATCGAGAATACGAATAGGGTGCTCCTCATAAGATAGATCATCTTGCAGCTCAATGGAATCATGATCAACTGCACGATCTGGATCTTTGAAACACTTCTTGAGTTGTGACACGTGGAACACATCGTGCACTTTGGATAGTTTTTCTGGAAGTTCAAGACGATAAGCATTCTCTGCACGTCTTGAGAGGATGTTGAAAGGGCCAATGTATCTTGGTGCAAGCTTTCCTTTCACACCAAAACGATGAGTGCCTCTGAGGGGAGTTACACGGAGATATGCCTTATCACCAGGTGCATAGACCATATCCCTGTGCTTGCTATCATAATAGCTCTTCTGACGAGACTGCGCAATCCTGAGATTGTCACGAATGATACGAACTTTCTCCTCGGCTTCCTTAACAATGTCAGGGCCTAGAAGTGAACGTTCACCAGCTCCAGACCAATTGATTGGACTCCTGCATCTGCGACCATACAGTGCCTCAAATGGTGCCATGCCTAGGCTTGCCTGGTAGCTGTTGTTGTAAGAGAACTCAGCATATGGAAGGCAATCCTCCCATTTCATGCCAAAGGAGAGAACACATGCTCTGAGCATATCCTCGAGAATCTGATTGACTCTTTCGACTTGCCCTTGAGACTGAGGGTGATAAGCTGTGCTGAACAGAAGTTTAGTGCCCAATGCTTCTTGAAAGCTTTTCCAGAAATGAGAAGTGAAGATACTTCCACGGTCTGAGCTTATTTCCAATGGAACACCATGAAGGGGAACAACCTTTGCTGTGTAGAGCTCTGCTAACTGGCTAGCTGAGATAGTTTCCTTTACAGCATAGAAGTGAGCAACCTTAGTGAGACGATCAATAACAACGAAGATTGCATCGTTGCCCTTTTTGGACTTTGGAAACCCAGTAACGAAGTCCATTTCAATCATGTCCCACTTCCACTCAGGAATTTTCAGAGGTTGGAGTAGACCTGCTGTCTTCTGATGGACTGCCTTAACACGTTGACAAACGTCGCATTCAGAAACGTATTGAGCAATTTCACGTTTCATGCCAGACCACCAATACAGAGTCTTGAGATCCTGGTACATCTTTGTACTTCCAGGGTGAATGGATAGAGGAGTTTCATGAGCCTCCTTGAGAATGATATCCTTTAGACTTTGAATCTGAGGGACTGCAATGCGTCCTTCGAAGAACACAGTTCCCTTGTCATCAATTGAGAAGGACTTGAACTTATCATTGCCCTCCTTGATGTGATCCACAATCTTCTTGATTTCATTATCACGAAGTTGTTCAGAACGAATCTTGTCCTCGAGAGTTGGGCTGGCTGTCAAGCTAGCAAGGTATCCTTCAGGGACAAGACCAAGGTTCAGCTTCTGGAATTCTTCATGAAGTGGAGGTTGGCTCTCCATGATCATGAGATTATTGCAATAGGATTTGCGACTGAGAGCATCGGCCATAACATTAGCCTTGCCTGGAGTGTAAGAAATGGTGAGATCAAAGTCTTTAATCTTCTCAATCCATCTCCTTTGCCTGAGGTTCAGATCTGGCTGAGTGAAGATGTATTTCAGACTCTTATGATCGGAAAAGATTTCAGTTTTGTTACCCAACAAGTATTGTCTCCATTTCTTGAGGGCAAACACAACTGCTGCAAGTTCAAGATCATGAGTGGGATAGTTTTGCTCATGTGGGTTCAACTGACGTGAAGCATAAGCGACAACTTGACGTTCTTGCATAAGAACTGCTCCTAGTCCTTGGAGAGATGCATCACAGAATATCTGGAAAGGTTTGGTGGTGTCGGGGCCAACTAGAACAGGTGTGGAAGTGAGTTTAGTCTTCAGGAGGTTGAAACTCTCATCACATTGTGGAGTCCAAACGAACTTTTTGTCCTTCTTTGTGAGATCAGTGAGAGGTTTAGCAATCTTGGAAAAGTTTTGGACGAAACGACGGCAATAGCTAGCCAAGCCAAGAAAGCTTCTAACTTGTTTCACCGTCTTAGGGGGTTTCCAATCAACAATTGCCTTAACCTTTTCCGGGTCAATGGCTATGCCTTTGGCAGAGATGATATGACCAAGATATGCAACTTCTGGAATCCAGAACTCACATTTGGAAAACTTGGCATACAAACGATGCTCGCGAAGTTTCATGAGAGTGAGACGAAGGTGTTCTCCATGCTCTTCCTCGGATTTTGAGTAGACTAGAATGTCATCAAGATATACCACAACGAACTTGTCGAGGTATTCATGGAAGACAGAATTCATGAGTCTTGAGAAGGTCGCCGGTGCATTGGTGAGACCAAAGGACATGACGGTGTATTCATATAGACCGTACCTTGTGGTGAAAGCCGTCTTAGGAATATCTTCCTTTCTGATCTTTATCTGATGGTAACCCATCCTCAAGTCCAACTTTGAGAATATTGAGGCTCCAGCAAGTTGATCAAAAAGATCATCGATACGAGGAAGTGGATACTTGTTCTTGATGGTTTTCTCGTTGAGAGGACGATAGTCAACCACGAGTCTCTTAGTTTGATCCTTCTTGGCAACAAACAGAGTTGGGCAACCCCAAGCGGAGGAACTAGGCTGAATGAAACCTTTGTCCATATACATATCGATTTGCTCCTTCAACAATTTCAGTTCAGGAGGAGCTATCTTGTATGGATGCTTAGAGATTGGAGCAGTACCTGGCTCAAGCTCGATCACGAACTCAACTGCTCTGTCCGGAGGCATCCCTGGCAGCTCTTCTGGAAAGACGTCAGGGAATTCACAAACCACCGGAACATTTTCAATTGCCGGAAGGGGTTTGGCATCAAGGCTGAACAGCTGAGCAGAAGTTGTTCCATATGGAGAATAGACTATCTGGCCTGAAGTGTGGGAGAGAGTTATTGACTTTTGAGCACAGTCAATTTTAGCTTTGTGGGTCTTCAACCAATCCATACCCAGAATGACATCAATGTCAGAATTTCCCAGCAACATGAGTGAAGCAAGGAATATGCGACCTCCAATTAGGATCTGATTGTCCATGCTTATCTTGGAAGTAATCATTTTATTTCCCGGAGAGTGCACATAGATTTGATTGCTTAGCGGAACCAGAGCTAAATTGTACGTTGTAGCAAAGATCTTTGACACAAACGAATGCGACGCTCCAGTATCAAACAACACTTTAGCTGGAATAGAGTTTACGGGTAATATACCGAGAACGACGTCAGCAGCCTCTTCGGCTTTGTCGGCCTTGATATGGTTCACCCTCGCGTTCCTCCCGACAGGCCTATTGTTGGAGTTGAAGGCTTTAGCCGGTGGAGCACGAACCATAGCCTGGTTGGTGTTGGGGCGAGGAGGTAGGGGTAGCTGCTTCTGAGTGCACTTGTCAGCATAATGTCCAGTCTCCTTGCACTTGTAGCAAGTGACGACACGAGAAGGACCCGGCCTTGGCTGCCCCATCGGAAACCTCTGACCCTGCATCTGAGATGGGTTGGGTGGGCGGGGACCAAAGCCTGGAGAAGCTTGGGCATTTGGAGCCCGAGTGACAGCACCATTTGGCACCCAGATGCGGCGCTTCTGCGGAGGGGTGGTCATGTTGGAGGAGGAACCACCCTCACGCGAGTGCTTGCGCGACTCTTCGAACGCCTTGCGCCCATTCTCCTCATTGAGCGCGGTGTTCACAAGCTCGACGAAGTCCTTGCACTTGATGTTTGTGAGAGCGTACTTCAGTTCCGGGTTAAAACCTCGGCGGAACCTTGCCATCTTCTTGGCTTCGGTGGACACTTCGTCACCAGCGTACCGAGCGAGACGATTGAACTCGTTCTGGTAGCCGAGAACGTCCAGCTTGCCCTGCCTGAGAGAGCAGAATTCCTCACGCATCTTTTCCATGAGACCATCCGGGATGTGGTGCTTCAGGAAGGCATCTCTGAAACATCCCCAGTTGATAGGAAAGCCAGCCCTCATGGCCTGGTAGTTCTCCCACCAAGTAGCTGCCTGACCCTTCAGTAGGTAGGTGGCGTACTTGACCTTATCCTCTTCAGCAACATGAGCTATCTCCAGAGCTCTTGCCACGTCACGGATCCAGTCATCAGCATCCAGGGGCTCACGTGTTGCCACGAAAGCTTTTGGGCCCAAGCTGAGGAAGTCCTTGATGGTGACCCTTGGAGCATTCTGGTTGTGTTGCTGGTTAGCCTGGATCTGGGCCATCTGTGTCACCACTTGGGTCATCTGAGCCAACAGCTCCCCCATTGGTGGTGGCGGTGGCGGGTTGTTCCTGGTTGGAGGCATCCTGAACAGAAATTCATTTTAGCACAACAACAGAAAAGGATAGACTTGGTAACCGAAAGATAGATTATTCCGACGCATGAATAGATAACCAACAGGTACATCACCACATGTTCAAATACATCAGAATATCCAACAGACCAAATACATGGTTCGAAAACGAAAGGATAAACTAGACACAGCTAGTAATGGATACAACGGTACTCCCATGCTCATCACGCAGGACGGCGGTGAGTAGTACGACGAGAGATACGGTGAGGAGGAATCCCACGGAAGTAGGTATCACGACGATCCATGTAGATAGGAACTGCTCTGAGAGCAACTCTCGGTGTGGTGAAGTGGAAAGCGTCGTATCCCTGTGCTCCATAGCGGGGAATCCCTGTGTAACCAGCTCCGAGATCGAGAAGTGGACCTCTGATCGGCTCGTAACCTCCAGCATCTGGCAACGGAAGACCAGCTGGCTGAACGACACGTGCGAAGCGCTCGTCTCCAACAAAGTCTGTGGTGTACGTCGCCAGACGAGTGAGAGCAAGGCGGAGCTGCTCCCTGACTGAGGCTAACTCCTGAGAAAGTGCGGAAGCAACGGCATCACTGTGACTAGCGAACTGGGCAGTGACCTGGAGCCTGGAGCTATCAGTCTCGTAGGTATCCATGTCACGGTGGATAGTGAAGTGAGCTCCTGCTGCCGTGATGTAACCACGGGGGATGTGACGAAAACTGGACTTATCAAACCCCCAGTAGTCAGCACGGAGAACGGTGACACTCACGTACGCTGCCTGCTGCACTGCCTTATCCACTGTGGACCCTACTGCCTCGTACTGGTGTGCAATGCTCCTGCCATCATCCGACAGAATGTAGACGATAGCCCGGTAGCAAGTCTGGTCACACTCTCGCTGGTGCTCGTAGACCCGGTACTCTGGTGCCCAATGGAACCCCAGAAAGGTAACCATGTCTCTCAGCAACTCCGGAAAACCGGCGGTGCTCTCGCAGCGAGTCATACGAACCACCTGCGGATAGTAGTTGAGACCCATCTGCAGATTATTTGGAAGGTTTTGATTAGACTCCGGTAGAAGGAAAAGGATGTGGAAAACAACAACAAGGTTCAATGGACGAAAAGGATGTTGAAAAGAACATGATATTGAAGCAACATCGGGAAACGAGACCAAAAATCCTGAGGTACTACAGAGAACCCAAAACACGTGAAATCCTAACTTGAAAGTTTTAGGTGAGAACAGAAAACAACGTTTCACTTCCTTACCAGAAAAGGGTGGGTGGGTGGGGAAAGAAGAAAAATGGCAGAATTCCTACTCTCACGTTTCATTTTTTCCTATATAGCTACAAAATAGTTTCTAGACTCAACTGCGACCAGTAAAAAGGGATCCTACAGGCAGACAGGCTCTGATACCATTTGTCGCACCCTGGGTTTCTAGAGGATACTCCTCGCACGAACTGGAAGTCAGGTGCTTGGATTATGGGGCATAACTGCTCCCACGTCCCAGCTTCCTGGTAGGCCTGCGCTTATGCGCGACAACACAAGCCCTGCTTCCACCGTCGAGGTAAACTATCCGCTAGGAACCTAAAGGCACTACTGTCGACGTACTTCATAATCAAACACGCACGGTACGTCAACAGCTTGGTACGAATGATAACACAGAATGTCTCTAAGACACAAAAGAATGAAATAAGGGCAACTGGCCTTCACTAAGGCAGAAAATATCGAATACAGTCATCCAGAGGACACATGTCCCAACATATCCTCCATTACAACAGCGGAAGCAATCAAAGGGTCTGAGTACAGACAAATCCATGGCTTAAGAAGCCTGAGAACATAAAGGAAAACGAAGCCCATCCACGAAGGTCTGGATCCTGCCCTGGTCCAGCTAACTACTCGTCTGCAGCGTCATCGAACTCCACAAAGTAGCCATCCTGGGAAGCATCGTAGTCGTAGTAGAACTCTGCGTAAACCACAGCCCCAACGGGGTCAGTACATCCAAGTACTGGCAAGCAAGACTCACAGTTCATCACGGAGTTACCCGTCAACACAAGCATAGATGCTTGGGATCAACGGAAGAAAGGGGTGATATAAAAGTTGCTGCTGGCTGCACTAACCAACTACAGAAATATCTACAAGTTCCGGCTAACAGAAAAGATAAGATCGAGGATTGTAACCAACTGAAAGATAACTTCAAACAAACCCATCCTGGATCTCGCCCCTTATCCAAAGAAGCAATCCGAGGATAACTCACACAGTTGTGATAAGGTGAATCAAGTTATTGTGTGAATAACCTATTACTAGTCAAATTATTGATCATTGGGTGAAACATGGTTGATCATTATGTTGAAGTTGTCCTGAGTACTTGTTAGCCAGTACTTTCACCAAGTAATCCATAACCGCGGAAAACACGGCTTCTCGAGAAGATTATCCCTGCAGGGTTGCACCAATTTGGCCGTACACTCATGAATATCCCGCCAGATGGGATGCCTCCCACCAAGCGGGGCACTCAACACAACCAACCATTCCTCGCATCAAGCCCAAAGCACCTTGGGCGCACGGCTAATCAAGCCCAGAAGAAAATGGACCATCATAGCACTCTAAGACCGTGTCCCCCTATATGCCGACTACGAAAGTTCCACCCTGCGCTGGGCTCGCAAAAACATGCATGCGGCAAATGGAAAACACGAACTAAATGAGGCGATTTGGACGAGATGCGAATCAGGTCAAGTTGAGGGGGGCGCCCATACTCGCTTCCCAAATGCGGGTAGTGCGCTCATCATGGATCAGTAGACAAGACCCTTTTCCTATTAGGGTCGACACTAGCAGGCTCCAAAACCACTCATGGGCCTCCTGCCGGTGCCTTATCATCAAGTTATTATTACCATTAGCAATTAACAGGATTGATTGATTAATAACGAGCCCCGGTACAGGATAATAAGATAGTAACAGTAGTAACTAACAACAGACTCGAGTAAAAGCAACCCTAAGCATGCTAGGTAAGAACAGGCACAAGCAAAGGCTGTAGGTATGGAGATGCTGGCAATATCATGGCTCAAGGTATCATGTGATGGGTTCGGAGAACAAGCAACGATACATAGGGCTAGCAATAGTAGACAACAGATAGTATCAACAGCAAGTGTGGAAAAGAACTCGATGATTCATGTGAGTGATAACTTGCCTGGCAGCTCAGCCTCGTACTGGGCTAGGTCCTGAGAAGTGGTGTCGTAAGGATCGTCGGTCTCAACGTAGTCGTCGTCTAACCGAGAAGAAGCAAACAAACAAAACAGGTATGTAAACAAACATTGACATGGCATTGTGCACAATCAACTATGATGCATGACAATTTAATAGATGCAACAAAATAACCTATTTGATATGATAACACAATTTAAATGGACTGATATGCAACTGTGAGTTGCATATGACAAGCCCATGGAATTTGGTTAGTTTATTTGTTTTCCAACTAATCAACAGGTGATAATGGATTAGCATGATGCATGCAAAAGGAAAACAGCAAAATAACAACATTAGAACCAAATTACAATAGGTTGTAGCAATTTAAAAGTTTGTTATTAATTTTGGAAAATTTTGGGTGCATTAGAGGTACCACACATGTAGTTGTTGTTTTCAACCATTTAAAATGTTCAAAACAAATAACAAAGTTGATATTTGAAAAGAACATCAAATTCTGGTTGGATTACATGTTTCACAATTTGAAATTGGACTTTGGATTATTTAGTTATGAATTAAACAAAATTAAACAATTTTTAATTGAATTAAACATGATTTAAATAGATTGGGCAATTTAAATCGTTCAAACCAGAAAACAAAATTTATATTTGAGTAGAGCATTCAAAAAGGTGTGAAAAACATATTTTATTTGAATTATTTGAAAACAGTATGAATTAGTTATGAATTATTTCAAATTGCATTTGAATTATTTGGATTTGAATTTAAATTGCATTTTGAAAATTCAAAACAGAACACAAATTGCATATTTGGATAGATTAGGAAATTTGGATCAGAATAGACATCAAGTTTATATTTATTGGATTTATGAAATAGAAGATAATGAATTTTAAAGTTTGTGCTTTATTCTGCCATTTTAAAAGAAATAAAAATAACAGAATTGCGTTTTTTACTTTTGTTACCGTGCAGGTTTATACCCACTGCCACTGCTCTGCGGGGCCAGGCCAGCGTGGCAGCCACGCAGGCGCCAGCGTGGACAAGGGGGATAAACCAGCAAAAAGGGGCGCGGTGCGCCGAGGGGGATTCGACCTCGCGACCACTGCTACGCGCGCAAGGGGACGCACCAACTGCGCTGCGATTCGATTCTGACAGAGAGGGTTTGCGTGGGAGGATAAGATTCCACGCTGCGTTAACTGAATTTTCTGCTGCAGCGTTTCTGAACCTGACGACCGAAAGCTTGATCGGCAGAACGCCGGCTGCTCGCCGCGGCTGCGCGTTGCGGTGGCTAGCCCGTGTGCTTGTGCTACTGGGGGATGGACTAGGCGTGTTCGGTGCGTTTGCAGGGAGAAAGAAAGACGAGGGGAAGGCGACGGAGATCACCGGGATGCTCACCGTGGGACTGCAGCTGCTCGTCGGAGAAACGAGGACGGCGGCGAGCTTCTGGATCCCCTCAAGCCCCACCCGAGTGTCGGTGATGAAGGTGGATAAGGGGCCTTCCAATTCCCGCGCCTAGACACCGAAAATAGCCATCGGAGACGGCGCACGCGGCCGGGATTCAGAGAAGCGCGGCGAGTTTCAGAGAGGATGGCGGGGTTCAGAGAGGAAAGGCTGTGGCTTGGGGGGGGAGAGAAAGGAGGTTGGCGGCGATGGAGGGAAGTAGGGCTAGGGTTTGCGTGGCCGGAGGGGCCGCGGTGGTTATATGGTCTCGAGGGAGGTGTACGGCGGCAATCGGGAGCTCCTGGAGGCGATCGGATGGTGGCGCAGCGATCGTACTCTTCTGACGTCAGGAAGAAGAAAGACGAAAGCGACGTGGAGGTGTTAACGGGCCAGAGGGAAAACGGGCTGGGCCCTTAGCTGCTGCGCTGCTCTCCCCTCTGCTGCTTTGTTTTTTTTTTTTTTTTTTACACTGTTTTGTTTTTTTTGGTAGTTGAGCCAATTGGCAACAAAACAAAGGCTTGTTTAAGAAAATTTTAGAATAAAAATTAGGATAGCTTTATTAGTGGGAAACAACCTTTTGGTAGATTTTGTTTTTCCAAAAATTTATGTTTTGTTTGTTGTTTAAAATTAACCAACTTAATTGGAAAATGCAATATTAATTAATATTGGTAAAACAAAACATTTTCCATAGGGTTTTCCCCTAGGGTTTTTAAAGGGGTTTAAGAAATTATGGATACCAATTAGTTATGAACTTCATGGCTCCAAAAGATTAAAGGTTTGGAGAGTTGGTTTGAAATTGGAAATGATTTGGAATTAATTATTTTAATTGAGTAATTGATTTAAGCAACAACTTCATGGATGAATTACAATGGATTGTTTGGAAACAAAAGAGGTTTTCAAATTGCAATTCTTTGTTTGAAAGAAAGTAACAGACAAGGGTGAAAACAATAATTGAAAACAAGTTTGAAATTCATATGAAAACAATGCAAACAGAAATGAAAATGAGAATGATGCCATGATGCATTGCATAAATTAAACAAATAAATAAAAACAACTAAGGTTTTCATACTTGGATGTTACAGGGAGATTCTCGTTTCCACTATGAGGTAGACTTGAAGGCGTTGACCAAACCTTTACAAGGGGTTGAGGCTACTCCACAAGTGAGATGGAGGCTCTCAACAATCGAAGCTTCTTGCTACAGGGTGGAAGCTACAAGCACTAGGGTTTCCCTTGGATGACAAATCAACCAAGAGATTACAAGATCCCAAGAGTTGTGGTGTGGGTACACACGTTTTGGCTTGGTGGAAAGGTAGATCTAGTCCTCCTCCATGAGATCCTTGAAGGGCATCGAGTTTGGTTGGAGGAGGAGGGAGATCGGGGCGATTTGAGCTCTACAACAATGGAGGAGAGAGAGGAATGGACGAGCTACCTATCTAGAGGAAGAAGACAGCTATTTATAGGCTCCTCCAAATTCTGACCGTTGCAGTCCTGTGGGACCGGAAATTTCCGGGGTAAAGGCCGGAATATTCCGGTCTGAGTTGGCCGGAAATTTGAAAACTCCGGGGGGCGGATAATTGAAATATCCGGGGGCGGAATTTTCTGCCCTAATACTCCGCCCCCATTTCTGTGCGCAGGCATCAACATTTTGAAGAAAATTGCTAAGGACCAAGGGCCGGAGATTTGCTCCGGAAATTTCCGGGGCAAATTTCCGCCCCACCTTCTGTGCGCGGGCAATGTGAAGTAGACCAATTTCTGCTAAGTCCTTGAAGGCCGGATTTTTGGCCCGGAAATTTCCGGGGCAAATTTCCGTACTGGCTTCTGTGCGCGGGCAGACAAACACTTAGTCGTTTTCGTGGAAGCCAGAAAGGAGGCCGGAAATTTCCGGTTGGATGGCCGGATAATCCGCCACATAAGTCCCGGAATTTCCGCCCTATATACTGAAAAATCCGGTGGCTGAATTTCCACAATAGAGAGCTTCTCTTTGATCTTTTGACAAGAATATACTGATGATCATCTAGGACAATAGCTGCACAGACTGAACCACATTGTTAGATAGGAGATATCCGTGTTAGCATCATCACCAAAATAATTAGAGGGATCATGAGCTTTCAATCTCCCCCTTTTTGGTGAATGATGACAACACGGGTATTTGCAGGGAATAAAGCTAACAATGCAGGATATGAAAAACATCACAGATAGCATATATAGGAGACATGCCTCCCAATAATAATAGTTCAACATAAAGGATGAGTACGGTAGAACGAAGTTCGAAAAAGACGCACGAAAAATGAAAATGGCAACGAAGAACAAACGAAACCCTCCCAAGCAAATCCCCACGATCATCTAATTCTTCTCCCCCTTTGGCATCAAGACACCAAAAAGAGAAAAGAGATAGCTACGTCCCATGGAGCACACTCTAGGCCTGGGTGTCCTCTTCGTCCTCTTCAGCTTCACTGTCGGTGGAAGTCTCCATGTCCTCATCTTCATCAACACCGATATCCCAGTCAACGTCACGGTTGTTCCAGTTCTTATAAGCAACCCGAGGGGGAGGAAGAGGTGGCACAGTGGGAGTCTTGAGGGCAGTCATGATGTGGTGCTGGTTCTCTAAAATAGTGCGACGCTCCACATAGGCAGCATAGTTCTCCTTGTGGACGCAAACCATCAAGCTCAGCACCTTCTCAACGGCACGAGCAAGCCACGAGCGCTTCTTCTTCCCAGGAGGAGGAGGACGCATGCGAGCATCCATGTGTCCCTGTCCAGTTGCACCAACATTATGAGCGGCCTGTTGAGTGTGTGCAGACTTCTTATAGAGATTAACGTCCTTGTGATCCTCACAGTCCAGCTCCAAGTCTTCTCGAAGTGCTTCAGGATAGCGTGCCTTGATGAGCTTCATGATGTAAGGGGCATATGGAGGCACCTTACGATGGAAGAGAGCATAGTGGATCTCATTGAAAATGAAAGCCATCACATCAATCCGGTGAGCCTCCATATCAGTCATATCAGTCTCAGAGAAGGTCAAGAAGGCATGGTGCATAAGGTTGACCAAGCCACCGCGAATAGCATCATTATTCCCCGCGCTTGGAGCAATGGACTCCCTGAGCATGCGCAGGAGGATATCATAGACTGGAAAGAGGCCTTTAGCCGATCCAATAGTGCCTTGAGAACCATAGAGCTCAGCAAGCCTGTTCTTCTCATACTCTTCCCCATGGATATGCATACGGTGGCCCTGAGGAGTGTTGAGGCCAGCAAACGGATAGTCAAGCACAGTGGCAAAGTCATGAAAGTTTGCAGTGAGCAGGTGAGGGCCGGACATCCAAGTCATCCCAATTTCTTCAGAATCATCAATGACAAGAGTAGCAAAGAACTGCTGGATGTAGTAGGTGTTGTAAGAGCAACGAGTCTCCATAAGTGGACGCAAACCAAGAACCTCAGCAAGCTGAACAGAAGGGTTGAAGTAATCTGGGTTGGCAGCAAGATGAGCAAAATTGATTACTTTCATGGGGCACACTGGTTTGCTCATTACGGTGTACACTTGCTTGAAGAGGGTCTCCTGCTCGACATGCCAAAAGCATGAGTCAATAGTGGGGTCCTGAGTGCTCTCCGTGTACCAAGCCTTGTTACGCCATGCCTTAAACTCAACAATGGGCATGGTGCCCACGTTGAGAGTTGCCTTTCCTTGCTGCCTACCAGCTCTGCGAGCAGCCCGATCAGCCTCACGTTGCTGCTCATATGCGCGCTGAGTATCTCTTTCACGCCGGCGAGTCTCATTGTCTTCTACAAAGGTCCCCTCCTCATTTTCTGTCAGATGACGGAGGCGTTTGCGGGAACTGAGCAGCTTGCCATACCTAGAGGTGGAACCATCTGCGAGGAAAGCAAATAGAAAACAAAAACAAGGAAAAGCAAACAAACATCAAACACGGGGGCTCACGAAATGAGGAATGGAATATCGTGGAGTGATGGTGAAGATTCAGTATAGGCCGGAAATTCCGGTCATGAACACGGAAATTCCGGCCTCAGGGCAAATTTCCGGGGTGCGGAAATTCCGGCCTTGGGCGGAAATTTCCGGCCTTCGGGATTTTCGAATCCAGATCTGAATCTGGGCCTATAACGAATCTGGAACAGGGGATCTAGTACGAGGATGAATAGATGATACTTTGTGTGAGCAAAGAACCATGCTAGAACATGAAAAACCCTAGATATAGTGAGAATGCATCTACTCAACCCAAAAGTTTGCGGAGAAAACGAACACGTACCAGGATCCATGATCAGGAAAGGATGTGCGGTCTCTTGATCCGCAAGGGAAGAGGAGAGGATGAGTAGGGGAGGCAAAAAGGCCTCCCGGAAGTCTTGGAGGCGGCGGCGGCTGGCTGGGGGCGAGTGGAGAGACGAGGGAAGGGAAGCAACGTGACTGCTCCCTCCCGTCGTCCTTATATAGTCCCAGACCAAGAGCACCGGAAATTTCCGGCATTAATACCGGATATTCCGGGCCCCGGAGATTTGGGCCGGAATATTCCGCCCAAATATCCGGTGTGCCTTCTGCGAGCGGGCACGCTGGATAGTTGGGGGATTATTCGAGTCCAAATCTTCCTCCGGAAATTTCCGTGGCTTAAGACACGGAATATTCCGGGCTCCGGAAGTTTGGACCGGAAATTTCCGCTGAAATTTCCGGTGTGCCTTCTGCGAGCGGGCACAGCGAAACTTAGCGAAATTTCTGAGTCAAACGTCGTAGGTCCGGAATATTCCGGTCCTGAGCCGGAATTTCCGGAGTGCCAATGCCATCCAAGATTTGTGGAAGATGGATCAAATCGTGAGCCTCCAAAAAATGCAAAAAGACACAAACAATCGAACAAATACGAGGAAAACATCAAACAAAACACATTCACAAGGAAAAAGTTGGTGGCCGGAGCCACCGTGTTTGAGTGACACCAAGGAGCCGCGAAGATGTATCTTGGACTCAAGAGTATCACTCACGTTTTAAGCACAATAAGTCACGAACTGACTAGATATGCATTACGTTTTGATTGTTTTACGCATGATAGGTGGAGTGTTTGTTCATGAGTTGAACTACGCTCCCCCTATGTCCATGCCTACATCTAGACTAGATAGCACATATAGTGAAGGTACACATGCAAGGGTTCAAGAGAAGTTAGACGCATCGATCACATTTAGTTCATTCCTCAAACCCCGAAATCTTGGTTCATCAAGGGCCTTCGTGAAGATATCCGCGAGTTGATCCTTGGTTGCAACATAGGAGAGGTCAATATCACCCTTCTCAACATGATCCCGAATGAAGTGATGCCGAATCTCAATGTGCTTCGTCTTGGAGTGAAGAACGGGATTGTAGGCGATCTTGATGGCACTCTCATTGTCGCACAAGAGAGGAACGTTGTCGAAGATGATGCCATAATCTCTCAATGTTTGCCTCATCCAAAGTAATTGAGCACAACAACTAGCCGCGGAGATGTATTCGGCCTCAGTGGTAGAGAGAGCAATGCAGTTTTGTTTCTTGGATGACCAACATACCAATGAGCGGCCAAGAAATTGACAACTTCCGGATGTAGATTTCCTATCCGTCTTCTCTCCCGCATAGTCCGCATCCGAATACCCAATGAGCTGAAAGCTTGAACCCTTGGGATACCAAAGACCAAAGTTTGGGGTATGAACTAAATATCGAAAGATACGCTTAACCGCTTCAAGATGACTTTGTCTTGGGGAGGCTTGAAACCTTGCACATTTACCAACGCTATACATAATATCGGGTCTAGATGCACAAAGGTAGAGCAAAGAGCCAATCATGGAGCGGTATACCTTTTGATCTACCTCTTTACCATTCGGGTCGGGTTTCAAATCAACCGTCGTGGACATGGGAGTCTTCATAGGTTTAGCATCATGCATATTGAATCGCTTGAGCATATCTTGAGTATACTTGGCTTGCTTGATGAATGTGCCTTCGGGATGTTGCTTGATCTCAAAGCCAAGAAAATACTCCAATTCTCCCATCATAGACATCTCGAACTTGTCCGTCATAAGCTTGCAAAACTCATCATTGAAAGCAACGTTAGTGGAACCAAAGATGATATCATCCACATAGAGTTGGCATATGAACAAGTCACCTCCGACCTTTTTGGTGAAAAGGGTGGGAACGATTAAACCAACATTGAACCCTCGATCTACCAAAAACTCTTTAAGGTGTTCGTACCACGCACGTGGAGCTTGTTTAAGCCCATATAGCGCCTTATCGAGTTTGTAGACATGATCGGGGTGGTTGGGATCTTCGAAACCCGGAGGTTGCTTGACATAAACCAACTCATGGATGGGACCATTCAAAAAAGCACTTTTAACATCCATTTGTTGCAATTTGAAGTTATGATGAGAGGCATATGCAAGTAAGATACGAATAGATTCAAGACGAGCAACGGGAGCGAATGTTTCACCGAAATCGACACCTTCGACTTGAGAGAAGCCTTGAGCCACCAATCTAGCCTTGTTGCGGATGACGATGCCGTCCTTGCCTTGTTTGTTCTTGAAGATCCACTTAGTGCCGATGACGTTCTTGCAATCCTTGGGCCTTGGAACCAATTTCCACACTTTGTTGCGCTCGAAATTGTTGAGTTCATCGTGCATAGCTTCAAGCCAATCTTGATCTTCAAGAGCTTCATAGACCTTCTTTGGCTCAATGTGCGAGACAAATGCATGAGCTTTGCTAAAGTCCGCTAGTTGCCTCCTTGTGACGACCCTTCCACGAACTTGTCCAAGAATCATATCCTCCGTGTGACCGGCACGAGCAAGATTATCTAGCCTTCTCTTTGCTCTACGAGCTAGCATCTCCTCCAAAGTTTCCTTGGATAGTACTTGATCATCACCTTCATCATCGGAGACATGTCCACCTTGGTCTTGATCATTGATGGGAGGTGGATCCCTTATGTGATGAATTGTATCACCACCATGTGTATCTTGTTCTCCATTATGAGCTTGGCCTTCATCATGAGCTTGGCCTTGAGTGTTTGCTTGGCCTTGAGGTGAGGCATGAGGGCTTGGTGCATCTTGTTGGGTAGCATGGTTATCAATGGATGTAGTCAATGGCTCCACTTGTGTAGAGCATAGTCCTTCTCCCTCCGTCATCCGGTTTTCCTCAATGGGGATTATTTCACCAACCCCCATTCTTCTTATGACGATGGGAGGAATTGCATCTCCTACAAAACCATGATCTATACGGCCCCCTTGGGACCCATTATCCTCATCGAACACCACGTCTATAGCTTCTTCAACTTGTCCGGTGGATTTGTTGTAGACTCTATAGGCGTGAGAGTTTGTGGCATAACCAACAAAGATACCCTCATAAGACTTAGTCTCGAACTTTGACAAGCGTTTCCCTCTTTTGCGAATGAAGCATTTGCATCCAAAGACCTTGAAGTATGAAACATCCGGCTTCTTGCCCGTGAGAATCTCATAGGGGGTCTTGTTCAAAATCTTGCGGAGATATAATCGGTTGCTAGCATGACAAGCGGTGGAGACGGCCTCGGCCCAAAAGTTGTAAGGAGAAGAGAACTCCGCAATCATGGTACGAGCCGCATCCATAAGAGTCCGATTCTTTCTCTCCGCCACACCATTTTGTTGAGGAGTGTAGGGAGTGGAATATTGATGAGCAATGCCTTCCTCACTAAGAAATCCCTCAACGGTGTAGTTCTTGAACTCGGATCCATTATCACTCCGGATAGCCATGATGCTTGTATTATGTTGTCTTTCCACCAAAGTGATGAATTCGATGACCCGCTTTTGAGTCTCACTCTTTCTCTTGAAGAAGTACACCCAACAATATCGTGAGTAATCATCCACAATCACCAAGCAATACTTTTTGCCTCCAAGACTATCATATGATAGAGGACCAAAGAGGTCCAAGTGAATGAGCTCGAGGATTCTTGATGTAGTGATGTTCGTCTTGGTGGGATGTGCTTCTCCATGTTGCTTTCCTAGAACGCAAGAGCTACACACACGATCTTTGGCAAACTTAGCATTTGTTAGTCCTAGAACGTGATTGCCACTTTGAAGGTCATGCAACGTCCTCATATTGGTGTGGGCTAACCGGCGATGCCATAGCCAACCCACATCAACTTTAGCCATTAGGCATGTCGCGGCACACGTGTCTCCTTTGGAGAAGTCCACTACATACATGCCGTTCTCGACATGCCCAACAAAGGCTACTTTAAGAGTCGTTTCCCAAGTGACAATCACATTCTCCTTATTAAAGAAAGAGGTAAAACCACTTTTAGCAAGTTGAAGAACCGAGATGAGATTGTAGCCAAGGGACTCAACAAGAAGAACATTCTCAATTGACAAGTCATTTGAGATTGCTACCTTGCCTCGTCCTAATACCTTTAGTTCGGAGTTGTCACCAATAGTGACGCAATTGAGATGAGGTAATGGAGGATGAATATCACTCATTGCGTCATTGCTTCCGGTCATATGTTGGGATGCACCACTATCCACCGTCCATTTGCTCGAACCGGAAGCACTTCCCTACAATAGATTAGTTGCTTGATTTAGGGACCCATCTTTGAATGGGTCCTCTCATGTTAGCGACAAGGGTCTTAGGAACCCAAATACTCCAATGATAATCGTCACCATAAGAAGTACCAACATATTTAGCATATACATGACCATCTCTAGATTTCATAAGAACATAAGATGGATTATATTTCCCGGCAAAGTTATTGTGAGTGGTGCTCCCCCTAGAGGTCTCACCACCCACAATGGTGTTGGTCTCCTTCCCTTTGGTCACCTCTCCCTCTTTCACAAATCTTACTTCTTGTGAGGAGGAGGTGACTCTCTTCTTGTTCTTCTTCTTGTACTTCTTCTTTGACTTGGCAATATAGCCAAGTCCCTCCTTTCCATTGTTGGCATGATGAGAAGCAATCTCATGGGAACTCTTCTCATTTCCTACAAGATTAGTTGTACCACAAGCATTGCTAGACAAGACATTCAAGCTAGAAAGTGAAGTGGATACAACTTGCTTGTTTGATTGTTGAGCTAGAAGATTGTCACGAGATTTGGTTAACTTGTCATGAATTTCCTTAAGAGACATGAACTCTTTTTCAAGTTTTTCATAACGAGTACCAAGTTCCTCGTGAGCAATTCCTAGCTTCAATTCTTCATGCTCAAGAGTTTTAATTAAGGCAAGAGATTGAGCATTTTCCTTCCTAAGCTTAGAGACACTTATGGCAAAGTTTTCTTCAAGACAAGACAATTTCTCCTCAAGTGAGGCACGAATGGAACGCTCATTATCAAGAGCTTTTTCAAGCTCTTGCTCATTGCAAGTGTGACCTCCATGGCTTTCTAAGGTCATGATGATCTCCTCCTTTTCATCAACAAGAGAGTTAGCCTCATCAAGTTGCCTCAAAAGGGAGTTCACCTTTTCCTTAGTCTCACCCTTAAGGCTAGATAGCCATAAGCTTAACTCATTAGACTCACTATCCTCCTCACAAGCATTTTCAACACAATCCAATAACGAAGGAGGGTTAGTGACAATGGTCTTAGAGTTGGGAGAGCATACCGAAGTGGCTTTTGCCATAAGACATGTAGGTCGGGTATCCACATTCTCATTGGGGGATTCGAATAGAGAGATCGAAGGTGATGATGCGGTGGCCTTGGCGATGTGAGCAACTCCAACCACCTCATCTTCTCCTTCATCTCCGGAGATGTAAGTCTCAAGAACCGCCCCTTCTTGTACGTAGAGAGCTCTTGGAACCTTCCTTGCAAAGTTCTTGTTTTGAGGAGGCTTGGTCTTGTTCTTGCGAATGAGCTTGCCTTCGTTTTCTTCTCTTGGCTCAAAGGGGCACTCCTTCACGAAGTGGTTAGCGCTACCACAATTATAGCATGTCCTTGGTCGCTCCCCCTTCTTCTTGTAGTTCTTGTTTCGTGGAGGCCTTGGAGATCCGGTCTTGTGAGCTTCCCATCTCTTCCAATATCCATGCATAGCAAGGGCAATGCACTTGTGAGCTCCTGTGTAAGTATCTTCATAGTCTTCCTCATCATCATCATCTTCTTCACTTTCATCAACTCGAGCCATTGCTTTTGACTTTAATGCAAGGTTGGGAGACTTTCCCATCCCTCTAGAGCGAGCTAGAGCATCATCCGCACTCTTGTGAGAGAGAGAGATTGCGATGAACTCACTAAGAACACCTATGGAGTTGAGAGTATTGTAGTCCGCTCTTGTCCGGATGCTAGTGGCGAGATTCTTCTCGAAGGGTGTGATAGCCTTGACAAACTTCCTCTTTATCCATTCATCCGTGATCTCTTCCTTGCCAAAGTCTCTCAGTTGATTGGCGAGAGTGACAACTCGTCTATAGAGCTCTTCAGGAGTCTCATCCTCTTGCATAACAAAGTTCTCGGAGTTGTCAATGGCCACATCATACTTGGAGGACTGAATACTAGCATTTCCTTGAAACAAGGTATCAAGTTTGTCCCAAGCTTCCTTGGCGGTCTTGCAACCGCGAATGTGAGTGAGATGCTCCCTTGGGAGAGCCTTCTGGATAATAACAAGAGCAGTTTTGTTGAGTTCAGATTCAACATCCTCCCTTGGAGTCAAGTTGCTTGGATCATGAGGATGAAACCCATGGATCACGCTTCTCCACAATGCCGTACACGATCCTGAAATGTGAGATTCCATTTCAAACTTCCAAGAGGAAAATTCGTTAGTGTTAAGGATGGGTGGAACTCCAACATTAAGGATGTGTGGCATGGAAACGATTGGGTGGATGGAATCATAGTTTTGCGGTGGTGGAACTTTTGAATTGGACCCCGAACCATTAGCCGTTTGAGACTTGGAGCCACCGTCACTCTCCTTAGCTTTGGCTTTAGCCTTTTGTGCGGCTTTAGCCTTAGCTTTCGCAATGTTTTCTTCGATTTCGGAAATGTCCGGATTTGTTTCCTCATCCGAACTATCCTCATCGGTGACATGGGGAGAGTGGGACGGCTCCTTGGTTCTACCCATCATGTTCTCCAACATCTTCTTGATGGAGGAGACCTCCGAGCCCACACTAGAGCTAACCTTCGACAATTGGGTTTGTATGGTACAAACCGTTGTCTCAAGGTTGGCTATAGTGTCGGCCATTTTGGAGAGCTCCTCCTTAGAAGTTTCGGGAACATCCCCGTTGACCATGATTACTCTTAGGCGGTTAAGCCCGATAAAAGAGCCGAGGCTCTGATACCAATTAAAAGTGCAATATGGTCAACTAGAGGGGGGGGGGTGAATAGGTGACCTACAAATTTTAATTCTTTTTCATTTTTAATGGGGCTTTTAAGAAAGTAAATGCTTGATTACCTAAATGTGCAACTAAGTGAAAACCCTAGGTGATACAAAGCAAGTAGCAGCGGAAATACGGAACGGTACAAGATGACAACAAGTGAAAGCACGGAGACAAGGATATGTTTCCCGTAGTTCCTTCTTAAAAGAAGTACGTCTACGTTGGAGAGGTGGGGAGCCACCTAGGCGCTCCTCAATAGCACGGATGTGCACACCTTGTTCTCCTTGAGCTTCTCCGGTGAGGGAGATTCTCGTTTCCACTATGAGGTCGACTTGAAGGCGTTGACCAAACCTTTACAAGGGGTTGAGGCTACTCCACAAGTGAGATGGAGGCTCTCAACAATCGAAGCTTCTTGCTACAAGGTGGAAGCTACAAGCACTAGGGTTTCCCTTGGATGACAAAGCAACCAAGAGATTACAAGATCCCAAGAGTTGTGGTGTGGGTACACACGTTTTGGCTTGGTGGAAAGGTAGATCTAGTCCTCCTCCATGAGATCCTTGAAGGGCATCGAGTTTGGTTGGAGGAGGAGGGAGATCGGGGCGATTTGAGCTCTACAACAATGGAGGAGAGAGAGGAATGGACGAGCTACCTATCTAGAGGAAGAAGACAGCTATTTATAGGCTCCTCCAAATTCTGACCGTTGCAGTCCTGTGGGACCGGAAATTTCCGGGGTAAAGGCCGGAATATTCCGGTCTGAGTTGGCCGGAAATTTGAAAACTCCGGGGGGCGGATAATTGAAATATCCGGGGGCGGAATTTTCCGCCCTAATACTCCGCCCCCATTTCTGTGCGCAGGCATCAACATTTTGAAGAAAATTGCTAAGGACCAAGGGCCGGAGATTTGCTCCGGAAATTTCCGGGGCAAATTTCCGCCCCACCTTCTGTGCGCGGGCAATGTGAAGTAGACCAATTTCTGCTAAGTCCTTGAAGGCCGGATTTTTGGCCCGGAAATTTCCGGGGCAAATTTCCGTACTGGCTTCTGTGCGCGGGCAGACAAACACTTAGTCGTTTTCGTGGAAGCCAGAAAGGAGGCCGGAAATTTCCGGTTGGATGGCCGGATAATCCGCCACATAAGTCCCGGAATTTCCGCCCTATATACTGAAAAATCCGGTGGCTGAATTTCCACAATAGAGAGCTTCTCTTTGATCTTTTGACAAGAATATACTGATGATCATCTAGGACAATAGCTGCACAGACCGAACCACATTGTTAGATAGGAGATATCCGTGTTAGCATCATCACCAAAATCATTAGAGGGATCATGAGCTTTCACTTGGAGCCATCAAAATGCATCTTCCAGAAATTGGTTTCCAGTAAGGGAGGCTCATACTGCACCTCAGCCCAATCCACTAGAAAATCTGCCAAAATTTGTGACTTGATGGCTTCTCTCCTCGTGTACATAGGGGTGTACGCGGCTAGCTCAATTGCCCACTTGGCTACTCTGCCACTTGCATCCTTGTTGCCCATGATTTCCGAGATGGGAGCAGTACTCACCACTGTAGCTTCAGTGATCTCGGCAAAGACATGCTCTCTATAACTTTTAACTTTGAAGGATTGGCTTCGATGCCCCGGCTGGACACCAAGAAGCCGAGTAGTTTGCCAGCAAGTACACCAAAGGTGCATTTAGTCGGATTCAACTTCATCCTGTACTTGCGCAAGTTGGCAAAGGTTTCCTTAATATCACCAAGCAGAGTATGTGTTTTATTCGTTTTGATGACAATGTCATCTACGTACACCTGCACATTCTTGCCAATTTGATCATGCAAGCATTTCTGCATGCATCTCTGATAGGTAGCCCCAGCATTCCGCAACCCAAAGCACATAACACGATAGCAATAAGCCCCGTACGGGGTCATAAAGGCAGTATTTATTTGATCATCCAGGTTGAGAGCAATCTGATGGAAACCAGAGTAGGCATCAATGAAAGACAAAAGTTCGCACCCGGCAGTGGAATCGATCACCTGATCTATGCGGGGTAGCGGAAACGGGTCCTTGGGGCAGGCCTTGTTCAGGTCGGTGTAGTCCACGCACATGCGTCATGCAATCTCGGCCTTGGGGTCCTCCTTCTTCTTCTCAACCATGACCGGATTGGCCAGCCAATCCGCATGCAGCACCTCCATGATAAATCGCTTATCAGGAACGTGGTGATCTGATCAACGATAGCCTTCCTTCGCTCTGCCGCAAAGCGGCGCATCGCCTGCTTAATCGGCTTGGCGTCTGGGCGTACATGTAGCGAGTGCTCAACCAACTCCCTCGGGGCACCCGGTAGATCCTCATTGGACCATGCAAAGACATCCCGATTTTCACGGAGGAAGTGGATGAGCTCGCTTTCCTATTTCACATCCAACCCGGTGCCGATGATGGCAACACGGTCTGGGAACTCAGGATCAACCTGGACCTTCTTTGTCTCCTGGGACGCCTGGAAAGCAGTTCCATACTGGGAACTCGGCATGCCAGGCGCACCAACTTGCGCTGCTTGGGCCATAGCCACGACTTCGTGTATCTTCTTCTTCTCAGCAGCAAGAGATCCAACAGAGGCACGCTCCAAGGAACGCTTGTAATCACCTGAGATGGTGATTACACCATTGGGACCAGGTAGCTTCATCTTCAGGTAGGCTGCATGGGTTGAGGCCATGAACTTGGTGAGGGCAGGCCTACCGAGTAGAGCATGGTAGGGGCTCTGAAGATCAACAACTTCGAACTGCAGGCACTTGGTGCGGCAGTTCTCCTTGGTGCCGAATAGAAAATCTATACAGATGCGGCCGATTGGAGCACAAGATACTCCCGGCACAATGCCATGGAAAGTAGTGATGCTGGGTAGCAGTATGTTCTCGGCGAGGCCGAGCTTCTCCAGTGTATCCCTGTACATGATGTTGATACTGCTGTCGTTGTTGATCAGCACCTTGCTGAACCTGACATTCTTCTTGGTGCCCAGAAAGGTAGGGTCCACCACCAATGCATAGGTACCCGGATCAGGCATCACCCTTGGATGATCCTCCTTGGACCATGTGATCTCTTGGTCACACCAATGCAAGTAGTGGGGCACTGCCGGGATCACTGTGTTTACCTCTATTGCGCGCATGCGCTATGACTGCTTGTCATCCAGCTCGGTGGTGAATACCATGTAGCTCTCATGGTGCTCCTGGTACTGGTTCCGGTCTCCACCATCATTGTCGTTGCCATTGTTGTTGCCTTGGTTTTTGTTGTTGTTTTTGTTCCTGTTGTTGTTGCGGGTGTAGAAGTTGCGGTTGTTGTAGTTGAGGTTGGCACCATGAGCCACTTGGTTCACATTCTCCCTTCTCGGATTCTCGGTCGGCCTAGGAGCTGCTGCCCGAATAGGCTGCACATTGGATCCCGAGAGCGGCAGAGGAGGAGGAGGGGGCAGCTGACCAAAGCCTTCACTCTTGATGCGGTCCCACCAGCTGCACTGCCGGGTAGTGTGGTTTGCTGGCCTACTCGGATGCCGAGTATGGAAGCTGCACGGCCCATCCTTCATGGCCTCAAAGACAAATCTCGCATCATCTCCAGAATCCGGGTTGCTGGTAACCTGCTGAGGAGCATTGTATTGCTTTTTGAAGCCTTGGCCCTGATTCTGGTTCTGCCCGTATTGGGCTCCAGCAGTTTTTTGCCTCTGGCTACTCCCAGTAGCCGCGGTGTCATGGTTTACTGCATTCACTTGTTCAGGCCCATACCGAGTATCTGGCCGGTCATCTTTGCGCTTGTTGCAGAAATCTTTTCGGTCTTGGCGCGTGCCGCCATCTTGATTTCTTCTTCTCGGCTCAAAAGAATTCAGCAAAGGCTGAGTAGGGTCGCCGAGTGCATACATGTCAGCTATCTTGATCGTCTCAGCGAGCATACTCGGCATCTCCCTCTGTAGCTTTTGCCACAGCATGCTGCCATGCCTGCAGCCTTGAGCAAACCCAGTAATGGCCTGGGCCTCATTCACACATTCACAGGTGTTCCTCAAAGTGCTGCACCGAGTAAGGTATTCTCGGTCTGTCTCCTCTTCTCGCTGCTTACAAGCCGAGAGCTGTTGCGGCCTATTCGGCTTCTTGTACGTGCTGGTGAAGTTGCTGATGAAGGCCTCCGAGAAGTCCAGCCAGCAGTTGATGCTGTCTGTGGGAAAGTTGTTGAGCCAAGTCCGAGCAGAGCCCTCCAGCATCTGCGGGACATACCGCACAGCCCATCTCCTGTTGCCGCCTGCAATGTGCACAGCGGTAACGTAATCACTCAGCCAGTCCTCCGGCTTGGTGCTGCCATCATAGCACTTGGTCCCTCTGGCCAACTGAAACTTGTTCACGGAGGGCTCCTCCATGATGCGGCGACCAAAGAAATCTGGGCCGGGTGGCCCCTTCGTCTCGAGCTGCGCAGACCGGTTGATCCGGTCCAGCTTGTACCTTGCATCCGCGGGCTCCAGCATCCGGTCGCCGAGGCGGTCAGTGACGTCTCTTGGATCGGCGTACCTGGCTTGCTTCACCGCCAAGTACCTGTCATTGTAGCGGTCCTGCTGCACAGGTACGGGTTGAACAACCGGATTGGCAGCCACCACAACTGCTTGCGGCTGCGCCCTCTGCTGAACTGGCTGGGCAGCATGACGCCGAGATGCTCCCTCTCGGTTTCCTCCTTGGCCCTTGCTGTGAGCTTTAGTGGCTTGATAGCCTGCTCCTACAGAGTTGTGTTTTTGGCCGGGCTGCCGCTCTACAACGTGTTGTTTTGCAGCGACAGCCGGGTCGTACACCTGCATCTGTTTGTGTCTCCCAGAGGTCACGCTCTGGGCTCTATCACCGCCGGGAAGCGGCGATGATGCCTAATCCACCGACCTGCCCCCATGCGAGTGAACAACATGGGAAGCACCAGCACCCGGATTGGCTTTCCGGAACTCCTCATTCTGTCTGTCAGCTTCTAGCACTAGCTCATTGAGCCTATCCTACTGTCTAGCGCGAGCATCACCAGTGAGATGCGGCAACTCAGCAGCAACTGCCTCTGCAGCCCTAAGCGTTTTGGCAGGGGAACTCTATTTCGGTCTACTAGCAGTGTTTAAACTAGCAGATAGACTAACAGTCCTATCATCTCTGGCTAACTCATCGCCTAAATTGCGGCGAATAACACCTAGCTTGCTAGGTAACCTAGAAACTGGAGTAAAACCATACGCTCGGTTGTACTCATTTTGGTCTAGGTTAAGCTCAAGCCTAACCTTCTCCAGCTCCTGGGACTCGACGAGTAGCGCTTGACGCTGCTGCTCGAGTTGCGCCCTCAAAGCGGCGAGTTCCGCCTCGGTGGGCTGTGGCATGCCCAGCTGCACGGTTGCGCCTCCGCGAGCAGCCGGTATAGCCGTGGACGTGGAAGGATCCACGCAACCTGGAATGTTCCGGGGCATCTCGTAGGGCTTGTGGCCCCTTGCAGCCGGCTCGATAACCTCAGTTGCAGTGTCCGCGCTCTTCCCGGCATCGATAGCCGGGCCTGGAATCATCACCTCCACGTTGTCCGCAGAGCAACCAGTGGGCTTCCCGCGGGCAGCGAGTACAGCAGGAGGATCATCCGCAACGAGCACCTCCTCCGGGAACTCGCGGATGACGGTGGTGGCGACATAGACCAATTGCGCGCCGAAGGAGAGCACCGAGCCGCCTGCAGGCATGGGCCTGCCGTCGAAATCTCCGGCGTCGTCGGTGACGAAGTCGAAGGAGCCGAATCTGTGGACAAGGCCATAGACCACGCGCTCCCCCGATGCGGAAACGGGTCCCGTCCGAATATACACCCCATCCAGCGCTGCTGCTGGCCCCATGGTGGGCGCCAACTGTCGTAGGATGGGAAAGACAGATGCCATGGGATGGATTAAGGTTTCGGGCCGATGGACGCTGTAGGTATTCGGGGAGGGATCGCACGGCGAGTAGCCGCGCTCAAGAACACTGCAAACACAACAATCTGCCCAGGTTCGGGGCCCTCGTGTGGAGGTAACACACCTACTCCTGCCTATCTCTCTGTATGTATAATATCCGAGTAGCCACAGTACAATGTTGCCTCTCAGCCGAGTAGCCACTCTGCTGTTCTCTCTAGCTCTAGTGCTGGCTCTTGCAATAAATACGATCTGGGCCCACGTCCCTCGCACAGGAGGGGGCAGGGCACCTTATATACTGGTGCCCAGCCGAGTAAACAAAGAATAAAAGGTACAAATAATGGGACTTCACCACTGTGACGCGGAACACGCTTCCGGGTTCTCGCGCTAACGCCAGCGCGAGAAGTCGCCGCGCCGTACGGCTGACAGGACTTGTCCACCCTGTCAGCCTCACAGTGTAGGGCCCCATCCTGTCATGTCCCCTCTGTCAATGACAAGACAAGACAGGTGCCTACCTCCCTGCATCCACGCCGCGTCGTTGATGATCACATACCTAGTAAGTTGAACCGCACGCCTGTACGGCTGAGCGATACGCGGGATCTCGTCAGAACGGCTCCATTGACTTATGGCCCGAGTAGGATTCCTGTCCATCTACTCGGACCATAACTTCTCTATTCGGATGAGTACAATCTTCCTCAATATCTTCCCTTGGCCTTCAGTGAGTATCACCGGATAGAACCTACCGGGTAGTGGGTACCCAGGTAGCCGTCTACCCGGTCAACTGCACTTTGACCTTTGCTTTACCACTTGCCTTACCCCTACTCGGGGGTAGCCCCCCGACATTATACCGGGATGAGTTAATCATGCTATAACCCGGCAAAACCGGGTTACTATGACCCTGAACTCACCAGAGTTAAAACACTAGATTATGTCATGCGAAAAATCGACTGAGCTAGATAGCAAAGAAAAACCAAATCAAGGAAAATATCGAATACCAAATTAAGGGTACTGCAAAAATTTGTAACCCGGAAACAAGATTTTCCCATAACCCCGGAGGAAACTAGGCTATCACAAAACAAATTGTATCTTAAGCGCACATGCGCACTTCCAAAAATAGGACTAGAAATATAGCAGTTTATCTAGCCTATTACAGACCCATCAGGGCCAAATTTATTGTTTCTAAAAAAATTCAAAGATTAATCCGCAGCAGATTTTCCTTTCTGCTGGGCTGGGTCTTCAGCTGCTGGGTCTTTAGCTGCCGGGTCTTGAAGCACCGGGTCTTCAGTCTCCGTTTCAACTTCCGCCTGAATGACCTCTGTCTCTTTGACCTCATCAGCAGGAACGTACTTCCAGTCCAGCTGAGCTAGAGCATCAGTAGTGTTTTCCGGTTCGTACAAAGGACGAGGTGGAGCAGAAACAGATGGGGTGACAGTATGAGGCACGCCAGACGAAGATGCTACTGAAAGCCGGCTTTTCTGCGAGACTTGGTGGATATCAGCGATTGTCTGGGGACAAAAGGTCGTCTTGCGCTCACATGATGAAGTATAACCCGAGCACATCTCCTTCAGCTTGACTTTCTCAACAATAGTACAAGCCTGGAACCGGCACTCCCTTTCTATCTTGGCGAAGTCTTTCTTCTCATACTTGGACATATTAGCTTTGTATTCTGGAAAACCTTTGGCGAGAAGACCCGGATCCAGTTCCAGGTGATAAGCTTTCGCTAGAGACATCACCTTGATAGCTCCACGGCGGTAGGATGATAACTTTTGCTCTTCTATCCATTGAGGAACATGAGATAGTTCCACAAGCATATCACCGAGCCTCTGGGAAAGGTTATCCCAACCCCGGACAGCTTTGATACAGTCTCCACCACCAACATATAACTGCCGGATCAGGGTAAATAGAGCTTTCAATTTCATGTCAGGAGTTGGAGATTATTGCCTTGTTTCCTGCCTGCAAGTTGAAGTAGTATTATTGATAAGAACCTAGTTATGCCTAACTTAGCAAAACAAGACTATGAAGCAGAAAGGCAAAAAATTTAAGCTAGGAGACTCAAGTCGGGTTAACTTGCCAAAAACACTTCTAGTGATGTCTCTCACCAGAGTCTTGACAGTAGTGAAACTGGTGAGGGTCTCCTCTAGCTCTTTTTCAACCTTTTCATCCCTTGCAATAAGGGCCTTTTCCCGGGTTTCAAAGTCCTGTTGCAGCATAGACCAGGTCTTAGCTGCCTCAGTATTTTGATCTTCAAGTTCCCTCTGTCGGGTCCTGGCCTCTTCAGTCTTCTTTGCCTCTTGGGCAAGCAAGTTCCTCAGATTGGAAACCTCCTTTTGCAAGGAGGATTCAAGACTCTGCAAAATTATTGGTTACATTAGTACAAGTTATCATCAAAATTTCAGTTATATGATACAGGGAGTTATAACTTCACAGATTAGTACCCGCACAATGACAAGGTCATTACAAATTCAACATTTTTCAGGATTATGATAAGTCTCGGGCAACAGCAGGCTTGTAACCCGGCCCTTGGGGGCTACATAGTTTTAGTTCAAATTCTACAGATTAAAGAACAAATGGATAAAAAGTCCAGGTGTACAATCAATTATAAACCAGTACTTGGGGGCTACATGTATTCAGTTTTCAGAAAATTAATGTCACATAATGTTCAAGTATATATTATTGGATATAAACTAGAAGATTGGGGGCTATAGGTTATGTATATCAAGGTTACCTCATATCTTTGTTTCAGAAACTCTGTGATATCATCAGTACGGCGTCGGCTCTCAGTAAGCTCTTGAGTTAGCGCATCAAAACCCTGACCTTCAATGTCCAGGTTAGGAGGAGTTCTCTTCTCTCCTGGCTTCACTTTTAGGTCTTCAGTAACCTTGGAGAGCACTGTCGAGGTCCCAATAACTTTGGTAACCCGAGACCCGGTGAATACCACATCTGGATCTTGAGGAGCCTCTTTTTCAACCGGAGGATTATTACCCGGGATACTATCAACCGAGTTCACCTCTTCTTGTTCTCCAGTAGACACATCCATGTGATCCGACGATGGAGCAGCCGGTTCATCTTTTTGTTCCTCTAGGTCTCTCCTCTCTGGGTCCACGGCTGGGGCAGCAAATGAGACAGGGTTCACCTTCAGCACGGCTTGAGCTCTGCGGTGACGAAAAAACCAAGTTAGGTTATACAAGCAAAGAGTTAGCACAAATAAAAGATGAGATGGAAAAGCTAACTTACCTAGAGTTAATGGAGAACTCACTGGCCCCGTTAAAATGGGACGAGTTTAAGACAGGAGAATCTGAATGAAAAGTTTGACTCAGCTTGGTCCTTAATTTTCTAGCTAAAGGGTGAGATGCATTGGGCGAAACTTGAGCTTGGGAGGCCCGGCGAAGTGGAGTTTTCTCAGGCAAACCTGGTTCTAACTCACTGGAGCCGGAGCTCCGGGTCCTTCTTCTCTTGCTTCCCTCCCCATCATCCTACGTTTGCTTTACATCAGAGGATGGTTTCAAGGAGTTTTTGGACAATCGAGAGATAGGCACCTTTGCAACTGCTTGCCGGTTCCTCTTGTGGCCTATGGGGGAATCCTTCTCAATCACCACGTTGGATCCGGTGATGGGAGTGGAAGGATCAAGACCCGGGGGGGCTGTGAGCCGGCGAGCCATGACCCGGGGCGTCTTCAGTTCCATGACCCGGTGTTTCTTTATATGCTTGATCCTCAGCTAACCCGGCACCCTTCTTGCTCTACTCGCTCACCCTGTGAGTAACCAACGTCAGCTAACTGATCGTGCAAGTGACCAAGGGAATCAAATTCAGAAACCTCATCCTCATCGTCAATTGATTCCTCTGAGTCTTCTTCTTCAGGAGTGGAAGGGTCCACTGTGGTAACCCAGAAGGGATCTGGTAGCTGTAAGCCAGAAAAAATCAGGGTTAGACTATGCACGGCTATGAAAAACAACGGTTACACAAAGAAAAGGAACTTACATGAGGAGTTGGGTTGGCGAGGTTATATGGTGCCAGGCCAACGTCGAAGAATTTATCTTGCTTAACTCCAACTAACAGCTTCAGAGAGTTTATCATTTCTGACCTAGACACGATAGACTCTGAATATCGCATGGGGTCCAGAGAACCGAAGTATTTGTGGAACAGCCGGTTCCTGACGCTGAGGGGCTAGATATGCCAATCTACCCAACTCTTGCTTAGATCTAGACCCGTAAGCCAGTGAACTATAAGCGAGGTTACGCGTTTCAGCAAAGGCCGGATCTTGATTCTATCTGTGGGCTTGCGTAAGAGTTCATGGTGCTGGTATAGGTCAGGCGTTCTGCACGATAACCAGGAAAAGCCGGTTTACCTTCGGGAGAAGTATTTTTGATGTAAAAATAGGATTTCTGCCACAATTTAGGGTGACTAGCCAAAGGAATGCCCGGATAGGCAATGTCTTTGCGCCTTTGAAATGAGACCCCCCGCAATGCGTAAGTTCGCCCCCAGCGACCTCTGGATGCTTGTTGCAATAAAAATACTCGAGAAAGAGATCTAGGTTTGGCTCTATTTGGAGGTAGTCCTCATAGAGGACTACGAAGTTGCTAACATTAAGAATGGAATTTGGAGGGAGGTCTTGAGGATGGAGGCCATAGTAGTTTAGAAGCCGGCGGAAAAAGAGAGACCCGGGTGGACAGAACTCGCGGAGAATGTGGGCTTCAAAAATTATTACCTCGTCCGGCCCAGGTTCGGGTCGGATCTCATTCCCAGGAGCGCGCCAAGACAAGTCCTTGGGCAATAACCCGGATTCCTCCATCTCCGCAAGCCGGCCTTGGGTCATGTCCGACTTACACCAGTTCACCATGAGCTTGCCTCTCCCTAAGCCGGCAGCTCCAGAACCGGACGCTCCTCCAGTTTTCTTATTCCCCTTAGCGCAGGGTTTGGACGCCAAACTTTTATCTTTCACCATTTTTCTTCTGAGGCGAACGCCGGTGAAGCTCCGGCTGTGGTGGCGCGGGAAAGAAAATAGAGCTCGTGAGCAAAGAGCTGGAGGTGGAAGATGAAGTGGGGAGCACGGGGGGAGAATGAACCCAGGGGGGCCGTACCTCCACTATTTATAGGCGGGGCTAAAAACCCAGGGTTAGGTGGTAATTTTACACAAAGGCCCCTCTAGGTTAACATTTTAGAAGGAAAATTACGGTAAGATTGGATCTGGGAACTAGGATCTTTTCCGAGGAAATTGCGCCGAGGAGAATCCGGGATAGGTCAAAAACTTTTCGGTTATCAGGATCTTGGTGATAAGATGCGGGGTTATCTTTCTGGAAATCGGAAAGATATGATCCTGATAATAAATGACGTTTCCCGAGTAATCCGGGATAGATATCTTTGGGAGATTATTTCTTTTTAGACTTAAGATTTTCATTTAAGTTGACGTGGAAAAAGCTTAACATGAACTTCTTAAGCTCAAACTTAGGTTTTCATGTTAACCCGGGGGCTAATGTTGGGGGAACAGGTAAGGGGGAGCCTTACCAGCCACTAATATAAGCTGGATATCGTCGAGAAGAATGGAGGCTACCTAATCCGGGTTATAACTGGTGGATCCGGGTTACATCAAAGAAGAACCGGGTTATTGTGAGCATAACCCGAACAAGATAAAGAGACTGGCCCAAGGCCCAGGAAGGAAGACATGAAGGCCCGGAAACCCGGAGGGCAGCCCAAGGCCGGCAAGGAAGAGCCGTGTCATGATGAGAACCGGAACAAGGTAGCTAAGAGCCGGAAGGGATTAAGACTCCGAGGACGGGCATGGCTCGAACTCTCCTTGTAACCCGGAGGTCTCGTCCACTATATAAGGCGAGACCCTAGGACGTAGAAAGACAAGTTCTAAGTTGATAGCCAAGAGCTCGAGACATCAAGAGCCAGAATCGCCCTTTGTAATCGAGACCTTGTTCCCCGATAGTAAGAAGGCAGGAGTAGGTTGTTCCCTTAATAGAGGGCCGAACTTGGGTAAACTTGCGTCTCTCGTTTCCGCTTTAACCTTTTCGAAGTTTCTCTTAGAAGCAATGGCCTCACAATCTAGTTCTCGTATGAGGACACTTGCCGTGACAAAACCACGACATGACTTGTACACCCACTATCAAGTATCTATTTTGATCCACCAGAAGCATAGTTCTACAAGAAATCATTGACTTGAGTTAGGACCTGATGAGGGTCCTCTCATGCTAGCAACAAGGGTCTTTGAAACCCAAATAGTGTAATAAATGAAACTATCAATAGGACCAAAAATTTAGCTTGCACAACACCATAATAATCAACAACTAAGAAATGGTGTGTATTGTTAGTTCCCGCGGAATTGCTACGAGTATTGTTGTCCCTAATGACAATACCACTAACACCAACATTCTTCTTTGCTTGTGCGGGCTTGATCTTCTTATTGATCTTCTTCTCGTTCTTGCTCTTGGAAACATAACCAATACCTTGCTTGCCATTTTGTGGCCTTGGAGCCAGTTGTGGACTAGGATCCACAACCTTCTCGACACTAAGGCTCTTGCCCTTGATTCTTTGTAGTTCTTACTTTAACCTAACATCCTCCTCAATAACATTTGCATCATCACAAGAAGAATTAGATGTACTAGGCACAATGAATTGATCTAGTTGAGTTTGAAGTTGTTCACAAGACTTGTTGGGGTAGAGTGTTCACTCTCCAAGGCATTGTGAGCATTGGTGAGCTTCTCTAGCTCCTTGGTTAGTTTTTAATGACCAACCCCAAACTTAACCTTCTTATTTTTAGCCATTTTATATATAGCAATTGCATGGTCACGTTCTTTAGTCAGTTTATACATTAACTCATAGTGTGACTCTTCAATAGTCTCAAGTTTCTCCTCAAGAGATACTCGAAGCTCATGTTCTTCCTCAAGAGCATTTGAGAGGGAGCCCTTTTCAATGACATCTTCCCTATCGGTCTCACCTTTCTTCTCAAGAGCCTCTTGGGCCTCTCCCGATTGGCTCATGAGGAGATCAAAGTACCTCTTGATCTCACCTTGCATGTTAGACATAAATAGACCCAAAGAGGCAATTTCATATTCAACACTAGGACTAGCAAGGTTATGATTTTCACTCTGAGTCTTAGAGTTGGAGGAAGATGATACCTCTGTGGCCTTTTCCATGAAGCACTTTGCGGAAGTTTGAGGAAAATTTTCATTAGGGTATTCTAAGAGATATGGAGATGGCGAAGATGTAATAGCAATAGCGGCCACTTCAATTGTGGTTTCCTCTTCTTCTTCATCACCAGAATCATACTCTTCTTGAGTCACTCGCACATATCTTCAAGATGGTTTCTTGTTGAAAGGTTACTTTTTGAAGTTAGGCTTCTTGTTGGGGAGCTTTTTCTTATCCTTGAGAACAAGTTTTCCTCCTTGACTTTCCCTATTCTCAAACTCGACAACAAAGAAATACTTGTCTTAACAATAAAAACAAGGCCTCACTTTTTGAGTCCCTTCCTTGCCATAGCTTGACTTGGTCTTCTCCTCAACATATGCCTTGGCCTTGGGAGGGTTCTTCCAAAAATTTTGCACCGCAAGAGCAATGAAGTCCTTAAGAACGGGATCATACTCTTGATCATTTAGTGGAGCCAAGTTTTCCTTCAAATCAACCTCGTCTTCTTGATCCACCATCTTGGTCACAACATTGGCCTTGAGTTTCCTTTGTGCATTCAAATAGCACGAGCGCGAGTGGCATTAGCAAGATTTTTTGAATTTGAAAGGACATAATCTCTTGCATAACCTTGCTTGAAGTCATGGGGTGATAGCTGTGACTTCCTTGAAGGCTTTTCAAGTCCACGGGGTCAACTGGCATGATGGCACTCACATACTTCCTCTTGATCCAAGCATCATTAACATGAGTGGAACCAAGACCACTAAATGAGGTAGCAAGACTCATAAGTCTTTGGTACATGTCCTCATGGCTTTCACCATCATGAATATAGAACCCTTAGGCCTCATTGCTCAAGGCATCAAACCTATTCCTCTTCATGCTTTCATTTCCCTCAAACATGGAGATAAGAGCTTCCCATGTTTCTTTCGCGGTGGAGAAATGTTGAATGTTAGGAATGATCTTCTCACCCACAGCTTGTTGGAGCAGGTAGCGGTGTACTTGAGTTGCAATCTACCAATTCACTTCTTGTCAAGTTCTTGGGGTCATGAGGCATGTATCCATCTTCAATGACCCTCCATAGCTCAATGCAAGAAGAGTTGAAGAGGGTTTCCATGTACATTTCCATTGACCAAAAGAATGTGCATCAATTTTAGGAGGTTCACCTCTAGGATTAATATGAGGATATGGGATAGGAGTATCGGGAGAGTACCATACGCCGAAATTGTGGTAATCCTCCTTTTCATCATTTCCCTTAGAAGTTGAAGTTTTATTAGAGGACGGAGCTTCACTTTTATTTTCTACACCCCCATCACCATCATTTTTACCAACCGAAATTAATTACGAAGCACTCAAAGATGCGAATGTCGGGCCCTTGGCTTTCAAGAGTTGCGTCATTAAATCACGGAATTCCTTCATTTTGGGATCCATGTATGAGGTCAAGGAAGCTTGCATTTCCTTGAGATCATTCATGCTGGCCGGTACCGCAGGTTTGGTGGTTTTCTCTTTGATGGCCATACTAAACTCTTAGGCGGTGAAGCCCAAAATATATGTCGAGGCTCTGCTACCAATTGAATGGATAGTATGGGTACCTAGAGGGGGGAGGTGAATAGGTGCTACTTCCAACTTTTAATACTTTTTCGATTTAGGCTTGACACGAAGGTAAATTCCCTAGATATGCAACTACGGTATATTTACTTATATGACAAGAGCAACACTAAGCAAGATATAAACACAAAGTAAAGGTAAAGGACAGAAGTATCCGATAACGAAGAACGTGGAGACAAGGATCCTTTTGAGGGGGGTACGTCTCGTTGGAGGGGTGTGGGTTTCGCCACAAAGGCCTACTCAACACCACAAAGGCCTCACCTATTCTCCGATGAACTTCACCATAAAGTCCTAGTTCACCTACCACTATTGATTCCCTTAGGCAAAAACCGGTGCCTTTACAATGAGCTTGAGGCACACACCCACAACTTAATTGTGGGCTCCCAATAACACCTACAATCTTGCTACAATCACAATTTAGCAACAATGAGGTCTAGGTTTTCCACAAGGAAACTCTAGACTAGAATCCTTAAAGTGAATGAGGGGGAAATGAAGAACAGGTTGGTGAATATGTAGATCGGGGCCTTCTCCTTCAATCCTCCGAAGATCGGCGAGTTTGGGTGGAGGGATTGGGAGATCTAGCAGGTGGTGAGCTAAATTAATGGAGCAATGAATTATAGGCGAGCTAGCTAGAGGAAGAAGAAGGGGAGGGGGTATTTATACCCATTCCCCAAAATCTAGCTGTTTGACACCTTTTTGTGAATGTCACACCGGAGACTCCAGCCTAAAGGATGGAGACCGCGGACTAAAAAAATCTCCGGTAAGTTTCCACAGGGCCAGAATCTTTGCGAAACACCGGAGACTTAGAGCACTCTCTGTGCTAGGAAAGTCTTGAGGGCGGAGATTCCGGCCTTCTCAGGCTGGAGACTCCGGCCATGCTAGAGAATCCACAGAATCTCCACACACTTTCCGTCTTGGGTGACACCACATTTCTTCTCGCTGGAAAATCTTGAATCCGGAGACTCTGGTCTGAAACCCCGAAGACTCCGGCCTGGAGAGAAGTTCCAACAACTCTAGCACTTATAGTTCTCTTTGTTCCTTTTTGGGAAACAATCCACCTTTAATAAAAATATCAATAGGCCCTATAACATAAACACACATGTTAAAATAATACTAGTGTTGCTAATAAACACACAAAACACGATTTAGGAAGGATATGTGCTTTCAAATGTAATTTGTACTAAAGGTACCATACACTTTATAATAGAGTTCCCAGCCAAATTGAACTAAAGTTACCACAGACTTTGTACTATAGTTACCATCAACTTTATACTAAAGTTACCAACAACAACTAAAAGAGACTGAATTCAAAATTTTACTTTTTCGATGTGTCAAATGATGATTTACACAGACTTAATACAACGTGGCACTAAACTTAAAAATGGTAACAACCTCATAGGTGACATTTTCTTCGGAGGACCGCGTTTAGATGGCTTACGGACTGGCAGTGAACCACGCATAGAGGATGTAGTTAAATGGAGTTCAGACATGACGATGCTACTAATAAAATTATGATTTTCAGTAAGAGTGTGTAGCTTCCTCCTCCTCGCGTACACACCTTGCTCCTTGAGACATGGAATTGTACTTCCACCAGTAGAAGTCCCAACAGTCGGATCACAACCATTTTTTGGAGAAGATGCAAGACCTTCACATATATCCATTGCTTAAATCAGCTTGCTGATACCATCTGTATCGACACGAGCTCCAAGAACAGACAAATCATCAAGGGCAACGGTCTCAGAGTCCGCAGCGGGTATATCGCTGGAATATGTACTAGCTTATGGGACTTCTGACTCCTCCCGTATAAGGTTACCAGAATCAGCCATAGGGATATCGCTAGAATGTGAACTAGCCTCAAGACTATATTATCATCCTGCCCCAAGCTCCTGCCATTAGGGGTAGGAGACTCTAAGTCCACGTCTCTCCTAGAAAACATGTCTGGTGAGTCCTAAGTTGTGTCACCCTCCCGACTAGACTCACCTGCTTGAAATTCAATAGATTGTTTAGATTTCCTCATGTACTCAATGATAAATTCATGTGTGTCATTTTCATCATCTGAATCTCTGTAAGAACTTCCATTATCACCATCAGAGATATCACCTCCATCAGAAGTCAATTGGTCATCCAACCCATCGGTGACGACGCCCTTATTTGCAGCTGCAAGTGAGCGTGTAACCCTAGCAACTTGTTTAGCAGTAACTCCGTTGTCCAAGTTAACAATCTGTTTTTTCCTATTCTTCTCAAGCTTTTTTATGGAATAGTCATGCCTTCCCACTAGATAATGCATGAGAAGATTTTCCAAGATGTTCTGCCTTTTTTGCTTGAGCTTCTCGTCGTGATGATCTAGCTTTATCACCAACAAATGCAGCGGCAAAACTTCCAAACTGCTCTTTCAAATCATCACCTGCACTAGGGCCAGCTTGGTCCACCCTCCAACAAGTGTTCCCATCAATACAACCATCCAGAAGTAAAAGAACCAATACGGTTGGCAACTTCAGACTTTTGTTGAAAACACGAAGAAGTAGAGTTAAGCGTAATGAAACAAGCAAGAAGATAACGGAAGAAAATAAAGTAAAATCAGTACCAAACAAAAACAACTATGAAATAAAAATTTGTAACCAAAAAAATACCTTAGATGAGCAGCTTGGATCAGAACAGGTATTGATCCACCAATTAAAACCCTCAACACCACCAAATAGAGTGTAATTAAATTCAAACTGAGATTTAAGCTGCAGGACACAATAATTCAGAAAAAAATGAAAATAATAAAGTCAATCAATCTATTGATATGACAAACAAGAATATGCAACAATATGATTGAGTAAATAATAAAACAAAGAACAAGAAAATGACGTATCGGAAGATTGCCAAAACACTTCCTATCGACTTTCAAATCAGCTTCCAAGACAATGTCAATATCTTGTCTAGACCAGATGCTTATAACAAAACGCCCATCAGAAAGATTAAGGTTTAGACTGCTTAGTTCCAGAGAATCAACATACAAAGGATGCAAAAAGAAAAAGAAAGAAAAATGAAAAAAATGAAGATTAGATAATCTCTTCATGCAAACGATAGTTAAACCAAAGAAAAAAGATATACAAACAAAGGTACCTCGAGGTCAAATAAGAAAATCTTATTGTATTAGCCATTAGAAAAACCTTCGTGGAGTTGGTCAACAATAAACTTACTCCAATTAAGATTCTTAACATTTCCAATGGTTCCTGAGAAAAACACATAAGGTAAAGTTACCATGCAACAAAAAAAGTTACCGCTCCAGTAGAGTACAAATTACCATGCCAGAAGCGTAAAAGTTACCATGCAGGTCAGTAAAAGTTACCACCCCAAGAAACAAAAAAATTGTCAAGAAAAAAGATAGACCAAAAAAGTGGTACTCATCAAAACAGGATAGCACCTATTGCTGATCTTGTTCTTCGTGGTTGGGCATATGAATGTACACATGATGTACATCACAAATAACTGTTCGAACTTCTCATTGCAACTATCCATGCCCTTGAGGATTTCAAACAGACGATTCTGGTTGGGGTACTGGATTCTCCGGGGAATAGATGAGGACCTAGCTCAGCCTGAATGCCAGCATCCATAGCATACACAATAGGCTCATCGCCAATGGGGAGGCCTAAAGATCGGAAATTGTCTGATCATTCAATAGAATCCTACCATGGTCAGGAATCACAAACTCCCGGTTGTGCTTATCATATGTTCCAGCAAACCAGCTGATGACAGAGTTATGCAGAACATTTCATTTGATACCAAAAGACTATCTAACTCCATGTTAACAATCTCGATTTCCTGGTCCTGGTTTATATGCCATATAACTTTACGACCTGACACGTCGATGCCCTTTTTCGTTATGGTTTTACATCAAAACCTTCAACGAAACCGTCGCCACTATCATCAACTACTTTCTGCTTGTTCCTCCGTAGGCGCTTCGCAGCACCCGCAACAACACCCTCAACAGCTATATCAATCGGACGTTTCCTCCCCATGGAAAATTCTATAACAAGTAAGCATTACATATCATTTTAAAGTAACATATGTACTTTATGGAATAAGAAAACTTAGAATAATACACATAGAACAACAATATGCAAACTATCCAAGCAAAAATAGTATTACAAAAAAAGATATATTACACTGAAAAAAACAACCTAACATGTCCTCATAATCATAACATTTAGATGAGCAACAATAAACAGAAGTTTGAACTGCACTCAACAATTATTATCCTTAGTATAGAAATAAGGAAACATATATAAGTCTGAATTGCACTCAACATTTATAAAACGCCCTAGTAGTAATTTACCTCACTCACAACAAAAGCTGAAAAATGTCACAAAATACATGTATCGAATATAGAAATTCCGAATAAACAAAAATATGCTAAAATACAATAAACATGCAATTTTGTGCACACAAATTCATTCCAAAAAATATACATTCTAGAACACATTTTCTCTCCCTGAAACCCATCATACCACACGCCCATACCAATGAGAAAATCATGTTAGTTGATGTACACCACTACAAACAAATAACCTAGCGTACATATATACATCAAATGCACCAAACAAAATACCACACAAGAGCATGAATTGAAGTTCCGAATCAACCACTAAAAAACACAGGAAACTAAAATATGAAAATTGAATATGCTAAAACAGGGGGTGTAGGTAGATGTTTAACCTCTAATTGAACACCACTCACACGAAATTGAGAAGTAGATCCCCTCCCCCCTCCCCTACAACTTGCAAACACATTGAAGCACAAAATCAAAATCAGTCAATTGAACCCGATGGACTCGTCATGATAAGGGAACACAGTTAAGGGGGGCACCACTGAAAGAGAAAATAGGATTAGAGGAGTTAAAACGGGCGGAACACGCAATTGGATTTTTTCCCGCGGACATGAGATGCGGCAACAGGAGGAACGGGCATGCGTTACTCGGCTTTCTCGAGCTACGACTAACGTATTCATCCATGATGGATGAGGGAGATGAGGGCGACTGACGTCCAATCCCGACGGATGCGTTCGAAACGCTACACCGAGCGAGATGCTCACAGCTGCTGGGGCACTGCTGCGGCGACCTAGAGCGGAGGCGACTAGGTGCAGCGTCTTGGTGCGGGCAAAGACGATGCCGAATGCTGCTTGTACGAGCGTAAAAACACGGCATTCCGAAGCTCACCTGACTCTGTCCGCTCGCCTCGGAGGGGATCCGCCGGAAACGGGCGGGGAAATGACGGGAAACGACAATCCCCTTCCTTCGCCGGAGAAACGGAGGAGAAACAGAGGAAGAGAGAGGGCGCGTTCTTTGTGTAACGAACACTCCTTGTGTATGCGGTGTGTGATGCATTTTCGATGAGCGGTGGTGCCTTTCCTGCTGGGTCCATCCGCCAGGGACGGAAAAAAAACGGCCAACATGCGGTACAATCGTCGATCGGACGGTTCGAAGACGAGCCTAGAGTTAACGCAAACCCAGGGCGCCCTAGATTTGGATTTGCCTTATTTTTTAAATAAGTAATCCAGGTATGGAATAAACCGAAGATGCTCATATTTGGGGCTCAAAGTCGGCTCGGCCCAAACATCCCGTGGCCGTGTTTGATTGATCTGCAGATCCACCGTCCGCTACTAGCACAATGCCACATCCAAGGACGATTCCCATGGATCCAGAACTATATGGAGGAATTGCGCCGCGCCCCCATAGGCCATAGATCCATCCTCATGTTCCCCTCCGAGCTCGTGCTTGATCGCCGCGTGCGTTTGGGCTGCCACTACGACCACGCCGACACGGACCTCCCGCTCTTCATCCTGAAGTGCGAGGACAGGAAGGCGGCCGGGTATGCAGACGACAAACTCGAGCTCTACAACCAGAGGCTTCAGCGCATGGTCGTCGGAGTGCGTCTCGCGAGCAAGCCTCCGGCTGTCTCCTACCTGGACATCCTAAAGGCAGGCGACCCGCTGTTCGCCCGAATCGTAGCCGTCGACAAGACCGTCATCGTCATCGAGCTGGGCTTCATGGACGAGGAATTCCGGATATCCTATCTCATCTACGACGCCGTCGCGCCGTCGCTTCGCATGATCCCCCAGCCAACCTGCCCCTGGATCTCTACCATTGCCTTCCCCGTCTCCATCGCGCGCCCATGCCATGGCGGCGACTACGCCCTGGTCCGCACGGGGATTCTGTGTGACTACGAGGATGAGGACGAGGATGCCTGTCTCTTCCTTTGGCGGCCCAACTCGTCGTCCCCACCCTGGTCGGAGAAGAAGAAGTCCAGCTTCCCGGACGTCATCGAGTGGAGCCTGAACAGGATTGACACGGTGTTCTCGTTCAATGGCCACACCTACTGGGTGGACCTTCTGTGTGGCGTCTCCTACTGCGGCCGCGACGCCCTCTTCGACGACACCACCAGCGTGTTCGAGTCCGGCGGCGGCTTCATCCGCTTGCCCGTCAAGACGAGGGGCTACCACCGCTGCTCCATGCCACTGGTGCAGCACCGGACCATGGGTGTCGTCTGTGGCTCCTTCATCAGGTTCGTTTCCATCGACCACTTGAACACAATGAAACGCACCGTGACCGTGTGGAGGCTGCTGGGACACGACAAGGGGTGGGAGAAGGAGCACGAGCTCAGCATGGACACCCTGTGGGGGTTCGAGGGGTGCGGCGACGTGCCCAAGGACTTGATGCCCATCCACCCCATCCTGAGCACCAACGACAAGGACGTTGTGTACTTGGTGCTCGGCGAGTACCTGCCCGCCGCCCGCTTCCTCCTCCTCGCCGTTGACATGCGGAAGAAGATCGTCACCTCTGCTCCTCTGGGCCCCAGCGCTCCCAATTTTTTCTCTCGCTGTTTTGGTCGGCATCTCCTTAAAGCTCTAGTTGGACCTTGTGATGATGAAGGAGTCCCCATCGTCCTCACGAAGAAGAAGCGTAGGAGCAATGCAGGAAATGTAGCAGAGGCCCCCATCCCCATGAAGAAGAAGAAGAAGAAGAAGAAGAAGAAGAAGAAGCGTAGGAGCAATGCAGGAAATGTGGCAGAGGCCCCCATCCCCATGAAGAAGAAGAAGAAGCGTAGGAGCAATGCAGGAAATGTAGCAGAGGCCCCCATCCCCATGAAGAAGCACATCTGCTGCTGATGTTGGCAAACATCTTAAAATGATCGATTTGTCAGTTCCTTGCTGTGGACAGTACGTATTTCTTATGTTTGGCTTGTGATGTTTATCATCTTAATTTGCTCTTCAGTTACCAAGACATTGATTATCATATTGCTGTGGACCATGTTGAATATCTATATGCGTACTATTGTAGGTATCATGTATCTAGCAGCTTAATTGGATGCTGCAGCTTCCGTTATGAAATTACTCTGAGATTGATGGTTGTTTATCTCTTGATTTTGATTTGCCATTCTTGTTTTTTGACTTTTTGTTCATAGTTTTACTAGCTGAACCAGATCTATGTTTCCAACTTTGATGCATAATCGTGACCAGGTTTCAATTGCATTAATTGGATGCTGCTATACTGATTGAGTATATGTTAGATTAATTTAGGGACCCCTTCACCCTTTTATTATGGTAAGGTCTTTTGCTTTTGTGAATTTCCTTGTGGATCGAGATGCATATGATTGTTACTTCTGTAACTGATGGGAATATGTTGCATCACTATATGCATCTTGTTAGGGCTCCCACATGTAGTAAATTGCGAATGAACGGGTTTACCGACTAGTAACATAAAACTATTAAAACTAAAAGCATACAGATGCTAAGTGATTTGTTGAGGTACCGATTAAAATCTAGCTATGTTGACAAAGCAGAGTACATCACATAGCCATAGTTGTTAGAGATACACATTCGTTAGATCAACCAGGGAGATATTTTTTTATCAAAACAATAGAAGATACATCAAACACAGAACGTTTAGGAAAATTCTTACCTTGTTGTTGCTAGCATGCGGCCAGTAGGTGAGAAATAAGCTGACTGAACAGATCTACTATGTTTGAGAACCTTCAAACAATCTTCTTTCTTCTTTTTCAGCCTTCTGAGATCCCATATACGTGCTGTTCACCGCAACACGACACCTTACAATCTCAAGATTTTTCTTTTTGCTTGCTGCCACCTAAAGAACAGCAACACAAATTGCAGATTATGACTAATTCTTAGCAGCAGGAAAACAATAAATAGGTAGGGTAAAATAATTCCAGGAGTTGGTACTTCTACAGGATTATGCATATATCGGGTACTTATTTATTTCTGCGAGGAACCACAGCGTATTCCTGCAGAAAAGTATCCACACCAATCACCAAACAAATGAGCTATCCATCTCATCCCAGAATAACCAATCACCAAACAAATGAGCTATCCATCTCATCCTAGAATAAAAAGAACACCGATATGGAAGAGAGGTCTCCTTGGTTATTCAAGCACACCAATTCATAGACATGATTATGAGATGGAAAAGACAAACATACCAACCAGAATTAATCATAGCAAGTCGGCCATCCTACAATTCAATAAATGGGTTTAAATTTCACCCCAATAAAACACCTAACAGTCTAAACACTTGGTTCTTTTTTTGTTAGCTGCAATCAACAAAACATCACCACAAATTCTATGGTGTATCCAAATCTACAGCAGCAGTTGCACCAGTAGCAACAGATGGAGGCCACTGTCTCACCTGCAGCAGCTGGCCAGGAGAGAGGTCGAGGATGGCCGGGGCAGTAGCAGCAGGTCTCAACTCGGAGACGCGGTCGGGGAAAGACGCAGGCAGCAGCAGCACGCCCGGCCATGAGGTCCACGGCCTGCCTGCCGTCGGGCGCCCTCGCAATGACGGCGTCGGAGGAGGCCGGCAAGAAACGGCGGCCGGGATCGACGGCCCAGCCGAAGGAACGACGAGCACCGACGTCCGATCCTCCGAAGAGATGGCCCCTCTTTGCAGCAAGCGCGACGCGGAAGACGGACCTCCGAGGGTCCCGTCGGCCGTCGGCGCCGTGGCCGTCGTGTAGAGCCGCCACCGCAAACCCCAGGCCACGCGCACGCCGAGGTCCGGACAGCTCGACGGAGCGTAGCGCATAGCTGCACGCGCGCGCCGGCGAGCAATCCGGCCGCGATGGGGTGGCTCCTGGACGGCGGCGCCTCTCTCGACGGCGAGGTTGGGTCCGCGTGCTCGATATACTGCGGAGGGAGGAGGACGGGAGATACTTTGGGGAGAAAGGGATGGCGGAAGGGAAGAGGGGCCAGGACCAGGGAGAGGATGGGGACGGCGGCGGATGGGAGCTGCCGGCGAGGGAGATGGAATCGAGAGGAGGGAGGTGGTGAGTGGGGAACGGGACCTGGCCACCTGGGCGCTCCTTTTTTTTTAAGAAAAAAGATACGGAACCTGGGACTGGGAGGCTGGCTGGGCGGTTTTGGGCCCAAAATCTTGCTCGGGCCGGAAATGAAATTTTTGTGGCGAGATCTCTAGCTCCCTCGCTCGTTTGGAAGGAAAATGAAATTTTGCGCGTGTCCAAATTTTGGGCGGGAGGTGGTGTCGCTCGCTCGTTGGGAAGAAAACCGAAAGAGATGGATTGGGCAGACGAAACGGTTCGATTTCAGACCGGTGTTGTGAATCGCAAAAAGAAAAATAAATACGAGGACGACGATGGTGGGCGACGGCATCGACAATAATGATTGTCGAGGGTGCTGGAGAGCACGACACCGACGCATCGGTAAGGATGGCCATGATTAAACTATTTATAGAGATCAATATTTAATTTGGAAACTTTCATGTTTCAAAGCTAAATTAAGACCAAGCACAATAGTTTGGGGTCCAAAATTTCTCTTGTATCATGCATGTCTTCGCAAAATAATTCGAGGGAGCTCACAAGAGGAGCTTGGAAGTGCGTTGATCGCGATACATATGAAATATGAGCTTGTACTTAGTCGCCTGCATGCATACAAATTTTGGTGTAAATCCATCATTTAGGGGGAATATTTTGGTGCTCAACCCATATACACTTCTCTCGGCAATTCGGAGTCACGTTCACTTTTATCGTTCATATGGTCGCGCATGCACCTTTCCCGTCCATCTTGTCCAGTATACATATCTCTCGTGGTTGTTGCATACACCTCTGCCGATCATCCAAACCCACATACACCATTGTCGGTGATCCAGTCCAATGTGCACCTCTCTTGGTCATATGGCCCCACCTACAGCTCTATCAGTTATCTGAAGCCACATGCATTTTTGTTGGACATCTCGTTCCAGATACACCTCTATAGGTCATCCAAACTCCCATCACTTATCTGAACTTCATGCACCTCTGTTGGTCATCCAACCTCACATGCATGAACCTCTCTCGCTCCTCATGCCCCCACATGTAACTTTAGGTCATTCTAACTTCCCTCACTCATTTGAACATGTACTTCCATGCACCTCTCTTCGCCTCTATATCTTGCATGCACCTTGTCTCTAATATTCAGTCCTACACATCCCATGTCCGTTTGGACACAACATATACCTCTCTCGACCGTCTGAACCCATATACAGAAATCTCGATGGTCTAGCCCCACGTACAACTCTCTAGGTCATCCAGACCCATATAGCTATAAGAGGGGTCTATCATTTCATGTGTCATTCTGTTCTTACTAACTATTATTTCTTGCTAGGACATATTTATTACCTATTATTTCACGAGCCTTTAGTTTGCATCGGGTTTTTTATGCTTGGAGTGAGTTATTACATATGATTTTATGCATCGTTTCATTTTCACGTGTTATTATTGATTGGTGATGCCAAACTCCCCCGACGGTTTAGGCATAATGAGTCCATGACTTTGGAAGCATATCTAATCACCGCTCTCAACCCTTGCTTCAAGAGACCGTACAAATCTGACTGAGTTTGACCGACTAAACTAGCCAAAAAAAATGGATCCTATTTGTTAGAGAACCATGAGACTCCATTGCATGTAGATTATTTTTTATATTTTATACTTAGAAATTATAAATTCCGAAATTTTCTATGAGAAGGGAAGGACCATAGTGTGTCGCATGACAACGAAATGGTATATGAAGTGATAGGTGATAAATGTCCCTAACATAAAATAAGAACCCTATTATCACGTCACAGCAAACTGGACCATGAAAATGGTACGTGGTAGGTATATCTAGACGATTTTCCGAAACAAGGAACCGCCAAATTTTGATGACTAATATTGGAAATCAAGATCACGCCAATCTAGGCTTCATGTTGATCATATTGAGTACAGTAAGTTTATTAGAGGCAATTTGATATAATACTTATCAAATAAGCATGATACTTTAATATATGTTGTTAGTTTATGCTACGAGGTATAAATTATATATCATTCCATATTTCGTTTCGTTAGATACAACATCATATCCATCGCAATTTTAATAAAATCTTGTATTTTGTACTAGCAAAATATAATACACAAAAAGTACTAATTAAGCATGGTTGAATTAGAAAATCCTTATCACATTGGGGTACCAATGGTTAGGCATATTATTTAGTGTGTGGACAAGGTTGATGCACTCCTCAAGGTGAGAGAGTGCACAATGGCAGTGGTGGATTATTAGGATGTGCGGGTCGGTGGGGGAGAGGGCACCGGAGGACCACTTGGTCATGAAGATCAGGCGAATGATGTTAGTGACCGAGCCGAGCTTGGACAAGGAGAGTACATTATAAATGGTTTAAATTCTAGACAATAGGGATTTGGAACATTCACTAACAATGGGACGACACATGAAATGATCAGGAATAATCATCTCGTGGCATGAAATGATAACGAATGGCAATAGAATGACACATGCAATGACATGAAAGAACTGTCTTTTACCATAAAATAATAAAGTGAGGGCATGAAACATCGCATGAAATTACAGCTAGTGGCTACCTCCTAGTATAAATAAGGATCCTAATAACAGGTGGGGATGGATTGACACATGAAATGAGAGGTAATAACTAACGTTCAAGCATAAAATTAGTCTATACCGGCACAGTAATAAAAAAATAATATGCAACAAAGAGACTAATGAAGAAAATTAACCAAAGACCAAGAACACAACGAAGAAAAGCATCCAAAACCCCTAGACGTATCATCGGATCCCGCATACACCCCTATACCTCGTTCGAAATTCGCTCGCTCGTCTGAACCGTATAGAAGTCTCTCGGTCATCTGAATTTCCTAAACCTCTTTTTGTCGCCCTATCCGGTATACACCTATATTGACCATTCAGCCCCTCATACACCTCTATTAGATGGAGGGGTACAATAGACTAGTTCCAACTTACGTGTCGGACGGCATTTCTGGAACGACAATCGGTGGCGTCTGCGAGAGAGCATGTCTTTGCGATAATACAAACAAACATTCACTCCTAAACCCAAGAAATAATCTACTGAGATAGCATCCCGTTATGCCCCAATGTTTGAACAGGAACATTGACTTTTAACAAGCTAGTTTCATGTAGTTAGCGGATACGGTTTCATTGACTGACATAATGTAATAGGGAAGGCCACAGGCAGCAGTACCATGATGTTCGTCGGCACGATGGTTTGGGCCCAATGCAAAGAACTACGGAGGGTAGCTAACTTGTACCTAGTCAATTTTGCATGTTTTCCATCTAACGAAACAGGCTTTCGCTACGCTTTATAAATAAATCTCAATGGCCTCCGATACAAAGTGATGAGAGGAAGCTCTTACAAAGCAGATCAAGGATAGAAAAACAAAAAAACAAAGGAGGACCAAACTTACCACTAAAAACGCCGGAACGAGCCAGTGGAACGAGACTCCATATGATGATGCCCCCCAGAGGGTGATGACGTAACACGTCACCAACATCAAGACTAGGATGGTAGAGGGTTTTTCATCAGGAGCCCAAAAGCGGCAAAGGTAGCCACAACAGCGCCTCCAAGATGGTAACAATACTGCATGCATCGTCGCCATTGGCGCCAGAGCGCAGAGCTTTCGCATGAAAAAACCTGCATACAACGTTCGCATAGACGGACTGCCCACTAATCTCGAGAAAGGTCTCCCAACCACAATCTGGGAGTTGCCGCCACCAACGCAAGGAATCCCCACAACCCGCTTTTCGCCATCCACATGACCAAAGAGCGAGGCTATCACCACCACCACCACGCCATTCGTCGTAGAGAAAACGTCCGTGCAGTCCACCTTCCAGGGCCACCGTCCCGGCTTTCGCGTCTTCAAGCTAAGGGACCAACAAGCCGTGAGGTCAACATGGCGGTAGAGTAGGGCCATCGAAAGATCCATGCCCGTGAGGGAGACATCCACAATCGATATGAGATCCCGTCCTCCATCGCCCGAGGCAGTCACCAACCGGACGCAATAGCAAGGCCGGTCAAGCCCAGGAGGGCCAGAACAGACCCGACTATCCCCGCCGCCGCGATGCCGCGCCAAGGTCACAGTGGTCCCTCTGCAGATAGAATCTCGTACGTGAGCGCTGGCCAGGGCCCGTAGGAACCCGGATTGGGCCCAATGGGCCTAGATCTGGGCCGAGCAGACCTAGCCACGACCACTTGAGGGGCTTCACCGGTCACCGTCTCCGTGCTATCCCCATCCGTCCCCTATCATGGAACCATCGCCGCTACGAACATCACCGAGTGCCCGCACCAGGGCCCTCGTTGGCCTGTCACCAGGAGAAAGGCGCCGCCCCACCCCAGCCATTCCCGCTGCCACGGCCCGAGTTGGCAGGAACCACCCAAGGCCGCCACGCCGCTACCGATCGCGCCGACGAGCCCCTTGGCGAGCTCGCGCCCCGATGGGCCACCACAACGTGCGTCGTTGGAGCTCCCACAACCAGAACTACTCCGGTAGGCCGCCAATGAGCTTGTGGGGTTACACGAACTGGTTGATGGGCTTGTGCATCAACGACATGGACACCACCTTGACGGAATGTACTACATCTGTATGGCACGGTTTTCATAAATTGATTAACCAATATAACCTCAGTTTGTCACTCATTCATGTAGGATCAAGACTGTTTTTAGTGGACGATTCAATATTTGCTAATTTATTGTGTGTATGGCCATCTTCTGTATTGATTTTGAATTGAGGATGACAACTTCTTGAAGAGCTTGTGTGAACCCATATGGTTTTGCATAACCAAGGTGCAAACAAAGAATATAATATTTGAACATGGGAACTAAGTCTGAAATAAAACATATCCTATTCAATCAACTTCTGGCGGCGACTACGCCCTGGTCCACACAGGGATTCTGTGTGACTACGAGGATGAGGATGAGGATGCTTCTCTCTTCCTTTGGTGGCCCAACTCGGCGTCGCCAGCCTGGTCGGAGAAGAAGAAGTCCAGCTTCCCGGACGTCATCGAGTGGAGCCTGAACAAGATCGACATGGTGTTCTCGTTCAATGGCCACACCTACTGGGTCGACCTTCTGTGTGGCGTCTCCTACTGCAGCCGCGACGCCCTCTTCGACGACACCGCCAGCGTGTTCGAGTCCGGCGGCTTCATCCGCTTGCCCGTCAAGACGAGGGGCTACCACCGCTGCTCCATGCCAGTGGTGCAGCACCGGACCATGGGCGTCGTCTGTGGCTCCTTCATCAGGTTCGTTTCCATCGACCACTACTTGAACACAATGAAACGCATTGTGACCGTGTGGAGGCTGCTGGGCCACGACAAGGGGTGGGAGAAGGAGCACGAGCTCAGCATGGACACCCTGTGGGGGTTCGAGGGGTGCGGCGACGTGCCCAAGGACTTGATGCCCATCCACCCCATCCTGAGCATCGAGGACAAGGACGTCGTGTACTTGGTGCTCGGCGAGTACCTGTCCGCCGCCCGCTACCTCCTCCTCGCCGTTGACATGCGGAAGAAGATCGTCACCTCTGCTCCTCTCGAGCCCAGCCCTACCAATTTAGTCTCTCGCTGTTTTGGTCGGCATCTCCTTAAAGCTCTAGTTGGACCTTGTGATGATGAAGGAGTCCCCATCGTTCTCACGAAGAAGAAGCGTAGTAGCAATACAGGAAATGTAGCAGAGGCCCCCATCCCCATGAAGAAGCACATCTGCTGCTGATGTTGGAAAACATCTTGAAATGATCGATTTGTCGGTTCCTTGCTGTGGACAGTACGTATTTCTTATGTTTGGCTTGTGATGTTTATCATCTTAATTTGCTCTTCAGTTACCAAGACATTGATTATCATATTGCTGTGGACCATGTTGAATATCTATATGTATCTAGAAGCTTAATTGGATGTTGCAGCTTCTGTTATGGTAATTGATGGTTATTTATCTCTTGTCTTTGATTTGCCATTCTTCTTTTTAGTTCATAGTTTGACTAGCTGAACCAGTTCTATGTTTCCAACTTTGATGCGTAATCGTGACCAGGTTTCAGTTGCATTAATTGGATGCTGCTATACTGATTGAGTATGTTAGATTAATTTAGGGACCCCTTCACCATTTTATTATGGTATGTTAGCATCCACTCAAGCCTAGCCCAGCACTCGTCCTAGGTTCGGACGTTCATGCGCATCTGGACCAGATACAAGTAGAGAGCCCACTACATCCCCAAAGCCCGGACTGAAAGGAGAGGGATACTCTCCTTATAAGCTGGTCATAGCCCCCTTGCCTAGGCGAGGTGGGACTAAACATTGAACAGCCTCACTAGGCTACAGGAGCCTTAACATCCCATCCTCCTGAGAAGCCCCTCAGGAAGGCATGGCAATGTTGGCTCTGATACCAGATGTTAGAGTCCACTCAAGCCTAGCCCAGCACTCGGCCTAGGTTCGGACGTTCATGCGCATCTGGCCCAGCTACAAGTAGAGAGCCCACTACATCCCAAAAGCCCGAACTGAAAGGAGAGGGAGACTCTCCCTTATAAGCTGGTCATAGCCCCCTTGCCTAAGCGAGGTGGGACTAAACATTGAGCAGCCTCACTAGCCTACAGCAGCCCTAACATGGTATAAGGTTTTTTTCTTTTGTGAATTTCCTTGTGGGGATCGAGATGCATATGATTATTACTTCCGGTGTGCGATCGGGGACAAACGAAGTGCAAAAGCCTTAGCCAAGAATTTGAAGATAACGTTTATTAATGCTATAGGTCTGAACTGTCTAATATCGTCTGTTCCTTGCACTATGGGGATCAGGGTCAGGATACCAAAGTTTAGCCTCGCAACATCCACTCTCCCAAGAGCATAACCATTCAGGATGGCTAGGATGTAGGGTTTTGTGAAGTCCCAAAACTTTTTGAAGAAAGCCACCGGGAAACCATCCGGGCCGGGCGCAGTGTTCACCTTCATACTCTTGAGAACTTCATCTAACTCCTCCGACGTGAAGGTAAGCATTAGATTAGTGTTCTGCGCCTCCGAAACCCTAGACTGGTCTGCCCAGAAATGTGGAGATAGCGAAGGGATCCTTTCCTCCGTCCCCTCCCCCAAGAGAGTTCGATAGACAGAGTAAATGTGAGCTTGGATGGCACAAGGGTCCGAAATTAGACCCTGCTCCGTCGAAAGAAGGGAAATGATACATTTACGGCGTCTACCATTCGCAATGGCATGAAAATACGCCGTGTTGGCGTCCCCCCTCTAAGGTCCACCTAAGGCGACTCCTCTGTCGCCAATATTCCTCCTCCACCGCGGAAGGTGGGTCAGCTGATCCTCCAGGTGGTACTGGAGGGACCATCCGTCAGCGTCAAGACCCGAGGAATCAGCAAGCGTGTCCAATTCGCGGATTTGGTTGAGGATGTCATCCTTAAGGTCGCGCTCGCCCTTACCTAAATTGGCCCCCAACCTTTGAGGAATTGACGGAGCCAACCCGAAATGTGTTGCCAGGCATCGATTGGGTCTAAAGGCGTGTTCCTATTGAGTTCACTCTCTCGCCATTTGTTTCGGACCAGCTCCCCAAAGTCTGGTCGCAGCAGCCAACTAGATTCAAAGAAGAATATGGAGTTGCGCTTCTTGAGTTCCTCCCCTGAACTCAAAATAAGTGGCGCATGGTCCGATCTGATAATCGCTTCCGCCATTAACGTGCAGAGAGGGAAAAGAATCTCCCAGTCATGTGACATGAAGACTCTGTCTAGGACACACCGGACCGTATCTGATTGTTTGTTGGTCCAGGTGTATCTGGCCCCTCCTCTCCGAATCTCCTTGAGCGCAAGGGAAGCGAGACAATCGTCAAACCTATGAACTCTTGGCCTATTGATATTCGCATTATTTTTATCCTCCGATCCCCTGATCAGGTTAAAATCTCCTCCAAGAACTAGAGGGCAAGGGCAGTCACGGACAACCACCGTGAGCTCGTCTAAGAATTCCTGCGTCCTACGGTGATCCGCCGGGCCGTAAATCACAAACATCGACCACATGGCGTTCGTGTCTAGCTGTCGGACATCGCCTCTAATAAAGAAAGAGCCACTACTCCACTGCAACACCTCAAAGTTATCTTCGCTCACCCCCATGAGCATTCCTCCCGAGTGCCCCTAGGCCGGGGTCGAGTGCCAAAGAAAGCACCCCCTGGGTTTATGCTATGGATCTCGCTATGGGAGAAGCAGGGTTTGATAGTCTCCTGCAGGCCAATGAAATCGAGGCGTTCTCGATTGATGAGCTCATGAATTTAGCCTCGGCACCCTGGTCTCCCGAAGCCATGAATGTTATAGAATCCCGCCCGCATCTAGGCGAGGGTGATTTTCCTCCGGCTACGCCGGGTTGCCGTCAAAGCGTGTCCCCTGCCTCTGTTAACTGTGTGAGAGGGTCGGGTCTCCTGTTCTTCTACCACGGGGTTCTGGACCCGAGATGGTGTGGATACGGCCGCAACCGTATCCAACTGCAGGGCGTCGTTCTTGGCCGACTCGGCTGCAACCGCTGCCTGTTTGGCAGCCGCCATCCAAGCTCGGCTTGAGCGATTTCTTGGGCACGAACAAGGGAAATAAATTCCAACTTCTTACCGTGATCTAGCGCGAAGGCAAGTCCAACATCGTGTGCTACCTCTAAAAGATGAGAATCCTCTAGGGAAGGTAAAAGCGAGAAGTTGGAAATGGACAAACCTGCGTCCTTGGTCTCGGCGCGCACCTGTGCGCGTTAGAGAATAGAGGTGGCCTCCACCCCATGGAGGCGTGCGCTATTGCGTGCGGGGGTGACCGGAACCATCTGTGTCCTGCGGGCGCGAGGAACCTCCACCGGCTGGGAGTTTGGGACAGAGTCCGCCATCGATATGTCGCCGTCGCCGTCCTCCCCTGAGCGTGCTACCACACTGTCCGACCATGAAGTGATAATGGTCGAGTCATGATTCGGGGAGCCGCGGGGGGTCGCAGCCTCCAAGCGAACCTTGGGAGCATTTGCCTCCTCCCGTCTCTTTTCCAAGGCAACGAGAGGGGTGGGCCACTGTTGACTCGCAAGAATGGTGCAGTTAGAGCCAAACTGATCAAGTCTCTCTGACGATCCGGCCATCGCCGGGGCGCTGCCACCACGAGGCGCAGCCGAGGAGGTCGCGGCCTCCTTATTCGCGGGCGCCGGCTAGGACGCAGCCCGCTCCGACTCCCTGGCACGGTCGCGGTCTCCCATGGCCCGCCACTCTTCTTCCGTAGGGCTCCTATCATCCAGGAGGTCGTCATCATCGTCTGAGTCAGGCCCGGCAAAGCGCAATGGGGAGGGAGGTGGTTAAGGGACGCGCAACTGCTCCACACGAATGCCAATATAAAGCCCTCGTTGCGGTGGCACAACTGTACTAGTCTATGGAGCTTGGTGGGGTCGCGGCATGCAAGCAGGAGTCTCACCGGGCCCGGGCGCTTGATCGACTCTTCTCGACTCTCACCGGGCGCCCCGGCATCCTCATACCCACCATGAGGCATTCCACCCTCCGCATCCGGCGCGGGAGACCAGAGATGAGGACCCAGAACTCCTGGAGAACCTCCGTCGGGGCGGGATCGGTGTCTGCAAGCCGGATCGTGGCAGACGAGTTGCTGAGCGGAAGGAACAAGCGTCCACTCTGCGAGCACAGTCGCAACATCTCCCAAGAGGGGAATTCCACCTTGAATTCCAGCCTCGAGATTTGGCGGAGCTGCCAATCCCAATCGCATTCCACCAGGTGACGCAGCTCGACGCCCAGGTCCTTGGCTGAGAGCGCCATGCCCGAGAAGGCGAGCACAACAGTGTTGGAGGCTCCATCCTCCGCCTGCTCGTCGTCCTCGAAATCCATGTAGAAAAAGCTCTGGCCCGAGACTGCTTGACCAAAGACGCGCAGGTCCGCGCTCGGGCTGCGACACGGACAGTCCGCGGAGTTGTGGCCCTCCTTGGAGCAGATCACACAGATCGGGGCAAACGTGCACGAAGCCTGGAAGTGGCCAGCCCGGCCACACTTGAAGCACTCGACCTGCAGAGTCGGGGTAGTGCCTCCCGTGTTCGCCACGGGGTCGCCTCCGGTCGGTCCAGCCCTAGGAGCATCTGAGACCTATCTCTGCTGTGAATTCGCAAGTTTGGGAGGGAGAGAGTTGCCCGAGCCACAACCCCTACCGCGCTCATCTCCCTGGGATGCCATCGGGCCACTGATCGCGGGAAGTTGTTGCGCCTCGTGCTTCTTCTCGCGCGCCAGCCACCAGTGCGGTGGGGGAGGGGCGGAAAGGGTGGACCCTCCCCCCCGTCGGTTTCCTTGGCTCTGAATAAGCGCCGCCCTGGACTCCGCCTCCGCCCGGGCCTCTTCCATCACCGGGCGCTTGCCGTTCGCATTGCTGCCGCTTCCAGCCCGGGAGGCCATGACCACCGCGGCAAAGGACGACGTGAGGGAGGTGGACGGTGGAGCACGATTTTCCTAGCTGACCGCCGCCGCCATCGAATATCTTCCTCTGAGGCCGGAAACCCTAACTCGAGCGAAGTAGCACCCTTCGGGATCCACCACCAGCTAAATACTTGGGAGGATGGGCCGTGAGGGAGTTGCGGGCTGTCCAGGGCCAGAGAGGGCCGAGACACACCAGCCTGAGAGAGGGGTCGCTCGGGAGCCCCCAACCCCCTGTCAATCACCACAAGGGGCTAGTCCAAGAGCCCACTAGAATCAGCGCCTGGCCCAAAGGGCAATAAGCACGACCCACTAGCCGGAAAGTCCCACACAGGGAGCGGGTCTCCCACCTCAGGACGCCCTGGAGCGTCCGGTAGCGTCGCTGCCGCCACGCGTGCGGGCGCCTCCGCCGACGGTCAAGACTCCGAGCAGCGCAAGGAGGGCCCCTGGGGTTGCGCCGGGCTCCGCAGGGAGCACGCCTCAGCGCTTGGGCCATGGAAGAGAGGAGATCACGGCGAGAACGCAGGTCGCCGTGTCACACCTCACGCCGCCGCGGGGAACCTCGATCCTCGGACACCAGGCGCGAACGCCGAGCACCGGTTCTTCCGCCGTGCAGGATTGGACCTCACCGCCGAGAGAGGAAGTCTCCCAAGGTGGGTAGTTGATGGGGGGATAGTAACCCGGTAGGCCCACTTCAAGATATAATCCGGCCCGAGGTGTGCTGAGTGATATCCGTCTTGGGGTAAAGAGATTACCGGAAGGCCCAAAGGCTTGTAAGATTTGTAACCCGGATTGTGGGCTGCGGTAAGGGAAGTTAGGGTTTGTATGTGGAGTTCGAGTAGGACTCAAGATGTGCCTTGGAGGGCAAGTTAGGGGTGTACGGGTGCTTTATAAACCGGCCCCTAGGTTTAGTTTGCCAGAGATTCAAGTCATAGTTGTAACACCTGTTATCGAGTATTCAGCATAATTCATATTGAGATCCGGCGAGTTATTTTCCGGTTCTTAGATTGCTTTCCGCCATGTCTTCCTTCGAGCTAAACCATCTCCCGAATACCTGTGTCGACTTGCCCCAAGATCAGTTACCCCCAGTAACATCTGCCGTGATTATCCCACGACAGTTGGCGCCCACCGTGGGGCCTGCGTCCAAAGGTGTTTACATCACGGGAGAAGCTCGGAAGAACATGAAGAACTTTGTTGTCGGCGAGATCTACTCTGATGACGAAGGAAAAAGGATAGTGGACAATTCCGGGTGGGAGTTGGAGCCGGAGCACCTCGAATCCGGATCCGCGGTATCGATTGGCCAAATCAGTATCTTCATCGGTATGGTACGTACGCTCAATTTAAAAGGACAATATCATGTGCATGTTACAGGGACTTCCAACAGGGACAAAAAGGCGTTAAAACAGACAGAGAATTCAGTTTCCTCGGCCACTCCGGGGTACTTGAGATGGGCAGAGCAAGAGGTAACATGGAGCAGAAGGGATCATCCGGAAGGAATAGAGCACCCCGGAACCCTGGCGTTAGTAGTCTCGCCACAGGTCAATGGTTATGAATTGAGAAAGGTATTGATGGACGGAGGGAGCAGCATCAACATCCTATATTGGGAAACCTTCTTGCGCATGAACCTCAAAGAATCTCAGCTACAGAAAAGTTCGACGGTTTTTCATGGAATCGTGCCGGGTCATTCGGCGCGCCCCGAAGGAAAAATTACATTGGAAGTAGCCTTCGGAGAGTCGGTAGATAACTATCGGGTAGAATGGCTCACGTTTGAGGTGGTCCGGTTGCACAGTCCTTACCACGCATTGTTCGGAAGACCAGCTTATGCTAAATTCATGGCTAGGCCGTGCTATGTATATTTGCAGTTAAAGATTCCAGGCCCCAAGCAGACCATCACTATCCATGGAAACCGGGATATAGCAGCAGAGTGTGATGAGGGAGATTCGGTGATGGCCGAGCAAGCCTGCAGAAAGGAAGAACTTAAATACTACCGGTCTCAGGTGGATCCGGAAGATGGCACGGCATTGAGAAGACCAGATTCTGAGGACGAAAGAGTAAAATTTAAGGCGGCTCAAGACACCAAGAAAGTAGATTTTGTGGAAGGAGACCCAACCAAGCAGTTCACTATAGGGTCCAATTTGGAAGACGCGCAAGAAAAGGCCCTAGTGGAGTTCATACGCTCAAATGCGGATGTGTTCGCCTGGACACCCAGCGACATGCCGGGTATCCCCACCGAGTTGGCAGAGCACAGTTTGCATGTGGATCCCAGGGCCAGGCCTGTGAAGCAAGGTTTGAGAAAAATGAACGAGGAAAGGAGAAGAGCTATAGGTGAGGAAATCGCACGACTATTAACCGCAGGCTTTATCATGGAAGTATTTCACCCGGACTGGTTAGCGAATCCGGTTCTAGTGATGAAAAAGACAAATGAATGGAGGATGTGCATCGATTTCACGAGCCTCAAAAAGCATTGCCCAAAGGATCCGTTCGCGCTGCCAAGGATAGACCAAATCATAGACGCGGTAGCCGGAAGCGACTTGCTATGTTTCTTGGACGCATATTTGGGATACCACCAGATTAAACTCAAGAGGGAGGATTGGGAAAAAACGTCATTTATAACCCCTTTTGGGGCCTTCTGCTACAAAACCATGACGTTTGGATTAAAAAATGCGGGCGCAACTTACCAGCGGTGTATTCAGAAGTGCTTCGAGGATCAAATTGGGCGTAACGTGCACGCGTATGTGGATGATGTGGTTATTAAGACCCGGAAGGCAGAGACATTTATTGATGATTTAAAAGAAACGTTTAAAAACTTGAGGAGGTATCAGATGAAGCTTAACCCAACGAAGTGTGTATTCGGAGTTCCGGCCGGGAAGTTACTTGGCTTTATAGTCTCCGAGAGAGGAATTGAGGCAAACCCGGATAAAATCAAGGCCATCCAGAATTTGAAGAAACCGGAAAATTTGAAGCACGTTCAAAAGCTCACGGGCTGCGTGGCAGCCCTGAGCCGGTTCATATCCAGGCTTGGAGAAAAGGCAATACCCTTGTACCGGCTTTTGCGAAAATCAGATAAGTTCGTATGGGATCAGGAGGCAGATGAGGCGTTTGAAGCACTAAAGAAGCAGTTATCTGAAGCGCCAGTACTAGCGGCGCCGGGTCCTAAAGAGCCTATGTTATTATACGTGGCAGCCGGTCCCCGAGCCGTCAGCGCAGTAGTTGTCGTGGAACGCAAAGAAGATGGGAAAGGTTACCCGGTCCAGAGGCCGGTTTACTATGTCAGCGAGGTGTTATCGGAAGCGAAGCAGCGTTACCCGCATTGGCAAAAATTGGTGTTTGGGGTCTTTATGGCCAGCCGGAAGTTGAAGCCATATTTCCAAGAACATCCCATAACAGTGGTTAGTTCAATACCAATGTCGGATATCATCAGAAACTCGGATGCAACGGGCAGAATAGCCAAATGGGCAATAGAGATGAGAGATTATCATATCAGCTACGAGCCCAGATCGGCAATCAAGTCCCAGGCCTTGGTTGATTTCGTTAACGACTGGACGCACACTGGAATGGTTACCGCAGTTCCAAGTTCCGAGTCATGGACCATGCACTTCGATGGATCAAAGCAGTACGAGGGGTCAGGAGCCGGAGTGGTGCTGACATCGCCAAAGGGGGATAAACTAAGTTACGTGCTGCAGATTCACTTTGATTGCTCAAACAACGTGGCCGAGTATGAGGCTCTGTTGCATGGCTTGAAGGTAGCCAAGGAGATGAACATTAGAAGGATACGATGCTTTGGAGATTCGGATCTCGTGGTGCAGCAGGTGTCAGGAACCTGGGACAGGAAGGACGCCACTATGGCAGCGTACCGCAGGGAGGTTGATAGGGTTGCCGGGTGTTTTTCCGGGTATGAAGTGGAGCACATAGACAGAAGAAAAAACGAGGCGGCGGACGCACTCGCCAGACTCGGCTCGCGCAGGGAGCCGGTTCCACCTAATGTTTTCTTGGACGAGCTATGGCGACCGTCAGTTAAATCCGAGTCTGAAGAAGAATTAGCAAATCGAGACCCGGACGTGGAGCTCGTGGCTACAATACGTGACGTCCCCGAGTGGACAGAGCCATATCTGGCATACTTATCACGGGGCGAACTACCAGAACAGGAGGTACTAGCAAGACAAATCGTGAGGCGGGCAAAAGGATATGCTATTATCAATGGAGAGTTGTACAAGAGAAGTGCGGCAGGAGTCTTTTTGCGCTGTGTGACACCAGAAGAAGGCCGACAGATCCTTAAGGAGATCCATGAAGGTGATTGCGGGCATCATGCGTCCACAAGGTCCCTTGTGGCCAAGGCCTATCGACATGGGTTCTTCTGGCTCACAGCTCTAGCAGACGCGGAACGGATAGTGGCAAGGTGCGACGGATGTCAAAGGTACGCTCGCCAAACTCATGTGCCGGCTATGGAGTTACGGACCATCCCATTAACTTGGCCATTCGCTGTTTGGGGTATGGACATGGTTGGCCCCTTCCATATGTCACCTTGCAAGAAGACGCACCTTTTAGTGGCTGTTGATAAGTTTACCAAATGGGTGGAGGTTATGCCGGTCACCAATTGCGAAGCGGCCACAGCAGTCAAGTTCCTGAAAAGAATTATATACCGGTTCAGATACCCCCACAGCATAATTACCGACAATGGAACCAACATGTCCCTTGGAGAGATGGAAAAATTTTGTGGCAGCAATGGAATCAGGCTTGATGTAGCATCAGTGGCACATCCGCAAGCCAACGGGCAAGTGGAGAGGGCGAACCAAGAGCTACTTCGTGGATTGAAGCCAAGACTGAGGGTTCCTTGTATCAGGGCCGCTGGGGCATGGGTTGAAGAACTTCCTTCCGTGGTCTGGGGTATTAACACTACACCTAACCGATCCACCCAGATGACACCTTTCTTCATGGTCTACGGCGCAGAAGCGGTATTACCAAGCGACATCATTCATGATTCACCAAGAGTGACAGCTTATGTGGAAGTAGAGAACGAGAAAACCCGGCAAGACGCCGTGGATATGTTAGAAGAACAAAGGGAGCAAGCCTTGGAAAGATCAGCCATATATCAGCAGGACTTGCGAAGATATCATAGCCGGCGGGTGAAAAGCCGGGTCTTCCAGGAGGGAGACTTGGTCCTGCGCTTGGTTCAGACAAACGAGGGAAAGCACAAACTATCGCCACCATGGGAAGGACCTTTCATTGTAAGCCGGAGTCTGCATAATGGGTCATATTACTTGATAGATGCAAGAGAAGAATCGTCCACAATCAACGACACTGCTCACACTACTGCACCTATGCAAGAGAGAGATAGACCATGGAACGTGGCTCAGCTACGTCCGTACTATACTTAGCAGAAAACGATGTAACAGGCAGCAGGTTTCAGACGCACTCTTTTCCTATCCGGGGCACCCTTGGGGACTGGATGGGTTTTTAATGAGGCGGCTTGCTGACCTAATTTTCTCATATCAAATAAAAAGGAGGTTATCAGGAAAAGAGGCAATTGTCATTTATACGGTGTGCATATTTAGGTCTTGAGGGCTGGTTGCTCCTATAAGCACAGCTGCAAACTCAAAAAAGACCCGGCCTTGATGCCAATGAGTTATAGGGGCCGTCACTCGAAAAAACGAGTGCGGCTACGATCTTATAACCGGACAAAGAAGTCCAAATTTCTCGGCTATTCTTACTTAAGCTCGATGTGACTCGCAACAAAGTGGCATGATTCGTTCGCTTACGATTAATGTCGGTCATGAGACCCAAACGGGACTTGCTTGACCCCGTTTTCGTATTGATGTAACAACATGGTATCCACGCGGAAGCCGGCTTATAGTACAAGGTAGTTGAAAGGGTCATCTAAACCACAAGTTATGCAGAGTATAAGGCTAGCAGCCGGAAACTCAACGATTATCAAGCATAACTTCAAACGTCATAAAAAGCTGTCCTGAAGTCTTGGGCATTTAGCGACAGGCCATTCGTTTCCTTGAAAAGATACAATCACGTGTCCCAGACGTGGAAACCCGGGCTGGGGGACTTGGGAGCTCTGAAGAAGAAACAGCGTAATCCAGCCGATAAAATTCCAACGAGCCATGCATCCGGGTCTCGGGGGCTTAGGGATCCGGGTGAAAGCCCATTCCCCAGATATCAACGAAACCCGGAGGTTGGGTCTCGCCAAGGAAAGCATAAAAAAAAGGGAGGTAAAGGTACAAGGTATCAAGAATAAAGTAAGTGGGTATCAAGAACAAGCGGGTGCAAAGACACATTAATCAAAAGCCCAAAGGGGCGCAAAGTGCATCGGGAGTATAAGCAAAAATATTACAAAAACCCTAAAGTATCAAAAGAGCACAGGCGCTCCGCTTAAAACAAGTAATAAAGCTGTTTTGACGACGCTTTGCCGACTAACGCATATGGAATGACAGGCGATATTCATTACTTCAAGCTGCAGGATCCATCTTGGCCTTGCCCTTGTTGCCGCTGGTGGTGGCGGCGCCACTCGGATTAGTAGCAGTTCCGGGTTGCGAAGCTGCAGGAGCAGAGTCGGCATCGGCCTTCTTGGCAGCTTCGTCCCTTATCTTGAGTGCCTCCTCCCTCCAACGGGCAAGCATATCGAACGGCTGGGGGCGGTTCGCCTTGACAACCTTGTCATTAGCATCATAAGCAGGGAGAATCACATCAATCTCTAAGCTGTCAGCGATAACGCTAGCCGGATGACGGACTTCTTTCTGAATAGCCTTGAAGTCCTTTGGCAAAAACTTGGACCCATCCAAGTTGAACTCTGGAAATCCGCTCATAAGTTTGGCCAGCTGTAGCTTGGGGCGTAGGCTTTAGCCAATGCGAGCCCCCGGGTTACCCCAAATCGGCAGGAGGACCGTTTCCAGTGCCAAATCCACTCGGGGATCGTGGAGCAGAATTCCAGTAATCTCTTCATATTATCTGGCTTGACATCCGGCAGTCGCAACTCATCAAGTATCCAGCTAACTCCGCCGCAAAGTTGGCGAAGAGTATTTTTGATGGTTTTTAGCTTAGCAGCGTCATCTTCTTCGGGGGCAGCATCACTTGGGCCTGCTAAAGGGGTAAAAGGAGCAAAGATAATAAATAAGCAAGCACAGTGGTTCATATCAAAGAAATCCGGGTCATAGAAAAGGTGAAATTTAAAAATCTTACCGGTCGCGGTGCGATAAACGTCGGCAATTTGCACGGAAAGTGTTGTCAGTTTGTCCTTAGCCTTGTGAGCCCTTTTCCTGTACCTTTTCGTCATTTTTTGGCATCTGCGAGCTTCAGTCTCCGCAGCTTCACGAAGGGCCGTTTCTTTTTCAATACGCTTGGTGGACCTGGCCAGTTTCTTCTCCAACTGTGAAACATAGTCCTGTAAGGAAGCATGAAGAGGGATTAGCCAGAAACATTATACAAAAGTTCCAAGCAAGTTACTTAGTAATTTACTCGGAACTTGGGGACTATGTGTGGAAACAATTGGTATTACTCGGGATTACCTCGTGCTTGGTTATTAAGGCGTCCAGTATGTTTTCTTCATCACCCTTCAAGGTATGGAGGGCATCTAGCATTTGCGCAAAGGTCATGTCTTCAGGGCGAAGTCGAGAAGGGCCGGAAGATTGGTCTTCCTGTTGAAGGGTTGCTCCGGGTCTGGGGGTCGAAACCCGGACCGTTTGAGTGTCCGGGTTAGGAGAACCCGACTTGGTCTCCAAAATGATATCTTCATCCACCTCCTCAGAGGGCTGGGGTGATGCAGTTTTTGGTGGAGGTGGGTCCTTAAAAGGGTCTTCTTTATTTCCGTCCTCGGCCTCGTCCTCAACCTCAATGTCCATGTTATTACTCGGCTTCTCCTCCCCCTGCCTTTCTGCTTCAGGAATATCCGGGTCACTCAGCGTAACTGTGGCACTGAAAGGAGAAAAGGAGACATTGATTAGTGGAATGTATGGAAAAAAGAAAGATAACAAGTGCGAGGGAATGTAAGCAAAGGTAGTTTACCCGGTGTTCACAGCATAGTCCGGGGGAAGCTCGCAGCTGGAGGCGGATGACGTTGGTAAAAGCACTGGTTGCGGTACGCGAAATTGCCCGACGAGTGGATGACTAGGAGATGGATGACGTTGAGGAGATTGGGAAGGTTGAGCTGGAGGGGTGCTGGCTCGACGAGCGGGTGAGGTGGAGATACCCGGGTTAAGGGGATCATCCCCCGGAGAACTCCGGGTCACCCTACGTTTAGTCGGGAGAGGGTCCTTCAAGAAGGATGAATGTGATAATCGCACATTAAGTTCATGCATAGTGGCAAAGGAGTAAGGCGCACAAGACATGGAAGAGAAGGGAACCTTTTCAACTACCCCTCTAGCTTTCCTTTTGTTTCCAACTAGGGGTTCTTGGTCAGACTCGGTGGCTTCCGGTCATTTTCTTCTTCCTCCTCTTCGTCCTCTGACCCTGAAAGCCGAGTAAGTATCAGATAAGAAAGGACGAGTGGTAAGAAAGGTGGCACAGATGAAAGGCAGATGTAAAAGGTCATGAAAGAGTACCCTCGTCGTCATCAATGGACTCGTTTTCCCCTTCGGGGTCTTGGGAGGGAGGAGAGTTCTCGACCTTCCAGAAGGGATCGTCAGCCTGTGAATAAGTAAATGCAGGTAGTGATTAGAGACTATAGCGGGTAAAAGTGCTGAAACAAGAAAAAGGGGGTCAGATCTTACCGCTGGAGCGGGATTCTCCCGAGTAAACGGGGGTAACCCGGTAGCGTTCTTTATAACATCTAGCCTCTCCATCAGAAAACCCTTGATGGTCTTGTTGGTGTTGCCAGCAGGGAAGTTCTTGGTGGAGTAGCGGAGGGAGTCCGTGATGTGACCCGAGTACTCGTGTAGCAACTTCGAACGGATGGAGTTGGGCTGAACCCGGAAATCTACCCAAGTCTTTATTAGATTAAGCCCAAGAAGGCCATGGGCTGACAGGGCTGCTAGTTTGGCCAAAAGGGGCTGAATGGCTTCCCTATCAGGCTCGGGTGCGAAAGCGCTAAAAGACTCGGAGGGTTCAAGGAGGCTCTCCGAGTAACCCGGCAATTTCCTCTCACCATCTGGAGAAGTGTCATGGCAATAGAAGAAAGATAGTTGCCAGTTGTTGACGTGGGAGTTCAAGTTAAGAGGTGGCATTAGTGAGTGCTTGCGGCGCTGGATGGATACCCCGCCACAGGTAAGAAGAGCTCCGTCATTGCTCTCGCGACATAGCTCGCATTGGAATAACTCAATAAAAAGATCCAGGCTTGGTGGAATGCATAAGTAAGATTCGGACAAGACTATGAAATGGGTAATATTCAACATAGAGTTAGGCCCTATGTCGAACACCCGGAGGCCGTAGTGGCTTAAGATTTCCCGGAAGAAAGGGTGACCCGGAGGACGGAATCCCCGGGTCACGTGCTCGGTAAAACAGATTACCTCATTCCCGGCAGGAGTAGGACGGGTCTCATCGTCAGGAGCTCTCCAATGTATCTCCTTTTGAGAGGGAAGAATTCCTAATTCGGCCATTCCTTCCAGCTTGGCCTTCGTCGTTGAAGACCGACCCCAGTTGGCAGAAGTGGTTTGAGGGGTCTTGGTCGGAGCCGGGTGCCTTCCCTGTCTTTTCGGAGCCATGGAGTTAACCTGCAAGGGACAAGAGATGTAGGGAGTAAGATTCGGAATATCAGATTATCCGAGTTTGGGAATATCGAGACAATGCGAAGGCTAAAATAATACCCGGATAATGCGCTACGATGTTAAGTGTGGAGGATTTCCCGGGTTACAGATGAGGTTGAGTAAATTGTTAATTACTTACGTATGGAGGTGGGTTGGGCGAACATGGATGGTTGCCCATACTTTTATTGCGAAGAAAATAGCTGGAAAAAGAAGGTTTCTCGGATGTTAATGGGACAAGCGGAAAAAACAAGGTGGAACGGATCTAGGTCGAAAAGCTTGCGAGCGATCTTATATAAAGTTGATGGTTGAAAAAGGTGCGGGGATGAATTGCGACTATGCATCAGGTGCTTAAAGGAGCTGAGGACTACCGAAGCGGCTTGATTTGACGATGCCGGAAAGGTAATTTACGGGTTGATCCAGATCCGATCCAAGTCAAATTGAAAAAATTGCAAGGTTCAATTGGACGATTGAGAGAGGCTTACCGAAGAGATTGATGTCCGAAATGAGGGAGATGCGAGGTGCGGCTTGAGTATTGTTCCGCCGCCCTCGATGAGAGAAACGAAGATGTGACGACAATGCGCGATGGCGGCGCGGGATGGCTCGAGGTCGAGTGCGGCCGGCAGTGGCCTTATCTGTTGTAGTGTGCGTAAGCTCCGGCGGCGGAAGCTGCGAGGGAGCGAGGAGAAAGGGTATGATGAGGTGAGGTGAAAGGCTTAGGGTTACCTTCGATTGATATTTATAAGGAAGGTGGTGGGCTCACCCCCGCGACTGGAAAACCGGAAGTTACGGGACAGTAATTATCCGTGCGGATTTGGTGGTGCGCGCGCCCGGAATGGAGTAAGATGTTCCGTTGGCGGAGGAAGTGTAACCTACCCCGGGATATATGTGACCGGTATCGTGAGTAGAATCTTGGCATTTTGGGGTTCAGATTTGGAAAGGTGTGTTAGGCATTCGGGGGGGGAATCGAGTCATCATATGGCCGTCATGGAGCTGCGCCTAACCATCTATCGAAGCAATTTAACTCGGTCCCCATGAACTTGGGTGTTTCATATCTTTTTCAGGGAATAGCGAGCGCTTCAAGGATGAATCCGTGAAACCCGCGCTATCCTGGGGACTACTGATGGGGGGATAGTAACCCGGTAGGCCCACTTCAAGATATAATCCGGCCCGAGGTGTGCTGAGTGATATCCGGCTTGGGGTAAAGAGATTACCGGAAGGCCCAAAGGCTTGTAAGATTTGTAACCCGGATTGTGGGCTGCGGTAAGGGAAGTTAGGGTTTGTATGTGGAGTTCGAGTAGGACTCAAGATGTGCCTTGGAGGGCAAGTTAGGGGTGTACGGGTGCTTTATAAACCGGCCCCTAGGTTTAGTTTGCCAGAGATTCAAGTCATAGTTGTAACACCTGTTATCGAGTATTCAGCATAATTCATATTGAGATCCGGCGAGTTATTTTCCGGTTCTTAGATTGCTTTCCGCCATGTCTTCCTTCGAGCTAAACCATCTCCCGAATACCTGTGTCGACTTGCCCCAAGATCAGTTACCCCCGGTAACATCTGCCGTGATTATCCCACGACAGTAGTGTCCGCGCCACACCCGAACTTGGGGATGAGGAAAGAGGGGCTCCTCAGATCCCGAATCGAACTCACCGTCCACGTCGCCATTGTTGTCGGAGAAGGACCAAAACCGCCCCTAGCAGCCCCCACCGCTAAGAGCCGACCGCGAGACGAGGGTGGGAGGCATGGGAACTCCGGTCGGGGGACGCTCGACGCCGCCGGGGCCGTCGCCATGCCCGTCGCCAGGCGTGTCGCCCATCTGCCACTCCCTATCCAACCTTCACACACTTGTTCGCACCATCAATCGTTTCCACACCATCTCGGGTCCAGAACCCCATGGTGGAAGAACAGGAGACCCGGCCCTGTAAAACCGTTAACAGAGGCAGGGGACACGCTTTGACCAAGGTGACGAGGCCAGATTCGTGAGCTCGTCAATCGAGAACGCCTCGATTTCATTGGCCTGCAGGAGACTATCAAACCCTGCTTCTCCCATAGCGAGATACATAGCATAGACCCAGGGGGTACTTTCTTTGGCACTCGACCCCGGCCCAGGGGCACTCGGGAGGAATGATCATGGGGGTGAGCGAAGATAACTTTGAGGTGTTGCAGTGGAGTAGTGGCTCTTTCATTATTAGAGGCGAGGTCCGACATCTATGAAGGGGTCGTTGCATAGAAAACAAAAAATTTCCTACGCACGATAAACCCGAAGGGCCAAGATCTAATCTAGAAAAGGAAAGGTAAGGGGCAAAGAGAGGGTTAAGGAGAACATACCCTCGAAGACACAAAGCGTTACAAGATCAAATATCGTTGTTGGTGTAGTCGTACTCACAACGATCCCGAGAGCGAAAAGATGCGCCGCAATCCGGCGGTGCCTCTGTGATCGGTCACATGTACGGTTGATGACGACCTCCATTCCCTGGATCCAGCAGGGCAGCGGAAGTAGAGGATCCCTTGGAAACCAGCAGCATGACAGCGTGGTGTGGTGGAGAAAACTTCGTTCAGGGCTTTGCCAAGCGCATGAACATCAGGTGGATCAGCGGGAGGATGGAGATGGAGATGACACCAAGTTGTATGTGGAGAGAGGTCCAACCCCTCTTTATATAGGAGGGGAGGCAGCCACGAAATTTTGGTGCCTCCACCTCTCCCCTCATCATGTGGGTGGAGTCTCCACTCAACCCACTCATTCTCCCATCAATTCCCACTCAAAATTCCAAGGGTTTTCTTTAATAAAAAATAAAAAAATATTTCTTTATTTTAATATTTGTTAATCCAGTTAACAAACATTAACACTTACCCCCTTGAAGTGTGTCGCTTTGTATTTTTTAGGCCCTTGTATTTCTTGCATTGCGTTGCTTTGTATGAAAACTCGTACCAACCAATGTGGTATCAAAATACCCAAAAATACTTTGTTAACTAGTAATACATCTATAACTTTTATATCAAGCATATACTCCTGAGCTGGACTTTTCCAGTTATCTTCTTTTCTGCTATATATCGTTTTGTAATTCTATTTTTAATATTCCATTTCCTTTACAGAAGAATCATTCAACATCAAACAATGCTAGTCGTACTAGCTCATTTTATTTAGTGTGTTAGTCATATACTATCACCCATTGAGTCATACTTTGAGTTTGATTGTTCTACTAATATCACCATATTAATAGTATTCTTCTAGATTCCACTCTTAGCAATTTCCAAGTAAGATAAACGACTTTACCCATACTTTTAATACATACCATCATAACAATTTTATGATGAAGCTACTATAGCTCGAAGGAAGGAATTTAGAGGATAATTTTAGCGTCCAACTTCTTGGAATATTCAAACGCCTAGCGTCTTCAATGATTGCATATATTCAAATAATATAATCATACATTGTCACGCTAAATTATACTCAGTCATGTTGCCATAAATAAGTTTCTAGATATCAATATGTCTTTCACTTGATTGTTTCTGAAAATGATTCTTTTCAGTTCCTAAATCACCTTGATCAACAAAACATTCTTTTCAAGATAAAGTAATATGGAAGCAACCATGACTCTGGATTCTAAATAGGAATTATTTACTCTCTAGATCAATCAATCATTAACCATATTGAGCTAGGTAGAAATTACCAAAAGTCTACAATAGGACTCAATTTTAAATTTCACTAATACGGTACCAATCTTAAATGATTTTTACCAGATCATAACAGTTATATCTCAATTAACAATATAAGTATAAGGTAGTTATGTGGATGCCAATGAATACTAAAATTTGTGCAAATTCACTTTGATTGGTTGTTCATGATAAATAAATTCAAGTTAATTCAAAATTATGCCATGAACTCCCACTCAAAAACAACATCCCTCTTAGTCGTCTTTATGATTACACGAACCAAATTCACTACACCAAAACCGATCATCACGTGAGATGATGTAGATTCAAAGGAGAACATCTACATGTTCATCATATCATCCATATGACTCATGCTTTACCTTTCGGTTACGTGTTCCGAGGCCATGGTTGTACATGCTAGGCTTGCTAAGTAGAACCGCAGTATATTGCATGTGTTTCAAGGCCATGTATGTACATGATAGGCTTGAAAACACCCATTGTATGCGAATGTTGAGTCTATCACACCCGATCATCACGTGGTGTCTCAAAACGACGAATTTTCTTAACGGTGCATACTTAAGGAAGAACACATTATTATCTTGATATTAAGTGAGAGGGATCATCTTATAATGCTACCGTCGTATCTAAGCAAAATAAGATGCATAAAAAGGATTAACATCACATGTAAGTATAAAGTGATATGATATGGTCCTTCTTGCACTTGATCTCCATCATGTGCATTATGGTATGATCTCCATCATTCCACCGCGTGGTACCAAGTACCATGGCACCCCAATCTTGATTGTCCATCAATAATAAGACAAACATATGGATACCTTACAATATATCAATAATTTAAAAAATAGATCATATCATAATCAAATTTATAACATTGATCATATCACATCACATGCCCAGCAAAAACTAGTTAGACGCCTCTAATTTATTTTTGCATATTTTACGTGGCTTAGGGCTTTCAAGGATAGAATCGTTCATACCTACGAACATTAACCACAACGTTGATAAACACATTTTTAACAACCCTTCGTAGATTAGATCTTAACTATAGTTGGTGAAACAGACAACCTCTCAGCCACAAGTGAGACAATTCTCGCGTACATAGTACACGTAAACTTAGTCTAGAGAAGCTTCATCCAACTATACCACTAAGATCATAAAATACTCAAGGAGGCAATAACATGATCATCAACGCCCACATACACCTATGTGTTCTACTCGTACAAAACATCTACGCATAAACCTGGCTCTGATACCACTGAAGGGGTCGTTGCATAGAAAACAAAAAATTTCCTTCGCGAGAGACACCCGAAAGGCCAAGATCTAATCTAGGAGATGAAGTGCAACGGGCATAGAGAGAGTCTAAGAAGAACATACCCTTGAAGACACAAAGCGTTACGAGATCAGATCTCGTTGTTGGCGTAGTCGTACTCACACCGATTCCGATAGCGAGAAGATGTGCACCGCAATCCGCCGGTGCCTCCGTGATCGGTCACACGTACGGTTGATGATGACCTCCGTTCCCTCGATCCAGCGGGGAGGCGGAAGTAGAGGATCCCTCGGAAACCATCAGCATGATGGCATGGTGTGGTGGAGAAAACTTTGTTCAGGGCTTCGCCAAGCGCATGAGCATGACGTGGATTAGCGGGAGGACGGAGATGGAGATGACACCAAGTTGTGTGTGGAGAGAGAGGTCCAACCCCTCTTTATATTGGAGGGAGAGGCAGCCACGAAATTTTGGTGCCTCCACCTCTCCCCTCATCATGTGGGTGGAGTCTCCACTCAACCCACTCATTATCCCATCAATTCCCACTCAAAATTTCAAGGGTTTTCTTTAATATATAAAGAAAAAAATATTTATTTATTTTAATATTTGTTAATCCTATTAACAAACATTAACACTTACCCCCTTGAACTATTTGTTAATCAAACATTAACATATACCACCTTGAACTATTGCAATATTCGCCGAAACAATTCCGATGACTATTTCAATATTCCCCGAAACAATTCTGGTGTTGTCCAAACTTTTCTCCGATATTACGTATCCTCTCAAATGCGTCATTGAACCTTAAGTGTGTCACCCTACGGTTCGTGAATAAGATAGACATGATCGAGACTCCTCTCCGATCAATAATCAACAGCGGGATCTGGAGATCCGTGATGAATCCTATATATTCAACGATGACTCTCGTGATCGTGTGAACCATAAATGTCGTGAACTATTCCCTTTGTCTCGCGATATTTTACTTGTCCGAGATTCGATCATTGGTATCAACCATGCCTTGTTCAATCTCGTTACCTGACAAGTACTCTTTTCTCGTTTTCGTGATATGACATCCTTGTGATCATATCACGTGCTTGCAAGCGGTGTCGATGTGATATCACTGAGAGGGCCCAGAGTATATCTCTCTGTCATTTTGGATGGAAAAATCCCACTCTTTATCCATGATACTCAACTAACACTTTCTGAATACCTAACGCCACCTTTATAGTTACCATGTTACGGTGTGACGTTTGATGACATCAAAGCACCCTTCCGGTATGAGTGATTGACATGATCTCATGGTCTAAGGAATAAGTTACTCTGTATGTTTGATATAACAATATAAACTAAATGACTTGATCGTATTGTTATACTTAGTTAGGGTCTATGTTCATCACATCATTCTTCTAATGATATGACCCCGTTATTAACAACATCCTATGTTCATGATCAGGAAACCTTGATCATCTATTAATCAATGAGCTAGTTAAAAGAGTGCCTTTACTAGGAACCATTGTTTGTTTATTAAACACACATATATCAATGTTTCCGGTTAATACAATTCTAGCATGAGAAATAAACATTTATCATAAACAAGGAATAAGATAATAACCACTTTATTATTGCCTCTCGGGCATATTCCCTTCAAGCTAGACACGAACGCCATGTGGTCGATGTTTGCGATTTACGGCCCGGCAGATCACCATAGGACGCAGGAATTCTTAGACGAGCTCACGGAGGTTGTTCGTGACTGCCCTTACCCTCTAGTTCTTGGAGGAGATTTTAACCTGATCAGGGGATCGAAGGACAAAATAATGCGAATATCAATTGGCCTAGAGTTCATAGGTTCAACGATTGTCTCGCTTCTCTTGCGCTCAAGGAGATTCGGAGAGGAGGGGCCAGATACACCTGAACCAACAAGCAACCGGGTCCGGTCCGGTGTGTCCTAGATAGAGTCTTCGTGTCACATGACTGGGAGATTCTTTTCCCTCTCTGCACGTTAATGGCAGAGCGATTATCGGATCGGACCATGCGCCACTTATTTTGAGTTCAGGGGAGGAACTCAAGAAGCGCAGCTCCAGATTCTTCTTTGAATCTAGTTGGCTGTTGCGACCAAACTTTGGGGAGCTGGTCCGAAACAAATGGCGAGAGAGTGAACTCAATGGGAAAACGCCTTTAGACCCAATCGATGCCTGGCAGCGCATTTCGGGTTGGCTTCGTCAATTCCTCAAAGGCTGGGGGGCCAATTTAGGTAAGGGCGAGGGCGACCTTAAGGCTGACATCCTCAACCAGATCCGCGAATTGGACACGCTTGCTGATTCCTCAGGTCTTGACGCTGACGGATGGTCCCTCCGGTACCACCTGGAGGATCAGCTGACCCACCTTGCCGCGGTGGAGGTGGAATATTGGTGACAGAGGAGTCGCCTTAGGTGGACCTTAGAGGGGGACGCCAACACGGCGTATTTTCATGCCATTGCGAATGGTAGACACCGTAAATGTAACATTTCCCGTCTTTCGACGGAGCAGGGGCTAATTTTGGACCCGTGTGCCATCTAGGCTCACATTTACTCTTTCTATCGAACTCTCTTGGGGGAGGGGACGGAGGAAAGGATCCCTTCTCTATCTCCACATTTCTGGGCGGACCAGTCCGGAGAACACTAATCTAATGCATACCTTCACGTCGGAGGAGTTAGATGAAGTTCTCAAGAGTATGAAGGTGGACAGTGCGCCGGGCCCGGATGGTTTCCCGGTGGCTTTCTTCAAAAAGTTTTGGGACTTCACAAAACCCTACATCCTAGCCATCCTCAATGGTTATGCTCTTGGGGAGAGTGGATGTTGCGAGACTAAACTTTGGTATCCTGACCCTGATCCCCAAAGTGCAAGGAACATGTGATATTAGACAGTTTAGACCTATAGCATTAATAAACGTTATCTTCAAATTCTTGGCTAAGGCTTATGCACTTCGTTTGTCCCCGATCGCACACCGCACCATTAGTTGGACACAATCCGCTTTGATTAGGAGCAGGACCCTTCACGAGGGGGTAGTCTACATCTAGGAGATCATTCACGAGACACAATTAAGGAGACTTGGGGGAGTCTTTTTAAATCTTGACTTCGAAAAAGCCTACGACCGGGTAGACTCGAACTTCCTCCGCGAGGTTCTACACCGGAAAGGTTTTGACGTCGGCTGGTTTCACCGAGCGATGGGGTTGGTTGTCGGGGCACAAACCTCCATCTCGATCAAAGGCGAGGCCGGGAACTTCTTCCGCAACGGAAGGGGGTGCGCCAGGGGGACCCTTTGTCCCCTCTTCTCTTTGACTTTGTGGCAGACGCCCTTGCTGAGATGCCGCGCAGGCCACATCCGAGGATTAATTCCGCACATCATCCCTGGGGGGGGTTTCTCATCTACAGTATGCGGATGACACAATCATTATGATCCAACCGGATGACTTAGCGATTGCGAACCTCAAATTCATTCTTGTATGTTTTGAGAACATGTCTGGCCTACGCATTAACTTTCACAAGAGTGAAGTTATGGTCTTGGGGACCAGCGATGAGGAAAAATGCAGGATTGCCCACTTACTCAACTGTAAGTTGGGAACTTGGGATCCTTCCCCTTCACGTACCTGGGCCTACCGGTTGGCGAAAGGGCACTTGTAGCTAGCTGCTCGAACCCGCTAACCGAGAAAGTTGGGAATAGGGCGAACCCGTGGTGGGGTAGATTAATGCCCACAGCAGCCAGACGCTTACTAATGCGTGCCTTTCTAGCCTACCCTTACACGCCATGGGGGTGTATCTTCTGGGAGAAGGGTTACACAAGCGCTTGGACACATGCCGCTCACGTTTCTTCTGGGAGGGGAACACGAGCAAGAGAAAATACCATTGGGTGAGGTGGGACGCGCTGACGAAACCTAAAGACCTAGGGGGGTTAGGCATTATGGACACTAGACTTATGAACCAATGCCTTATGGTTAAATGGATCTAGAAGATCTACTCTAGTGAGCAGGACTGTGGGCGCAGATCCTCAGAAACAAATATCTCACAGACAAAGATCGTCTTATGGACTCTATCCCCGAGGGGTCAGAATTCTGGAGAACCATACAGAAGCTCAAACCCCTCTTCCGCCAGGGGGCGAGACACAAGGTGGGCAATGGTACCTCGACCGCCCTTTGGAAGGACTGGTGGTTGGGAGCGGGCCCACTTCAGGAGAGATACCCGTCCATCTTTAGGTTGACGGAGTTCCCGGACACGTCCATCGCTAATGCTAGACGCATGGATCAATGGCATATTCCCCTCCGACGATTGCTTGGGTCGGGAGAGAGAGTGGCCATGGCAAACCTCCTTTCTGAGCTTACCAATGTTCGACTGTCATCAAGCGCGGATGCGTTTACTTGGCACCTAGAACCTTCGGGGAGGTTCTCGGTGCGCTCTCTCTGCCGGACCTTGTGCCAGGGAACCCCTAGGAAGCACTACAGTGCAATTTGGACCACCGCGGTTCCATTAAAGATTAGGATCTTTCTCTCGCAACTTATCAGGAAGCGGCTTCCCTCCAATGATAACCTTAGGAGGAGGCGCGGCCCTTCCACCGTATTGTGTGCCTTATGTGGCGACCCGGAAGACACAGATCACATTTTCTTCGAATGCTCCTTAGTTAGGTTCCTGTGGAGCACAGTTAGGGAACTGTTGGCTTGTGATTGGAACCTCGCTTGCTTCGCATATATCTTTAGGCACCTGGACGCTTGTGTTGGGCAGACTAGACACATCTTGTTTACGTGTTGTGTGGCGGCTTGCTGGGCCCTTTGGACGACTAGGAATAAGCTAACCATTGAGGGGCGTCTTGTTACACGCAATAGCAAAACAACGATGAAATTAAGCAAGATCGAACCAACGGGGACACGAGATTTTAACGTGGAAAACCCTTCCGACAAGGAAGAGAAAAAACCACGGGCGCCAGCCAGCAATACTTAATTATTTCGGGTGAGGTTACAAACGCGCCGGGATTTACAATGTGAGGCTTATCCCGTGCGGTGGCTTACAAGAGGTATATAAAGACGGTCCTGACCTAACTAGTCGGTAACGGTGAATCCAACTCGAACGCGGTAACAACTCGTAACTCGTTGCGCCTACGGCTCCACTCGTCAGAAGTTCGGCCTTTATCAGTATATACGAATACGAATTTGGATCACACCAAAATAACACGTCTCCCTTCACATCCTGCTGACGTCCTATACAAAATGTCTATTTTTCTACGGGTTTGGAGACCACTAGCTAGGAGACATGATCGTGAGGCGATGACGACGACGACGATTGGCAAGATCCGCGCGCTCCAGGCAGCCCTGAGGATGGATTAGACCTCGTCACCCCTTAGTCTTCGTTAGCCTTCCCATGGTCGAGGTTGGGGCCTCCACCGTGCGTGTTTGCTTCTTTGAACTGCATTTCCCGCCTGCGTGCGGCTTCTGCCATTTGTGTTGGCTAATTTACATTGTACTCTGTCTCGTGGCTTTATTAATTTAAAGCCGCGCTCTGCTCGAGCCTTTCGTCTAAAAAAAATTGTTACTTCTGTAACTGATGGGAATATGTTGCATCACTATATGCATCTTGTTACACGTCATTTTGCCATATCATGTGTGCAAATGCTTGTTTGGAATTATACCCTCCCTGAAGTTGGATGTTGCCAATGAACAACCATCTTCCTTGGCCAGTTTCTCTCTACTGACTTTCATTTTTGGCCCATTGCGTTTATCTTTTCGTTCAAACTGCTTTTTTGTGAGTGAGAAAGTGTCATGATTTGTAACTGATGCTATAATAGTAGGTATTTACTTTTAATTTTTCAGAATCCACACGACATATACTTCGTGTGCCTAGGTGTGGCCAGGAGAGCAAACATCTGTGTTTTGTTCTCAGCTCAAATGCTTGTGGAAACTAATAAGGCACAGTTTAGTCTGAAGATAAATTTTGCCATATCTTAGCCCTCACATGATGGGGAAATGAGAAAGGCGTACCAGGTCTCGGCATACTGCATTTATCCTTGCATAAGCAATCATCAAGAGAGATGCACGATGTTGCAGTTTGTGCCATCCAGCCTGAAAACTGAACTCCTTTGCATCGTTCTTGAGTCCAGCGATCCTTCAGGTGGAGGGTTCCCCCACCCCCGGTGACAGAAACTCACCAAACCCTGGAAATACCTCAGAAACAAACAGGGCCTAAAGAAAAAAAAATCCTGGATCCCATGTCCTTAGAGCAACTCTAGGAAAGCCTCTAAACTCCGAAACTGAAAACCGCGTTTCTAGTCTGCCTTTTTGGGATGTTTTCAGTCCGAGAGTGTGCGGGCTAGAACAAAAACTCAAAATGAAACTGAAAATTTGCTAAACTGCATAAACACAGGAAGATTCAGAGAGCATCACACCGTAGCTAAGGCTTACCAGCGGCCTAACCTAGGCGACGACGACCTAACCTAGACTACGGCGACCTAATCATCGGGGCCGAGGTCGACGAACTCCGCGTCCTGCTCGGCGTGGACACGCTTCCAGTCCGCCGTCCTCTCGTCAAACTCCGCCGCATGAGCCAGCCCCTACGCAGCAGCTTCCTCCGGCTCAACGCGGAGCTTCTGCTTCTCCTCCTCGCGGGCGCTGTGGGCGAGTAGAAGCTTGAAGACGGTGTTCTCTTCGCCTTCGTCGACGAAATTCTCCGGCCGAATCGTGGTGCCGGAAGCGGGGCCGGCGTGGAGCACAAGCTCGGCATCCGTCGCGCTCCCTCTTAGGCGTGAGGAAGCGGTGCGCCGCGGCGGAAGCACCCGCGCCGGCGTCGAAGGAGAAGCCTACACCCGCGCCGGAGGATGCGAAGCGGCGCCGCTCCGCCCGCCTGCGCTTCAGCTCCGCTACTGCAGCATAGCTTAAGTGTGGGGGCGGAGTCACCCCCGCGTTGGTGAACTTGTGGGCGCTGCGCTTGCGAGCGCGTTGGTGAACTTGCATTGTAGTTGATGTCGAAAGCTGCTAGCTCTATTCCCCATTTGGCAACACGACCCATGGCGTCCATATTATTGGTTATGTCTCCTAATGGCGCCTTGCCCATCACCGTTACGGAATGTCCATGGAAGTAATGCCGAAGCTTTCTTGAGGCAAAAAAAAAATTACTCCGTATGCGAGCTTTTGATAATGCGGGTAGCGCTGCTTCGACTAGGAAAAGACCTCGCTGATGTAGTACATTAGGTGCTGATCCAGGATATCTTCTCCTTCGTTCGCTCCACTACCACGGCTTACTTTTATTGTTGCTATTAAGTATAGTAGCATTGGTTCGTTTTCTTTTGGCGTGCCTAGGATTGGGGCTTCAACCAGCACTTCCTTCAGCTGCTGCAAGGTGGCATCGCTTCTATGGTCCACGTGAAGGAATTCGACTTCTTTAACAGCTGGTGTAAGGGAAGAGGTTTGTTTCCCAAGCGACTAATGAATCAGCTGACAGCAGTTGTCGACCCACTTAGCCTCTGGGCGTATTTTAGGACATGAGACTCTTGATCTCTTGGACCGCTTTTATATTTTTCAGGTTAACTTCAGTTCCTCTTTAAAACATTATGAAGCCATACGCTGTCCAGCTGGAACCCCAAAAACGCATTTAAGCGGGTTCAACTCGATCTTGTACTAATAGATGCGCGAAAGTTTCTCGTACATCGTCTAACAGGGTGTCTTGCTCGTTGCGACCGATTTGGTCGGCAAGTCACCTTTGCATGCAACGCTGGTATATTGATCCGGCGTTCTTCATCCTAAAGAGCATGTCATATGGCGCAATGAAGGAAGTCTTTAATTGATCCGACTCCTTCATCCATATTTAGTGATAGCCTGGATAGACGTCTAAAAACACAATAGCTCACATCCTGCTGTGGCGTCTGTAACTTGTGCGATTTGAGGTAACACAAAGGGATCCTTTGGGGATACTTTATTTAAACTGGTATAGTCAAAACACATTCGGAGAACCTCTGAATTCTACTTTGGTACTAAGACAGGGTTTGCGACTCCCTGAGTCCAGATAACTTCCCAGATGAATTCCGAGGATAAAATACGAATAGTTTTCTTTTCGATGGCTTTGCGACTTGGTCCAGCGAAGCGTCGGAGCCCCTGCTTAACAGGTTTTGCCTTGTCTTTGACATTTAGGGCACACTCGGCGAGCTCTCTAGAAACACCGGGTGACGAGGGGATGAATTCTGGACCTATCGGGCGAAGCTACCCGGTCCAAAGCCCAAGACCTAAGCCCAAAGGGAGACGCCATGGATAGTTCTAGAAGGCCTTATCGAGGCCCACCCGCAAAGCCTTGCGGATCAAGAAAGGAAACTTGTAACCGACTTTAGGTTATGGTTTGTAACCCCCCCCCCCCCCCGCGGGTACGGTTTGAGACCTGGACACATATATAAGGCCAGGAGAACCACCAGGAGGGGGACCAAGCAGTACCACACCACCAAAGCCTTGAGATTGATATCTACTCTCGACTCGAGCACCCCCACTGTAACCGATCTATTGCTAATACAGATCGACAGAAGCAGGAGTAAGGGTTTTACCTCTACGAGGGCCCCGAACCTGGGTAAATCGTGCCCCCTGTTAGCCGACGATTGTCACCAGTGCCCTACATGTTCTCCTAATCAAAAACCTATCGGGTCACCAGAGGGACTTGTTGAGATGCATATTCGACAATTGGCGCCGTCTGTGGGAACGGCGGGTGCTGGATCTACGGCATCTTCGGCCTCATCGTCACCAAACTTCAGCGAGAGCCCCGGAACTTCGACTCCAACCGATACGATCAGATTCGGGTCGATCATCGTCGCATCCCACTCGCCGGAATCACGCCCGACGTTCAGTGGACTGGAGAAAAGCGTCACCCTCACGTTCGGGAGCTTCCAATTCTGCGCCAACAAAGCGGGAATCCTGCACTTCCCCGAGCAAACCGATCCCGAAGGATCGGACTCTGAGTCGGTCTCGAGCCCAGAAGCTGTCGACTCGCTGCCCAACTACGCTGGTCGTGACCTAGCATCTAGCAGCGAATCCATCCGCCTCAGCACTCGCAACTTCCACACCATCCCTGCAGAGGAACCTTCTCGGGTCGGAAAAACTCGTCAATCCACGCCTAGAACTCACAGGCCATATCTGGCTCAGGTCTGCATGGCAGGACCGAGCGCCCCACCCGAAGAAACGGAAGATAGCGCGAAGGAACGTGAGCTCATCAAAGTATCGCGAGAAGCCTGGGTCAAGGCAAAAACAACCGTACACTCAAGCAAGCCGATTGAAGAAGGAGCCCCTCAGGAAGATCTAACCCCATACCACTACCATCTAGTGAAAGCGGCGACGTCGATCAAAGAAGCTGGCAAGGATCTAGCCGAGCGGAAAACGCTCGCGGATGAATCAAGCCAGCGTCGTGCGGCACTCTCCAAAACGCATTCGGTAGGGAACCATCCCGCAAAGAAGAGATACGTCTCGAAGACTGCAGCTCTCGATCTCGACTCTCTCAGCGGGATTAGCAGAACGCTCGATACATCCCTTATGCGGATCGACGACGACGGCAATGTCCACCCGACGATTCCGGCTGCCGCGGTCCGGGCAGCAGCCACGTACCTGCAGGCAAACAAGCCAGGACAAAACGACCCCGCGCGGGACAATACCAACAAGTCCAGAAGGGACTGGGCATGGCAGCCGTAAGACTTGCGGCTCAAAGCCGCAAACACTCGACGACGCAAGAGACCGAGAAAAATCCCCGGAAGGACAAAGAAGTACCCCGCGGACGCAGGAGCACCTCACCTAAGAGAAAGGAGTCACCTCCCTGCGCACGAGGAAAAGAAGCCCGACGTCGCGGAGATAGCCCGAGCAGCAGCGAGGATAGCCCGAGAGATCGAGATTGCAGCCCGCGACATCACAGCAGCCGCTCGCGACACCGCAGTAAGGAACCACGGAAGGAGGACGATTGCGACCAGCCTGAACACAACGCACGATCTGACATCGCTCAGCGCAAGGTCCACAAAGCCCGCGCGAGTCGAAACCGCGCGCGATCCCTATCCACCTCTTCCGACAAGGAGGCATGCGGTGCACCGTGTTTCACCCGCGATATTCGCGAAGCACCGATACCCAGAATATTCAAGCTCACAACGGAGGTCCCAAAATACGACGGATCGCTGGAATCCAAGTCCTGGCTATCGGATTACCTCACGGCAGTAAAATGTCAACGTGGGAACAAAACAACAGCCATGCAGTACCTCAACCTGCATCTCGTGGGCGCTGCGCGCAGCTGGCTCGAAGGTAGACCGAGGGCATGCTACGGATCATGGGACGATCTAACTTACGACTTCCACAAAAACTTTCAGGCAACCTACAAGCGACCTGCATCTATCGAGGAACTGCGGGCTTGCAAGCAAAAGAGTGGCGAATCTACTCGCGAATACATACAGTGATGAACCACGCTCAAAAGTACGGAGGGAAACATATCAGAGGAGGTTGCAGTCGAAGCCTTAACCAAGGGAGCCCGGCGGGCCGCTTTCAGAGAAGAACTAGGGCGAGCTGCACCCAAAACCATTGGGGAGCTGATGGCCATAGCCGACAGATGGGCTAATGGCGAAGACTCCGTGCGCAACAAGAAGGCATCTTTGCTAGCACTCGAGGATGACCGCCATGGTCGAAAGAAAAAGAGAAGGCTCTGCGATCATGACGATCGAGAAGAATTGGTTGCAGCAGAGTTCACGAGAAATCGTGACAGTGGACCTCGAGGAAACCGCGAATGGAAACCAAAGCCCGAGGATAAAACTTCCGAGGAAGACCTCGACGGTTACTTCACGCTACATCTATTTACAGATAAGCGCACAGGAAAGACCAAGGCAACCACCTCCTCAAGGACTGCCGAAAATTTCTCGACATCCACGAGGCCTTCTCGAAGAAAAATAGAGCTGCAGTCAGTCAGAGTTACCCGCAGCTCCCAGGCAGAGGACATCAGGGATTCCACCCTCCACAACCCCTACCTCCACCGGGACATCCAAAAATGGCGTTGGCCGCGCTACCAGTGCCACCCGCCGCAAATCCATGAGGCAATAGATACCCGAACCCAGCAGGACTTCTCAGGATGATGCAACCAGTCTGCCCCTCCCGCAGAGCCCAGAAAACTAACACGCGCCAAGTGGTCATGGCAGTACAAGCTCCACCGTTCGCACCCGACTACCTGAAGATGGCAGACCAGTCGATCACTTTCTCCAAGGATGACCATCCGCCTCGGGTACATCGACCTGGACACGCCGCGCTCATGATCCAAGCGCAAATAGGAAGTTACGAGCTTGCGCGGGTGTTCATGGACGGTGGCAGCGGAATAAACATCATTTACGCGGACAGACTCTGTAGGATGAACAAGAACCTGGATGGATTAGCAGAATCAGAAACATCTTTCCACGGGATAGTACCAGGCAAAGCAGTCCGTCCGCTCGGAACTATCAACTTAGAAGTGGTGCTCGGAAACCGGAAAAATTACAAGCGTGAATTCCTCGACTTCGAAGTAGTCGACTGGCCCTCACAGTACCACGCCATTCTTGGCCGAACTGCGTTCGCAAGATTCATGGCAGTACCACACTACGCCTACCTGAAGCTCAAGCTACCTGGGGAACACAACACCATCACTATCGACGGCGACTTCCAAACATCCAACAAGTGCGACATCGAGTTCAACGAGATCGCAAAATCCTTCGGGATGCAGGAGGAACTGGAAGAGTTGGCAAAAACCACGAACCACTCCGTGATGCCTCTCACCAAAAAGAATGCCCCAGTGCTCGAGTTCAGCGCAAACAACGACACTCGAAAGCATCAAGTACACCCGACGGAGCCCGCGAAGACAGTGATGGCGTCCACCACCCTCTCGCCAGCATAGGAAGGCACGCTCGTCGAACTCCTCTGTAAGTACTGGGAAATCTTCTCCTGACAGCCTTCAGATATGCCAGGGATACCCAGGGAGTTCGCCGAGCACTCACTCAAAGTTTTCAAAGACGCCAAGCCTATTAAGCAAACAACCTGACGGTTCTCACAGCCAAAGCAAAAAGCACTTGGAGAAGAAGTGAACAGACTACTAGCCGCAAAGTTCAACAGAGAGATAAAGATATCCACTTGGTTAGCAAACCCAGTGCTGATCCCGAAGAAAAATACTGACATCCTTCGCGTGTGCATCGACTACACATCGTTGAACAAACACTGCCCCAAGGATAACTTTCCCCTCCCACGGATTGACCAGATCATGGACTCCACCGCAGGCTGCCAGCGTCTCTCCTTCTTAGATGCCTACTCAGGTTATAATCAGATTAGGATGAAGAAGGAAGACGAGGAAAAGACAGCATTCATCACACCTCACGGTGTCTACGGCTACACGACAATGCCCTTCCGGCGAAAAAACGCAGGCGCAACATATCAGCGCTGCATGCAAAAATGCCTCACCAAGCTCATTGGCAAGAACGTACAAGTGTACGTTGACGACATCGTCATCAAGACTCGAGTGGAGGACACGCTCCTCGAGGACATCAGAGAGACATTCGACGCTCTGAACGCATACAACGTCAAGCTCAACCCGACCAAATGCGTCTTCGGCGTCCCTGCAGGACAACTTCTCGGGTACCTGGTGTCCGCTCGAGGGATTGAAGCCAACCCAGATAAAATCCAAGCGATCTTGACTATGAAGGAGCCAACCAATCTTCGCGGTGTACAACAGCTCGCAGGGCGATTAGCCGCCCTGATCAGATTCATTGCAAGATTAGACGAGCAAGCATTGCCCTTCTACAAGCTGTTGAAGAAGACAGATAAGTTCGAGTGGACACCCGAAGCAAAAAATTCCTCGATCTGAAGCAATTACTGCAGAGCAAGCGCGTCCTGGCAACGCCACAAGAGAAGGAGCCCTTATACCTCTATCGCCGCAACAAACCAAGTCATTAGCACGGTCATCGTGGTCGAGCGGCTAGAGGAGGGAAAGGCATACGGCGTCCAAAGACCTATATATTACATCAGCGAGGTGCTTTTGCCATGCAAACAGCGATACCCTCCTTACCAAAAACTCGCGTATGGCGTGGTACTCACAGCTCGAAAACTCAAACACTACTTCCAAGAACATACTGTCACGATGCTAAATGACGCATCACTCGGTACTATCGTGAACAATCCCATGGCATCCGGAAGAATTGCAAAGTGGAGCATCGAGCTAGGCGCCTGAGACATCATATACGCAGGGCGCAACTCTGTGAAATCCCAGGTGCTCGTGGAATTCCTAAGCGAGTGGAGAGAACTGCAAACACCAGGACCGCCAGAATACACGAGCAACTAGATCATGTACTTCGACGGGTCGAAGAGGAACGAAGGAGCTGGAGCCGGAGTTGTCCTCATATCCCCTAGGGGAGATAAGCTGCCGTACGTCCTGAGGTTGGACTTCCCACCCGACGACCCAGCATCCAACAATGATGCAGAGTATGAAACCCTCCTTCACGGCATGAAAATGACGATTGCCTGCGGAGCCACCCCATTCATGATCTATGGAGACTCAAACCTCATCATACAACAGACGATGAAGGAGTGTGATGCTATCGCGGATAACATGGTCGCTTATCGCGACATGTATAATCTGCTCGAAGGAGGTTTCAAAGGGTGCGAACTAAAGCACATTGCACGATCCAGCAACGAGGAAGCAGATAAACTGGCAAACATGGGGTCTACAAACACGGCCATACCGCCAGGAATATACTTCGAGCGAATGATCAGGCATTCAGTCAAGGTCAAGAAGCCAACGGGAGCACCCGCAGCATTTGAGACGGACGTCAGCCCGCAAATCGATGTCATCGAGCTCAGCCACAATATTTGAAGACAGGTTTTTCTGGTCGAGCCAGTCTGGACGCAGAAATACCTCGACTATTTGTCCAACAAACAGCTCCCAGTAGACGTTTGCGAGGCCCGACAAATAGTAAGACGCAGCAAATCCTTTCGGGTGCTCAACGGAGAGCTATACAAGCATATCATATCAGGAATGTTGCAGAGATGCATAGCACCCGAAGATGGCAAGGAACTGCTACAAGACATACACCAAGGAGATTGTGGATACCACGCTAGCTGGAAGGTAATCGTGGGCAAGTCTTCCAGGGCATGATTCTACTGGCTCACGGCAGCCAGAGACGCAAAGGACCTAGTCGACAAATGCAATGCTTGCCAGAGGTTCGCGCCCAAGCCACACGCCCCCACCACAGAGCTCCACATGATCCCTATCGCCTGGTCCTTTGCTCAATGGGGGCTAGACATGGTAGGACCCTTGCGCAAATCAATGTCTGGCGGATACACCCACCTGCTCGTGGCAGTCGACAAATTTACAAAGTGGATAGAAGCCATGCCAGTCACCTCCGCACATGCTGAGTGCGCCGTGAGATTACTCAATTCCATTGTGTGCAGATTTGGCATATCACACAACATCATCACGGACAATGGGAGTAACTTCACGGCCAAGGAAACGCGGGACTTCTGCGAGGAAAAAGGAATTACCCTCAGCTTCGCCTCGGTCGCCCAACCGCAAACGAACGACCAAGTCGAACAATCCAACGGGTTAGTTTGCGCTGGCCTGAAGAAGCGGCTACTCGATAGACTGCACCCAGCAGCAGGGCACTGGGCCGAAGAACTACCGTCGGTACTGTGGAGCCAGCGCACAACTCCAAATCGGTCAAGAAATTACACGCCATTTTTCATGGTATACGGAGCTGAAGTTGTCCTTCCCGAAGATGTCAAATTCAGCGCTCCACGAGTCATCGCATATAGCGAGGAAACTTCAAACAGGGCACTCGCAGAAGACGTGGACGCACTGGATGAGATACGCGATATTGCACTCGCAAGATCCGCAGTATACCAACAATCGCTGCGCAACTATCAAAGTCGCCGTATACGCCACAGATCTTTTGTGGCAGGAGATTTGGTGCTACGGCTCAAACAGAAGGAATGACACAAGCTAGAGCCACCATGGGAAGGACCCTTCATAATATACGAAGTTATCCCAGGTGGCGTGTATCGACTGAAGAACCCGAAGACTGGTGGCATCTACTCCAACCCGTGGAACGTTGCGCATCTCCGCAAATTCTACCCTTAGGATTATTCTAATCGCAAGAAATAAGGCTCTACTAGTCACTTTGTAGCTCGATCAAATACATGGCTTCTCATCCATATCAATAAAACACATGGTTCCTCAACCATAGCTATTCGCATCTCCGATTTTTACATGCTAAAAACAACAGGTATACACCCCAAACAAACGGGGGCTACGCCTAACTAGCATAAAAAATATATTTTTGAATACAAGGCATAACAAGGTCCACACCTTATAAACACCTTAAAAACATATCGAGTGAGCTATACATGGTCACAAGGCTTACACCTTCAAATATATTACAACCAGAGTACAAGATATTGACATCCTCAACTTACATCTGACGACGCGCAGTCGTCTCGGCAAGCATCTGATCAATCTCCTCGGAAGTTATTCGAATAATTTCCTCCGCTGCAAAACGAACGACTACATAATGAGCAGAAAAATCGATTGGAGAGTGAGGAAGCCTCGCCACAGAGTTAAAGTTGATCTCAGATGCCACATCCGAACAAAGGCGAGCATTACTTGAGATCCACAGATAAGTTGCTGGCGGACACACTCGCGAACTTCTCCTACTCGACCAAAGATCCTTAGCAAATTGTCCAACCCTTCTGGAACGGTGCCCAATGGGTAGAACGTCTGGTGCACAGACGTAAGGGCCTCGCGACAGGAATCGACAAGTATCTTCTCCTGGCCAGCCCGATACTTCAAACTGGCCAAGATAAAGCCTCGACTGCGGTCAGATCATAAATTGTTCGCATGCGGCTTTGAGCTACCCGCCTCATAGACAATGTGATTATCTACCCAGTGGGTTTCACAAACTCCGTCGGGCTCAACAACTGCAAATACAGCCAACAAGTCAAGATAGAAAAGTAAACAAGCAGCAAAGTATTAGGGGGCTCGCAAGCTTACAAAGCATGTCTTTTGCAAGGGCGGCCAGCTTTTTCATCACAAACTTCTCGCGCTCAGCCGCAAGTTTCTGCTTTGACTTGGCCACATCAGCCACTCCCCGGAGAGGTTTTAGTTTGCATTCTCCATCCGCGACACGGTCACGGAGTGAGGCGAATGTGCTGGCGGCAGCAACAAGGGAATTCACATGCGCAGTAGACCCACTAGAAGACTCTACGCTGGGATCAAGTACCTGGAAAAGAAGCAAAAGCAAGTTCAGGAAAACAACAAGACCCCACTCGACAAACACACCACCCATCTATCGGATGCTCGGGGGCTACTCCCATCGGGAGCACATAACAGTGAAACACAACAATCAGACACTGAAGATTTCAACGAACACTTCGATTAAGCAAATACGGGAATACATCCCAAGGTTCATTACATCGACAGACAAAAACAAATATAAACTAGCCTAAGGGTCTGCAGAAGTATTGCCACTCGCAGCAGGCTGCCCCTTGCGACTAGTACGAGCAAACACGTCAGAGAGCTTCTTTGCAAGGACTTCAGCCTGAGCGTCAAAGGGACGGAGCGCTACCTTTTTGCCTAAGACGTCGTAGGGAAGACTCGAGAACACCTTCTCCGGGTCATCCGAGACTCCGTGCGCCAGCGCAAATTGGATAGCCGTCCTAGCCCCGCACTCAGACTGGGCGACTGAATAATCCTGGAGGAGATTTTCATTGTCCAAGAACACTCTCAGAAGGCCGCCCAGCATAGGCGGAACCGCCGCATCCACCAGTAGGCACTCGTGGAACTGCGTCAACACTCGGGTGGCTTCACCAACGAGAGAGCAGATCCCACTCGCATGCTTCTGGAGCTGGGCGCAGCAATCTTTAAGGGCGTCCAGTCGCTGGCTCCCAGGCAGCTCCAGTGCAACCCCAAGGACATCTACAAAAGGATACCGTAAATTTCCGAGATAGCAAATTAAGATGCATTGCAACAGAAGAATAGTCAAGTGTGGCTTACCCGCAAACTTCTGGGCCAAGGGACGGATGATGCTAACAAAATCACTATCATGCTTGGCACCTGCCTCCTCCAATTGCTTCGGCGCCTCTTGAGTCTCGACGAGTTTCCCCTCAGAATCAGCTGAATGCTTGCGAGTGGACTCCAGCTCCTTTCGGGAGGACTCCAACTCAGCTTCAAGGGTTTTCACCCGAGCGAAAGCTTCAGCTTTCTCGGCCTTCAGGCAGGTAACTTGATCTATAGAGCAACGAGCACATCTTAAGTAATTTTCGTGATCAACAAAAACAGTAAAATGGAGTGGATTAACCTACCTTGAAGAGACCGGCAGTCCTCGACGAGTCGATTGCGATCCACCCAAAGGGAAGCGCAATCCGCCTCAGTCGAGAGCACTCGACAACCAATGGCGGCAAGGGAGTCGAGAAGAGACTGCAAAAGCACAGGACAAAAGTTCGAGTTAGGGACAAAATCTCTTGAGCCTATACACGACTGAACATAGTCGTGTATAGCCTCGGGGGCTACTCCCACCGGGAGCACTGTCGTGCACCCGATAAAATCAAGAAAAGCGAGAAAGGAAAAAGCTCAAACTTGAGTCCATGGCCAATCGCAAGCGATCAACCACGGCCTCGGGGGCTACTCCCATCGGGAGCACTATCGCGCACACGATAGAAATCATGATCAAACGAAGTAGAAGATACGAGGAGAAGCGATAAAATTTACCTGGCCTTGGGCGATAGACAGAGGGTCCGCCGAGCTACCCGAAACTTCTTTGCTCGCCGAGGCCCCACCCGCGAAGCCAGGCAACCCGTACTCTGGAGCTGCGGTTGCCTGTGCAGGACTTGGAGACCTTTGGGTGGTCTCTGCAACTGGAGCTTCACCCGCAATTACTTCTTTCCTCTTCACAGAGGGAACATAAGAAGCGTACTGGCCGGGGCTGGTGGTTTGAAGGCTACTATGGAAGGAAAAGTCAAACACAGACACAAAGAAGAGGGAAAATATTCTCGACTAAAGGACAATGCACAAGAGAAACTTACTCATCCTCGTCGTCGTCATCTAGAATGTCCACATTCTAGGCGGTAGGAACCTTCGACTTGCGGCCCAGGGGAGGAAGCACATTTAGAGGCGCCACCTGGAGAGGCTCGGTCGCCTTGCCGGACCCATCACCCAAGGAACTGTCTTTGGAATTGGCTTCGTCATCCCCATGCCTGCGGCCCTTACGGCGATGGAGTTGATCGCTACCCGAGTCTTCCACATCGTCTGAAGAGTCGTGCTCGGATCTCGAGTCAGCTTCAGCAACACTGGTTCGAGAGGGGTCTCGACGTTGCTTGCTAGGAGATCCGAGGCGTCTTCAGCCGAGACTGGCGGGTAGCATGTTGCTACCTTCAAACTCTACGAAAGAAGAAGAAAAAGAAAGAAGAATTTCAGTCAATAAAATTTCGGATGGCAAAGAGAACAAACAAAAACAGGACAAAAACTTACATCAGCTGGAGGAGGTTTTGCTTCCTCGAATGGCTCAAGACAACAGGCCGAGAAGGCCTCTCCTTTCTTCAGCTTGGTGATAGCCGCAATCTTTTTCTCAAACTCGGCGTTTGAGAGAAGGTCTTCACAGACGCGGCTCGGGTCTTGCGTACCTTGATACTCCCACATAGTCGAAGGCCTCTCTTGAAGGGGATGGATCCTCTGCCGAAGAAAGACAGTCGCCAAATGCAATCCATTCAGCGGAACCCCCATCGCCTTGTTGCGGAAGCTCCCCACCTTCGTGAGTAGAGGGGAGACAATCTTGCTGTCTTTGGCGTTAAGCTTATGCGCCCAGGATTTCCTGCGCTTCAGAGTCGCGAGTGGATGAAACTCAGGAGCTCCGCCCACGCTGTTGTCGATGACGTAGAACCACTTCTTCCGCCATCCTTGCGCGGAGTCGACGAAGTACATCTCCGGGTAGGGGACGTCCGTCTTCGCCAGGATCCCAAACCCGCCGGTGCGCAGTGGCTCCCCCAGCTCGCCTAGTCGCGAGTTCTCTCGGAAGATGCGCACCTTGAATAGGGCCTTCCAGAGGCTCCAATGCGGGCAGATGCCTAAGTACAAAGTATGATAAAGCACGAGATGTGCTGAATCACATTTGGAGGCAGGTCATGGAGTTGTATGCCATAGACATACAACAATCCAAGAAGAAAGGGGTGGAGAGGAAGAGAGAGACCACGCGAGACGTGCTCCGTGAAGATCACACGCTTGTTTGTGCGAGGATTTGGTACCTCTTATTTCTTGGGGAGGCGCACGCGCTTCTCGCTGTTGGGAGGCAGCAGCCCCTCCCGTTGCATCTCATTGATGCTCTTCTTGGTGGTGTTGGCGAAGTGCCAATCGCCCGATCTCATAGAGGGCAGCGCGGAGGCGTCTCCAGCTTCTTTCGACGAAGACACGGCGGCGCTGCGTTTCTTCCCTCCAGCCATGGGAGCTTCTCAGTGCTTGCAGACGAGGAGGTGTGCGCGAGGAGGAAGAAAAAGAGAAAATGGCCAGTAAATTTACCCATTTCCTAAGGACGGGTACTTATACACGGATTGAACCAATCTGAACTGTAGATCGGGCGACGTGGCGCCCATCGCGCCTGCCACGCGGGAGGTGGAAACGAGGCGGCGCCCCTGCCACGATCATTACAGCAGATCGTGCGCATTTACAACGTGTGGCTTGCGGGAAAACCGGAAACGACCTCTCGTTTCTAGTCAAAAAGCTGACAAGGTGGGCCCTGGTGCCCTGCTTCGCTCTGTCACGTCCCATCGGAAGGAGTCAGAATGAACAAGTGCGCGATGACATCATTGCATACTTCATCAAACCCGAAAGTTCTTTCGGATGAAATCCCTTTCACGAAATTTCTTTCGTATGTGCATATCAAGACACGAAAACTCTTTCGCATAAAATCCCTCACACGAAATTTCTTTCGTATGGGCATATCAAGACGCAAAAACTCTTTCGCATAAAACCCCTGACACGAAACTTCTTTCGTATGGGCAATGCAAGGCTTCCAGGCACGAAAACTCTTTGGTATGGATAAAAAATTACAAGTGCAAGAATCTCTTTGCATAAGCAACAAGAAGGGAAACCTATTCATTCGAAAAATCTCAAGGTAATATTTTCGAGTGCGCAACTCCTGCCACTCTGTCACACGATGTATATACACATCCCTACCCTGGATTGTTCAGCCGACTAGGCACATCCGGATGCCGTATTTTCTCGAATACGAAGTTAAGAACCAAAAGATCTCTCTTATGGGCCTCGAATCGCACTCAAGCTGCGTCCTCCGGTAATTTTCCGTGTCAACAACACGAAGAAAAATCCTAGCGGACGCGCCCGGTACCCCTATAGATTAAATTTGACTCGGTAAGACCTCCACGGCCCAGTCGCAATGATCACCTCACCGGATTCGAGTCGGAGGTCTCGAGTCTGCGTAGGACAGAACTGTTTTTGCCCTAGATGCAATTAATTGGCCCTGAGCTTTCGGGAGAGCCAAGCAACTGAGCCACATCCTTCTACGAAAAACATCCAAAACACAGGGACATTCATCGCCCGATACTCGAGTGCAAGAAGCGCATCGCGCATAGGGTACGCGCCCTCTAAAATTCAAACAGTTGTAGCAGTCAATCGAAGGAAATCAAGACAAACTTTGAGCGTCTACCCGACAAAATTCTCAATCGAGTAAACGCTCGGGGGCAACTGACGAGGGGATGAATCGTGAACCTATCGGGTGAAGCTACCCGGTCCAAAGCCCAAGACCTAACCCCAAAGGGAGACGCCATGTACAGTTCTAGAAGGCCTTATCGAGGTTAGGTTAGGGTTTGTAAACCCCCCCCCCCCGGTACGGTTTGAGATCTGGCCACCTATATAAGGCCAGGAGAACCACCAGGAGGGGGACCAAGCAATACCGCACCACTAAAGCCTTGAGATTGAGATCTACTCTCGACTCGAGCACCCCCAATGTAATCGATCTATTGCTAATACAGATCGACAGAAGAAGAAGCGAGGGTTTTACCTCTACGAGGGCCCCGAACCTGGGTAAATCGTGCCCCTGTTAGCCGACGATTTTCACCAGCGCCCTACATGCCCCTGTTAGCCGAGGGACTTGTTGAGATGCATATTCAACACCAGGAATATCGGAAGGCGTCCATACGAATATATCCCAATTTTCGAGGAAAACTCTATTAGCGTGTTTTCCTATTTGTCATTCATCCCATCTCCTATAATAATTTTCTAGGAGGAGACTTTGTCGTTTGGCCTCAATTTCTTAGTATTTTAGCCTCGGCTGAAGGTGTGATTCGTCTTTAGTGTCGCCTATTTGAGAGTCAGCATTTCTCTTGTCTTCACCTCCTTGGCGAGATCTTTCACCTCCTTGGCGAGTTCTTTCAACTCTTCGCGCGTGATAACTTGTTCGGCATACAGCGCGTTGTGGTGCTCGCACTGCTTTGCCATCTTAATGTCACCGCACACGGTAATAATGTCGTGTGGTCCTGGCATTTTTAGCTTATTATACACGTAGCATGGGCGGGACATGAACTTTGCGAAAGCTGGCCTGCCAAAGATGGGGTGGTAAGAACTCTTGAATGAGACTACCTCGGAAGAAATATCCTCAGTTCGGAAGTTATCCTCTTCTCCGGACGTTACTTCTAGCGCAATTTCTCCTAAAGAAGATGTGGAGCGCCCGAGAACTACGCCGTGGAACTTTACGTTGCTGGGATTCAACTGCCGCTTCATCAAATTGATTTGTTCTAGCATGATGAGGTACAGGATGTTGATGCTTGCTCCTCCATCCATCAGCACCTTCCTGAGCCGGTAATTTTCAATGACAGGGCTTGCTACTAGAGCATGGCTGCCAGGTCAGGGATATGAGTCGTATGATCGGTTTGGTCCCAAGTAATCTGCTTGTTTGCCCACTTCGAGTATTTGGGAAGATCCGACACATTGACGTTGATTTCTCTCCAGGATTGCTTCAACTTCCTAGCTGAAGGAGTGGACAGAAAAGTGTGATTCATCGTTTCATTAATCTTCGGGAAATTTCGTCCGCCTTTCTGCTGCTGGCTTTGCTGCTAGATTGCGTCATCCATGTTAGATTCTTCCGACGCGTTGTCGTAATTCTTTCTTCTTTTTAACGAACTTTCTTTTCGTCGTTTTTCCCTTGAATCCTGGATTGAGTTCTTGCATGATCGGCTTGTTGAGGTAGCGTTGGTGTGCGTTAGTGTGCCAAATCACAAGCGGTGGCTGCAGGCCTCATTCTTGATTTTTTTCCTAGTTCTGCTTGAGATAGCTAAGTTTTTTGTTGCTACCTTTCTCGTTTCTTTGCTCTTCCACTTGTTTCCATTGCCTTGCCCTCCTTTTTCAAAAGCGGAATTTACCTCACTTGTGCTTTATTCCTTGACTTTTTTGTCGGCTCGGCTCTTACTTTTGTTTAGGCCGTAATAGTCGATTTCAAGGGCATTCTCCTTAGCCCTTGTGTCATCGTCAGAAGCTGCAAAGTTGTTATCCACTTTCAGCATTGTGTCCAGATCGGGGGTTTTAGCCGACTGGCCCTTCGACAAACGCGTGCATACCCTGAGCTTCGCATGTGACTTTGCCAGACATTATTCAGAGACACCCATCTGGCGCTGAAGTCCTGGGTGCTTTCGATCAGCTCTTATTTGCACCGTTTAAGATCATTGATTCCCTTAGGTTGCATGTATGTTCCTCGGAAATGTTGCATGAAAATGGCTAAATGTCGTTCCAGATGTGGATACTCCTTTCCGGCAAACTTTTTATCCATGCCCTAGCTCCGTCTAGTAGCATAAGAGGAAGGAACCGCATTGCCTCTAGGTTTGAGTCACAATTTATTTGGACAACGGTATGGTAATCTTCCAACCATGTTTTCGTCGCAGTAGATCGTCATATTTGACGTATGTGTTGTTCACTTTGGCGAAATTAACAGGTAACTCAATGTACCGTAAGTTATCTTCGAAACATGGAGGACCTAAGTATGCCGCGTCCCTTGTCGCCCTGATTGCGTTTAGGTGCGTGTGGGCGTCTGAGTTCGCCACATTGGAGTTCGCCATGAGCTGCGGTGCTCCGCCATTGTGGGACGAAACACGTCACAGCTCGTTGTACAGTCAACCATCACTAGTGGAAACAACCCCTCTCGTCCAGGGGGCCGGGGGGCAGCTGTCCCGGTTGCAACCAAATCCGGGACAAATGCCCTGCATTGGTCCCGGTTCGTGCGCCCGGGGCAACAGGAATCGCCTGGGCGCATTGGTCCCGGTTCGTGGGGGCATATCCGTCCCGGCTCGTGCCACGGACCGGGACCAATGCCTAGCCACAGGCCACGTGGCACGCGCATGACCTGTTGTCCCGGTTCAGTCCACGAACCGGGACCAATGCCCCCTTCCCCTATATATACTGCCCCAGCCCCCCCCTCCTTCCATCTTTTTTTTTGCTTGGAGGTGTGAGAGAGTGTGGTGTTGCTGTTTTTTTTTTACTATGCACACGAGGTGTTCGACGAAATTCCCGAGACGCACACAAGCTCACTGAAAATGGTTTCTTCGACCGAGGTTAACAAATTATCTTTTTCATCTGTAACTGATACATAAAAAAGTATTATTTGTCGATGTACTGTGGTTATCTCTGTATTAATATGTATTTTGATAAACTTAATTATATGATGCAGATGGATGCACGGCAGCGATGGATGTACGGTGACCGACGCACCTCCGAGTATATGGCAGGCCTGAATGCATTTCTTGCTGTAGCTCAGGCGAACAAAGATAATGGCTTCATGTGTTGCCCATGTGTTGATTGTCGGAACGTCAGAGAACATTCTTCCGAAAGAATCCTTCACGGCCATCTACTTCGGAGAGGTTTCATGCCCAGCTATAATTGCTGGACCAAGCATGGAGAAAGAGGGGTTGTGATGGAAGACGATGAAGAAGAAGAAGAAGATCCTTTGTTCCCTGAATACGACGATACTGCAATGGAAGAGAATGCAGAAGAAGGAGGTGATCAAGAACAGGCATCAGAAGAGCCCGATGATGATCTTGGCCGAGTTATTGCTGATGCAAGGGAAGACTGTGAAAATAGATTGGAGAGGTTGAAACTGGACAACATGTTACAGGATCACAAAAAATTGTTATACCCAAATTGCGAAGATGGTAGCACAAAGCTCGGTACCACACTGGAGTTGCTGAAATGGAAGGCACAAAACGGTGTGACTGACAAGGCATTTGAGACTTTACTTCAACTAATGAAGCCAAAACTTCCAAAGGATAACGAATTGCCTGAGAGTACGTACGAAGCAAAGAAAGCTCTCTGCCCTCTAGGATTAGATGTGCAGAAGATACATGCATGCATTAATGACTGCATTCTCTTCCGCGGTGAGAAGTACGAGAATTTGGATGAATGTCCGATATGCACTGCACTGCGGTATAAGATCAGAGCAGATGATCCTGGTGATGTTGACGGCGAGCCTCCCCGTAAGAGGGTTCCTGCTAAGGTGATGTGGTATGCTCCTATAATACCACGGCTGAAACGTCTGTTTAGAAACAAAGAGCATGCTAGGTTGTTGCGATGGCACAAAGAAGACCGTAAGAAAGATGGAAAGTTGAGGCACCCCGCCGATGGATCGCAGTGGAGAAACATCGAGAGAGACTTTCCAGACTTTGCAGGAGAGGCGAGAAACTTATGGTTTGGTCTAAGTACAGATGGCTTTAATCCTTTTGGGGAGCAGAGCTCCAGTCATAGCACTTGGCCTGTAACTCTATGTATGTACAACCTTCCTCCTTGGTTGTGCATGAAGCGCAAGTTCATTATGATGCCAGTTCTCATCCAAGGCCCGAGGCAACCTGGCAACGACATTGATGTGTATCTAAGGCCATTAGTGGAAGAACTCTTAGAACTGTGGGGCAAACCAGGTGTACGTGTGTGGGATGAGAACGAACAAAAGCCATTTGACCTACGGGCGTTGCTTTTCGTGACCATCAATGATTGGCCAGCTCTTAGTAACATTTCCGGTCATACAAACAAGGGATACAATGCATGCACACACTGTTTAGATAAGACTGACAGTGTTTTTTTGGATAAATGTAAAAAGGTTGTATACCTGGGGCATCGTAGATTTCTTCCGATCAAGCATCCCTTAAGGAAAAAAGGAGGAAAGCATTTCAGAGGTGAGGCAGATAACCGAAAGAAGCCTGAGCTCCGTAGTGGTAATGATATATTCGATATGGTCAAGGACCTAGAAGTAATCTTTGGTAAGGCTGCTGGCAGCCAACCAGTTCCGTACGGCCCTGATAAGAGGGCACCCATGTGGAAGAAGAAATCTATATTTTGGGAGCTACCCTATTGGAAAGTTTTAGATGTCCGGTCTTCGATCGACGTGATGCACGTGACAAAGAATCTATGTGTCAATCTGCTATGCTTCCTGGGCGTGTATGGGAAGTCAAAAGATACGCCTGAAGCACGGGAGGACCAGCAACGTATGAAAGACCCAAGCAACAAGCACACAGATACAGGGCGCCATTCCTTAAGCAGCTACGCTCTTACTAAAGCAGAGAAGGAAATATTCTTTGAAGTCATTTACAGTATCAAGGTTCCGTCTGGCTTCTCGTCGAATATAAAGGGGATAATAAACATGGCAGAGAAAAAATTCCAAAACCTGAAGTCTCATGACTGCCACGTGATTATGACGCAATTGCTTCCGATTGCATTGAGGGGGCTTCTACCGGAAAATGTTCGAGTACCCATTGTGAAGCTATGTGCATTCATGAACGCAATATCTCAGAAGGTAATCGATCCAGAAAGTCTGACAAGATTACAGAGGGATGTGGTCCAGTGTCTTGTTAGTTTTGAGTTGGTGTTCCCACCATCCTTCTTCAACATTATGACTCATCTCCTGGTTCACCTATGTGAAGAGATTCATATTCTTGGTCCGGTATTTCTACACAATATGTTCCCCTTTGAGAGGTTCATGGGAGTCTTGAAGAAATATGTTCATAACCGTGCTAGGCCAGAAGGAAGCATCTCGAAGGGCTATGGAACAGAGGAGGTCATTGGGTTCTGTGTTGACTTTATTCCCGACCTTAAGACAATTGGTGTTCCTGAATCGCGGCATGAGGGGAGACTGAGGGGAAAAGGAACGCTGGGAAAGAAAACAATGATACCTAGGGACGGGCATTCTTTGACCAAAGCACACTACACAGTTCTACAAAATTCTATGTTCATGGCTACGTATGTCGAGGAACACAAGAATATTGTACGGTCTGCAAACCCGGGGAAGGATGACTCATGGATTAAACGCGAACACATGGAGACTTTCGGAAGTTGGTTGCAAACACGTCTTATAAATGACACCACTGTTGAAGATCAGCTATACATGTTGGCAGGGTCACCATCTTCGACTATTGGGAGTTTTCAAGGGTACGAGATAAATGGAAATACATTTTACACGAGCTCCCAAGATAAGAAGAGCACCAACCAAAACAGTGGTGTCCGCTTTGATACAACAAACGAGAATGGAAAAACTGACACATACTATGGTTACATAAAGGAGATATGGGAACTTGACTATGGACCTTCTTTTAAGGTCCCTTTGTTCAAGTGCAAATGGGTCAACCTGAATGGAGAAGGGGTAAAGGTAGACCCGCTTTATGGAATGACAACAGTGGATCTCAACTGTATTGGTTACAATGACGAACCATTCGTTCTAGCCAATGATGTGGCTCAGGTCTTCTATGTGAAGGACATGTCTTCCAGACCGAAGAAAAGAAAAAATAAGGGAACAATTTCATCATACGATGAGCCGAAGCGTCACATAGTTCTCTCAGGGAAAAGGAACATTGTGGGAATCGAGGACACGACAGACATGTCAGAAGATTATAATAAGTTTGTTGAAATTCCACCCTTCACAGTGAAATCTGACCCTACCATCCCGTTAAATAATGAAGATGCTCCATGGTTACGGCCGAAGCGATCATAAGCAAGGGACACGAAGAAAATTCAGAAGACTAGATAGGGATGTTGTTGGTGATGTGTAATAATAAACGTGGAATACATGATCATAGTTCTTATAACGTAGTATGAACGAGATTTTGTTAACCAAAATGATATTTATACATATTATGTGATTATGAATGGAGTAGGTGCAAGTTTGACCAATAATTTGTATTGATCGGTGTTGAAGAACATGTTTCCCAATGGTGTTAATGTGGTGTCCTTATTCTCCGGTATTGGAGGAGGAGAGATAGCTTTGCACAGGCTTGGCATCCACATGAAGACAGTGATTTCAGTTGAGATAGGTGAAGTTAATAGGAGGATTTTGAGGAGTTGGTGGGATCAGACACAAACTGGCACTTTAATTGAGATTGCCGACGTGAAGTCTCTCACTAATGATAGCGTACACGGAATGCAATTCATTCCAAATTGATACTGTGGGTTGCCACTTGTCGGTGTTGAAGAACATGTTTCCCAATGGTGTTAATGTGGTGTCCTTATTCTCCGGTATTGGAGGAGGAGAGATAGCTTTGCACAGGCTTGGCATCCACATGAAGACAGTGATTTCAGTTGAGATAGGTGAAGTTAATAGGAGGATTTTGAGGAGTTGGTGGGATCAGACACAAACTGGCACTTTAATTGAGATTGCCGACGTGAAGTCTCTCACTAATGATAGCGTACACGGAATGCAATTCATTCCAAATTGATACTGTGGGTTGCCACTTGTCGGTGTTGAAGAACATGTTTCCCAATGGTGTTAATGTGGTGTCCTTATTCTCCGGTATTGGAGGAGGAGAGATAGCTTTGCACAGGCTTGGCATCCACATGAAGACAGTGATTTCAGTTGAGATAGGTGAAGTTAATAGGAGGATTTTGAGGGGTTGGTGGGATCAGACACAAACTGGCACTTTAATTGAGATTGCCGAGACAGATATTGCAGGATTATAACTACTTTCGAGATGTAGTATGTGTTGACACACGGTATAGAACAAGTGATTCTGGCAGGCCTCTATTGTTATTCATTGGAGTTAATCACCATAAACAACCCAAAAAAGTTTTGACTGACTGCTTTACATCGATAGGGGATGCAGTTGCTTCTGCTTGGCCAGGGACTGTCCACCGCTCGGATATATATCTGTCAACGTCAGTCCTGGCTGCTTGTTCATCCTCTAGAGTCTGCTCTGCTCTGCTCTACTGCTCGTTGCGGCTCAGGTTGGTAACGGTCCATGTTTGCGTATGCTTTGTGAACTTATGGTTTGATTTGAGAATTTCAAAACTTTGATTTGATAATCTTTTGGCCGGAAGCACCTAGCAATATCTTTTAAACATTGTTTCTCTCCATATGCTATTTGTACTTCTCATCGGCTGTAATGTTTCTCTACCTGATTCTACTTCTCCTCTGCCTAGTTTACAGATGTTTGCTCTTTTCTGTAGATGTTTCTACACTGTAAAATGGACATGTCCTGCGAAACATGCAGACAAGGCGCTGATCACCACTACTGGGACATGCCCATTTTACAGTTTAGAAACATCTACAGAAAAGAGCAAACATCTGTAAACTAGGCAGAGGAGAAGTAGAATCAGGTAGAGAAACATTAGAGACGATGAGAAGTACAAATAGCATAGGGAGAGAAACAAGGTTTAAAAGATATTGCTAGGTGCTTCCGGCCAAAAGATTATCAAATCAAAGTTTTGAAATTCTCAAATCAAACCATAAGTTCACAAAGCATACGCAAGCATGGACCGTTACCAACCTGAGCCGCAAGGAGCAGTAGAGCAGAGCAGAGCAGACTGTAGAGGATGGACAAGCAGCCAGGACTGACATCGACTCTAGAGGATGAACAAGCCACCCTACTTCTACTATGAAAATGAGGCCCTAGCTCAAAAAAGTGTATGGGTGGAAATTTCCAGAAATTTGTATGACACAGAGCCGCTTTATAATTTGAATATAAATTTCCATAATTTATATTCAAATTATATACAAATGAAAAAATAATTAATAGTTTCAATAGTTAGAATAATTATTTAGTTAAACGAAAAATGGATTTAAATTAGTTTTGCAAATTCTAGCATTTTTCATGTTGGAATTTTTGTCAAATTTGGAAGTATATAAAAGTTGTTAATGTGCAAACTTAACACTTTTCAAATTTTGGCGCTAAAAATTTTTGGGCGCGCAGAGGTGCCACCGAAATTCGAAATTTGTTTTTGGTCCCGGGCCGTGGTACCAACCGGGACCAAAGGGCTCTAGTCCCGGTTGGTGGCACGGGCCGGGACTAAAGGCCCAAGTGTATAAAAAAGCGCGGCCCTCTCTCCAGGCCGAGCGGACACCCCAGGGGCGGGCACGAGTGGATATGGCTGGGCGAAGCCCTGCCGGCGGCGGGAACGAGTGGACAGATTCGCCGGCGGAACGCCGGCGGGGATGGACTAGGGGCACAGTAGGTTAGGGGAACACAACTTATATTAAAAATAGGGCCAGGGGCCTTGCTTACATAGGGGCGGCGCGGCCACAGGCGGCCGGCCGTACTTGCATTAGGGGCGGCGGCGCGGCCACAGGCGGGCCGGCCGTTTCTTGGGGGGTAGCTAGCTAGGGGCGTTGTCTATAGATAATAGGGGGGCGGCGGCGACCTAGTCGTCCTCGTCGTCGGAGAGGTGTACATAGGCGGGTGGCTGCCACAGGTGGGCAGGCGGCTGGGCCGGGCTCGCCGGGGGGGCCATCGGGGGCGCGTACGGCGGCGGCGGGGGCAGTACCTCCTGTGGCAGCGGCGGCGGCGGGGGCAGCTCCTCCTCCTGCTCCGGCGACCCCGGCGCCCAAACGCCGCCGGTCCAGGCCCAGGTCATGCCATACTCCAGGCCTGGTGGGAGCGGCTGCGGCTCCGGCATGTCCTCGGACGCCTCCAGCTCGGCGTTCATGGCCTGCCACCAGGGGATGGCAGGCTCGTTAGGGGGTGGCGGCGGCGGTGGCATGGCAGCGGCGTCGGCGGCGGCGGCGGCCACGACACGATGCCACCTCTTGATCTCGTCGTCGACGAGGGAGCGGCGGGAGCGCTCGCAGGCCTCCTCCAGTTGGGCCCGGAGCTCGGGGTCCGGCTCCCCGGAGAAGTCCTCCGGCTCGTCCACGAGGAGCCATAGCTCCCTCTCCCGGCCGGGCGCTGGCGGGGGGTAGTCGTCCACGTTGGCCTCGAGGGGGGCGGGGATGAAGGAGCGGCGGCGCTGCTCGTGCTCCTGCTCGAGCCAGGCGGCCCAGTAGGGGGAGCTGCGCGCGTAGATCCGCTCCCTGCGGACGGGGGCCGGCAGGAGCTCGCGGCGGCGCTCGATCTCCTCGAGCAGCGCCGCGCCGGTCGGGGCCGGCGGCACTGGGATCCGCTGGGGATTCAGGTGCCAACCGTCCGGGAGGTGCACGTCGTTGTAGAAGACCGGAGTGGCATTGTTCCAGTGCCACTCCGCCTCGTCCACCCGGACGTACCTGCGGAACCGCTTGCCCGGGGGCGCGGCGCGGGGCGGCGGGCGTGCAGCCGGTGGTGGCGCGGGGACGCGCGGCACCCCGCCGAGGCGGACACCTCCAGGGCCGTAGCCGAAGGCCTCCGCCGGTGGGGGCGGGATGCGGCCGGCGCCGCTCGACGAGCCTCCGTCGTCGTTCCTTGGGCGCTTGCCGGAGTTCGAGAACCAGCGGGACATGGTGGCGGCTAGGGTTGCTTTGCCAGGGAAGCGTCCGGGGTGGGTGGGTTGTACGGGCGGCGGGGGTCCTTTAAAAAGGACCCGGGGTGGGCTGGCATGCCAACCGGCGGCCTGGACGTGGCGGCGGTTGCAGGCGGCCATGAATGCGGGGAGCCGAGGCGTGGCGCGTGGGGAGTGGGGCGTGGGAAGCCGAGGCGGGGCGGGAAGACGAGGCGGGGCGGGAAGACGAGGCGGACAGCGGCCCTTTGACCGTCCTTCGGTCTTAGTTTAATGGACCAGGCGAACCAGCCACCAGGCCGCTGGCCAGTGGCCCCTGTTGACTGGCCATAATAACAGACGCGGGCCAGTGGGCCCTTCGAACCGTTGACTGTCCATAAATAAAAGACGCGGGCCAGTGGGCCTTTTGACTAAAAAATGTGTCAGTGGGCTTAATTAAAGACGTGGGCCTGGAGCGGTTGGGGAAGGGGAGGCCGGTTGGCGATTGCGAGGCAGGAGAAAAAAAAACGAACAAAAAAAACCTGCCGCGGCAGGGAAAATGGGCGGACTTTATTCTTTTTTTAAGAAGGCATCCATCCCGGTCCCTAAAACGAACCGGGACGAACTCCCTCGCGGTCCCTGGCCCAGAGTCGCCACGTGGGCCAGCCTTACCATCCCGGGTGCTGGCACAACCGGGACCAATGGGGAGGGCCATTTGTCCCGGCTAGCCCATCCCGGTTGCGCAACCGGGACAAATGGCCCTTACGACCCGGGACAAAAGGCCCTGTTTCCACTAGTGCATGTGAGAGG